>OX596144.1:10032500-11232500 GCA_951394285.1 Epirrhoe tristata | reverse complement strand
ATAGTTCCCAGACACTTTTTAAACTATCATGGTTTTCAACATTTTTAACACAGTTAATGGGATATTTACCATGATTTTATGTTTTTTGAGTTTCCCGATATTTCGGCGCAGTTACATACGCCATGATCAATAGTATCTATGGTATTAATCATGGTTAATATCCCGTTACCTGTGTTAAAAATCCCAGACACTTGTCCTACCGTACTAACTGATATTTATTCTGTGGTCGCGATGTATCTTACATTTTTAAACTCATGATAACTTTTGAATAAAATGTCCGATTTCAATCATTCAAAAAGTAATCGACGGGTACTGAAACAGCCTTTACTACGAAGGAATTTATTTGGATAAGAATAAATACCAAAATAAGAATAACGTGGTCTGCTTTTGGTCGGCATTTTTATTCACTTTTTAAATTATAAAAGTTGTTATTCTGACACAACCACAATAGTTGGACATATGCTATCGCTGACTTTTTTGTAGATATTGATACGTTCTTTAATATTGTAGAACATTTTTTTGTTCTATCATCAATAGTTTTCGCAGCGCACGCGATATGAAGAATTTTATGTTCAAAATTTTTACACCTTTGGTTACATTATTGCAATTTTCATAAGGATCTCTAATTTTTTTGAAAATAATTTATAGCCTATGTTCATCAGAGATAATGTAGGATTCTAATGGTGAAAGAATTTTTCAAATCGGTCCAGTAGTTTCGGAGCCTATTCAATTCAAACAAACAAACAAACAAACAAACAAACAAACAAACAAACAAACAAATGTTTCCTCTTTATAATATTAGTGTAGATAAACAAAGACACTTACGTAGGTGACTAAAACAATCAATTATCCAAGCTTTCTCTGCTATCAGAAAGTACGCAATCGCAATCACAAAACAGAATTCCTGATAAAATTCGCAACCCATTCAACTGTGTAACGGACATCGAAAAGTTGTCGCGAGTCTGTCCCGTCGCTGTCAACGTCAAACCACGTGACACGTGTCATGCTGTCTTGTCGCTGTCACGCCGTCCGCGACCGACAGCTGTAATTAGCTAATTGCACGCAAAATCCTTTCACGGCAATTTCGAACTCTATGCGTCGGGGATAAAGTTGTTATTGCGCTGATAGATTTTATGGTAATTTTCAGCTCATTATAACTTTGTTGGCGAAATAATGAATCATGAATCCTATGACACGGAGTCAGAGATCAATTTCCATTGTTACGTTGACAGGCTAAAGTATCTGACAATGGCAACGGATGTCATTATGCAAACGCTTGTAAATCGTTTAATGAGTTAATCTGACAGCTGTATTGATTGACATCGGATAGGTCCGTGACGGGAGGATTAAATGGTTTAGTGTCGGACTAAGAATTTATGCAAGCATTTTGAAGTGAATTTTAAGATAAATTGATTATTTATTCAGGAATTATAATGTTGCGGACGAAATAGGACTTCTGTAATTACAAAATTAGTCAAAGCAATTTATTGTGCAACCATTATCCTGTAAATTCCTATGGTAGTGGCCATTTTATGTGATTATGATACTTATAGTAAATTGGGATGTCATGCTTCTGCAATGATAGATGACATAGTTCATCTGAACCCCCCATCTAAATCATCTGAGTATAAACCATTGGAAGATCGTATACCTACGCTATAGTAGGTACCACATTACATTTTCATAATGAACTTTGTAGAGTCCATTGTTGCAAAGCTGGGATTCGAACAGGGATTAAAAGTCAAGGCACTATCCCACACTGGTAACTTGGTTCTATAATTTAAACAGATATTCCGCTGAAGAAGAATTAATATTGTTATGCTAACCATAAGTTATTAAATTTTATAAAAAAACCCATTAGGTAACGTAGGCTTCTTAGAACAATAGAAAAGGTAATTGCAAGGAAAGCAAACATTCCATTATGCTATCACCGTCTGCGAGATGCACGTAATTGATCAACTTGATTGACCGATGACAGCGCAATAGCTGTCAATGAATGTCAATTAATTGCTCATCGTTTTAACCAATATGCAACTTACTGTATACCACCGTTCATGCAAACCGTATCTCATTGTAATAAGAAACAGATTCGCTTGGCTGTTTTTTTCAACGTGGTCAATAATAGTTTGTTAGGTGAATACACGTATATAAGGAGTAGTAATTATCTACAGGCATAACTCATAAATTAGGAATGACAACTTGAAATACACGAATACTTTAAATACTAATCATTCAAAGGAAATTGTGACATAGACGGATTACCAAGTGATTACTAACAGCTTTGCCAATTTTGGCAAGTATTACCATATTTTATCAAGTATTACAAAATTGTTAATTTAAATTAATCGATTGACATAGTTTACAAATTTTCAAACGTAAAGTTTCAACAGATCGCCATTATACTGCGGTTTTACTGCCTGGGGATGATGCGAGAGCATAGTTTGAATGAGACGTACGCAATTGTTGTCTGTAGTACTTATTTGTACGGTTTTCATAAAATTTTGGTTTTTGGTTGACTACAATCCTCGATAACTTTGTGATGGTTAAATAAAAAAAAAAACTGACCACACCATTATCATTTTCTACATCTGGCTGCAACTGTCTTTAATGTTATTTTGGTACTCGTAGTTACAAAATAGCGGTGTATTTTAAGCAATAAAATTTTCTTCACAAACATAAAAATACATTCAATATCGATAACCTCGTTGGAGTAATGCTCGGTTAAGATGAAGTTGTAAATTCAATTCTCGTGGTAGAGAATTCAAATAGATTTCTTGGACTAACTAGAATCTCAGACAAAATTTATTTTCCTTGCATCAAAATTTATTATCCGAATGCAACATGACTACAAATCTAAATAATTGATTCACAAAGCTCAGCCCACAACTTACATAATTCACTTGAGAGCGAGACAAGGCGACAACTAACAAGCACGACACGACAGCGATGCGACGCGACGTCCGAAGTCGCGACGAGTCTGACAGCGCGCACCATTACTTCCGTCTTCGCCTTCCGCCTGTCAGCAGCCTGACGCCTAGAGCTGGGACAACACTAGTTTATCGATAGTATTTTGTATCATACTATTGCGTAAAAAAAACTTGAATCCGAAATGTCACGAGTTCAGGAACGGATGACAAAAAGGAAAGCCCATATTTGATTACATGATAATTAATTCAGATTAAAGAAAGGGTTTTATTACTATCATTGTATACATCGTATTGAAGATAAAATATAAAGGATAATGCATCTATACAAATACAACGATAAAGTGTACGAGTATAACAAACTTAATATAAACAAATAATAAATTATAATTAACTTAATTATATATATTATTATTTTTTATTTAATTAATTTTTATTTACAGAAACTAAGCTACTACATATTTACATATATTAACATAATCTATCTAAGGATCGTTAGAAACGATCTATATAAAATTTATAAAATTGAAAAGAGCATTTTTATAAAAGGTATGTGGTGATTCTTATAAAAAGTTAGAGTCGCGATAAAGTTGATTTTGTACTGTAATGAAGGATAAAAGTTTGTTGCTCCTTCGTGTTAAAATGGCTGATTTGAATGAAATCTGCTATAAAGGTAGTTCACAATGATTGATCCTTAGGTTCTATCTCTCCAAAGTGAAGTAGTCCCAAGATTCGCGGGTAAAACTAAGGCTAAGTAAAAATCATCGACATGAGAGCCATGTCTAGTTTCCGCTCAGCAAAGAGAGACGTGTCAATTAGGGCGCGCGGTATCTTGTCACGGCGCGTTCGAACATGTATTATATCGTTATAATGACGGCGCACTCAACTGAGTGCATTTTCAACTGTCAAAGCTTTCAGTTCACCTTCTAGATGTTTCTAGATTCCAGAACATAATGGAATGTAAAGCTTTAGAAGAACTACAAAACTACATACTTTTCGAACTGAGATCTCGCGATGTCAACATCGTAAGATGTTTTCATCGTAAGAACTTTTCTACATCACTTACGGTAAAGTAAAGTAAAACTAATGATAATAATGTTACTCTTCAGATTGAGTAGGTACTTAATGCCTAATTAAGAAGTTGCAGGCAATACCATCTTAACGAGCTCTATAGGACTGAAATAGATTGTAGCTGAATAATCAAATAATATTTGCAAAACGTAGCTTTAAAAATAATACCTACCTATCCTATTAAGTATAGTTTTTGTATGCAACATAATCCATCCAAGAATAAATCGGCTGTGACGAGTGACTTCATGCGACGAACGACATTTTCTATTGTTGTCACATACGGTTTTGACAGTTCACTGACAGCCCACATTATGAGGCTCGTGACGTTGGCATTAGTGTCAAGTTCACTTGTTGATCCTTTGTTGTTCTTGTGTTTTTGACATGCTGAGTGAAAAAGTTTAGTGGTGCGACATTAATATTTATGCCTGTCTCTCTAGCTGTCTTTTGTCAGAGTTTGGAAATAGTAATACAGTAGGCACTAGACATAAAAAAAAGTACGTGAGTGTCGTGGTACACTCGGTTGGAACGAAGCAAAGAGTACTTTTTCTATACTAGGAATATAATAAATTAATTGTCAATTAGATAGATAGAAATAATATATATTATACCTAATTGGTAATCCTAGAAACGCTCTTCCGTACTAACAATGTAACGATATATGCACTTTGTCGCGGCTGCTCATTTCGCACGGTGACGATTTGACATATACATGTGTCGTGACGGTAAAATAAAAAAAGTTTTTTCAGCCTCAGTCTTTTTTTTCCGAAAAGGAACTTCGTTCCAAAAATTCCCAAGAGTGTAAGTCAGTGTATGAGAGTAAGAACATTTTATTTATGTAAGTTGTCATAGTGTAAAATCATCTAGTAGAGATATAAAAGAAACTATATAACTAGAAACTGATTTAAACAGTCACTAAAAAAACATTAAAATATTATCAGCCAATACGATATTAATATATATTATGTAGTATATTCTAGTTAATGAATGTTTAGTACCTACTTTTCAAGGAAATTGATTTCTTTGAAATGCCAGTCAACGCGACATCGCAGGCACAGCGTGCCATTTTAGCGTATCATTATTATTGACGTTCTGTCAAGGAATAGACAATGCTACAGATCGATGACAGTAGATTGACAACCATCTAACGATTGATTGACAATTGACATTTTAGAAGGATGTCACTGGTGCGTCAAGTAAATTAAGTCCCATAATATGGTTGCTTAAGACTTCTTTCGTCATTTTTGAAGGAGCTAGTGGCTCTGCTATTTTATTTAAGTACTTTTCTCGTGTTTTACTAGGTTTTATTACTTATGTAATTTCAGTAGCATTTTACTAATGAAGCCTTGGATTACGTAACAGGAGATTCGGTAAATGTAAAGAGGGAGTATTCAAGAAGATTTCTCATTTGACGAAAGATTTCCGTTGGAGTTTTGAAATGACAAGCTGCCATGTTTTTTTAAAACCACATTGACATGACTTGACTTGACATGACATGAATACTTATTTAAAACTTGACATTGGCAGAATTATACTGTTAATTAGTTGCCATTAATAAAAAGAAGAAGAAGAATGGTCGCTTACGAAAACCTTAAATAAAATGAAACCAACTATTATTATTTTACAGCACATGTACTAGTTGGATAATAAAAAGGTTTTCAAATACATTTTGACTTAATAAGGTCACTAGGTGGCGTATGCGGTGAAACCAATTTCGTTTTGTGACAGTTCCATTGGTTTTTAAAGCAAAGTAGACATATTATTGGCTAGTTTTATTTGCTTAACGAAATAGACAAGGATGTATCATTATGGAATAGATGACGCTTTTAATAAAAATTTATTGAAATAGAAAATAGCTATGGAGTATTGCTATTGCATACTTATTACACGTCATATTGTCATGACGGTGTAATAAGTAACGTCGATATGCTTACACTTGTTTTTTTGTAAATATGTATGTGCAGTCACTTTTGCAAAAAATGTTATGTGAACTTTGCCCTCATTCCTGATACAAATCAAATAATCAATCTTCATAAGTACTGGGTAGGATAACGTGTAAATTTATATCTGATCGTATTTAATGTATAATTAAGATGATTATCGGAACACATTGTCCTAATTTGGTTTAAAATTGATTGATCAAAATATAAAATACTATGAATGTGTAACTTTTCACGACATAAACATATTCTAAAATTTTAAATTTACTTCTAAAATAAGGTCTTGTGTATGTTACGGCTCGTCTTACGTGGGCAGTTTGACGCGAACGCGAAGCGGCGCGGAAAAAAATAAACAGTTCATTTACTATTGAAGTATCCTACGTCACCGATGCGCAGCGGCGCGGTGCTGTTTGAAGCGAACGCGATCAGTTTGTTTGACATTTACGCGCGAACTAGTATACTCAATCTGAAATCTGTAGGAAGATTTGCGCGCACGTAGGACAGCCGCGCCGCGCCGCGCCTCCCCGCATCGAATGGCGTCGCTTCGCGTCGCAAACGCGGTCGCGTCAAAACGCCCACGTAAGACGGGGGGTTACAGTCGTGATCTAGTTCGTTTTTTCTGTAAGACAACATGAAATCGTACAAATGTGGCTGTACATTCATTTCAAATAGGTTGGCATGGTAAGTCTTATTTAAGGTACCATATTGATGATAAAAAGCATTCATGTAACAGTGCAATTGAAATTCACCTATCCCACTTAGCCAGCACCGCTACTAACAGACCATGTACAGAATCATGCTATCATAATATCAAACCATAGCTTATTCTAATGACCTAAATCTACTCTCAAAATAAACTACCCACACTAACTTATAATCCATACACGTCAAGACTCCGCACTTCACCTTCCGATTCACTTACCCCGATGACTGATCGCCCACCCCATGATTAACGAGCCGCCATTCATCATACTGCCACTGCTGACAGCTGACAGGTGACAGCTGACGTCAGCGGCCGATTTCGGCAATTAAATTTATCGACAGTTATGTTGTGTCAACTTGGATCGCGTCATTGGACTTGATGATTAGCTGGTGTTTTGATCATTTTGGTCTGACAACTCTGTTTTGAACTGAAAATAGTAATCAGAGACTGTTAACATATTATATTTTGAGTATATATTTTCAAACAGTTTTTAACAAACAGTTTTAAACAATTAGATACTTTCTACTGGATACTACAACTAGCTAGTGGATGGATACTATCTAAAAATGCGTAACGAAACGTATCCTTAAGGTTCAGTCTATTAGCAGCCTTCACTTCAGCGTACAGGATTGCACGCGGGAAAGCCTGTACAGGCAATCGCGAGTGATAACTTTTTTGAAGCTTGAAGCTACGCGTTCTGTCACGCGCGATTGGCTGTATCCCTCGCGATAGATTGAGCATATAAAGTCTGCTAATCTCTTAGATCAACTCAGTCAAGATCCATTGAAGATGTCTTAGAAACTGCATCCAAATAAATTGAACTAATAGCTAAGATAACTCAAACTAGGCTATAAATAATAAGCTTAGTTAGCTTAGGGTAATAATTAGCGTAATAGATTTTTCTTACGACAAATGAAAGCATTGACCATCTCGATACTTATTTGAGGAGTGGTCGTCAAAGATAAGAACCGATTTACATGTTCTTTGCGTTCACTGGGTCCCTTCTGTACATCTACTCTTTGACCCTAAGTATCTCCCAGTGATTAACGAGCTCGCGGCACATTCATCACGCGATGACGGACAGACGTAGGGACCGCTGTTTTATTGCCTTAGGTATTAGGTGAGAGAGAGAGCGTGGAGATTTTTCTTTTCGAATAGTTTTGGCGCCGCACTTTTTTTCGTGTCACTAGTTCTTTTGATAGAAAGTGACCAAAGAAGTGTAAACGGATTTTGAGTGTGGCTCAAAGATGCTTTTTGGCCCATGACCAGTTTTCAAAGCTATAGGTTTTAAGACTGTCAACGTTTTCTCGATGTATATGTATACTAGCTACTGCGCGCGGCTTCACCCGCGTGGTACCAACATTTTGAAAAGCCTATATGCTATTCCAGGTCACTATCTACGCCTATTCCAAGTTTCATCCAAATCGGTTCACTGGTTTAGGCGTGATTGAAACACAAACATACAAACATCCAAACATCAAACAAACTCACAAACTTTCACCTTTATTATATTAGTGGGATGAAAATGACAGTCAGTTACCCAATAGGTATCGAATACTGTATGAATTCGTGCCTCAACACCATTAGGTCTAGCATGTAGCACCCAACAATAATGCTATCGGTCTGATTGTAGGTACCCTAGGCTATATAAACACGCCGTTATCAACTAACACAACATTTTTGAAACTGGAATAGGCAATTCGTTGAGTCAATATGGGAGTGACAGAAGCGTATTTACAAACCAAAGAGGTGTTATTTAATACAAGCGTAAAAGTATGAACCAAGATCACTGCGTATGAACCAAAGAATGTACTTAGTAAAAAGAAAGTTCGTATGAGCCAACTCTAGTGACAGAGTTTTTAGGCCGCCTTAATGCCGCCGTCGCACAGAAGCGCTCAGTTGAAAATGCTATAGAACAGACACACTCTTTTCAAATCAAAAATTGTATTATCTGCTAAGGGAGCTTTCAGGGAGTTTAAAAAATAAAAAAGTATATAAGTAGTATATCCGATAACCGTTGGGGTAAACGAGTTCTTGAGTGGAGACCGCGACTCGGCAAACGTAGTGTAGGACGCCCTCCGGCCAGGTGGAGTGACGATTTGCGAAAGGCTGCCGGCAGAAGCTGGATGCGTCGACCTGAGGACAGGGCGCAATGGCGCGCACTAGGGGAGGCCTATGTCCAGCAGTGGACTGCCATAGGCTGATGATGATGATGATGATGATGAAGTAGTATATCAGTTATTTAGTACCCATAACACAAGCTCTGCTTACTTTGGGGCTAGATGATGCTGTGTGTAAAGTCCAGCATTATTTATTTATTTATTTAATAGAAAATGTCATTTATTAATCATTTATTTGATAATTTATCTGATGTATCTAAACACACATTAGTATATTAATTTTCACTACGTCAAGTTGTACAGTACACGTGAACCATAAACAGAATAGAGTAGGTCGATGTGTTGCACAATCTATACAAGAGGTCTATCAGTATTTTTAATACTCTCATGCCTATTCTGAGTAGGTGTAGTGACAGGCGCATATTTACACACGCTCCTCTATTAGCTTACGGTTGACAGGTGGCCGATTAACTTTATATGAATTAAACGACATTGAATTATTATTACGATGATACATTACCATAAACAAGGACTCGATGGGGCTTATTACAAGAAAATGAGCCGAGTTTAAACCAAGTCTAACTAAAAAACTGACCCTAGAAAAACGATCTATAAACTCGTACATAGGAACGCTTTTTTGTGGTAACAGTTTTGTTTTGACGTGTGTCAACATGGGGTTCAACTAAGGTTTAACGTTTTTGTAATAAAAAGACAAGTGTCGTAAGTATAAAAGTACGAGTGTCATGCACCAGCCAGACATGGAACAAATATTTGCAGATCAAAAATCAAACTTGTACCTTTTGCGTCTAAGACAAACAACGCCGCCGGGTCGTCAAAATTTTTAATTGAGACCATTAGTAAAACATAACTGGTTGTTTCAAATGTTTATCTATCACAGTTCCAAGATAATTATATAGAGTCTTTCATTTTAAACTAACTTAATTTAGGAATTGGGTTCAAAAAGTTAATAAAAAAATATTTATGTAATGATTTTTTTTTGGTATTGTTATGAAAATTCCGAGAAAATTGATAAAGACTTTCCTTTAAATTGATTGTTACTTCTTGTATAACTTAGTCCATTCGTGATGTAGCTGCGCTGCGATTGGTGGAACGTCTGTTCTCCTTGACAATCATTATGCAACATGTCTAAAAAAATCAATAAAAGTCAAATTTTGAAGTGAAAACTTAAATCGGCTTAGGTATTTTTATACGCTCAAACGTCTATTTACAACCCAAAAATGAGGCCCTGTCAGTTTGTGTAGTTTAAAATGAAAGACCCTATAGATGTGTTTAGACAGACAGATAGTTGAGCTATAGTTACGAGTATAGGACCCCGTTGTTACTTTTCGCGTACGGTACCCTAAAAACAAACTCACCGTCCAGTGGCAAGTGCGTTACCGAGCCGCGCTCCCGATATCGAAATAATTCAAATATTTGGACTGCCTTCATCGATCACTTACCGATGATGGATTGCTTCGTTCTACTTACCACAACAATTCCAAACTGTCACAACTAAAAAAAACACAACTACGATTTCAATCTCTAGATTCATTACTTTAGAGTTGAATTTGGAATGTAGTTTTCGAAATCGTAACTCAGAAATTATAACTGCAATTATGCATTCTAAAATAGTGCAGGTAGAGTTGAATTTGAAATGAAGTATGTCGGGAATAAAGTAGGATTTGTTAGCAGCCCTAATATCTGGTAGGTCAGTGTTTGTACAATTGTAAGGGGCGCAATATTTGTTCGAGTGACACTATCGTTTATGTTTCACTTAACTGTAATTTATTGATGAGGCTGGATAAGATTAGGTTTATTGATGACTGTTGAAGATAAAAAATAGGTATTTGAGTAGGAATAGTTAGGTTTTAGTCAATGTTTCCTTACAGTCACAAATAAAATTGGATAATTGGTGGGAATGCAAAAAAATCGATTGACATTTTTTTCTTACATGACAGAAAAAAATCGACTTTGACTTTGAGTTTGACTTTGAGTTTGACTTTGAGTTTGACTTTGAGTTTGACTTTGAGTTTGACTTTGACTTTGGCTTTGACTTTGACTTTGACTTTGACTTTGACTTTGACTTAAATAATTGGTTGTCTGTAAAGTCGGTTTACTGACGATAGTTGAACGTGACACCGTCTACGCATCGCTCACTCAAGTAGGAGAGAGACGGATGTCGAACGCTCCCGAAAGCAAAGGCCGATTGTGCTTCTTTGTCGCTCGTTCCGCGCTCTCGCTTGCACTTCTAGCCTTACATGGAACGCCTCAGAGCGAGGTAACGCCTCATGACGTCATGTTTTTTCGTGCGTCCAGCCGGCTCTATCGAATTATAAGACGTAGTCACGTCAAAAACATAAGTAAAACTGTTCAAACTTTATAAGCAATGCCTAGTCCGACTTGCAATCGCTTATAAAAACACAATCAAAAGCAATAAAGCCTAAAATTATTTTTAAGTAAGTATATCGAACAACATAGTGTCGTAACCTCGGAAAAATTATGTCAAACGACCATAGAATCCCATACAAACAGAAGTTAGTCCAAAACAAATTTATGTCAGCACCCAAAATCCCCACCGAATAGTTAACACCTCAATTTCCACTCATAATAAAGACCGGCTTCTTGTTATAATACTGAGATAAAAAACAAATAAAATAACATGAAAATACGACTGGAGATAATGGAATGACAGCTACGGCAGCCATCTTAAATCTCTACATAAAATTTGTCGGGCGTGTGTTTGGTCACTAATTGGATGTAAGTTTTGAGTTATTAATGTTATTGCAGGAAACAAGCTTTTTGGTTTGACAAGCGCTTACAGTTTTTGTTTTTTAAATAAAAAATAAATTAACCATGGAGTTTGTGATTTGTAACGTTCGATAAATTACTTATTTGTTTTTCTAATACATATAAAATTAAAAATTGCATAAAACTTGCATTTTGATTAATTAGTTACTGCTGTAGGAGTACGAATTGTCGTGTAAATAAACTCATTTGTATTATATAGAATCTATTTGGATAGCAGACTATAAACTATTTGTGTATACAACTGGCAGGCAATATATTAGTAAAATATTTGTATTAGGAGCATTGCTATTTTGCGCATGTCATTTAGAGCTATCTCAATTCTTATAAAGCGACGCGGAGCAATCAAGGAATTCAGTCATCGAAATTATCTGAAGGCGAATTCACGCCACCTCTCGGCCGGTTCGCGTCGCGTGTACGTGTCGTTGCTATGTGCATAAGTTAGTTTAGAAGTCGCGAATATTTTATACCTATCTGTAACAAGTTTCAATATAGTGTGAAAGTCTACCGAGTTTCTTATTTACCACTGCTAGAAGAAGTCTAGGTAGGCAGATCCAATACATCCGCTATATATTGGTGACCTTCCGACGTGCCAGCCGTCGATTATCTCGGACAATTCCTGCCGAAACCCGACGACTGGATTCCTGAACTGCAAGACCTGCTAAACAAAGGCACCGCACTCAAGCTTGAGAAGGCAAAAGTTCCAGAGTCTGGCGCAGAGATTTATGTCGACACATCTACAGGACGTTATCGACCATTTGTAACAGCCGCTTTCAGAAAACCTGTGTTTGAGGCGCTGCATAACCTGTCACATCCAGGAGCAAAAGCCTCGGCTAGGCTGGTTACAGAAAGATTTACTTGGCCTGGAGCTCAGAAGGATTGCATAAAATGGTGTAAAGAATGCAATGATTGCCAAAGGAGTAAAGTCTATAGACACACTCAATCACCCATCTCTTCCTTTTCAGTTCCATCTCACCGCTTATCTCATGTCCACATGGACATTGTAGGGCCATTACCTTTTTCTTGTGGTTACAGATACTGTCTCACGGTCATCGATCGCTTTACACGTTGGCCTGAGGCATATCCCCTACCAGACATCACCGCGGAGACCTGTGCCCGCGCCTTCATCGCTGGCTGGGTGTCCCGCTTTGGCTGTCCCACCAAGATCACCACTGATCGGGGCAGGCAGTTCGAGTGCGAGTTATTTCGCAGCATCACTGCTATCCTGGGTACACAGCATCGTCCTACAACAGCATATCATCCTGCCTGCAATGGTATGGTGGAGCGTCTCCATCGCCAATTGAAGTCAGCTATCATGTGCCATCAAAACTCCAGTTGGTCAGAGGTTCTTCCCTTGGTTCTGCTGGGTATCCGCAGTGCCTACAAAGAAGATGTCAAAGCTTCAGCTGCGGAGCTTCTATACGGCGAGCCACTTCGTCTACCTGGGGAATTCTTTGTACAGTCAGCTTCAGAGACTGTACCTGATGTCACGAACTTCGCGACAAGACTTCGGCTACATATGGCTGGACTTGCTCCGGAACCTGCTAGTAGACATTCCAACAAGACATTCTACGTACCGAAAGACTTGGAAACTGCAGAGTACGTTTATCTTCGCAAAGACGCAGTGAGGCGTTCTCTGGAGGCACCATACACGGGTCCATACAAGGTGTTAGAGCGAAACGGCAAGGTTTTCAAGCTAGTTATCAACGAACGAGAGACAACGGTTTCAATTGATCGACTGAAAGCAGCTTACATAGCCAGAGATGACACCAAGATAGGTGCGCCGGAAATAAAACCGAGACTGGTAGAAGAAGCTCCACCATCAGCTCCAGCTGTAAAGAAGACGCGATCTGGCCGTACCGTACGTTTTCCAGATCACTATCGAGACTATCGACCTCACTAGTTTCGGTCTCAGCGGGGGAGTACTGTAGGAGTACGAATTGTCGTGTAAATAAACTCATTTGTATTATATAGAATCTATTTGGATAGCAGACTATAAACTATTTGTGTATACAACTGGCAGGCAATATATTAGTAAAATATTTGTATTAGGAGCATTGCTATTTTGCGCATGTCATTTAGAGCTATCTCAATTCTTATAAAGCGACGCGGAGCAATCAAGGAATTCAGTCATCGAAATTATCTGAAGGCGAATTCACGCCACCTCTCGGCCGGTTCGCGTCGCGTGTACGTGTCGTTGCTATGTGCATAAGTTAGTTTAGAAGTCGCGAATATTTTATACCTATCTGTAACAAGTTTCAATATAGTGTGAAAGTCTACCGAGTTTCTTATTTACCACTGCTAGAAGAAGTCTAGGTAGGCAGATCCAATACATCCGCTATACTGCCATTGGAGATTTTATCCATCAAGTTTTTTACATGCACTAAAAATATTTACCTACAATTTTTTTTATTTATTTCATAGAGGAGCAAGGGGTATTTTTAATAAGCCATTTATAATCCTAACCATAACAATTTCTAAGGGATATTTTATATGAGTAAACTACAGTTAACACATTTTGTATAACTTTTCAAGGTCTATAAAACGTAAACCACTTTCGACTCTACATTTAAGAACGAAACTGTCATATTAAGTAGACACCATCATCATTCTCAAACACATAACATTTTATGTCGCCGGTACAACAAACATAACTACCTCTTTATCTAACATCACTGCATTTATTTGTCACTCCTTTATGTCCCAGTTGAGTGACTTAGGCGTCGTTATGGGTAATAAGATAAGCATATTTTATTTTTATTGCACTTACCCACTCGGTGGCAATTCGGTAATGACTTTTGTGTCCCCTTAAGTACAGTCACAGTGTATTTGAATGTTGGGGTTCATTCAGTCATGTTAAAATATTTTCACATATCAATTTGTAGGTCATTTGGCCTGCAGTATGTACCTATCGGATACGTCAGAAAACAGTTATTATTATTTTTTTAATTTTTTTATTAACCTATGTCATCCCACTGCTGGGCAAAGGTCTCCCCCAATTTCTTCCATCTGTCACGGTCTTCTGCCACGTCCCACCAGTGCTCTTCAAAGGCATCCAGGTCGTCACGCCAACGTTTTCTCGGCCTGCCCCGGCTTCGCTGCCCATCTGCACGCACCCATGGCGTGACAATCCCTGCCCACCTATCGCTATCCATACGACTCACGTGTCCCGCCCAGCACCATTTTAATTTTGCAGTTTTTTCTCCAACGTCTGCAATCCCGGTCTTCGCCCGAAGAGTAGAGTTTCTGAGTTATTATTTTAAGAAATAAATAAGTATTAGCAAAATATAATTAAAAAAAACGAAAACCGAGATCCATCTATCTATATTTCCCGAAAAGTACAATAAACACGCACTACTAATGCCACACGCATAAAATGACGTTTGTGTGTATTGTTCAAGTAAAAAGATTGCAGAGTTGAGCTACTGCACATAACTGTGCACTGTTTCAGTCACAGTCGTAGATATCGATAAATTGAATGGCCACGGGTCACATAAATAATGCGGTATCGCCGACACTTTTATGTTTATTTTAATGGTTTATGTTTGGTTTACGTGACTTCAATGTCCTGTGAATTTGCTAGGTGACCTTACTGTATTGCTTTCTATTTTTGTAGAATTGATGTAGATTTATAGTGAAAAAGATAGATAACTGAACAATACAGGGTGTAAAAAGACGTCTACCGAAGCCGAAAGGGATTTTCCGAAAAAATCATTATAGCCGGAGAAAACAGCGTTTGAAGATTACTGTTTGCGTATGTACTGGGTGCGTTGTTTTACGTAGATTGCTGGATTTTGAGTTTTAACTGTTTTTTTCTTTTATAAATGAAATTATTAGGTAGGTATGATCTTATTATGTTGTAAGTAGTAGTAGTAAATAACCGAAAATAACATAAAATGATGAAGGTAAATCAAAATTTTTAAATACTTATTTTTGGTTATCGATTATAAACGTATAAGGTAGCAAATTAGATTTTTTTATGATTAAATTAAATTTAGATTTAAAGTGATAAAAATTTGTATTTTTTTTAACGTATAATGTTAGTCAGTGATTTTTTTCAACTTAATCTTCCAAAGAACAATTTACTCCCCGGAAAAATACCCTAAGATCCTTCTTAGATCTGAGCGTGTAACATTGTTATCGGTATAGTAAACTTTCCATGTCAAACAACTTCGAAATAAAGCAATATTGATATTCCGTGCACTTTTCAAATGTTATAAAAGCCACCGGCGTAAAAGGCCACCCACGGGCTCTCATCGACAATCGTCCAATCCATTACCTTGTGCACTTACATTTTCACATCCAAAACGTTGTAACTCCACAACAAAATATTTAAAACTCGACCATCTCTGGCATTTTATAAAGTTGACATTGGTAAGGCATATTATTGACGTTTACGTGACTTTTTCTGTTTACAAAAAGTAGTGTTTACAATTCAGTTTTGAAAGCGCAGGAAGCCAGGTCGTTCTGTTTGTCTGTCACGACAATAGGACAGTGATGTGGACATGTCCTATTGTCGGTAAGTATAAAATACCTTAGTGTGGGGTGTCCGATGCTTTTTGAAGTAGTCAACTCTAATTTATGACGCTTCGAAATTGAATGTGTCATTACGTTTTGGTTACTTTCAAAGTCTATTTTTTGATTGATAGAGCACAATGATTTTAGAAATGTTATATTTATGAGTTTGTTGGGTGGTCTGAAATGATCTTTATGGATTTACTTATTCAAATCAAAATTTAAATTGATACAGACATCAAGCTCTTTCTTGAAAATAGCTTTTGAAGCTTTTTATTTATTCTATCTTTAAGTTATTTGTTTGTGTAAAGGTTAACAAGATGACTCTTAAAACCAATAGTCATAATAATAATTGTTCGTCACAGTATAAAACATTTTGAAAAGCCAATGTCCGATTTTACACGTATTATTTTCAGACAAAACCTATCTTCAGATTTGATACACCCTTGCCAAACCACAATACTCTGAGCGAATTTAAAACCGTGAAATTAATGTTTGTTATTACAGTCTTCACGGTTTTTAGTTTATTTATTTCTTTTGTAAATCAATTCTATTGTAGATTTGCAACGCCTGTCAGTCTGTCCTTTTAACATGCCACTGTCGTCGCCACGGAGCGAAATTTTCGGATAATTTCGTCTAAAATGCGTGAAAAATCGAGCATAGTTTGGCTAAGGTTAGGGATTTCATTAGCAAACAAAGTCGGTTAAGAAAGCCGGATGATTTGTCAATAAGCTTCCACCAAGTTAGATGAAATAGAACTTTTCTAGAGCACATAATTCTTATAATAATTATACTTAGCATATTATATTATGTACGGTCAGCGTCACCATCTGATCTGCAGTACAAACCACCGTACTAAAAGGGTTACCAATTATTGGTGACGCTGACTGTACCTAATATGCTAAACTTTAAACTATTTTATTAACAAATATTTTTAATATTTTAAATGCATTTTTAAGCACGTTTAAATATTTATTGCCTTTATGACGTGAAAAAATATTTATCATAATTCATGTCTCAGCAGAATGCTTTCTTCCAAATCCCATGACGTGACACATAAATTAAATATAAAAGCCGGATTCTAGGCAGACCCAGCCCTACAAGACTCCAAGCCCCGTATTGTCAAGTTGATGAATCGTACGCATTGTCACTACCCACAGCTGTCGCTTGTCGGGAAGATGACACCTAGTCCCGTTTTTTTGACACGTCCTTTATCCGCGCCCAGTGAGGGGTCGGGAAAATGAGCTGATATCGATCGCTCAATAGAAGAGCTTTGAATTGGACTCATAAATAAATAAGCCGTGTTTTTTTATGCAGCGATGATGTACGCGTTTCTTTTGTTGCGTTTTGGGGGTTCGAGTGAATTTATTGCGCTCAATGGCAGGATAAGTGGTGCAGTTGAAAGTTGCGCCGATTAGGATGATCAGCTTGATTTATTTGATACAGATTTATTGCGTGTTTTGTACAGAATTTATTTTATTGCGGTTAATGTTATGAAAACTATTGTCAGATTTTTTATCACGACATAAATTTTTAATGTGTTCAAAGATTTATTTGACGATTGATAAAATATAATTACTAGGTTATTTGAATTTGAATGAACTACAAAATTACTTCGCAAAATAAAACACCTATTATTGAGTAAGCATCTCTATCAAAACTCCTTAACTAATATTCAAGTAAACGAGGTTCTTATCCTATTTTACAGGCTGTTATAATAAAACCAGCATTACGCAGAACAATCTACAGAAATAAAGATTACAAGCGAAATCTTCCAACTTTGGCATTAAAGCAAAAATTGTTATCTCCCCTAACCCCGCGGCTGACTCGTAAACTGGCCCATAATTTTGAGTTATGCTCCAGTTACGACGCGTACGTAATGAAACACACTGTATATCACAATTTCAACGTGCTCACGGCTAAATGGCAACTGTAAATTAGCTCACGCTGTATATTTTGAGGCTTAGAATAATGTGATTGGTGATACGGGGAATGGCATTTTTTTGGGATGGTCGAATGTTGAATGAAAAAATAATATATTCAATGTTTGTTGGAATTTATTTGATGTGGCCTTATTGCTTAGGTTGCTTATTGACAGGACATTTATTTTTTAACTTTTACCTACGGTTGGTTTTGATATAATAAACAAACAAACGTAGCGGAGATAATGGAATTTCCTTATCATCATCATCGGCAGCTTCATTAGGTTAAACCTATTCCTCAAACTTCCTAATAGTGAGTGTAATAGTTTGAGAATCGGATCATTATGTTAACAGACCTACAGTCGAATATACGAGTTCAATGCAATGTATTGCGAAAAGCATTGTCCAATGCTGTCAAAACTCAAAGAATAATAACCCTTGCCTGCATGACCCACAAAAAGCTAAAAACATCTGGTCGTAAAAACACATTCGGTACTCTACGCCATAGCCAAATTGAAATATACAGTGGGCTATATTCATTACTGTTGGGTCTCACGAGCCCATAATTCAAACTTATGGCCGCCTTTACGAGTTTTAAGAGCGGCACTCCGAGACGGTACTTTATACCCCTCTGACGGGTTGAGTGTAAAATGAGCGGCGATGGGGTTTGCTTGAGTTTCTTTAAGGTATTTTTATTTAGATGGTATGCTACTACTGGGCAAGGGTTTTCCTAGGAATCAAATAATTTTAAGGACTTTGTTGAAAATTAAAAATTTAACCCTACGATTTTCGGGACACGAGTACGTGCATGTTTCTGATCATCATATAATAGATAAATAGTATCATTGTTCGCGATTATTAGATTATCATTGAGACAAACCTGTTCCCGCTGTCATAGTTAACTTCTACCAGTCGCTGAGGTCTCCAATGACGTGATAATTACGTGCGCCGTTCCTATTGGCTAGTTATGAAATTGTTCCCTTTCTCCCTATCCAGATTATTATAAAACTTAACCGCCATTACACACACCTTTTGATATTGAAACGATACGCATCTTTTAATTAAAACTATCCTAAATCATCCAGTAGTTAGGTATTTAGGCTCAAAATTAGTATCACCAAGACAGACACATACATTATAGATAGGTAGACATGCATTTGGTCCTTCGAGCCGGATAGCGGAATCAGCATACTGTGGAACGTGGCGCGATCACGCGGCTGCCATAACCTCCCTGCTGGACAACTAAGTACGCAATACCTACACGCACTACGATTTTTTTTTAAATATAAATTAATATAGTTCTCAATTCAGCACAATACAACACATTTCATCCATTGTTTGAATCAATTTGATACTATAATTCAAATGACAGTTCTGATTTTAAAGGCAAATTGATGGTCACAATCTACACTCATTGTGTTATGTGATTTATATTGCTGTACCCCGAAACATAATAATAAACTAATCACATTTTCCTTTAACATACCCAATTGTTATTTTTCGTGGACAATTTATGAACACACGTCTCTGAATGTATACTGCGAGGAATGACACAAAAAAATATCTAGACAAGCGAAAATAGATCTTAAAGTCTTAATGTTAAGGTGTATGTAAAGGAACTTTTGAATGCTGCCACAAAAACATGACAAACGACCGAGTGAATCGTCTATTATAGTCCTAATGTGCCAATATATTATACGTCTTAAAAGGCGAAGTGTCAAATGATAAATTGAAGTCATTGTCATCTTTTGTGTCGTTTCTGGCATTCTGGCACACCGGCGTGTGACAGATGACAGCTTAGAATCAGATGTTTTTAATGAGGAATTGATTGTGGTTTATAGAAACCACCAAGAGTAAGTTTCTAGGTTTTTTTGTTTTTTTACCGTACATGCTATAACCACCTGTCAACCGCCTGTGTAATAATGGTGATAATGTTAATATGACTCCAAATTGTCTTTATAACTCGACTTTCATTCTAGCTGTAATGATGGTGATGAGTTTCAGTCAATTCAATTAAAACATATTCTTACAATAATCAATACTTTTAAGGAAATGGCCTAATATTCTGATAAATTCGCGTAGATATCTGTCTGAGAATTGAACTCACGGCACCTGCGGAAAGCTGCAGAATCGTCTGTATAAAAAAGTATAGTAATATAACAACAAAGTAACTAAGAACTAATAATTCCTAGCGCTTAGCAATACAAAATGCTTTAGATAATGAAAATACTAATAATAGGAGTTAATTTAATACCGCAATGTTGTCTGCGGTTAATACTCACCAACTGTCGCCAGGACGTGGAGCTACGAAAGGGGTTGGTTTATAACACGAGTTTTTTTCATTATCTTCTGAGCCAAATTAAGCTGAGCGGATGGATGGTTTAGGTGCTACAAGCCAGATATCTCAGCTATCTCACACAATGTCCCAGGCACTACAGGTCCCGTTTAAAGTTCAAACAAAAAAATAATCAGTGAACTGAACATACGGTTTAAAACTATGGTTTAAACTATGGTTTACTCTATGTCTAATATCCAGGTGTGGCCGAGTCTCTTGAATGAATTGCTTTAAAATACACTCGCTTGCGTCATTTTGCCGCATCCAAACTCCATCATTCCATGTTCCAAGTATGCAATTATGAAGACAGTAGCCGGAATAGCTAAGGCAGCCTTTGACACCGCGTTATTAGCTTACAAAGGAATGTTTAGAAGCTTAGACAAGTGGCTCAGTCTGTGGACCTAGGATTGGTATGCACTTAACGAGTGAAACTCGAGCTTTGTCTAATGCTTAACTGGATATTGGAATCTGGAACCACAAAAAATGATGAGACTCAGTTTGCTTGACTACTCTAAAGCTTGACTACACAGGATTCACTGTATCCCTAAAGCGCAGTAGATATTATCTCACATCTTTTATGTATGCAAAATTCTTTTAATTTTTAGGATTTGGAACACATAAGTGAAAGTTGAAACCCAAGCTGTTGATTATCTTTTATCTGGTTATGTCCACAAAGAAATACTTATCATGTAAATTTGTACCTTCCAAATATTCAAATCTTGATAGATTTTTTTAAGGATATTTTGAGCATAAAAAACATACTCTTGTATGTAAATCAAACAACATACATTTTTGTAACAATAGTGTATAACGCGTGACACCTTGCAACAACTAATCAAAACGTAAGAACAAGCTACACACCGCTACGCGCTACGCCGTAGGCCCCGTAGTGCCGTAGCAGTTGAAATATGGCCCATGTATTATTCAAAGAAATTGCCACATATTTCATCCGAGGGAAATAACTCTGAGATATGGGTTGCTCGGTTCGTGAAATGAGGAGACTCGAACTTCGCTACTTTTGCTTCAACTTTTCAGTCTTCGTGATTCTTTATCAGGTGTTTAACATTTAGCAGATGGATAATCTATTTTTTTTAGAAATGGTTAGAATACTAGAGAAAATCTTAAACATTCATTGACCCCAGAGATTGATATTCTCATTATAAAATTTCATCCTCGCTTATAATTTTTTACGTAGTTTAAAATTGAAGTCGGGTTTTTCGCCGTAAGTTTGTTATGATGTTGATGAAATAGTACTTTAAAAGAGTGGATATCACAGTATCAAAGTAATTATCTTCTTGTTACATTAGAGTTTATTCCCTTACATGTGTACCGCGTCACATAATCTAAGGCCCCGTGCAGACTGGCTTCACCTTATCTCCGGCAAAGTGATTCCGCGCGGCGCGATATTTACGACCGCCGCTGATTTATCGCGCGCATCGCGATCTGTTGGAACCTTGTCACGGTATTTTATGACACTATTTTATAAACGTGTATGACATGAGAAAAAAATTAACGACAACATAGTAGGGCAAAGGTGATGACGACAAAATGTTAGACGCTTTCTAAAAACTCGATTTATGAATGGATGAGAGATATTAGTATCGAGGCTAACTCACGCAGGATTTGGGACAAACCACAACAAACAACCCTTTCGATCCGTGGAAACGCTCTGTCAAGTGCCAATTAATTGGCAATTGAATTCTTGAATGGCTAAAGTTTTGTTGCAGTACTGCAGTACTTACGTACTTTTCACCCCCGCAGGGTGCAAATATTGGGATCCATTTAAAAAGATTTAACCTCATCATCTTGAAGATCCTAGTCAATCTAAAAATGTATGGTATATTTCACAAAGTGTCACAAAAGAAATGAAAAAATCGTGACAACAGAAATCCATGCTGACATCGACTGTTTTATGGCTTCTTAAATTTAATTTGATCATTGTGACTTAGAAATTTAGAACTCATGTAAATGACAAAACCAAGTGCGCTTTAAGCTCCTACGGCGAATAAATGAGTATGACAAAGAGCAAGAGCGATGACAGATCAGTGTGTGACATTGACAGATATGTAACAATGAGTATGAGTATGTATTTTTTTATGAGACAAAAATTTCTCAAAAGTCGTATGTAAAATATCAGCAACAATAACAGCAAATACACAGTATTACAGATGTAGCTTCCGGATTATAAATTAGATTTATCTCCGGCACTAAATAAACCCCCGCACCTCCAACAAAAAATACATTTCCTTAGGACGCGTAATATTTTAAACCATCCCCTTGCTTTATACAAAATGGCTGTCGGCAGTCGCTACTATTTTTCGTGCAAAGTTGCTGATACAAGGTATAAGCAGAAGGAGATTTTGGTTTGCAACTTTCTGCTGTAGTTTTTATTCATCAGATATAGTCCGTATGAGTAAGAGGCCAATTCTGGTGAAGGATTTGTAAGGCAGCCTGAAGGGTTCCATCTAATTCATCAGATAACAATGTGATATTATATAAGTAAGTTACGAAATAGTAGTATGTAGGTGCTCAAAATTTTATAATTATCATGCTGACGAATGAATGACAGCTGAAGGGTTAAGCATTTTAAGGACACACTTTTCTTCATTTTCACTTTAATCATCAGAAAATAATACAGGCACTACTCAAAATCGTAGTTCTGAGCAACAAACACCTTAATATTTTAATATAGACATACTAGTATCTCTACAACTTCCATTATATCCTATTCCTATCTCAAAGGCCGGCAACGCATCTGCAGTGCCTCTTGATGCTGCAGTTGTCTGTGGGCGGTGGTAATCACTTACCATCAGGTGTGCCACTGGCTCGTTTGCCCCCTCTTCTATAAAAAAAAAATTACTTCTTATTATTCTCTTTCTTTTCTCTTATTACTCCTATTATTTTCTTGACCTTGTGTTTCTCAGTCAGAACGAATATACTCCAAAAAGCCACATAAGAAATCCCATAAAAAATGGCGACCCTCATCAAATCCTACTTTCTTTACACCACAGCCAGTCGTGATAAATTCCCTAGAAGTTCCTTACACTTCGCGAAGCAGACAAAATAATTTATGTACCTAGTTTAGTGGGTACTTCCTTGGATGCATGGCTTGTCGGGGTGAACGACATCTTTGTTAACTTGATGGATGGTGGAGAGGTGCTAGTGGGTTTTTGAAGGTATTGTAGCTGGTCAGATTATTTCTTCTTGCTGTCACATTCTTGTTGTGTCATTAGTTAGATGCAGTAGTGCAGTGAAAGAATATATGTATTTTACAGTATTTTATTTTACTCTAACTACCCCCTTATTGCAGTTCATGGTTTCGAATCTGCTAAATTAACTTGCAACCTGTCAAGGTCAACCTGTAACATGCGGGCATGTGCCACGATATAATGTGGACTTACCTCTAACTAACCTCCTAGTACTACGGGGAGATCTAAGAAAATGTATACTATGCCTAAAGAATGCAACTCTAATCCTGTTCTCAATATTACACCATTTAATATTACCTCGACAAAAACAAAACCAGCTCTATTTCAACCGCTGTTACCAACTAATTAGTACCGCGGCGATACCATCGACGGAGGCGACGAGCTAACAAATGCCACTAATGGTCCAGGTCTGAACTGTGGCTGATCTTATCTCTATGGAAGACTTGCAAAAGCGTAGCTTTGTTTCTGTTGACATTTTGGGTGCAGTGGGTGAACCTGTGTGAGAGACGGGGTCGTTTTTCATGGCAAAATAAATTTTTGAGCAGCGCAAAATATGACATGTGTTTTCAAATTAATTTTTATTTTTACAAAAAAAAATTCAAGTGGTTTCCATGACACACTCTGCTCACTTTGGGGCTTTGCCGCTAGATGATGATGATGTATGATATGTATATTTTTTTTTATCTACATATTATGTATGTGTTACGCTTCTTGTGGTGCAATTGTCATCCTGTTTTTCAAGGCAGCAACGTTGACTTTGCATCTCATTTTTCTTCACAGAGAATTAAAACTCGTACTTATTCCTATCTCAATTGTAATAAGCGTAACGCCCCGAAATCCGAAGGCAATCTCCATCAAAATTTATTGTAATAACAATGCTATGTAAACGCGTAAAGTACGATAAAGGCATTGATATTTATTGTGAAGACCACTCGTAAAGTCGGTTCGGACACGCCTTCTGTGCCGTAATCCGTATACAATGTTTGTTGGTTTGTTTGTTGTAATGCAGCTGAGATACAAAATTCAAACTAGAAGCAGATTTCTACATATAAAATACATAGCCCTATAAGGATGCGAACTATGGACAATACTCGTAACACAGTGGTTGAGGAAGTTTGACATGGTGGTGCGGAAAGAGGTTGAAAAAATTTGACAGGGTGGTGCTGGAAGGAGGATGGAATACGCTTAACTCTCGTTCCACCTCATTTCAATTCTGCTTCTAAGTCTTGAGGAAAAACATTTGTTTTTATGAATTCAAATCTAATTAGAAGAGCTCATGTTGTTGCATTTATATTCACCAAAATCAATTGATTGGCAAAATTCATCGATGCACAACCGGGATTCGCAAGTGAACTCGCACTTTAGTTTCAAAGTTGAGAGTATTCTCTAAGCTGCCTCTATGAAAAAGGGGGGGTCTTAGAATGTAGGTACCTACGCGAGCGAAGTAACAGTACCACACTAGCATTATTAATAAACAACGCGCATATCTTTATTGTGGATAACTGACTATAAATGCATCCTCCGTCCTCGTCTGACACGTACTTATTAACTGATTAAAGATATACGAGCAGATTTATCGGCTGCTCGAGTGGTTTATGCTAGCTGTTTCCCTTGTGTTTCACTGATAGCTTTATTTGAGTTATATGAACCACCTTGCTGGCCTTTCAACAGATTAATAAAGTAACGAGTAACCAGTTTGTGAGGCTCACATCTGTTTCTGCACAAGAAGTTTTCAGATCTTAAGATTTTCTAGAAATGGTGCTAAAGTATAAATACTTCGGCATGCCTCTGACTGCCTTTTAAGACGGTTACATATATTTGGATGTAGTTTGTTCCCTGGATAAACACTTTAGAGCTTTTTATCCTGAAAAGTCAAGTATTACTTAAGAACAGCGAGTAGCAGCGCAGGCGCAGGCGCAACTAGTTATTTGGAAAGCTTTTCGAAACCTACATCACCACTCTCAAAAAATGGATCATAATTACATTGTATACTGTAATTTTTCGTAAATTCTGCAATCAATGTTAGTTAAATAAACTTAAACATGTTTCACAACCTTAGACAATACTGCCTAAGCTCACAGCTATAAATATACATATTTACACATAACCAACAGTAAAAATACACTGAGAATTAATCTTTGTGCAATTGAAATAAAGTTGTTTTTACATTGCCTTTTAAGTTTACAGAATATTCTAATGATAGTTACAGTAGAACCTATGTTCTGTGAACGTACATTGTAAATGCTAAGTTATGCAAATGGCAATCTTGTGCTAGGAGAAACCTAACAGCTTTATCCTGGCTTTATGCATTCGAAACTTCACTTTCTTGTTTCAAAATATTCGTAAAAGATGCCAAAAATTGGGCTCGTCCGGGATTTGAACCCGGGACCTCTCGCACCCTAAGCGAAAATCATACCCCTAGACCAACGAGCCGACTGTTAAGGACAGCGAAATAATCGATTAAAATGTTTCCTTTCTTGATATTTAAAAAACATTATTCACGAATGATTATAAAAACTAAATTCATAATTTATCTTTCATACGAAATCAAGTCGATTGTGAACCATAAAAGCCGTTATATTAACATAATCTTGTTATTTTATCTTGTATATTCATTCACATTATGATTTTTATCCTGTTACGCTAGAGGACTTGTCAGACAATTTATAAAAAAAAACATTCCTAGTTTTAGACTTTTTATGATTTTCAGACACTCGAATCCTTCAACATCTTTGGGATAGTCAGAGACAAGTGCAACAAATAACTGCTAAAACAAGTCGTGATATTTGTAGTAAAGAAAGTGCCAGTAGTACGAAAAGTGAGGTCAATGCCCTGTCTTCCAATCATATTTGAAAACGTCTAAATACCAGGATGCAACTGCCGGCGCTTCCTGATTGGAGAAGTTCCTTTAAATTGGCGTCGAGCTACTTCCGATGTGCATGCTGTCATCATTTTAAATAAAGAATTGCAGGATAAGTGACTGTTTCCGTTCCTCGGGAAAACTTGACTTTCCCATAGCCTATGTTCATCAGGGATATTGTAGGATTCTAATGGTGAAAGAATTTTTCAAATCGGTCCAGTAGTTTCAAATCCTATTCAATACAAACAAACAACTCTTTCCTCTTTATAAAATTAGTGTAGCTAAATGAAACTTGAACGACGTCAGCAAAATATTTTCAAGAGATGTGAAATATGAAAAATAGAGAAGTAGTGCAATAATATGACAAAGTATGATTTGCACACAAAACAGTTCAGCTGAGAATTCAAATGCCTAAAATAACGCACTTGTCTACACGTCGAGTTTACCAAATGACCTACAACCCCACAATCTGTTGTAATTCAACCAACGACAAAATCGCTGCAATGCCTCTCCGCTAGATTTATTGTTATTACCCAACATTTCCTTTGGGTAACGTTTTAATTACACAGATCGGCGATAAACCATCCGGGGGCGCACTTTTCTTCATTATAAGATGGATGGCGGAGAAGGGAATTTATAACCGCAGGTTTAATGTTCTAATGGTTGGTATCGTACCAATTGGCAGTTTAGCCTTTTATCTTGTTCTGTAGATACGTGTTTGTTCGACGCGATGAAGCAATTGTGCTAATAGCAAAGGTTTCTCTAAGCCGTAGTGTTTGGGTTCATCAAGATACTCGAAGATCGTTTAGCTCAGCATTATTTTTTATTTATTCTATAGTCGGACATAATGTTTGGAATTTGAATCATAAATCTTTATGTGAATATTTCGTACAAATAAAAACTACTTATGAAATTATCAACAGAATTCTTTCAACAGATTTCCCTAGTCACTCTACATTCAAAATCCAAGACTTTTCGCAAGTCAATAACGACCACTAGCCTATAATAGGTTGTCATCCTCACATCGTCCATCACAAGTATTGTATTACGTAAGCCCCTTACTCTCCATTGCTCATAAATCACTACAGCCTGTCAGGGCCTGTGTCTCTTAATGCTAGGTTCAATGTAAAATAGACTTTCTGCCTATAGTATTAGAATACTTTTGGCTCTAACCATAGGATTGCTTCACTTAAGATTCTTTCAAATGACAGATTTATTTGTCATGTCTTCTTAAATTTTATTCGTATTAATATTTCTGATAAACCCTTTCAATGTAAACATTTAAGACGCTTTTAGAGATTCAACTTTATCAATATTAGAGGCAAAGCAATCAAGTTTTATTTTATTTTTCTGCGGCTTTTGGAAGTGAAATGTTTGAAAGTTATAATTCGATGTATTCTGTGCAATGTTCTTTATGACCGGATTTGACACTACATGAACTTGCAAAAGGGAAAAGACTTCAGATAGTGGAGCCGTTTTCGCAAATCCTCGATGAGACCTTTGATCGGTATCGGAGGGCGAACCGAGAAAGCGATCGACACTTTCCATGTTCACTTATCATTTGGCTCTACGACCTTTACACAGACAAGCTGATCTCAACTTTATGTTTCCGCATTTAGTGTTTTTAATAGTTGTATATTAAAATGCTTGACATTATCATGTAAATTAAATTTAATGTCTCCATTAATCAATCCCGCAATCGCTGATAAATCATCAGCCAAATCTTTATCATCGTCTAAATTATCAAAATTTATATATTTGAGTAATAAATTACATGTTAGATGTTAGAGTTCATTTTCGCTTGAACAGCATTTGAACTTACGTCCGCGATGTCGACGCGGGGTCTTCCGCAGGCCATTTGTCACGGAGGCCATTTGTACTTGTCGAATCACGGCCATTAGACGAGAGTGTGTGACCGCGAGGGGTTAAGCCGTGTTCAGACTTGATTGCTCCAATATCAGTAACTGCCAATGACTGAAACAAAACTGCCTTTGTTTTAGGTGCTGTAACATGTATGCTAACGCATTTCCCAGTAGTCAACATTTTGTGCAGTCTGCAGTTGAGTCGATAAAGTAGCATAATCTGTACGCAGTGTAACCGGACCCCGATACGCCACACTTGTCAATAGCGAGTAGTATGAGCGAGTTGTCCTATCGATTTATCTTACTTTGCGGCTATTGTTACAGACAGCCGGGGTTCCACGTGATTTATAAGTAGCCCAGTTAATTACGACGCGTCGGCGCTCGCTAACATTTATCCATTTATCAGGCGAGTCACCTGAAGACTTCACACGGCGCGTTCGATATATACATTCGCATAAACTGGGTTTTATCTCATTCTTTGAAGTGCGCTCCGAGAAAACAAACAAAGCAATAAAGAAGGCCTTTATCGGAGCCATGAGTCGACACGCGAGCTAATTTACAACACAGCCGCTGGTTTTATCTTCATTAACCCATCGATTCACAATTAAGACGGCGAATAAATCTCCGGTAATGCGCTCCCCGTCCGCGCCGGTAGATTCAACTTCAAACAGATGTTATGTATAAATAAAGCCGAACGGAGGCAACCACTCGATATATTCCTGTCCGCGGCAAACTTTACAGATCTATCGCCGCTGTAAGCCAGGAGACAACTGAATGTACATACCAACCAAAAATAAACCTTAAATCCTTTGCACTTACAGCCCATTCGTCACTTTTAAAATTGTCAGTCACAAAATTTAAGACAGTGAAACAACAGTCGATTGAAAATCGATTAAGTTGATAATAGAATTGATGTTGGAACTCGATACGCCGTTCCATCCCGCGTCAAGTCACAAACCTCATCTTATATCCAGCGTAACGAGTCGATGCTCACATTCGATTATCTCGGCGCGGTATCCGAGGCATTATACTTGATGTATCGACACCGGCCAGACTGGGTTGT
The DNA here is from genome assembly GCA_951394285.1 of Epirrhoe tristata. NCBI lineage: Eukaryota > Metazoa > Arthropoda > Insecta > Lepidoptera > Geometridae > Epirrhoe > Epirrhoe tristata. The sequence continues at coordinate 11,203,174 of OX596144.1, read as the reverse complement.
CGGCAGTAGTTTGATTTACTGCCACCATTCCTTCCTGACACGCTCGATAGATGGCTCCGGTGACTGATCGCGCCAATCCGAGAGCGTCGAGAGTTGTAATGAATTGTCCCAAATAATTGGGACAGTATTTTATATGGTCGTCATTTGTTCCATGATCGGCACATTTGTTGTGTGCCGTTGATTTGTGCGGCGCTTTACCTTTGTGTTCGCGTATTTATCTCGTTGTCCGATTAAATGTAATGACCGGGATATTTCAAATCGGTTTCGGTTTAGTGGGACGTGGTATTAATTCTGCTTTTATCTTTAGCATAAAGGATGTTTTTTCTTTGACTTGCTTTTTAGAAAATGTTTTGAACCTTTTACAACTTAATTTTCAGGGGCTCTTAATCATGCTCTGTGCATGAAGTTTGTTTCATAAATTAATTCGTTTCTCTCATTAATAGTATATTTTTTACTACATCAAAATCAATTTCTTTATCTCGTAAGTGATGGTCTTTTTGCGGCGGATATTGATGGAAGCCATCTTCGATGGACAATGCTTGCATCAGCTTGTATCGCATTCCTCATCTCTGCTTCTGGTTATGGCAAGACACAGTTCATATAGAATCGAGCTGACGAATGTATCATAATATTTTTTCATGTTTTTTTAGGACAACAAACATGATTAAACCTATAACCTTCTTTTTATTTATTTATTTATTTATATGGTAGGTACTCGGATTCCCCGGGAGGGCAGCGGCGCTCTGTGGAGAGTGCCGTCGTAAGCAACGCGAGGGTGCCGGGTGTGGCTGTGGGTGCCATTCCCGGGACAGTGCTTTGGCAGAATGCGAGAGGGGCACCGGTGCGTTCCGTAGGAGATCCCGGAGCCCCTTGACATGCATAGAGGCCAGCCACGCGTCTGTTTTTAGTCGGTGAGAGTCCGACATAACCCTTTCGCTGTCCCCACGGGGCGGTAGGGTATTCGCAATGGATTGACTGACGTCATAAAAAAAAAGTACTCGGTACGATAATCAAAAGGAGCTACCTCATCTTCAGATTATACCTTTTATGTTTTAACTGTACTACTTCAAAGTGATCCCAGCGGTCCTACTGAATAAATGCTTTTTTGACTTTGACTCGTGGTCGTGCTTGTTTATTGGTTCTTGATAGATCGTCGAAGTTAAGCAACTTTCGAAACGGTCTGTAAGCGGATGGGTGACCGCCAGTGGCGTTTTCATCTGAGCGCTTCCATGCTTCGGAGGGCACGTTAAATTGTCGGTCCCGGCTATTTCTATTTTTCATATTTTTTTCTATTTTTGCTATTTTTAAGTCTTTCAGCCATGACGGAGGCCTTAAGGCGGCCTAAAAAGTCCGTCACCAGAGGTGGCCACTGACTCATACGAACTTTCTTTACTTACTTACTATGTTTTAATAGTTTTAAAATTATAAAAGTTTTAATTTGATCTGTTAGCTGATAAAATTTCTAATTAAGGTTATTAAAAATTACGCAGTTTTTAATTATCAAGTAATATCGTTACAAAACATAAACCAACAGTTTTTTATGTTTATTGTAGTAAAGTTTTTCTTTTTTAATATTCAAATAAGCTTTTATTAATTTATTTTAATTGTATACTAGCTGTTCACGCAACTTCTTTTTATAAACTCGAGTGTATGTGTTTTATTTTTGCTCAAAGTAGCCAAAAAAAGTTTCACGCCAATCACCTCGTGCCTTTAAGATGTTTTACGCCGTTGAAATGTCAAAATCTTTATTAAAAAAGTTATTAAAAAAGTTATTAAAGTAGTTTTACTACAAATTTAAGCTACCTTTCTTTCAGCTTTCAATCTTCAGCGGATCAAGCTCGTTGAAAATCAAAGTCAGACAGACTCTTATATAGATATAGATTGAAATAGTTTTATTGCTTTAACTTCAGAACTGCAAAACGCGTGCTCATTATTTGTTTAGAGTCTATTCAAATATTTTATTAAGGAAGTTCCATCTTGAATCGTTAAACTCTTAAAATTACCTGTGATTTATATTTTTTATTTTTTATAACACAATCATTTGTGCTTTATATTTAAAATATAAAACACAAATGATTGTGTTTTATATTTTTTTTAATTATGAGTTCATCAAAACTGTAAACAGACTATGCCTCATTCAATATCATTACTTTCTTTTCTCTTCTTAATTTAAGCTCGCCAGGGTTTTTTAACCAAGCCTTTTAAAACTAACATTAGACATCATCATTTTCCTGCCATTAATTTATCCCACGCGGTCGCCACAACATGTCTTCCTCTTCCACACACTCGTCTATCACTCGTCAATTTTGTGCATCCACTCTTTTTACATTGAATCATCTCCCACACAACCAAACCACTTCTTCGGCTTTCCTTTTGCAAACTTATATAATATCAAATGAAGCTTTTTTATAAGAACAGGCTACCTTTCGCTGTTCGGTACAGTGTAAACGTAGCCATCACATCTGTAGATAAGGCCCGACTGGCTCTGACTTTGACGAACGCCGCTCCTCTCCATCTGATCGACATTTGCACCCGTTTCAATACGTCTGCTGCTTTTTAGCCAAATCTTTTTTAATATTTGAAAATAAGATTACCAGTTGCTAGTTGGTTTTTAAGCTCATTTTGTTAAGAACACTGAAGAATGTATACAGTTTTAAAGATAAATGAATTGAGGAAGATGCATCGTTAATCTATCACTAAGAGTCAAAAAAATAATTTCTAAGCGTTTTTGGCAGAAAATTTCGATGCAATAAGTATCTTCACAATTTTAAAGTAAAAAATGAAACACTTGTAATTATTAGACCAAAGTTTCTCAAAATTATTTACAGACAGACATACTACTATTATGACACAGTTTGTCAAATTATCTTCACCAAAAATACATTTAACTCAAGATACTCTTCAATTTGAATAGTGTCCAACAATTTCCAGAATTGATAGCCTCACATTAGATAGCAACAAAATTGATGGCACAGCAAACAGAATAAATGATTGCATGTCTATATTTACATTTAGCGTATATGAGTTCGATTTATCATTCCAGCAGACCGTTGAAGCTATAAATCATACTCATTCAACAATGCCGTGTTTGAGGCCCACGTTATATACGAGCAAGCTTCCGCCTCGGGTATCACCATAAAACAGCAAAAGCCTTTAAACATAAAGGCCGTAATTACGTAAACAGACACATTGACAAGTCTGAAAGGTAATCATAAGCTCGAATTTATCACGGAGTGAATCATTCATGCGTTAAGACAGCTGACAGCGCGGCACATACATTATAATGATCGACAGCCTGACGTTTCTTGTCACAGAGGGATAATGTTGTTGCCACACTCTCTAACCTTCCACCATCCCAAAACAACCCTTAAAGCAAACACCGATGGCACATTTTCGAATGCGCAAACGCTTGACCCTAATGACGTTGTTGTTTCAGCAGAACACAAATCTAACGAAAAGAACAAAGTTGTGTTTGGACTTGCTTGTTTGAAATGCAACCTTAATACAGTAGCGTTGAGTACAGAATTCATTGTAAATATTTCACATTGTGAGGTTGTTCATGTTGGAAATTGTGACTAAGCTCCAGATTCTGAAGTCAAACCGAACTCGTACCTTATTGTAGAAGATTAGGATTCAAAATCAAATGAGGAAAATGTTAGGGCTTAAGTTGTTATAGACTTGAGGAATATTGGTAGCGCGGTAGCAAAGAGACGTGTCGCGGCATGTCATCGGGACGCAATGAAGATTTATGAACAGGCCGGTACTAGAGGTACGATCAAGTCAAACGACTCACATAATATAACCACATTTTCTACTCTGTTGATAATAATTGTATTGCGCACTTCAGATTTGTATCGGATTATATGGATCTCGTTTGAAACTTGTTCGGGCTCATCAGTTGATTTAATTGCCGATATAATCATGCAACATTATTCAATGTTGGTTTACCTAATCAAGTCTGGTATTTCTGAAGACTGGAATATATGGATAAATATTTAGATAGCTATTAATTTTAGTCTAAAAGATTAATGATATTTATACTACCTGAGCGTATACAGCACATAGATTGGGATGGTTTTGGATGAGAGGATTGTACTTTGAAACAGGTTGTTATTTAATTCCCTAAGATAATGATGTTGAGGTCAAACGAATTACAAAGACTATACATAAATAGTATTTGTTGTAACTTTATTCTGGTGAGGTCCAAACGTTTTACAATATTTTGTACTGACACTTTTTCTGGCTGCTTTTGAACTTATTTTTTCTATATAAAATCTTATTAAGAATGTATGAGTTCACTTCACGCCTAAAAAGCTTTGCATCCGTATAGTTTCGTACACCCCTTGGAGCTTTATTTATTTAGCTGTGCGATAGGAATTCATACATTTTTATTTCAATTCTGTTCAATTCACAAGCGGGGAACTGAATATTAGAGTATGCGTGTTTTTGAGCGCAAAATCCTGGTTCAATAGAATTTGTGAAATACATTTTGAGAGTAAAAACTTTCATAAAATTACAGTAAATATTCTATACTTAATACTTAAATAATTCTTTATTCATAAAATTAAGTATTTTATACTAGCATATAGATCTGCATACCTAATCATTTCATATAGAGAGGCTTATTATTGTTATTTAATGTAGAAAATGATCTAGTTTTACAAAATTATAATGTTTTAATGAGAAAATATGTTAACTGTCATATATACTACCATTACAGTTACTTCTGCTTTACATTCTAAATTACTGTTTACAACATCTACATAAAAAAACTCATGAATAGAAATGATTGTATACGCTCAAAGAGTAGGATTATCGCTCGCATCTAACATCTCCCTCTCTCCAACAAACGACCCGACACCCGAAACACACGACCATTAATAAAACCACATAGATAATAATCACAAGTTTAGAAATTAAAAAATAAATTATATTAATTCAAAACTACCGTCTCATTATAAACGTCATCGTTCAAAAGGAAAATTGATTTACGACGGTGCATTACGCCATTATTTTATGATGCGAGAACGCCCCGAAATAAAATACTAACAAACATTCAACTGGCATCCACGACTATTACATTCTCTGCAACATTATTTTTTCCATCTCCAAAGATTTTGTTATTCTTTATTGCTTTAGTTGTAAGGTCTATTTTGGCGTTGATATTTCGTTTGTCGTTTGAAGTATGATGGGCGGTTGTAGCCGTCATAAAGCGAATAAAATACGGGGCACAAAGAATAAGCGCTGGTGTAAGCGGTGTTATGTCTGTCAACATAAAATATTGTATCCTGTGCCGGGAGCCGGGTTCAAATTGTGCTGGTTCTATTGCGCCATTAATCTTTGTAATGCAGCGTGTGAAATGGCAGATGAAGAAATTGCAGCGCTCTGTCTCTGTCGTGTGTTTGGGGTATTGACGGAATGCTTTCAGAGTTCAAACTAGTTATCAGACTTCAATCGTGCCAAGCTATTCATCAGCAGCTATTGTGCTAAGAGATTGATCAAAGCAAAATAAATACGTATCGTCTTCATTATTATTAACTCTCGTGGGTGTGGTTTTCTCCATTTATCTATATCTAATTTAGATTCATTTATTTTCGCTCTTTTAGACGACATTATGTAAATAATGAATTTACCGATATTTTTGTATGATTATAAAACTTTTCAGACACAAAAGGTAGAGCTTTATGAATCTCCTCTCTTCTGGCTCGTTGTCGTGCATGAGAACTTATTTGAATTTACGTCTGATATCATTAAGACCCCACGATTTCTAAAAAGGTGAACGTTATGAGGAGGGATGAAAACCATGTTACCCAAAGAGTTATGAATATGAGTGTGGCTGGGTATGCAAGAAGAGGAAGTCCGAAGAAGAAGTGGTTGGATTGTGTGAGAGATGATATGAATGTAAAAGGAGTGGATGCACAATTGACGATGATGATGGAGTGAGTGGAAGAAGAAGATATGTTTTTGCCGACCTCACTTAGCGTGGGATAAGGTCAGGGAGATGATGATGATCATTAAGACCCCTCGCAGACTACAGACTTTCCATCGGCCGACAGTGCAGACGGGCTCGTGATGAGTATGGAAAAGAGTTGTTGCAGTGTGCGCACTCACGTACTTCTGCATACTCATTACGATTCCGACCAAATCTTAAATTTTATTTTCAACTAAGGCTTCAGAAATACGAGACGAAGAACTACAGAAATAAAAAAAACTATAATTTGTCAATTATTTATTTTGTGGTTGAAAATAAAAAAATGTGTCAGAAATTTTTTTATTTTATTATTTTGTCACTTATAATTAGAAAGGACAAAGAAACTTCCACATTAATTCCTTGAATCATTTCACGGACTAACAATTACCATAAAACAATGTTATTAAAGTAATTATCCAAATGTCGCTATGTAGGTTACTCAGAGTAATACTGAAGTTAATAGTAGATGATTACAATTATGGATACTCTTATAGTAGGTAGGTATGAACCGCTTCAATTGAAAAATAAAAAGCAGTAAGCGTAATCCATACTAATATTATCAAGCTGAAAAGTAGAGGATTAGCGAGTTTATATGTTACGTTCCCCAAAACGCAACGATAGCGCGATCTAATTTTTCCTGTGGCGCCATCTATTATGTAGTAAAATGTGTTTGTCTGTCTGTCTGTTTGTTACCTTTTTACGCCTAAACCACTGAACAGATGATGCTGAAATATGACATGGATAAAGATTATGTCCCAGGGACGGACATAGGCTACTTTTTTTTTCAAAACTAATCATGAAGGGCGTGAAATAAGGGTTGAAATTTTGTATGGGGACTTAAAGTGAAGTTCCAGTTGAAGGCCACTAGATGGCATTGCTGTCCTATGGCTGAGGTCGAGATGGCGCTATTATTGCATTTTTATTTTTAAAAGTATCAGAAGAGAATCTTCTGAACGGCAGTTTTCAGTTCTGTTTTAATTAAGTATGTTATTGTGCTGACGAAGTCGCGGGTACCAGCTAGTAACAAATAAAACTAATGATGTTTAAAAAACGATGAAAAAGTACCTTAATTAATACTTTTCTGAAATCTTCTGACGAATCCATTTTAACCCACCGCAATCATTGCCAACAGCCAGTTTCTCGAACGCAAATCATCTTCAAAAATGACTAATCATTGGTAAAATCTGTCATTCGACCAATGATGATCAAGGTATTCCAAGTTAATCGGTTTGTCAATTTGACCAGCGTTCGAGAAACCGGCCGTAAGTTTATCTGCAATAGTTACATTTTCGTCAGAGCATAGCTTGCTATTTACTACTCCAAATAGCTTACTTTATTATTATTTCAACAAAGAATTCAAAACTTGAGAATTTATAGCACATTGTCATAATAATTGAGCCAATTACAATTGTTTATAATAATGGTATAATTGGCTTTATTATACCATAATTGCAGTTTTTAATGTTTGTGGACTATAAAAATGTATTTATGCTGTTTTGATATTCAACGACCTCAATGGCGTGGCGAAACAGGGTTCGGCAAAGTTGCGATAAGTCTTCAGAGTCGGTTCGATTTCCAGCAGGACAAATATTTTCATGATCAGCCTGCATTTCTCCAACTGACAAGCTCTGTGGTGCAGTGGCCATAGCAAGATGACAATATGACATGTGTGAGTTCCATTCTCGCGGTGGGATAAATATTTTGTATGATTTGCAAATATTTGTAGTTATATGGATTTAAGTATAAAAAAAATTGATCAGTCACATAATTAACACTAAAACAAAACTTTATAGGTATTTAAAAACGGAAAGTCTATGAATCATGGACCAGCATGATTGTCCACCGTCTTCGTGCAGTACAGCAACTGTTACATCAGGGTCTATTATAGTTATGCTAATTTACTTGACGTGAATTAACATATAAATTGTTATGGCCAATTGAAACGACCGAGCAAATCACGCCACAAGTACTTCTGACTTTGGTACCTCAAGACCTTTAGTATTACCTGAGTTTAAAGCAATTAAAAATCTTGAAGAGTTTGTGCTTACAAAAATGTATATAGGTATTAATTTTGACTTTACTTCTGAGATGACACAAAATTAGTGGAGTTAACTTTCTAATTAGAGGTAGAGACTACTGATTTTGACTTTCATTATATTTTTCATGAAAGCTCGCCGACAGGGTGCTCTGACCTGACGCTTTTCCAAAATATCATTCATTTGGTTTCACCAATAACATAATTATATTCCTCTACTAGGTTATACTTGGTTATAGTGTGGAGTTTTTTGGAACGAAGTTCCTTTTCGGACGGTATCGAGGATGGAAGTTAGGCTAGAAAAACAAAAGAAAGCTATTTCTTATATATAGTTCTATTTTACCGTCACGACATATCGATGTCTCCGGGGAATAAAAGGATAACTGCAAAAACACAACTTTACAGAGAAGCAAAAAATATGTTTTCGTTGATAACTTCACAAATTGTGCAAAATGGTGCATACGCATAGTACCTAATGCGCAAAAAATATATTATCAGAGTGCTAAAAGTGGTGCACAAGGTGCGCAAAATGTCAAATGTACAAACTTCGTTCCAACCGAGTGTTCCACGACACTCACGTACTTTTTTTCCTTAGCTAGAAGCATCTACACCAGGTGTAATCCTCGTCAATCTTCACAGCAACTTTGAAACGCTTCTGCAATGTCATGATGAAATACAATCCCAAATTAGTTCATACTAGCAATAATTACCAACAAGGTGTTATTATAAGATACATTTTCAATTAAATTCGTTGGGCAATTGTAATTTTGATCGGAGTTGAGATAGTGTCTGTTTTAATATTACGAGTGGCGTGTATTTTTTGCTCGTTCGGTAGCTAAGCGAACAAAAAATATGGTTTATTAGCTGCTATGATTGTTTTATTTTGCACCGTCGTTTTTTGATTCCAAAAGTGTCCGAAGGTGCTAGAGCGAGAAGATTTTGATTTTATCAAATTGTATATTTCGAATGTTTATTTCTTCTACTGTTTATTCATCATCATTATACATTTATACAAAATGTCCTTTTACCATTTACTAAGTACATCTATTTATTAAATCTAAACATAGTGAAAAATTGAGTGATAGTTTTCATTATCGTACCATTTTTTAACTTTTTTGAAATTCATTGATATCGACCTAAATATTTAATCCTTTAAATATAGCACATTATTATTATAAAACACTACTTACTTACTTTGTTTTTATATCAAGAAAAAAATATGATTTGTTTTACATGACAATACAATATATGAACAATGAAATATTATTACTACTGCAACGAATTAAAATATAACGTCAATAAAACAAATTGTTTTTTGGATCAAACAAAAAATTGTCCAATTAAAATAAGCGATGTCGATCAGTTTGACAAAACATCCGCATTGTCAAGAGATAATAAATCGTACTGTTTCTGCGTTTATTATTCTGTGTGTGTTCTTTAAGATTTCCTACTGTTATTTTTTTACTTTGTAAAAGTAATTATCGTGACATGTGACAATGTCGGTACGGAAATAGCAAGGTGTTTATTGAAGTTGCTTCTTTGTTTTTTAAAACAATCCATATTTCTATTTTTATAGAAGCAGGTTGTTTGAATAAAAAATAAATAAGAGATCTGTTACTACTTACATAATAGTCGATGCTAAAATGTTTGTCCCGAAAAAGTTATATACAGGTGTAAAAAGACGTCTACCGAAGCCGAAAGTAGTAGGTACAGCATCCCAACACACAACCAAATCCAAAAGGATTTTCCGAAAAATCATTATATCCGGAGAAAACAACGTTTGAAGATTACTGTTTGCATAGTTACTGGGCGCGTTGTTTTACGTAGATTGCTGGATTTTGAGTTAAAATTGTTTTTTCTTTTAAAAATGAAATAATTAGGTTAGTATGGTCTTATTATGTTATACTAGTAGTCAATAACTGAAAATAACATAAAATGACTAGGCTAAGTCAAACATGTTTTTTTGCGTTTTTTTTCGCTCAATGAGTTTAGAATCATGGTTTGATTGCGACCCTCAGTTTTCGGTAGTTGTCCTTTTACACCCTGTATACAACCATTTTCGTCTGTCTGATACAGTGAAGTAGTTATTCTTGTGAGGCTTATTCTGGGTAAGACGACAAGCGCAGCTAGAAACTTATGAATGAGTTAAATATTTCACATTTATCCACCCTCAATTTTTCTATCAACTAACATGACGGTTATGTTTACAAAAGCACTTATAATTGAATAGTGTGAACTTTGCTCAGCTGTCAGTCTGTTTGTTGTTAGAATTTCGCAATTGCGGCTTATATAATTAGAACATTGTATTTTATATTAGGCCTTATTAAATAAATAAATAACAATCATTTATTTCAGACCCATTTGATCCATAGAATAAGTTTTACATTAGCACACATTTAAAATTAATAATAAATAAATAACAATGCACAATAAAAATTAATAAAATTAAGTTACATCAAATAAATACATACACGCCTTCAAATAAAATATTTTTTTTAATCTGACGATCTAACATAGATAATTTATACACCAACAGACACGCTTTAAATACGTATATTTCTCAGAAGAACAAAAACTAGGATTAGACAGATGTTAAAAGAAGTGCTTATCACCATTCATTCTCACAATACAAAAGGATCACGCAACATTTAATAACTTAACAAATAAAACTACCCGTACATCAAAACACAATGAGCATAAATAAAGTAGCTTTTTATCAAGCGCTCCTGATCTATAATTCAGAATGAAGGAGCTGGGACATAAAAAATCACTCCATTTGAGGGACACAATAAAAATTCAAACGCCCTAATGTGCCAATAAAGTCGCGTATCACTGTTGACACCCCGTGAATGTAAAGAAGGCTATGTTTTATTTATAAGTTAAGGAGAATAGCGTGTATAATGCAGGCATTTTTATTTGCAATTGAAAATTGTACCGAGAAAAATGTTAACAAATTATTCGTGGTATGTGTACACCGACCTATTTTATAAATAGGGTTATCATTCGATTGTTATCGTTGTACCTAGCAATGTTTTAAAACATTGTTTTCTGTCATCTTTAAATAGCAAAATAATATATCTGCTGATACGTTTTTAACCTTTTTATAATTACAGTGATATGGTTATTATTATCTATAATAATAAAAATTTCATCTAATTCTGATGTAAGTACCTATTTAATTTTAAAACACATCGGAAGAATTATTTCAACAAAAACTGTTCGGGATTTGGTTTCATCCGGTTTATTAGGTAAATTGTGATCCTAATCTTACTAAACCGACTGAAAATCGTAACGACAAAGAAAAAATATATAAGTTTGACTATTTAGAAAAATTCATACGATACAATCTGATTTTGGCCCTTATTAATAAACATAGTGTAAATTTACGCCAGGTTTAAACTCTAAAGCCCTCATTAATAATCGTGGTGTAAAGTTACGCCAGGTTTAAACTCCAAAAATTGTATGGTTACTCCTAAGTTACACCCGGCGTAACTTTACACCACGTTTATTAATACGGGCCATAGAGCCTATATAGACCATAGAACCGACATAGGCCGACATAGAACCAAAGTTGTCGACATAGCTCAGAGAATCAGCAAGCTGAAGTGGCAGTGGGCTGGCCATATCTGCCGAAGAACCGATAACCGTTGGGGTAAACGAGTTCTTGAGTGGAGACCGCGACTTGGTAAACGTAGTGTAGGACGCCCTCCGGCCAGGTGGAGTGACGATCTGCGAAAGGCTGCCGGCAGAAGCTGGATGCGTCGAGCTGAGGACAGGGCGCAATGGCGCGCACTAGGGGAGGCCTATGTCCAGCAGTGGACTGCCATAGGCTGATGATGATGATGATGATGATGATAGAGCCTATTGAATAAAAATAATAACCAAACCACCCATGCACACACGCATCCATTGATAAAACCTTACAAAGATTGACATTGACAGATGAGTTGTAGAGATTGATGCATTGAAACCCCTGAGGCAAATAACCAATTATGATTAACATAAACTTGGTGCGGTGTATTTGCATGTCGAGGGAGTATAGAGAACTTTCAATATTTCACTTTGAAGCTTATCATCATTATCCACATACTGACTTCAGCTACATGACACTGACACTGACAGGCCTCGCATTTTGCCACTTCTTACGGTCCCGCCTTAGCCTCATCTAGTTTTAATTTTAATATACAAACTAAATTGATTTATTTAAGTCCGGAAGACATTTTTTATGATTTTTAAGCAAACGAGATAATTTTTAAGGTATTAGTATAGAGTTTCAGATAATTTATGAAATTAAATTAAGTACCACGTTTTGCATGTAATTGGAATTCCATGACATGCTAAGACTTAAAGTAAGTGTGAGAAAAGCTTAATACATGGAGAAGATCTTTAAATTGAAAGATTTGACTGACTTTAAATTGAGAAGATCTTTAAATTTTTAAATAATAATATTTGTTTCTTTCATTCTCTTTGTACATGTACCCACTATCTATTTTGCACATCTCTCTAGCCTCAAAGGTTAGCTGGAAGAAAACTCTTTGTAGGGTTAAGCTCGCCTTTGTACATATCCTTTTTTATGTTATTATCCTGTGTGTGTCTATTTGTACAATAAAGAATTAAGAATTAAGAAATTCTTCTCCAATACGAATTTGCATTGAATAATTTCTATTCTTACCAAGCTTTTTTTTTGTGCAGGCTATATTCGATCTTACACAGCCGTATTACTGAATATTTTAGATTGCAACCCAATACAGTGGCATAGGCTTGTAGGATGAATTACTTCGCTGAATGAATTATTTATGGGTATTATAGACCCCGAATTAGAGGGTTGATTTTACCTTGAACATGCTCTGATATCCTTTGAACAGAGTATTGTTGTCAAAATCGGTTTAGGTGACGGGTGAGTGAATACTTATGAATGTTACTAGGGTTATTTTGTTACCTGTATTCTGCTAATATGCTGACTGTTGTGATGTTAATATGTCATCATTGTGACACACAGCTTATTGCTGGTAATATTTAATCGTATGGTAATAAAAATGGCATTTTACTATACACTAAGTAAGTAAGTAATTAGTGTGTAGCAGGAATGGGTGGTCATCACAGAACTGATATCTGTGGTCATTTTATCCTATCGCGAGAAAATCTCAGTTGGGCAGTCGCTTCGCCATCTTTTCAATTTCAATTTCAATTCATTAATAAAAATATACATACAATACTAATAACAATTATTTATAAATAATTCACCACGAACCCCGCACTACGCTAAGCCATACTACTATCCATACTTCCATACTAATATTATAAATCTGAAAGTAACTCTGTCTGTTTGTTACGCTTTAACCCCCAAACCGCTGAACAGATTAAGCTGAAATTTGGCATAGTTAAAGGTTGTATCCCAAGGAAGGACATAAGCTACTTTTTATCCCGAAAAATGAAAAATCCCGAGGGACCGCGGGTCACACCGCGGAAGTGCAGCTAGTATGAAATAAATACCTTATAAAACATTTTGTTTAGTATCAGAAGATTTATAAGTAAGTACAGTACGCACAACCGACCTTAAGCTCTCTGAAGTTAGGTGCACTAAACGATTGCGCAGGTTTGCACGAATAGGCGAGATAGGACGATGCAACAAACTAAGCAAGTGAGCGAGGCAGCTATCGACCGCTGTCTTCGTCTTTTAGGTGTTACCAATTATGGGTTCTGCGCAGCTACTCCAGAGAGCTAAAGATTGGTTGTGCGTACTGTACTGTTGTTGCGATAAACTCAAATAACTATATTTCAAGTCAGCATAAAACCCACATCATTATCTCAATTAATATCGCAAGATCTGTGTTGCCCTTTCAACTTTTAAGTACAGTGATCAATCAAGCGAAAATGTGATTATTTTTTTAATGTGTCGACATTTTAAAGATAAAACGAAACGTAAACCGCCTCCGGGTTCTTACTTGACATATTGATTGCGTTTCAACGTATTTTTTGCATTAATCATTTTAATGGGTTAATTACATTAGCAATCACACTAATGTCAATCGTTAATCAAAATTAAAACTCGCAAACAGGCTTTTGAATATAACTTTAAATTTATATTCAATGATTTAAATAGGCCTATACTTATCTAATTCAAGTTAGGTACTTATAAAAAAATCCTGTTTTATTTTGAACTAGTGGCCCCGGGCGCGACTTCGTCTGCGCATTGTTTCGTCATACAAACTTTAGAGATAGAACTACCTTGTTCCAATCCAACCCATGAAAACACTGAATTCATTTTTGGATTTGCTGTCTTTGATAAATATAAATAAGTACCTATCTAAAACTGTTTCGTCGTTTGAGCCTCATCTTTACACAAACATACAAACATCTAAATATCTAAACAAACTCGCAAACTTTCAACTTTATTATATGAGTGGGATGTAACTTTATTTCCTTTATTACATTATTTTCTTATCAGTTATGTGTAACGCTTTTAGAAATGCTTACATACCTACCCATGCTATTTTTGCCTAATACCCACACGATCATTTTCTACTTTCGCTGCTTCCCACCCTCACCAAGAGATGGCGTTACCAGTTTGTTCTAAACTTAAAACTTTATTTGAATGTGTGTCAAAGTAATTTCGTGCTAGATATCATTATTTATATGATTTATGAGTAAGATCAAATCGCTTCTAATGCCGCTATCAATCATTTTTGATAACATAATACCGAAATTATCTTATCCTGTTGAATCTAGGTTGACCTGAACAGGTTTTTAATCTATCTAGAGTACGTACGTAAAGTGCTATGTTAATTGACGTAATCTAGATGACTATTTTTTATGTAAGTATTATATATTAATTGATAAAATTACTAGCACTTTCAGCGTAGGGTTAATATGCTATTGTAAAATATCCAGCAGATAGGTAGGTAGGTACTTCTAAGTAAGTAATAAGTACTTAGCTTGATGTTTATACAAATAAATAAAACTGATTTTTTTTATAGGATGCCAGCATCCTATTAAAAATAAAAAAGTCAGATCATAAAACGATTACCCAGAAAGATTATTATACCTAAGAGATTAACTCAGATTAAGTTCTATTAAAATCTTGCTACATAATTTAATAATTCTCTCAAAATTATATCAACCGTTCGTAGCCATTCCGATCGCATAATACCAGATTATGTACAAGGATAAGCGATATTCATTAAAAAATCAACCTTCATTTATGAGAAAGGCATTATAAATTTTATTAATGCTTCTGTCAAAAACCGATAAAATATTAATGGACTATTTGACATAGTTAATCAATAACAGACTTGCCAATTCCAATATTTTGTGTCAACATTTTAAGCAAGCTCATCAGCTTGTTGCCTCCGTTCAAATTACTTCGCCACCTGTCTCTCCTCTTTTCGGTCTACCAATTATGCTTCTGACAGTTGAATTCCCGACGTGACATGGGCCTAATCAAAATAGCATTTATTATAAAAAACCTGACATTAACAAAGCTGACAGCTCACGGTTTTGTTATTAATGAGTGTTGTCGGCCATCGTGTATTTTCTTTAAGTTGATGTTCGTAATAAATTATTTTGTTAGTCGCTGCTCGTGTGTGGGTTTACACTAGCGTACTCTTTGTTTTACACCGCAGCCCGGTGATCCTCTCGCGTTGATTGACGGCTCTAATGTGCGCGAGGAGGTATATTAATCAATCACCCGCCCGATTTATTGCGTTCCACGAGAGATAGAAAGCACCACTTTGTACTGACGTTGATCGCTCAACGAATTAATGCTGTGCACGCCTAATTCACTTCTCAGGTTCTCAGGAATAATAATAAAAAACTAGTTAATTGATACGTAGATATATTTGAAATAATTCATTTTAATTAAACTTAAGATATTATTTACACAATTCATTTGGCTGTACAGTCCACGGATGCCTCACATCGCGGCTCTAAGCAACATCCAACATCACTTACTTACATAAATACCTACCTAGTTAGATTGCACTAATCACTAAATTTGTCATGGCGGGTCGCGCCTTACAACTTTTAGTCTATCAATATCACAGAAGAAAATTGGACATAACAATATTTATATACAGTTCAGTCCTTGCACTTCACTATGGATTTTTATTTACTGGTGGGCCGCGCCGAGTCTTTGGCCATACATCGCGTAAGGTGAATAGAAGGGTCCGAGCGCGGGGTTGAAGGCTCCGTATGGTGAAGCTCCTAGGCCGGCTGGTAGCCCGGCTTTGGAGTACGGATGGTACCGGCTCGCCGAGAGCGGGCTGAGCGGTGCCGTCGGGTACGCGCCGCGGAGTCCCGCAGTCGTGAACAGCGGGTTCAACGGGTTAAGAAGCGACGCTTGCGTTGAAGTTACAGTAGCAGGCGCGGATCCGTCCGCAGTATGACTTCTCAAATGTTGTAGCAACTCCTCAGAGTTTCCAAATCTCTTTCCGCAATAAGATTCACCCACAATCCAGTTGCAAACGTAGGGGCGGCTGAGCTGGGGGTAAGCGAGGCCGCCCGCGGCGGCGCCTTGCTGTGATAGAGCCATTGCCATAGCCAAGTTGTACTTTTGATGATCGCATTGAGTGCAACCAGCGGGGCATGCTCCGTTGCTCATTAGCAGATGATGGTTGTTCGCTGAAAATTGGCACCCAGTGCAGTAGGGGTCCTTGCATACTGGGATAAGTGTTTCTCCGCCGGCGGGAGTTTTCACCCTCGCGTATCCGAGATAGGGGTTCGAAGAAGCTCCAGGGAAGCCCGCGGCAGCAGCTAGCATAGCTGCATGGTGAGCACTGAATGGAGCTCCGGCATAAGGAGGCCTGAATGCCGGGTTGGCATGTTGTTCCATGCCCGGCGGGTAGAGTCCAGCGAGAGGGTTGAAGCCAGGCATACCAGGCAGATTTTTAAATGCGCCAAGGTGATCTTTTCCATGTCCCAAAACTTCTAGCCCAGAACGGATAATTGGGCTCGTTCCGGATGAACTAGATGATTTGTTCTCCGACGGACTGCTCTTTCCGTTCTCAGCCGTCGGCGGCGTGGATTTACGGCCGGGCGTACTTTTGCCGGATTTTTTCTCATCATTACTGTCGGAGCTAGCCTTGGATGATGGTCTGGGTTCTTCAGGTTTTTTAGTAACAACGTTGACTTCATAAGGTTTGAACGCTAGGTGTTTGATTTCTGGTGTTGAACGCGGTTTTTCCGGTTTTCCGGAGCTACCAGGAGACGAACGGCTGATAGCATCACTGTTAACACTGATCACTTTCTTCTTATCCATTGGAGGAAGCAGGGGCTTTGTTGGTGTTGTATCAGCACCGATCTGACTGCAGGTTTGCGCTAAAAGCGCAAGAGGGCTTTTCTTCGAATCCAACTGTAACAAAAGAAAATAAATATGAGTACCTTGCAAAATAAACTAGCTTAGAAAAAAAAATCTTTACTTTTAAAACTAATTAAAAGTTTTTTTTATAAAATACTTACAGAGGAAGGAAGAGGCGCCAAATAATCAGGTTGTAGATATTGGTTAGGATTTGACATCATTCCACCGTCTTCAAGAACCACCATTTGGTATCAACTTCACGATCACTTGTAAACTTCACTGTGCGGTCACGATTCGCTTCTGGCAACAACTACTCTGCCACCGGAGCGCGGAATGTGAACGAACGCGTGCGTCTGTGGCGGCGGTCGAGACAACTGTGAGAGACGAGACCCCACCAGCGCTCGACGGGCCGCTTACCCCTCACCCCGCGTTGTTGGAAAAGGACGGGTATATCTCGAGGCTCCGTTAGAGGGAGAGCGCTATGTCTCACCGCTGCAGCGCTCGGTCATAAAAAACAAAGCGGAAACGACACATAGCTGCATTGCGGTAGGGGAAAAAGGAAAGGTGGTATGGCCGGCAGCCGGGTGCGGATTGAGACGTGCTATGGTGTCGCTCGCTCGCCACCCATGACGGGCTGCGCTTTGAGCGCGCCGCGTCGGACTCCGCTTTACCTGACCGCGAGCACGACGCTTTTTGTTTCACGCCACTTTTATTACGCCCTCGACGAAGCTCTCTGGCGTCATCGCACTTTGCGCTGACACATTCGGAACTACTCTTTCGCCGCTTTTACGAGTTCCTTTGTTCTATGAGCTTTCAAAGGGGAAAATTGATCCGAGATGCTTCCTAGAACCCGTTTGAAGTTCCCAACGAATAAACAGGGTATTCTGAGTGTATCGACAGGCTTGACTCCATAACGTGAACGTTAATCCGACACTAAAACCTGTCAAACACGGGATCGGACCCTCCGTCGCGATCAAATTAAATATGTCAATTTGGGAACCCATATCAACGGCTGCGAGCGACGGCGCGGCGGGCCCTTTAGAAATATTGCTTATTGTGTCCAAACAAAGATACTAAGTATAACGTATGGGCGGAGGACAGGCTCGTAAATAACCCGGCGGGTTGTAATATATTTGACAGTGCGCGGACATGCGAAACAAAAAACATGTTTATTGCGAGATCGGGTCTCGCCGCCCGCCGGGCCCGGCTCGCCAGATAAATTAGGTGCCCGTTTTAGTGTTAACTTTGTAAAGTTTTCAACTTTGGAGATTTCGGTCTCGTAAAATACGTGACTTTTTTTGTAAAAATGTCCCTTACGTGTTTTTATAAGATGCGGAACATTATGAATTGTATTTTTGAGTGGTTGCGACATAGTGGGTTTAGTTTTTTAACCCAAACAAGAGGTTCACAAGCAAACCATTTAAATGCAAATAAAGTTTTTTTTGTGCGTTCTAATTAAATATTTAAGCGTTCTTAGTATTTTTGTATAAATTCTATATCCAGAGAAACACTTGAATTTGATTTCAACGAAATACAATTACAATATTCGGTAGATTTTAGACAATTTACAATAAAATCTATTAACTCTGATTAAATTTTACATTTACATCACAGTACAGTGCAATAACTTAGGACCGAGAACATAAACAGATACTAGCTGTAGTAACTCAAACACGGCCTACAAACTTAAATCGGTATCCGCTGGCAAAACCATAAATAACAAAACAAAGTTGTTCGATACCACTTGATCCGATTAATCTGATAGACCTATTTAAAATTTGATTTATCGACAGCTAGACTGGTTTAACACGGTTTTATTGCTAGAACGAAACTTATAACATATAGAACTTATAAACACAATTAAAGGAAACTAGCTGAAATGAAATGTATTTATTGAACCTGAAGAACACAAATTAACAAAAGCATTATTAAGAATAATAATATTGTTAACTGAGACATCAGTTTCTCATCTAATTACATAGATGAGCAGAAACAAAATTAGAGCCTAGCTGAGCCGACAGACGTTTGAATTTTCTTTTGTTTTATAAAGTGTCATAGAATAAGTATTTTTATCTCATATTCTTCAGCTGGATATATTTTTAGCTGATAAATGGTTTGGAGAATTTCAAAAACTTTCTTTTCAAGTTTTTAATCTCTGCACAAAAAACCAGCCATTTTTATACCAACCAATGAAAACCATTTCATTTTATTTATACTGATAGAAATTCTAGTTTTTGTGTTACAGGAAACATCACCATGTTTCTTTTGTTGATAATAATTGTCAACATGACAGATGGTGAAACCTAAATAGTTCAAGTTGACAATAGATTGAAGTTGCATTGAATTTACACCTTGGGGCGTTGCATAAAATATTGGCATGCGCCTTTTGATCGAATCTTTAAGCCGGATACAAGTAATTCTGTTAAGACGTTTCGAAGCCCGACTTTTTTTGTAGATGTACTGAGAATTGCAAAGTTTTGATCATGTTTGTGACTCTTGCAAGTCCCTTTCAAGGAGTCAAAAAGTAGCAAAAAGTGTTTAAGTGTACCTATTGATATTTTACGGGTGTTTTTTTATGATTAAAAAACTTTAAGAGCTATTTGCCATATTTGATAATCGAAATCAATGACACAAGATTCTATTCAAGAAGAACAAAAGCCTTGTTTTCAATTAAAAATCAATGTGCGCTTGTCTTTTTCGATTGTGATCTAGTGATTTAAATAATAAACCATTTCAAGCAAAAATGCTTCGATCTTTTGTGCTAACAAAGTAAGATTCTTCCCCAAATTGAATTAATACACTTTACTAGTTACCAATAGATATCATACAAACCACAATCCAATAATCCGGTACAAATGGTCCTTCGAGCCGTAAACGCCGGCCTAATTCAAAGCACGTTTATCTCATCCCAATTATATAATAACAACCCATTCGGGTGTAAACAACCACAATTTTTAACGGCATAGAAAAGCAAAAAGTTTAAAGTGAAATGGGATGGACCACAGTATTGTGGCAGAAGTGAAAATACTTTCATCTAAGCATTGCACTTTTTGAAACGTAGATTTTTAATTTTAATTTTGGAACGTTTCTTGAATATAGATTCAATAGTACTATTTTTCGTTGGTGTGATTTGTGTGAAGTTCTAGATAGACCATGCTTGTAAATGGATGACCTTGATTGGTAGATCGATAGAGTAACATAGTTTTGTAAGTTATATTATATGAGTGCAGATTGAGGATTGTTCATTTGATCTATATAAAAAAGAAATGCTTGCCCACACCGCACGGTATTGCTGAGGTCGTCGTGGGTTTGATTCATCTTATTTGTTTAGGTACCTTACGATTGCAGATGTGGTAGTCTACAATCATGGAAAGCTTCAAGATAGTTTTACTATTTTATAGATTGGGCACCAAACCTATTATAAAACCCTGATACTTGATGATCCAGTCAATAACAGTAACATTATCTTCTGTTTATCCTTCCCTGCAACCAAACCTCCAAGATAGACCGTCGATTGTATTCGACGGAAGCGGCAAGATCAAAGGCCTCCCTCAAAGACGCCGACATCACCAAATCAGTGTTTACAGTGAGGCGTAAAAACGTTGACGGGGCCCACACCGCACGGAATCCGCTGTATTCTGTGAGTACTTTGAAGTTCGATGAGTCATTGACGCAGTTAACGAGTATTGGATATAGTTGCTGGTAACATCGACATAGTAACGATGAAAGAAGGTAACATTTAGGTTAACGACAAGTTCAAGAGAGAAAAGCACATTTTGGCAAGCAACATCAAACTCTCACACATTGTGAATCTGTTGTGTCTAATGATATTGATAAAACACTTATTTTTCCCCGTAATAATGGATAATTTTGATATTTGGTATATTACGCCCACTACAGAATGCATGCAAATGCAGCAAGCATTTGCATGCATTCTGTTATTTTCTAGCGATAGTCACAAAGAAGAGGAGTAGAGGAGTAGAATCACTTGACCCTTGACTTGACACCCTTGACCCATTTGAGTGGTCTTACTAAAATGAACTTTGAAACAAAATCTATAATGAGAACAATCATGATCAACAAATGCTATGAATTGCGCTACTCATAAAAGTCTACTATGTTCTGCGCACAGTGGGATGGAAATTGTAAGTGATGAATGACACGTGATAGTAGATTGATGGGTAACAGTAGGTGTCCTTGAAGCATTCTATTAATTTTGTAAGTCGAAAAAAGTAGGTTGTGCTCAAATGTTATTTATGAATCAAACAGTTTACAAACTCGTAGATATACTTCTAAAGGACAGAAATAACACCGTAAGGAAACCATAGTATATTGGTCTTGCTACCAATCATGTTGAATAAGTATTCAACTCTTATAATAACTTAATAAGTATTCATTTTTGCGTAAGTACGCAGGCTTGGGACAACTTTTGTATAGGTGCCTGTGACTAGCATTAAGTTTCTCTAGAGATAGAGTTTTGAACTATGTATGTATTTGAATTTGTGGTTTGAATTTTAGTTTTATACAAAGAAAATTCAAATTATTGTGTTATTGAAGAAAAGTCTTTCGTACATTAAATCTTTCAATATTTACCAAATTTCAAAAATTTAGAAGATGTTTACTTCTTAAACTTCGAAGTGACGAGCTTTAATCATTTTTTCAATGAAGGTTCTGTCTAAAAATACTCATCCTGGAAAACCCGAGCAATCCACAACTCAAAAGAAGTTTATTGGGGTTATTTCGTGTCTTTATGAGCCACAGATGAGAATTTAGTGGACAGTAAAAGTCGATGACAAAAAGTTTCAAGACCTCCACGTAGCGCCATACTTTTCACCATAAAAATCCTCTGCCTACCCTTAATTGCAAGCAATATAGCAGTAAACCTTATCTATAGATAAGAAATAGGTACAATTTGCTTTTTTTTATTCTGTCGTAAAGTAAAACGACTTTACCTGCATTACTCTGATCTATTGACTAAATGAGTAACATCACTGGCTTATGGAGTTTGTACTCTTACGAATTGAGTCCTGCACTTACAATTTGCCTGAGGACAAAGCAAAATAAACTTAAGCTTCATCCATGTAGGATGAAGCTTAAGTTTATTTTGCCTTGTTCTCTTAGATGAGTTAGGGCTTAATCGTTCTTGCTTGTTCTAGATAGGTTAAGAAAGAGTAACGTTGAGTGCAACCAGAAAGAGATAGGTGACATCTTATAACTGCTTTAAATACCATAATCTGACTATAAAGATTAGCTAACATACTGGCAATGCTCTATAAGCTATCAAAGAAAATTACTGGGACCGGTTATTCAAAATACCTGAGATGGAGCCAAAATTGGTTATTCATTGAGCGTTGCAAACTTGAAACTGCATGGGAAGTTAACAAAGCTTTTGGTTATCCTTTAATCTCCGACTAGAACATTGCTGAGCTTGTTGTCAAACTGTGCAAGATGGATGACAGGGATCTTAGTAGAGAACATAGGACTTTTGGTAGTGTTGACAACGCTGAAATAATTATGTTTGTTGCATTTCAGTTGGAATTTTACTAGGAAATTACGGTATATTTCGATTTTCATTTATATTTCTTGACAAACTTGGTCTGATTACATAGAGAGCACTTGTATTATTATTATCTTTATTATTATCTTCAAACCTACATATGTCTTACTTTCTACTAATTTATAAATCTGATAGTTTGTAAGTAGTAATATTGTAATGATTGCCTGGTAGTGTAGAAGTGGGGTGTTTGGCTGATTTGCAGGTATTACGATTCTTGCAAAGACTAAGAAATTTACTAGCCTGTAAGTTTTAGATTTATCTTTTGAGTTTTACATTGTCAAAGGCGTGTCTTGTCAATATACATACTGAACAGTATGGGTCCAATCATTGCTCCCTGACTTAACCTATACGGCATATACTTAGTTCTGTCAAAAACTGGCACAGGAAAACCAGAGCCGCACACTAAAGTAATAAATAAAAGGTGAGGCAGAATAAATTTCCCCTGAGTTGTATTAGTATTTATGGCTGCAATAAACAAGCGGGCTTTTGTGAAATGCCGACGGTTATAAATAATTTCAGTGCTAGTCAGTCGCGTTGTAACACTTGGCGGGTGCTGGGAGCAGTTCACGCGAATCGCGAGACTGACTGGTCTCAATCAGTTTCAAAGTCTGTTTGGCCTCGACTTTTCTGTTTTCTATTGTAAGGCACAGAAATTATTTTTGTGATCTATCTCAAACTGCTAATTTCACAACTGTGTGGTGCAAGGATTATAAGTGCGCATTATATCGTTCTAAATATGTTCTGTCATAACAAACCTTATTATACCAACTCAATCCTAATCCTGTAACCATACTAGTATTCTTTGTCTATGGGTTTAAAAAATTACGAGTGCCTTAATACCTACCTACCACAACAACCAGTAGAAACTAGAACAATTTTTTCCCTTATCTCTTTAGATTTCACACTAAAATCTTTTATAGTCCACAAAACAAGCAACACAAGAAAAGGTAAAAGAATTTGAACATGCTAGCATAATAAAGTATATTGAACTTAAAACCATTTAAAATAACAAAAAGGTTTGTTTCCTTCTGCACCAAAATACCTAGTCTAGAAAATTCGCGAAAGTTCTCATAAATCATACTCCCGCTTAAACAACCACCCGACCCTTTGTCGGCGAAACTCAAAAGGTGACAAGACAATACTTAATGACGGTTATAATGATTACGTATTGTGGATTTCGGCTGTCAGAGAAATTACAACATTTGTTTAGACCCCGGCGCTTGTTTAAGCAGGTCGAATGACAATGAGACGTTCTGCTCAAAAAAAGCTACAAAGGAAGACCGCTTCGCGAATTTTGCGAATAAAAATTTCGTTCCAAGGTCGTATAACGCTACTTTCCCGTTATTTATTGCAGGGCATTTTTTGTAGAAGTTTTGTGGATGAAAAATTATGCAACTTTTAAATTTATGGAGTTTGCTTTATTTATTGGTGAAATCAAGACATAGTAACTGGTGGTATTAGACTTTCAAGGCTTAGGAGTTTATTACAATTTTTGTCTAAATGTTGATTTCGCATAAGCTGGCTTTAAATAATAATTATGGTTAGTAGATTTTAAGAATACATACTGGAATAGAGCACTGGTGGTCTAGTGGTAGTGGCCCCGCCTTCCGATCGTAAGGTTCAATTCCGGGGTGCACCAATGAATTTTTTTATCGAAAAATGTATGTGCACTATGCCAGTACTCTCAAGCGGAGAAGTAAAACATCGTGACGAAACCAGCATGTCGAAGAACCTAAAAAGTTCGAAAACATGTGCCAAGTGCACGAAAGGAGCCTCTTTGAGGTGCACTTAAACTCCTTTCACCACCTTGGTTCGAAAAAACTGGTGACACTTTAAGAAGAAGTATATATATATATATATAGAATACTAAGTGAAACGAAACTATCCCTTAACTTGTTCTGTGAAAACCAATTACATGAGACGAGTAAATTGAATTATTTTTTTTTACAAATTTTTACATTATCAAAAATATTTTGCATAATTTTAAACTAACGACCTCACAGAGAGACAATAAACAAAAATCACCCTCTGAATAAATATTTAGCTTCAAAATTTAAACACCAGTAGCTATTTCTAATAACAATGCATTAAAAAGTGTAAACAACGTGCGTATGGGCATAATAAATGACCACTTTTAACACACTTTCCGAGAAATGCATGGGTAAGTTAACTTTGGTTTTTTTGACAGCTTTTTGAACCTTATTTCTTACGGCTATTTTTACAGTCAAATTACAGAATGAATAAATATTTATAAATTCAACACATTTTATAGTGTTGGTCATAAAATGTATGATGTTTGTAACCTCAGCTAAACATGTGTGTAGGGGGTTGGTGGCATGTGGAAAGGGTTTTTCTAACCTTTGTAAATATATTTATAACTTTTAGAACTGTTTTTTGAATGTTTTAGCATTTTTTCAATTAAAAAAGTATCATTGCGTTGAAAACAAATATAAGTGAAATACATTATTGTTATTTAAAACATAATACAGATAATATATCACTCGACAGTTCCTTAATTATAATACAAGAGTCGATAAATTACGTTCCATAAATAATTCAGACAACAATAAAAATAAAGAAAGGATTTGCATAATTATTGTAATTGGTTTCAAAACTTGTGTTGAAATCACTATAAAACTGGTTCTGAAATGGTTTTCACAAAAGAGTTAAGTTCCTTTCAAAATCACATCACAATCTCATGCTCTAATCAACATGATCCGAAACTTCACGATCCATCTGTTTTCAAAGGAACCGTACCTTTCAAAATGTTTATTATTCTTAAATGTATTATATTACCAGACTTACACGCATGAATACAATATAAATAAATGTGGCCCACCGTAAAGATAACGATAAACAAAATTCAGCCCTATGTGCCTTCCCTTTTTTATTGGCAGGGGGCAATTTGAGACGATGTATTCTGCCACATTTACAACAACAAATACACAATACACGAAACACAAATCATGATACTAGTAATCTCTGTGTGCATAGTGATAGAATTCAAAATACAACAGCGGCACACTTCGATGATCGTAAAATAAAACTTGGTGTTTATGTAATTTATATTCCGGTGACGGTTTAGTTAGAGTATACGAAATTGTTAAAGACAGATAAAAGGGAGATATTTACATTAGGGGATGTTTTATGGGAGGTCCCGACATTCGAAGCTGGCACTAAAATGACAGACATTACGACTGTCGCTAATCGTAATTAATGGCCGTTTAAAAGTATTTTAGCTATGGCGTCGAATTTATCATGATCATGATAATAATATAATAATATTTTTCTTTCGCATCATTTTATAGGAGATGATATAACGACTGATGACTTATGTGAATAATTTGATTGAGAGTTTATTTTGGTAAAGTAAGTTCGTATGAGTCAGTGGCCAACTCTGTTGACGGAGTTTTTAGGCCGCCTTAAGGCGTCCGTCACGGCTTAACGACTTAAATAGCCGAGACCGACAATGTAACGTGCCCTCCGAGCACGGAAGCTATCAGATGAAAATGCCACTGGCGATCACACATCCACTTACAGACCGTTTCGAACGTTGCTTAACTTCGACGATCTATCAAGAACGACTAAGCAAGCACGACCACGAGCGCTTTGGTAATTTCCGCAAAGATGTAATTAGATGACCTCCTAAAAAGATTTACAAACTTTCAATGTCACATCCGTAAGTTATACAACATTCTCAAATAAAATACGGAAGGGTAGAATCACCTTCCACTTTTCCTTGTTTGTGTCCCACATAAAAACCTGTTATCATTATCAGCACAAATGTTTGCGAGTCTCTATATAATCATGCCTCTATCTTCAGCAAACATACATTAACGAAGTTTGGCTAAAACAAATAATATAATCTCGTTGAGGTAATTAAACAACGTTATCTAAATAATAAAACATTTACTCAGTGACACCTCTGTTTGCTAAGAAATAATATAAACAAATATGATGAGCAAATACGTCGAAATTTATAACATCGTGTGTGAAATCAGAAGACACAGACAATGATAGTAAAAATACTAACATAAATTTTCTTTCCATTGCTGTTTTGGATCTGAATAAAGCGAATAGTGAAGTTATGTCGAGGTAATGGAAGTGAAACACGTTGATACTTTCGAATAATACAACACAATATTATTTGACAGAGATTTAAACCATACAGGGTCGAACAAACAAAAGGTATACGTGACGAGACATAATAAGAGATTCGTTTTGGCAGAATGATTAATAGCAGTTGATATTTTCCATCACAAGGTCTACAAACAGGTAAATGACGGAATTAAAATGAAATTAGGGCTAATGTTAAAGCTTTCATTGTAAATGACGTTGATCCATGATTACTTTAGTTAATACACAATGAAGTTATTTCAAAGGAAAATAATATATATATATATATATATTTTAAAGTAAATAGTTTTGTAAACTGGCTCTGGCATACCTACGAAGTGCACAAATATTATTCAGCCTAGAAAATAAACAAAGGTATAAAAATCACACTTCAAGGTGGCATGGTATTTTGTTAGCAAATTATTGCGTTCAAATATTTATATTGTCAATAAAGTGAGGGTTGCGGTACCGAAGCATAAAGCCGAGGCGTTCATAAAAAAAAACTAAATAAATAAACTCATTTTCGCTGGCTTCGAGCAAACTCAAAGTGAAATTACCGCGTCTCAGCGCGACGTGAGCATGAAAAATTCATTTGGGACAACAAGAGGGTGACGTGGAATAATAATTTGAATAAATATCAAGCCGAGGTCTCACACGAGTGACGTGACAAAAAGTGCGCCCAGCCACCCATGTTTATACGATGTGATGGTGTAATTTGGCAGTCACACTTGGCATCAAGAATACGAGCCGTTTCACAAAATGTTATTAACTTTTTGAGGATGAAAAATTATTCCGAGTTTTGAGTTTCGTGTTACACGTTTCTTTCCCATGGGTTATTATTTTTTTCGCGAGGATTAAGCATTGTCTTCGAGGATGCTCTACCGCGATTACTATTCTATTCACATGCTCCCTTTCATGGAAAGATTGAAGTAACGAGCCGGTTTACAGCTCACACGTCCCCCGTTCCGAGAAGGTCGCAACAAAGGGGTGCTAAGTGTGCTAGCAAACACAAAAATAATAACAAAATCCCCGTGTATTTTGACAACATAATACTCGATGGTCACAAAAGCCGTCACGTCACAAGCAATCGGTTTCGCTTCCTCGCCGCTCTTTGAGAAGGGTTTAAACAAGTTTCGCAAATAATTTATTAGATGTTTTTTGTTGCGTTCAGCGGCATTTGGCTCACTGTGCGCTACCGTTTGACGTCTCCGCGTTGAAAGATTATAATTGACAAGATCTTTGTTGGATGTCACAATAGGGTTTATAATAAATCGGGGTATTGTTATACCGAGGATTAGCTGAAGGGTTCTGACTGTGGCTTTATAAATGAGGAGCAGATAGACACTGTTCCAGCTAAACTTAATTCCAATTGTGCTGTCTTCTCCCGTCCAGATTAAATGAATAATGCAGCTGAGAACTGGCCTATGATAAATGAAAGTAAATTGAATATGTTCTTGGAATGGGATAAAGTATCCATAGAAGGATTAAATAATGAAGTGAGACTTGCTGCGTTTAAGATGAGTGGACATTATCTAAGCCCTAAGGTTTATTGTTAGGCTACTTCCTGCTTCAGCCGATAAGCAGTCTAATAACAGTGATAATGAAAATGTAGCACCTAATCCCTGAATAAAGAAAAAACTTCGAGCGTAACAAACAAAGCTATAAAACACTACTAAACATTTTTATGATGTTCAACATTAATTATCATGAAATTACACAGAATTAATGCGGGCTAAGTTAATTAATCCTTCGTGACGTCATCTGCGAACATCTGTTACATGAGTGTTATTGAGCAAACTATTAAAATACATAATTATACGTGCCACCCGCGACTTCGTCAGCAAAATAACATACTTGAAAATATCTAAATATCACTGAAAACTGCAAAATTTTTCTGAAACTTTAAAAAATGCAATAATAGCGCCATCTCGGCCTCCACCTCAGCTATAGGTTAGCAACGCCATCTAGTTGCCTTCAACTGGAACTTCCAACACCCCATACAAACTTTCAACCCTTATTTCACGCCCTCCATGATTATTAAAAAAAAAATAGCCTATGTCCGTCCTTGGGACATTATCTTTATCCATGTCATATTTCAGCATAATCTGTTCAGTAGTTTAGGCGTGAAAAGTTAACAAACAGACAGACAGATACATTTTACTACATAATAGATGGCGACGCCGGAAAAATTAGATCGCACTATCGTTGTGTTTTGGACTGTGTAACATATAAACTCAATAATCTTCTAATTTTTATCTTTATAAATTAAGTATGGGATTTTTGTTTGAATATTATAATTCTTTTAATTTTTAAAACTTCTAGAAAAGGTATTACTACATTTAATCAACTTTCCAAAATCAAACTTTACCCTAAGAATAAACGAAAAGCAAAGCAGCAAATGGTAACATGGTTATGATCGACTTGCAAAAATGCAACTTTGTAAACAGTTTACACAATAAACAACTGACCACCCATAATGCACGCATGTTCGTAGAAACAAATGCAAATAATATAAATTCCTGAACACCACACTGAATACGAATTCTGTCGATATCACTAGAAGATGTATGGCCAAATGAATCACGATGAGCTATGGTCGTCGGTGGCCTTAATAGTGATGATCTTTTTAAATTGTCTATTGAATTTTAATGACACTTTTTTCTTTGAGCCGCATATCAAAAATCCTTCAGTATTGAACAAACATTTTTGCAAATATAATTGCATTTGTTGCATTTGCCATTAGGTAGCAGCAGCAGTAACAGCTTTAGTAATTAACAAATTGAATTGCCAGTGAGTTACAACTACTGAAATCCTAAAACAAAAGATAACTTTTAGTAAACTTTGACAAAAGTGTTAAATATTCTAGGTATGTTATGTAAGGATGTATTTCTTCAAATAAAAGAGCAAAAAGATATTCCGATACCGGGAATCGAACCCGAGCCTCCTGGGTGAGAGCCAGGTATCCTAGCCACTAGACCATATCGGATATTGTGATACGAAGCGAAATTGGACTCAGATAAAAATTCAAAACTGAATCAGATAAATTGTTATATTTTTAGCGTAATACTAGTCGCGATAAGAGATAACAAAGAGTGGCTAGACTGTTCAGTAGGTATAATATTAATACCTACCTATTATTGACAATAAAAGCAAGTTAGATAAATAAATAATAAATAATGCCGGATATTTCACACAGCGTTATCTAGCCCCAAACTAAGCAAAGCTTGTACTATGAGAACTATGTACTTGATATACCTACTACTTATACATTTGTTTGTAAATACATACTTATTATACATAGAAACAGCCAGACCAGTGATAAATATTTTTGCAGATCATACAAACATTTGTACCGCGGCGCGGATCGAACCCGCAACTTTCTGCATCGCAAGTGGACTTTCGCCCACTGCGCTACAGAGGTCGTCAACAGAGCTCATTGTTATTCGTTTCAAATAATTCTACAAGCATTTGGCTTAATAAAATCGAATGTGAATTTGAAATCCTGTTTGTTACTACGCGACTTATTATATGGTAATCAGTGTCATTATCATGTCTGGATGCACCGACAACCGGTAACACACCATTCTGATGCAAACCTTATACCATTCTAATAAAATTCATTTCCGAACGCGCTCTGTGGATATCTTCAACTATGCCTGTCAAACTGTGCATAAAAAGCATCAAAAATTTGTTACACAATTTCAACCTTCCTGTTTTTCACACAAGACTTATTTTTAATTGACATCGGCACTAACTGTTCTTGTCATTCTGTCGACCGTCGATCACTGTCAGTCAATCGGCGCGTTTCGATCGCCGACATCGTGACGTCACGACATCTGACGACTGACATCGATGTTTATCCACTCCCGTATACGGCAGCAAGAATGGTCTTTGTATAGCTTTTTTCATTTTGTAAGGTATCAAATTATCATAAATAGGCTGGAGGAGATAATAGGGATTTTGAAAGGAGCTATGGGTATTGTGGCTTGGGAAGAATAGGTGGAAATGAAATTAAATAATACAGATAAGCCAAGATTTCAGGAAATTGTCCTGAGATTAGATCTTGAAGCTATTTATTGTTAATTTAGTAAAAGATCGATCACATAATCTTTAAGAATATTAGATACCTACCTATTGAAATTCCCAGAAATTTAATTTTCATTTCGCTCTAGGATATTCGAATTTGTTTCCAGCAACTTTAACAAAATCCACACTGCACTTCACACCATCTCTGTGAAAGTAACTCTGTCTGTCTGTTTGTTACCTTTTCACGCCCAAACCACTGAACAGATTAGGTTGAAAATTGGCATGGATAAAGGTTGTATCCCACTGAAGGACATAGGTTACTTTTTATACCGAAAAAATGAAAAATCAGCTAGTGTTATAGATATTTGATTCTTTTGTTTGTGTTAAGATATGTGTTTATAATTAGCCATAGGATTTTATTGATTTAAATAGAACTTTTGTTTTTAGTTAAACTGTTGTGTCCCACAGCTGGGCAAAGGTCTCCCCCAAAATTTTCCACTGGCCTCTATCTTTGGCGATCTCCTACCAATCCCTCGCAAACCCGTCGAGATCGTCCCGCCAACGAAATAGAACTTAGCCTTTTTTAATATACTTTGTACCATCAAATACCAGAGCACGGGAAAATACAAGATAAAATGATCAGCTATTAATGAACGCTGTGGGAAAGGTTTTATCTAACATCTATTCTCATTCATCGGAATGCAAACAGTAGTTTCAAATTTACAATATTTCACGAGCTATTACAAATAATATTACTTAACAACATTTAGATGCGTTTAAAATCCATTTGTCATACAAATATTCTTCTCAAAGTTTACGTTCACAAGAAATCAATTTGTTTCAAAGATGATTAAGCATGATTGATGATTTACACGTTAAAGGTCAAGTGATATTATAAACTGCATCGTTTTGTGATTAATGTTTTTGTTCATCCGATTTGCTTGATTCAATGTCATTGCAGTTTTGAATTTGTGATTGAATTTTAGATTCAAAATAATGACATATATTATGAGTCATGTTTCTAACATATTTCTTTACTGTTCTTACTAAATTGTGAGATTAAAATTCATTTTAGAGAGATTTCTGGAACATTGTGGATGATTGAAACCGTTGTATTGAATTTTCAGATTATTTCAAGAAAATCTACAAAAAAACTTACCAATAATCAGTTAAGCTTAACTTCTTTCCCGTTCATCATGACAAACAGTCATTATGTCAATTGAACTAACCAGGTAACCATTCAGATAATCCCTGAGGCGGTCGAATTTCATCTCCGCGGTCCGTTTGAGTCGTCTTTTGTATTATTTTCATTATGTTCCAAGCTTCTTTATTTATTCTATCTTTTAGGTGTGGAATCGTTTTTTCTTTTTGTTGGATAATCTGGGGTTTATATTACGATAAAATGCGTTTTGTTCGCTTGAGTTGCATTTTGACAATCGGTATCTGTTGTCAAAGGATTATTAATAATACCTTACGTTAGGTTTTTGTAATATTTGACAACGTCCATCCAATAACCATCTAAAATTGTAAGAATAGATAATTTTATGAGTTATTTTTTAATCTTTATTCATTTCTCGAGCTCTAATAATTTTATACATATTCCATTCTCTGATATCAAAATTATATAAGTAAAATTTTCTCTAGAAACAAAATATTCGCGTAGTTTATTCTCCTCATTACAAACTTGAAAGAAATAAGTCACCTTATTATGTAGAAATATAAATTATTTACAGAAACTAAGCTACTACATATTTACATATATTTACAAAATACAACAGGATTAGTCAAGCTATCTAAGGATCGTTAGAAACGATCTATAGATAGCTCAACTGATCCAGGTCACTGTCAGTCGGAAGCGTGCCCAAAACACTGGCGGCATTACCACGCTGGATGGCAATGCTGATCCTTTGAGCCAAAAAAGCGACGCGTGATCCGAGGGCTGGCACATTTTTGGCTCAAAGGATCATAAATTATTAGAAAAAAGTCGGGCTATAAGTTTTCCTTTGAAAGTTATCTAACTTAATGATACTAATGGATGTATATAAATGTTGTATCTAAATTGTAAATAGCTTTTAATATTGTGCTGTAAAATACTAATTAAAACTTAAACTTCTAAAGATAATTGTTGCATGTTTTATGTAAGTAAAACTAAGTGAGCCAATGACATTAATTCATTAGGTATTTTACTTATAAAAATAAATTAAAATAATTACTTATAAAAATAGTTTCGAAGCACTTTATGTTCAACTAAGTATCAATAGCGTGTTAATTTATTGTGCAGTATTATCATAAGTTTTTAATAATTCAACAGATTAAAATATTAAATGGCCACATTAGACTAGTTGATAAAAATACCCAAACTTCCAAAAAATGATGATCAATTTCAAATTGAACATATATATTTTTAATTAAATTGCTTTATTATGAATTACAAATAATAAATCTTGAGGATGGCTACATTATTTTTATGTATAAGTTCTTTAAAAAATATTATTTAAATATAAATAATCTTTTGGAGATAATAATAGAAAATGACAAGGCGTCTTGGTTAACAAAATAATACACCTCAATAATGCAACCTCTTTGACTTCTGTAATCTTGGACTGACACCGCGGCTACCGGTTTTTAGCTCTTGATTGACGGCTGTCGGCTTGGTTTACCGACAAACTAATTTACTTTTACTTTCATCTTCATCTCAAATGCATTTCCATACAGTCGTTATTGCTTTGACGTGACTGACAACGCCAGTGGCACTCGCTTACTCGGCAACAAATTTATTTATATCATCTTAATGATCTTTGTGTGGTTGTAATAAAGTCGTTTTTACATTAACTTTATTGTTGTTAGGTTCTGGTATGTCAGTATTTGCCTCGGCGCCGTTCGACGGGGCCCGGTCTGTATTATCATCTACTCTTTCATTACAAACTATTCAATATTAATGATAATCAGTACTTTCTACGTTCTTTAGTTAATTTGAATAGTCATTGCGTCTTGTAAATAATGTTAATTTATTGTTTCTGCATAATTTATTCACTTGATTATGGTTCAACATTCAACATTGTGTATTTTATGATGTTGTAGTTTTATAGGTTTTAAATTGATGGAATCTATAGATGGAAATGTAATGTCTTTGCATTTATTATGACACAGTTATTTATGGTAATAAAAATTTACGGCCATAAAGTGGTTTTTAATTATTCTCAAAAGGCAATATTATTTAATTATTGATAAAATATTTTTTAAACATTTGATCACCGTGTATATTATTTTATAATTAGTTGAAACTCGGTTAAACTCATGAATATTTTTTAAGTTCAATTTATATAATATTTAAGTTATACATACATAAGCGTGGTTGTGTTTAATATATATTTTTTAAGAACTGGTTTGTTAAAATGCATAACTTTTTGAGATTGAGAAATAGTATGACAACAAACATTTATAATAATTATTTCGACTTAAGTACTCTCTATCATCAATTGAGCAATATTATCGTTTTATTATTGTTAAATAAAATCATATTCTCACACTTTCATTCCGGTGAGTGGTGGTTGATTACAGCAAAATTATTCGATAAATTTCGAGTAAACCAACAAGTCTAACAACCATTGTAAATCATTGTTGGAAACATTTTGATACACAAAAGGAAAATGAACGCCAAGGTTGGCGGAATTTATTAGAAGAATTACTCAAAGACAAAGGGGAATATTAAAATGTAGCGAAGACAAATTGTGCGAGGTATTGTTCAAAAACAAACGCTAGATTGGAGTGCCTCGAGTTATGGGAGTTAAGTAAACAAACAACTTTTTATATTTAAAAATACACCTCTATTATTTAATTACCAAAAAAATTTTAACCATTGTCTCGGTGTCTGTTACTGATCACATTTATTCAAATTCAAATAAAAAAAAATGAGAAAATAAATTATAACCTTAAAAGGAGACGAGACGAGTCAGACATGGATTTATGATAGCTACTGCGGTTTTACTGACTGGGGATGATGCGAGAGCATAGTTAAAATAAGAGTGCGTACGCGATTGTTGCGATATCATTTTCTGCATCTCCTTTGTTCTTAAATTTTTTTTGGTAGTCACAAAATAGCGGTTTATATGTGAAGAAAAATGCGTTATTGCACCGACAAGAGTAGAAAAATTCTTGAATCTAAATATAAAAAATTACGATTTAATATTATTTAAGTGAATATGAGAGAAACCGCTTCAACCTCCAACTTGAGTCAATCGAGTGCTCGCCAAGCGATCGTTCATAGTTGATGGATGGTAATGAATAGCAGTTTTATGCACTCCCAACCACCTCGGCCATTGTGGAAAACTGATTGTGGAATTGAGTGCTTCGCTTTATTTATGAGGAGTTTGGTTAATAAACTTATCTTAACAAATGAGTTTGTTAGTTTTTGAATTCATACGTAATTTGGCGTTCCTTCATAGACGTACTTACGTAATACTTGGCTGCAAGGTACCTGGGATACGTTGAACCAAAAAAATTTAGATACCTACGTACTCAATTTCATCTGCTACAAGAGGTTTATTTTCGAACAAAGTTCCTTTTCGGACTATCGAACATGGGGGCTAGAAAAAAGCGTTCGATTTTACCGTCACGTATACATAGGTAAAAACGTCACAGTGCGAAGTGCGCAGTCGCAAAGCGTTGTAACATTGTTAGTACGAAAGGGCGTTTCTAGGATTTTAAATTGGTTTTGTAACTTTTTCCAAAGCTTACTACACTGTGCAATTAGGAACATTAGGTTGATTTAAGCTGTTGAATTGCTTTGTTATTTAAGATTTTTGTGAACTAAGGAGTTTTTAAGATTTCCGTCACCTCAAAATGATTTTGACGCATGGCTATTTATTTCTCTTTGATTTTGAGCGAGACCACATTTTATATACGAATATAGCAGATTTCTTCTTGCTATTGCAGTGGGTGAAAGCCGGCTTGGGACGCAGAAGATGGCGGGTTCGATCCCCGCCGCGGGATAAATTTTGTATGATCTGCAAATATTTATCTCGGGTATGGGTGTTTGTATGTATTTACAAACAAAAAGTAGGTATAATAAGTTTGTAAGTAAGTAAGTAATGACCAGGATTATTTATTTATTATTTATTAGCCATTCATTTCAATAAACTCTTCATACAAGTTCTCGCTATAACTCCATAAAAAGGTAGGTATTTCAAAAGTTTTTAATTAAATGAAATGCTCTGTAAACAATCAAGAACCGAAAGTAATATCCGGGCAGCAACATCTACTGTTGCTGTATCACGCTTCACTGAACAATAGGCCCATTACACGCGCGCTAATTACTGGCCCCCCACAGTGCAGTACAGTCAAGAAAAAGAACATTGTGATTATCATTCGTACTGTAACTTTTTACACACGTAAAACGGCCCCATCAGTTGCTAAAAGTACCCGAGTGAGACGCTTGCTCGGTTGCGAGATAGGCGGCTTAGCAAAACAAGTCAAAATTGCATCAAGTAAATGCTTCATTTTCATCACAATTCGTGGGAATATTATTTATTTTACTTATAAATTTTGGTTTTAGACAAAACATCCAAATATCTAAAGTTTATGCTACAACCCTTAGAACTTCGAAGATTAGAAGATTCAAAATCAACAAAATGTTCATGAACTTCTATCGCTGACTGTACAACACGGCTAGAATAATAGTGTATGGCCTCTATGATGCATGGTGAGCCATTCATCATAGCCATTGTTGGGTGTGGAAGTTACTTGTATGAGCGATTATGGTAGAGATATTTCAAATTATGGTTGTTGAGGCGGAATATAGACATAGCGTTCAAATTTAATGACTTTTGAATTTATTTTAATTTAGGATTAATTTGGTCACAATAATTTGTTGTGTTTTTGGAAGTATGTCAAACTGACATAATTATTTATTGAAAGGTATTATTATTGATAAAAAAAAAACGATGCTTACTGTGTTATTTCTAATTTATATAAGTATTTATTTATTTAGATAACTAATTTATGGTCGATAAAAACGCGTAGATTTTTTGTTCTACACGAGGCTAGCCATTACATTTTTTTTTTTTTTTTTTTTATGGAAGAGGGGGCAAACGAGCATGTGGCACACCTGATGGTAAGTGATTACCACCGCCCACAGACAACTGCAGCATCAAGTAAAACATAAAACAAAAAACCAACATCAACACGTCAAAACAGACCGTCAACTTATTCTTACAACACTATTTTAAAACGAATAAACACAAAAAAACTGACAAAACAGCTCGTTACGTTACCCTCATCAAGAGCTGTCTTATTAATTGACAGCTCATATAACAGACAAGTATTGCCGGCTCGTGAATTTAAAACAAAATTAATTATACAATCAATCAGACGACATGTCATGGCCGCAAAGGTGTTGCTTTTCGCGCGGCAAAATGCCAATCAACGTACAACATGCTCGCCCAAGCGGCACCGCAGCGCCCACAAAAATATTTTATATTAATTTATGTGCTTCACAAATTTCGATTCTAAATCATGCATTACAAAGCTCGATATTGTATGATTGAAATTTATCATTTGCTGTTCTCGCATCGCCGTTCCTGTCAGTAGTTTAACAGCCCGATTCGCCACAGTTTAATCGAGTCTCTCAATAAAACGGACTTTTCAAGGTGAGAATGGAGAGTCAAAAGCCGCATTTAACGCAGAGAAATTTTTATGTTTCGTTCATTTCACGCATATTTAACGTTAATTCGCGCGTTTCTTGTCTTATAAACCGAATGCGTTTTAATTCCCTTCGTCGGAAATCGCAAATTTATGCCAACGCATGTTCCATGTCCCGCCGTAAAATTTACGACGAAAATATAAAAAAAAAAACAGAATTGAGAAATAAAACTGTTCTCGTATTCAAAATAACGTTATATATTTTATCGGCAACGTTTATGATGTCGAAATTTATGTTCGATTCATTTTCTTCAATATAAAAAACAATAAATCATGTAACGGAACTCGTGGGCTTAACACGTTTTCAAAAATTGAAATATGGCTTCCTGTGTTATAGATGACCTTTTCAATAAATTTTATGATAATGTAAATTTACGTTTGTTTGATAAAATCTTTAACGAGCGCTGGGCGAAGGGCATCTTTTAATATTCGAGTTACACGGTTGACCTCATTTGAAGCAAATTAAATGTTTTGTTTTTGAAAGATCTTTATTAAACATAAAATTAATAAAAAAATTCACTAAAAACAACAATTATAATTCAGTACTAATTTTCAGCTCAACGGCTAATAGTGTATCTTGTAAAATTATGACTGATAGCGGTCTTATTGGGAAACCTTTAGGGCCAGTTTCACCAAAGTCAAGTTTAACAGCTGGTTAATAAATCGGCCGTTAGCCGTTTGTCAGCGCTGTGAACGCTTTTTCATACAAAATTGAGTTCTGCGCAGACAAACGGCTCTCTGTCACTCTCGGATTTTTGGTTGTTGTGACATATTTTTAATTTTCTACGATGTCAACTGCTAGTTAGCTAACCGGCCGCCGACCAGCGATTAGATTTAGCGGCTTGTTAATGAAGATATTCCTTAGTTAGAGCATGATGGAGCACAAAGCAATCGTAACGGTCTGTTAAATATTTAATCTGTTGTTATTTCTCTTACTAAATTTGATGTCAAATTAACTAACGCTCTGTTAGATAAAGTTTGGTGAAACTAGCCCTAGTTTAGTTTCTGTAATTAAATGAACATTTATACGAGTAATATCCGTAACCTATTTGACTCAATTTTAAAAAAACACTGTTCATAATACGTAGTCTGACATAGCCTTTTACTAAGTTTAATCAGGTACAAATAAATATATTTTAAAGTAGCAAGTGAAGTCGCAGTAAAAGTGAGTTTGAAATAGAACTAAAAACCGCAATCCGGATTCCTACCGATCGAGAGATATCCATTATTCATCGATTCCGCTTTCTTATTGTAGGGTTGCCACCTCAAAGGAAAATAATGTAGCAGACCATGGACGTACCTATGAGTATGAACATAATAACTTTAAATCTAGTTTGAGTCTGACTTTGTCCTGTTCCAAATGATCAAGCAGGCCTCTAAGTATTTTCTAAAAAGGTAAGTTGTAAAAGGGCGCGAAAAATTACTTACTTTTCTAGATCTTTAAGTAAAATTTGAGAATAAGCGTGACTGCACAATTTTTTTATCAATATTATAAATGCCGTGTTTGCTGAAATAAATATTTTTTCATTTTTTCAATTAAAGGCACCTAATCAATTTTACTAAGTAATCATTCTTAAATTTTACTATCGCATAATAGACAATCCCAATACAAAATAACATTCATATCAGAAAAGTAAAGCTTATCGCTAATTTATTTTTACTCTCTTAGGGTTACCACCAATCAGGAATTCACGAAAAAATTGCGGACGCTGCAATTGAAATAAGAATTAATATATTATTCATCATTAATTTCAGGGAACAAAAAACAAGAGCATTGTTTTATTCCATTAGGTGGTAAATAGTCGACTTACTTAAATACTAAAAGCGTTTTAATTGAATAACTGGTCCTTAAATGAGATTTTTTCAAAAAGAAGTTGATTTATGTAAGTAATGTGTGTGATTACTGATTAGACTACTTATTTTTGATTATTTGATTAAGAGGCAATTATATTACTTTAAAATAAAATAACTGATAATAAATTATCATCATCATCATCATAATGGACTTATACGATTTTTATGCTGAATGTTAGGACTTTTTTTAGAAGAACAAGTACGTTTAAACTATTTTTAAATCTCATTTCCCAGAGATAAAATTCAATAAAGTTGTCCATTTGACAGCCCTATATCGGCGCGCTATCGGACCAACCTATCAGTGCATGCTTCTTACACTAGTTGTGATAAAATCTGGTCGCGACTCGGATTATCGACCAATTTGTTATCGATAGTAATGGAGACAATCGATAATCGATACGATAAAACGGCTTTCGAAAGTAGCTGTACCTATTTACGGTTGGAGGGAATACAATTGTCTAATCTGACCGTAAGATTCAATATTAACTTCAATTTACTTCGATACAATATTGGTTTGGAACGATTTTAGATCAGTCGGTTCGAATATTGGGCTCGTATTCGTGTAGGACTACTTACTAACATTTTGTTCAGTATCATTAAGAACATTATAGAAGGGAAAGTGGAAGGAAGAAGAGGAAGAGTAAGACTCAGGATAAGTTACATGAACCAAGTAAAGGAGAAGGTAGCTGTCATGTAGTATAAAGAGGACAAGGAAGCAGCCCTAGAAAGAGAGACATGGAGGGATTCATCAGTTGTGCCGACAAGGAGTAAATCCTTAAATAAGAAAAAGACTTTAAAATCAATAAAATAATATCTATGACGTGACTTTTAAAAATGTTGTAGAGCTACCATTTGAATATCCATTCAGTTCTATTTCAAAGTGATATTCAGAGCTGGATACTCAACATTTTCAAAAAACATTTTTGTTTATTGCTTCAGTATACATCTATCTATCTATCTATATTAATAAATCTTTTTGACCTGACTGACTGACTGACTGACAGACTGACAGACAACGCACAGCATAAACCGCTGGTCGTAGAGACTTGTTTTGAGGGTATGTCCGTCTTG
Source organism: Epirrhoe tristata (assembly GCA_951394285.1). Taxonomy (NCBI): domain Eukaryota; kingdom Metazoa; phylum Arthropoda; class Insecta; order Lepidoptera; family Geometridae; genus Epirrhoe; species Epirrhoe tristata. The sequence goes on along the minus strand of OX596144.1, from coordinate 11,162,550 downwards.
GTGCGTAGGGGTGTACTAAGAAGGATTTTTTTTGAATTCAACCCCTGAGGGGGTGAAAAGGGCAACAAATGTTTACTTACACTTAGAGGCATGGAATTTAGAATTATGATAGTTCAACGGTTTTAATGAAAGTCTGCATTCAAAAAGTTTCAAAAGTACCCCTAGAAGGGCGTGTAGGGGGTGTTAATGTTTGTATGGGGTTTTTTGAATGCGTGGTTCAATTCGCTTGAAACTCAGTATGAGTTTTCTAATAGTGTAATTACAAAATGTATGCATTCTAATCTCTATATATAAAAATGAATCCCTATATCCCTTGGTCACGCCATCACGCGTGAATAGCTGGACCGATTTCACTAATTTTTTTTTGTTTTGTTTGTAAGGAGAAGGTTCTTATGACAGAAAAAATGTATATATTAATCATCGAGGGCGTGAAATAAGGGTTGAAAGTTTGTGTGGGGAGTTGAAAGTTCCAGTTAAAGGCAACAGATGGCACTATTATTGCATTTTTAAAAGTTTCAGAAGATTCTTGCAGATTTCAGTTCTATTTAGATGTTTTCAAGTATGTTATTTTGCTGACGAAGTCGCGGGTACCAGCTAGCTTTTAATAAAATTGTTCATGTTTCTTCCGTTTATTTTAATCTACAGTTTGGCACGCGATCTATACAACCGATACCTATACAACAATATAAGCTTCGGGATCGTAAATCACTGACCGACCCGACAATAGCCGAAACATTCCGACAACACCAATAGAAACCTCGCCAATTCCAACACAACACAAATTGACAACCGTAAAATTAGTTTCAATATTCTTTGTGAAGTTTCCAAGTAGCTTTGTCAATATTATTTTTGCCTTTCTACATTATTATAAGGTTTTTTTATACTTTTTATATAGTATAGTTTTTTGTAACTTTCTGAAACTTGAACTTATAGAGAGTTAGGAGAGAGAATAAGATTAAGATTATGATCAATGCTTGAGTAAGCTATCTGTAAAAGCACTTAAATTCTCAATTTAGGTAAGTAAGTACTTATTCCACCTATCTACCTACCTACCTAAGACCTCTGTGGCGTAGTGGGCGAAGGTCCGCCTGCGACGCAGAAGGTTGCGGGTTCGATCCCCGCCGCGGGACAAATGTTTGTATGATCTAAGATATTTGTCTCGGGTCTGGGTGTTTCTATGTATAATATGTATGTATTTATAAACAAAAAGAATATAAGTAGTTTATCAGTCATTCTAGTACCCATAAAACAAGCTCTGCTTACTTTGGGGCTAGATGACACTGTGTGAAAAAGTCCAGCGTTATTTAAAATTCTGATGAATAATTGCAAATACCTAAGGTTTTAGTTAGCCTTTTCTCATAGATCTCTCAAAAGATATTTTCCTTTGAATATACTCGAGCAATTTTAATTCACAAATAACATTTGACGACCCATTCTTTGTTTATTGCCCATTGTTCTGCAACAAAGGTGTAAAAACAAATACTAATAAATACTTGCAGACAGCTTACGAAACCTCTAATTAGCAATTACAATGTACCTCGCTAGATTACCAGGTGATTAATAACTGCACAATCGTCATTAGACGCACGGTTTTGATTGTAATTGATATTTTACGGTATTTCCTTTAAACTAAGGCTTTTTACATCTATATTAGATGATTTATACAGCGTCAGGAGGCAATCCATGCCTACACTTAACGGAACGCTGTTGTGCCTGGGACATTGTTTGAGATGGAATAGGCTTGCCCAGCACCTAAACCATCCTCTTAGCTTAATCAGCCGCCCACAGGAGAGACGACGTCAATACTTGTGGAGCTGACTAAGCTGCGGGTTTCCTCACGATGTTTTCCTTCACCGTTAAGAGCTCGTGCTAAAGTGCATATAAATTTTACGAAACAAAAATCCATTGATGCACGACCGGGATTTGAACCCACGACCCTCGGATTGAAAGTCGAGGCACAACCCCATTCGACCAACACGGCTTTCCTACAAACGAAATTATTGGTGTTGGTGTTCTAAGCAGATATATTTGTATGATCTGCAGACATTTGTTCCAGGTACGAGTGTTGAGGTACAGCGACAGAAGTTCATGAACAATTGGAAATTTTTAAAGCTTCATTTTCATCATTATTTGTGGTAAAATTGCCAATTTTTTTCATAAATAGTAATGGTGCAAGGCAAAACATCCAAAGTAAGCTGAAAAAAGCTCTAAAACCCTACGAACTTCGAAGATATTTAAGATTCAAATACATCAAATGTTCATGAACTTCTGTCGCTGACCGTACTTTGTGGATTCAGATACCACGGCTAAGGTAATCCTAAATGATATTAGGACTATGTGTGTGAATTTTGGGTGTTATTTATTCATTTATTCTTACATCCAATGTCTATACATACAAAATTAGAGGTAAAATTAAACCAGTTTAAGCATAAAAATACTGTAAGTACCTAAATTAATACCGCGAGCATATAAATTAAATCTAATGTACGTCTTTTCTGCCTTCGTTTAATTTCACATAAATTTCTGATTTGACATAATGTATTTCTGTATTACATACCTACGGAAAACAAAAGCAATGAGGAAGTTGGCATGCAACAGCAACAACCTCGTAAATCTTGCTGTATCTGATAATAAGATAGTTATAAATAAATAAAATAAATAAATAAAAATAAAAAAATAAGTAATAGTAGTTGATAAAAAAAGTAAGTAATAATAGTTGTATCTGATGAGAACCTGATGCAGCGATCAACATTGTGCGTCTTTTGTGATGATCAGCCTAGTGATTCACTTCGACGGAACGCATTTTTTTTTATTTTTTTTTTTATTTATTAGGTCTACCAACGATTGTTACATTATTACATGAAGAAGAAATACATAGTTTAAGGTACATTAAGTACTGTCTTACGCTAAATGCACAATCACTTATAGGTAAACACTACATGCACTAATTAAATTAGAAGGAGTAAGTTGTAATAAGAAAGAAAAAGGTGTTTTATTTTTCTAAAAGCAAAGTAAAGAATAAAAAAAAGAAGTAGGTACTGATTTATACACTAATAACTAATTTAATAGGTGCTCGGCCAGGTGTTGGCGGAGCTTACCTACGGTAAGTGAAAAAATGTCGATATCCTTACAGAATTCATTAAGGCATTTGCTGAACCTTGAGACCGGGGAGTTACTGCCAAGCACTGTGGTGCGGAACGGTGGAGACAGCAGGGGCATAGCATAGCGAGGTGTAGTGCGAGGGAATCTGAAGTTCAGTTTACTCAATAACGGGGGGCAGTCAATTTGATTATGCAGGATTTTAAACAGAAATATTAGATCAATTTGAACTCTACGTTGTTTTAATGATGCTAACTTGATGCATTCGGCAGCTTTCGTCTAACTTGAAATCCATTCCCATTTGTCATCCCAATAGAGCTCAACCAATCACATAATAAGAAAATGATAATTGAAGTCCAGATTAGGTTTAAATTGTCAAAATGAAGCTTATGTCCATTACCATTTAAGTTTAAGTTGAGTTTAAGTTTTAGTTGAGTTGAATCGGTCAGCTGTTCAACCGACCGCAACCAATCAGAGTGCAGGAATTGAACCAAAACTGACGTTTCTTGCACTGTGATTGGTTGCGGTCTGTTGAACAGCTGACCTAGACCTAGGGCCTGCTGTCATGTGTGTGTACTTAATAAATTGTAAAGCTCATTTATTGTGTGGAGAAAATAAAATGTTATTCTATTCTATTCTATTTTATTCTTATAGTTGTTCTACCTCACAAAGGCAGGTTTGTTTTTCTGTGTGTAGATTTGTTTCAGTCAAAGATAAATTCCACGCAGCGAAAGTAAATATGAACAAAATGTCTAAACAATGAAGTAAGTGAAGATTCGAAAATACTTACTTATGTACAATTTTTCTTCAGTCCGTCATGCAGGGCGACGTTATTCGCCGAACTGTCGATTCAATAGAAGAAATGCTGAGACGTCAGAAGCCAGCCGCATTTTCTGACTTCATCAGCATTTTTTGTATAGAAAAATGACTGCGGCGCGTAAGGCGCGGTCAAATGTGCGATTATGAACGCTACATTATCTATTGTAAAATATCATTCATAGTACACAGATATTTCAGCTTTTCAAATCCACAACCTACGAAGCAGAAGGCACTGAGTAGTTTTAATTAAAATACAATAAAAAGTATATTACTGTACAAGATAAACTTAAATTGGTTATCTTATGCAAATAATATAAATATACTTTCTTTAGTTGTCATTATATATAAATTTTCACTATTATTATTAAAATATAATTAATAAAGAAATAAAAACATCGAGGCCTTGCATTTAATTATGTTCATTATAAAGGTTATTTTCTATATGCACTGCGTAATCCCAATTACTGTTAAATAAAAAATTCATACGACAGGTATTAATAAAATATCTAAATTATGTTTAACCAGATCATTATTACGTATTTAATAGAAGTATTGAAACGAACAAGCTACATTAAGTATCAATTATATGCGATAATGTCTTGCTTTAAGTAGGAAGCAATTACCATAAATAAGTATAATTTAAAATTAAGATACCATTACCCCACATGGTCATCCGTTCGAAACCTCCCACATTTTAGTAATGGATTATTTATACATAGAAACGCAACTCCTTACTTTTTTCATAAGTCTTAAAATTGTCATTGTAGTTTTTAGTGTATGTTCTTCTTTATTCATAAATTGAATAATACTTAGACATAACATCTAATTAAACGTGGCAATCTCTTGTAGAAGAGATTGCCATTTAAAAAAAAATAAAAAAGGTAGGATACCTATTTATAATTATTTATGTATTTTACTGTAGTTTGATTAAAAATCTATACAACTTATTTATACTTTAGCCAGCAGAACATTTAAAAAAAATACATTATCACTGTACTACTTCACTAGCAGTAGTTCTATTTCGAATAAATTCTGCGTATCCAATTAGTTCAATTAGTCAGTCTAATAATTTGGAATACTTCAGACCAAGCAGTTAGATAATTGAACTACTAGTAGGACTGGATTGAATAAACGATTTTTTTATGCAAAAACATAAAAAATTAGGTATAAAAAATTATAGGTACTAATAACCTGATCGCACATTTGGCCGCGCCGTACGCGTCGCAACAATTTTTCTATACAAAAAATGCTTATGACGTCAGAAAATGCGGCTGGCTTCTGAAGTCTCAGCATTTCTTCTATTGAAATAACAGTTCAGCGCGGATGGGTCTGCGACCACCCTAAAACAGTTACATTTCTATACACGCACTACTCTACGACTAATCCTATTAAATCTCTTGAAGCAAGTTACATAACAGGGCTCATTATAAAACTATTTTGATTATAATCTATGTACGCTCTACTAAGTGTATACTGATACACTGAAATTAATCCATCAGGGCAGAGAGAGTTTACCTAAAACCCTATTTGAATCCGCGCTATGAAAAGTATTTTCTAGGTGGCGCTAGTTTCTATGAATTTTATATGATGTTTAAAAAAAAACTTAAGCCTTCACATCTATATTAGATGATTTATATAGCGTCAGGAGTCAACCTATGCCTACACATAACGAGACGCTGTAGTGTCTGGGACATTGTTTGAGATGGAATAGGCTTGCCCAGCACCTAAACCATCCTCTTAGCTTAATCAACCTGGCCCACAAGAAAGACAACGTCGATACGTGTGGAGCTGACGAAGCTGCGGGTTTCCTCACGATGTTTTCCTTCACCGTTAGAGGTCGTGTTATAGCGCATATAAATTTTACGAAACGAAAAATCCATTGATGCACGGCCGGGCTTCGAACCCACGACCTTCAGATTGAAAGTCGAGGCACAACCCAATTCAACCAACACGGCTCAAGGCTGATCTTTATCAATTTCTAAATAAATAATAATACTGACACCGCTATGCCTGTGTGTGCGTAATAGGTACTGAGCGTGTGCATTAATTATAATAGAGAACTCCAGTGTCTAGTTAAACTTAATTAAGGATTTAAGGCACTACTAACCGGAAACAATGTGATTTTCTCTACTATAAACGTTATCTATCTATTAAATAATTATACATTAATTATTATGTGATCATGCATGATTTGGCCCGACATTAAATACCTAATTAATAATTCAATCACATTTACAAATAAAATCTCATATTGAAAGGCTCATTATGTTTATCCACATCTTGTTTGAACAGGGTTTTTGTTATGCGCTGTGTAAGGACTGGTATCAAGCCAGTTGTCAAGCAAGCTGTCAAAATTTTAACGCACGGTTGCCCACCGTGGCTTTTACCGCATGGATTTTGTTCTCTGTCGGGCAAATGTGAGAACTTACTGCCTGTTTCTATTAGATTCAGTCACTTGTAAACACTATTATGTCTAGTGGTAGGTTCTGCCTTCTGATTTTAAAGTCGTGGGTTTAAATATAACCAAAACATGTAGGTATGTGCACTATGTCAGTACTCCCAAACGGTAGAGAAAAACATCTTGAAGAAACCGGCATGTCGTAGAAACTAAAATACTGAAAAGTTTTGACGACCCCTGTGGCGCAGTGGGCGAAGGTCCGCCTGCGACGCAGAAGGTTGCGGGTTCGATCCCCGCCGCGGGACAAATGTTTGTGTGACCTACAGATATTTGTCTCGGGTCTGGGTGTTTCTATGTATAATATGTTAAATATTTATTTTTAATATTAATAATTTTTATTATTAATAATTATAATTATTAATTATTGATTCATTTACAAACAAAAAGTATATAAGTAGTATATCAGTTATCTGGTTCCCATAGTACAAGCTTTGCTTAGTTTGGGCCTAGATGACGCTGTGTGGAAAATGTCCAGCATTACCTATCAATGTGTCAAAAGCATGAAGAGCCACTTTTAGTCGCAATTATAATTATTTCACCACACTGGTTTGAAAGAGCTAGTAGCACGACTAGAAGAATAAGAGACAAAACTGTGTTTTAAGACGTTTCAAAGTGATTCCAGCGGTCCTACTGAATAAATAATTTTTGACTTTGACTTTAGTGCTATGCATACATTTATGTCAAATATCATGCTTATTAGCGTCATTACACGCAATTGAGCCCCTAATATAATCAATCCGCAAAAAATGATAAGAAATTTTGAAGAGTATATTTGAAGACTTTTATGAATTTCTTTATTTACGCGGACATGAGATCTGTTGGGAATGTGAAATATTTCTGCCGAACTACTAGTATGGACTGGATGGAATAAACGATTATTAACCCTTTAATTCGCAGTGACAACCCTAACCAACATAATAAACAAAAAATTCTGACGCGGTATTTTTATCTCTTTACTTTGACATGTTTTGACTATGTCATAGCAAAAACAAAACGCAACCAAGTAACATTAAAAGCTAGCATGATTAGTCCCTATTGTCATCTCATTTTCGCAAGATGGTACCGAGGCTACCCTTACCGTGCGGATCGAAGGTAAATATTTATTGAAATAATAGGGTTTTCCAAATTTTATGATTGTAGCACATTAGCTTTTCCTTCTAAAATACATATTTTATTGATGCATGTGTATATCATCAAATTTGGATAACAAAATAATGATTTATGAGGTTGATAACCCGTATGTTGCTTGTCACCGACACTGCGATGCATCTTGTAAAGTACTGAGCATTTTGAATGTTGTTCCAAACCAACACTGCTCATTGATTAGTGATGAAACTAATTTTTAATTTATATATATTCCCCAATTGCTGATGTTATGACGTTGAAAAAATATGAACTAATTAGAAAATACTTTCACTTTGTCGATAACACAGACATGAACTTCAAGGTACGACCCATTCTTGAGAAAATCCGAACCAATTGTTTACTACTCGCAGAAGAAGGGCGCTACAGTGTGGATGAAATGATGACCTCGTACAAAGGTATGAGAGCGGGAATTAGGCGCTAATATCTGCCAAATAAACCGAAGAAGTGGGGGTTTAAAATATTTGTACGAGCAGGGGTATCTGGTTTGATCTACGATTTCATTCCAATGGTGGCGAAGATACGTTCAGGAATCATTCTTTTACGGATTACGAAGACAGCTTAGGTCTTGGAGCTAAAGTTGTCATAGCACTTTGCAAGACAATACAGAATAAGCCTGATATGTGGTATTTTGATATAAAATATTTATTTTATTTTATTTTTCTTATTGTTTCTTTAAAAATCCTTGATTCTATAGAAGCCGCAGTGTTGGTTGTGTACAACATAAAATTTGCTACGTACATCACGGCATGTTTCGCAATGTTGTACCTTACCAACATAATATTTCTCGAAAACTATAATAGGTAGATTTTTTCTAAAATATCTGTAGGCATATTCATATTTAAGGTTAACCCCCCAATAAAGAAAAAAAACGTTTTTACATATTTTTTTTGTCTGCGAACTAAAGGGTTAAGCTAAGTAGGTATATTTAATAATAATAGTACGCTTTAAAAATGTAGCTTCATGATTCCTTTAAAACAAAGCTAGAATATTTTCACAGATGTTGACAACGGAAGCCTTGATCCGCGTACGACGGATCTTGTCATTCAAAGGGCTCACAAGCTTTGCTCGTCGTTCTTCGTTTGAATAACCATTTTAACTTGAGCTATCTCAATAATGATGACCATAAAGGCTAGTGCTGTGAACAAAAAAGAGCCATGTTAGTTTAGTGGGATGCAAGACTTTAAATCTTGAGGTTGTCCATAATATCGAGGCTGACTAAGCTGCGGGTTTCCTCACGATGTTTGCATTTAATTTTAATTGGTTCCTTTTCGTAGGTACTTACCTGTGAAAGTTTATTTATAAGGCTTGTGCTCTCATTCATTCTTCTTGTATTTGTTTCATTCTGTCTGTTTTCATTTACCTGTGTACCTACCTATTTATGTTCTGTCTTATTTTAAAGTTCCGTTCTGTGTTGTTTGTGCGTGTCAAATAAAAATTATTCTATTCTATTCTATTCTATTCATTTAGAGCACAGAATACAAATAACCGTTCAATCCGTTCATGCACGGGATTTGAACTCGCCACTTTTAAATTAAAAAAAAACAACGCAAGAATTATAAGCACCACTTCGATTTTGTTTATCCTTTTACATCCTACATCGCAATTCACTCGAATGACGTAATGGTGTTATTTTTATCAGTTTGCTGAAGTGCCAACCAGCAGCCTAATTGTCTAACTTAAAATCCATTTCCAGTTGTCATTCCACTGTCAAAGTCAAAGTCAAAAAGCATTTATTCATTAGGACCGCTGGGATCACTTTGAAACGTCTTAAAACTAGGTGATTCTACTCCTGTTCCTTCGCGACCAATACCGCGAAGAACCGTGAAGAACAATAGAGCTCAACCAATCACATAATAGGAAAATGACAATTTTAGTCCAGAATGGGTTTCAAATGTCAAAATGAAGCCCATGTCAATTCCCAGTTGAGTTAGACAATAAGGCTACTATATGCCTGTTTAGTTGACGTCGCTGTCATTCGCTAGTGAATACTTCAGTATACTTCACAAAAACTTTATGAATTATCAACATGCACGGGAAATATGACGTTAAAAAAGCAACAGTAGCAATAAATAGTGCTGGACATTTTCACCCAGCATCATCTTGCCCCAAACTAAGCAAAGCTTGTACTATAAGAACCAGATAACTGATATACTACTTATATACTTTTCGTTTGTAAATACATATTATACATAGAATCACCCAGATCCGAGACAAATATCAGTAGGTCATACAAACATTTGTCCCACGGCGGGGATCGAACCCGCAACCTTCTGCGTCGCAGGCAGACCTTCGCCCGCTGCGCCACAGAGGTCGTTAATTAGAACATGCTGATGGCGTCGTAATAATGCGGTGGGTACGGTGCGTGCTGTCAGATACTAAGTGTTGGCCTCATGCCTACCACATGGGCAGGGTGCAAACTAAAAACGTTATTCTGCTCTTCTTACGTTACGCCATGTGCTAAAGTCCGTCTTAAAGCCGCTCGTTGTGAGCGCCTTTTTTCTCCGTACTGACTGTACGAATGCTCACTGTAACATTACGCGTTACATTACGCCGTAACCAGTCGGTACCTACCTTTAAACAGAGTTGCACAACCGGGTTCACTGGTCATAAAGTTACTAAAAGGTCTATAGAACGGAAAAGCTGGTGACATTCTACTTAGGACGACTGCGTAATGTGACATAATCCGCACGGCCACTATCTGTCAGACGCTGTCACGAGCGCTGTCAACTGTCACCAGACGGTTTATGGATAGCCTCGCTCGAGTAATTATGTGAATATATCGGTGACCAAAGAAAAATAATTACATGTAATTTTATTTTATTTAAGTACCTATATAAATGAAATTGTGTGCGAAAAGTGGTGCACAAGGTACGCAAATGTCAAAAATGTCAAATGTACAACTTCGTTCCAACCGAGTGTTCCACGACACTCACGTACTTTTTATTTATTTGAGTTTTTGCTACTATTTTCATGTTTTATGGACCAAAAACAAAGGTAAATTACTGTTAATTGCGTAGTTTAATTACCTAATTAAGATAATTAGACAAAAACAAGCTATTTAAATAACATAATTTATTGATTTCAACCGCAATTATAAATATTTTTTTCGTAGGCTTGGTTAATTGAATTACAGAATAGTGTAAATAAATTCGGACGGTATCGGATGGGGGCTAGACGAAATAAAGTGTAAGATTTTAGCGTCACGACCCATGTATAGTGTCAAATCGTCACGAAGTGCGCAGTCGCGAAACAGTCCGTAGATTGTTATATTGTTAGTACTGAAAAGCGTTATAGGATTTTAATAATTGACAATAATTTATTTGACTAATGCCAAATGACAAAGTTGAAACTTCGTTCCAACCGAGTGTTCCACAACACCGCGTACTTTTTTTTGTAATAGGATGAATTTATGCAATCTGAAAACTTAAACAATTACCAATTAACTCGTCAATAGGTACTAAAAACGTGCGTGCAATCTTACCGTTTTTCATACCAATAAAAGCACACCTGAATCCTTCACTTATTAAATTAAAAATTGCCAGCTAATCCTTATCCGCATGACAACACGCGTCATTTTTCAACCCCCCACAGGCTGTCAGCGTGACACGTCACACGCCTCGCGTGACATGACGTGACATGACAGCCACTGTCACGCCGACCGTGTTTATTCTGTGGATGTGTGGTAATTTGGTTTTTATTCTGTTTTCAAGTTTTAATGTTTTTTAATTTTGGATTTTGTTTTATGTGGCTGAAATTGACAGTAATTGGATAAATAAAATTACTGTAAAATATAAACTGTACATCATCAGCTTCAAAGGTATGTAGCACCTTTTAGATTGGCAGGAGATTAGCGTTGTTATTCATAATTGACATTTGGTCATTTAACTCAAATTGCATTAAAACCTTTCATACCTTTTAAAAAGACGGGTGCAAATGAAAATTATGTCTAAATAATAAGTCTATCTGCAGGTGTCACAGATATCTTTATTCAAAGTATCATCGCCATCGTCGTGAGGTGTCGCGTTTGTTGGTCTTCTACAGATTGTACTACGGTGCGTGTGCACAAGAGCTACACGACCTTATTCCGCCTTCATCGTTCTTTTACAGGGACTTCAGACGCACAGATGATTATCATCCTCACCTGGTTGATATTCCACTTATTAGAACTAAGCGCTTTCAAAGTTCTTTTATTATGCGCACTGCAAAAATTTGGAATCAGCTTCCAGCGTCTGTATTTCCGCTGAGCTACGACCCTGTTGTTTTTAAGAATAGGCACCTTCTGGGTAGGCTCGCTCTATCGTAGACCTCACTCTTGCCTGTGTAAGTTTCGAGGTCAAGAGCCGACCCATTCATCATAAAAAAAAGTAAGCTGAAAATTCCCAGTTTTCATAACAGCCATTTTTTTACCTGGTAAGCGATAAAGCCATACCTTTTTATTCGTGTAATTTTTACATTTATAAAACACTAATTTAACCTTAATTTTTATGAAACTATTGCAATAAATTAACTAAAAACACGAGTTATGAAAACAGTGCGTGTTAAGTGTTATAAGTTTGTGTACAGATACAGTATTTTTACGAAAGGCTTAAACTGCATATTAAAGCACCTTTCAGCACAAAAAAAAAACACGATCTGGACTGTAACCTCAAAGCGATAACGTAGACAATTCTATCAAAATTGATTGTTATGAGTTTTAATTTATATTTATTAGTAAAAACCTGTCTTTTTTGTAATCTGTAATCTGTTTTAATATTTTTTTGTATTGCTGTTGTCTTTTTTTGCATTACTGTTTGGGATGTCACTTGGTTTGTGTACTGATAAGGAACTGTAATTATGTTGTGTTAGTGATTATCTTGTTGATGTAACTAATAATAAAAATAAATAAAATAAAAATAAAAATAAAGTCATAGAGAATAATTACGTTTTTTAATACTAAAAAGAAAACCGACTTCAATGTTTGACTCGAAACGCGGTGTGACTCAGGGCGTCAAGCTGTCGATTCGATTTCTATTAGTGACATGGCTAGGAGGGAAGGTGTTTAGAGTTTTACGGGGAAACTATCAATCCCTCAGGAATTAAATTTATATGGGACCACCTCTGGAGTATACCCTTTCAAACATAAAAAGAATTTTGCAAATCGGTCAACAAATGGCGGAACAAGATACAAATGAAAAAAAAAAACATACAGACGAATTGAGAACCTCTTTTTTTGAAGTCGGTTGAAAATACTTGTTCAGTAGGTCAAGTTTGATAATTGAAAAGAATACTCTTGTTTCTTCTTGACTTACACTGTGAAGACCTACAACTACAAACACGGCTTGGGGCCGTTTTCTATTTGGAGAGCAATTTAATAAGGAATTACCTCATTATCTAGTACCATCAGACTGTATTTTCACGGACGTAGTGGGAAACCTCCATCATAAAAATATTACTCACAGTTTTATTGCCATCATCATTTAGAGGTTATGGTAATAAGTTCACTTACAAAAAACTGAACTACTTGAAAACTGTTTTTACTCATTGCAAGAATTTTTAGCGGACTCCTAAAAAACTCTAGGAATAAATAGTCATATTTTTAGAATTTTGTAATAGGCTTAGGTCATGCACCATTGATAGGCAGTAAGTAATTTGTTAAGAAACTAGGAAATAGTCAAAGTCAAAGTCAAACTCAAAAAGCATTTACTTATTCAGTAGGACCGCTGGGATCACTTTGAAACATCTTAAAACTAGGTGATTCTACTCCTGTTCCTTCGCGACCAATACCGTGAAGATGTGATATGAATAAGTATATTATGAATAAGTTTTGTATGTACGATAATAGAGCGTCCTTAGCAAAATATTGCTGTGCCCTAACAGGGTTTATGTTTGAAACAAATCGCTGCTTATTATAAAAACGTAAAACCTTGGTTGAACCCCATGTTGACACATGTCAAAACAAAACTGTTAGCACATATCATAATATCGTTTTTCTACTGACAGTTTTTTAGTTAGACTTGGTCTAAACTCGGCTCATTTTCTTGTAATAAGCCCCTGTATGTTACACTAACACCTCCCTAACAACATAAGTGCAATAAATATTTCTATTTCTATTTCTTACATAATATAAAAACCTGTAGAGAGGATGGATGACAGTCGTTTGACAAAGCAAGTGTATGAGGCAAGTGTATGAGGACAGCTGGAAGACGAAGGCCTAGGCGAAACTTCTTGGATCAAATTGGCGATATTTTGGAGAAGGGCCAGGACAAAAGTACCCTAAACCGGCGAGCATATATGAAGAATGTAATGATGAACGTAATGTCACAATAAAGTGAATGAGGCAAAAGTTGTGTGTCAGGATCGTAGCAAGTGGAGATCCGTGGTCTCTGCCTACCCCTTCGGGAAAGAGACGTGATTTTATGTATGTATGTATGTATAAAAACAGAAAGTAACAAAGTGTAGTTTGGCCCTTACGTGACGTTTACACATTGGTGTTGAACTAATTCGCATAATTTAGCGCAAGTGGACTGTTTTCAGTTATTTACGAGTACTAGTCACAGCTCTCAAGGGCAGCTGGCTCATCTTGTATTAACTCTGGTGGGCGTGTTCGTAATTCTTAATAGCTTAACCTATTTTGATGCGTTTTGTACTGCTACCAGGATGACACAACTCTGGAGTCACCAAAATGACTCGTGGTTTAAGCAACTTAGTGACTAGGTAGCGCTGGTTGTAGATGTTTTAAAGCTGAGTTTCTTTGGTGATAAATTCGTGTAGGTACAGTACGTAGGTACTCAAGCTATTTACTATAAATTATCTAAATAACCAAGTTTTAAGAGTGGGTTGGGAATTGAACAAATGATTTTGACTTATGAGTTTGAAAGAAATTAAAATAAGTGATAGCATTTCTGACATTTTAATTTTGAATGACACAGCTAGTTTCTGGCTAAGCTGTGGTTATCGCTACAAGTCGCCGTGACCTCGCCTTGTGACTTTATTATGGTTTTAATTTTATAAAAAGGTTTAATTTGTACATTTTATACAATGAAGCACCGTTTAGAGGTATCATCGGTGAGAAAAGAACGGGGACAATAAATGGTACCATCTTAGAGTATGTTTTTTTAGGTGCCAAGAAAGGCATCACTTTTAAATCTCTTATATTCAATTATTAACCCTGTGGTGTAAGTAATTTGGTCGAGAATGCCCGAGACATTCTAACTCTATCAATTTCTGATGTGAAACAGAAAGCTCTATCACAAACTGACAAGAAAATCCACCAATGATTCGCCATTTCACTTTATAGCTACTTCTTTGTCAAAATTGTCATTCTTGCTCTGAATTTTTGAATTTGTATCTAGATCAATTCTCATACCACCGGCCAATAGCATTTTTACCCGCCATCTACAGTTTACGAAACTATCTTGACACGGACACTGGCAGGATTGTGACAACAAGTCGCAGAAGCCATAAACCAAGAAGTGAAGTGAAGTGACTTTGTATCTTCATACTATAAATAATAATAAATAAATAATAAATAATGCTGGACATTTCACACAGCATCATCTAGCCCCAAACTAAGCAAAGCTTGTACTATGGGAACCAGATAACTGATATACTACTTATATACTTTTTGTTTGTAAATACATACATATTATACATAGAAACACCCAGACCCGAGACAAATATCTGTAGGTCATACAAACATTTGTCCCGCGGCGGGGATCGAACCCGCAACCTTCTGCGTCGCAGGCGGACCTTCGCCCACTGCGCCACAGAGGTCGTCATAACACTAATGTGTCACGTTACAGCCAGGATTGGATTTGTCTACAGCCGGTGCTTGCCTCTTGTGTCAAACTGTACAACCCACGTGAATAACTCTGTATGTATTTAAATGTAAATGGGTTTATTGTTTCAATGTCTCTGTATAATTATGAGCTTCTGTTGAAGGCAACGAACACCAAAACTCTGACTTTTACCACCAGTTTTGACAGTATTATCGTCGCATGTTTAAAATTTGTTTTTCACTTGTATTTTTCACTTTTTCCAAGTATAGGTACTTGCTTCACTATGAATATTTCTGTAATTTTCAGAGGCATTTTCTTTCATTGATTTTGATTTTGCGAAATATTTTGTCAAGTAGGTATTAGAAAAATGTCAAATATGCAAGAAGATTGTGGTGAGCTACCTACACAATGGTGTAGCTTTAATTTTTTTCATAGCTTGATTTAGACAAAATATACGAGTAGTATGTTTGTTAGAATGAAAGGAAGTGAACATCTAACTGCTTATTATAAAAACGTAAAACCTTGGTTGAACCCCACGTTGACACACGTCAAAACAAAACTGTTACCACAAAAAAGCGTTCTATGTACGAGTATTTAAAGATCGTTTTTTTTTAGTTAGACTTGGTCTAAACTTGGCTCATTTTCTTGTAATAAGACCCCTAAGGTTTAGGGATGGACCCCTACGTATGAGAGAGTCTTGATTTTATGTTAACTAATTAATAAACTGTCTTTGTATATAAAAAATATTGTCGTATTTTCTAGTTCATGTTCATAGTGGTAGCAAGTTTCTGAAGAACATAGCTTTGCTTCTGATTGTCATCAGCACTGTTAAGCTACTTAAAAACACGTTCAACTTACTCCATGATTCACACTTACCGGTCTTGTTTAGGGCTGTCAATAATCGCAGTACTGTGAAGGTAATTAAGACGATATTGGCACATTTTACTATCGCCGACGAGCAAGTGAAAATAAAATTATACACGAGTTAGTGAGCGAGTAGTGAGTGGTTAGTGAGGATAGTTTGGTTGTATATCCTCTGACATCTTCAAAGGATCTTTAGTTATTTGATCAAGAAAAGGTCTACAGTACCTTACGTACAGAGTCGTGTTTCTTAATCTATTTCGTTTAGTTATAAAAGTATTTTTCTTTAATTTTACTTTCTTATAAGCAATCTTCACTCATCACATCACCTTAATATTAAAACAAAAAAAAATACTGATGAAAATTAGCTAAGTAAATAAATCTTATTAAATTATTTGCAAAACTCATTAAAAAACTTAGGCCTTTACATCTATATTAGATGCGATTTATACAGCGTCAGGAGGCAACCTATGCCTACACCGAACGGGACGCTGTGCCTGGGACATTGTTTACGATGGTATAGGCTTGCCCAGCACCTAAACCATCCTCTCAGCTTAATCAACCTGGCCCACAAGAAAGGAGTTGACGAAGCTGCGGGTTTCCTTACGATGTTTTCCTTCACCGTCAAGAGCTCCTGTTAAAGCGCATATAAATTTTACGCAACGAAAAATCCATTGAACTGGGATTTGAACCCACGACCTTTGGATTGAAAGTCGAGGCACAACCCCATTCGACCAACACGGCTCTAGATCATAAAAACTTCAGCATTTTCAAGTTATAGTCTCAAGCTGGCAGCCCTGGCTGTCGTGACCGTCTGTCAGCCGACATGAGTGATGGCGTGCAGCGTCGACGTTACCACCTGATTTATTACTTCCGACCCCCCTTCGCCCCTCGGGGGGAAGCAACCTAATTACAGCTTGTTTATGGAATTCGCGGCAAATGAATTAAGTAAGAATTCAGAAGGCTGGTTAAAGGGTTGACGCTTGGAGTGTTGTGGTCCGTTTTTGTTGAAATATATTTTGGTCAGTCCTGGTCTTACTTTTATTTTTATTTATAAAAAATTAGAACGGATTATACTAACTACTCTATCAAAATCACAACACTACCAACAATCATAATTACAAAATATTAAAAAAGGACGAGCACTTAAAAGAAATTCATAATAACAATAAGGTATAAAATGTCCTAGACAGATAAGAAAAAATTATTGAAAAAATGGATTTTGAAACTCTTTTTTGGGTTAAGCTCGCCTTTGTTTCGCGGGACAAATGTTTGTATGACCTGCATATATTTGTCTCGGGTCTGGGTGGTTCTATGTATAATATGTATGTACATATTTACAAACAAAAAGTATCTAAGTAGTATATCAGTAATCTGGTTCCCATAGTACAAGCTTTGCTTAGTTTGGGGCTAGATGATGCTGTGTGAAAATGTCCAGCATTATCTATTATTTATTTGTACATATCCTTTCCTTATGGTATTATTCTGAGTGTTTATTTGTACAATAAAGAATTAAGAATTAAAAAAAATTGTGGCTCCTTCTGGCAGAAATAGCTAAACAGATGAAAATGAACATCGACATGAAATACGGCCTTACTAAGATAGTAATAAACGTGGTATAAAGTTATTCCTGAGTGTAAACTGTCAAAATGTATGGTTATTCCTATTTTATTGATAAGGAATATTTTATTAATTTATTTATTATTTAACTTTAAACCACGTTTATTAGTAAGGCCTTTAGGCTTTAGGATAAGAAAACCCATAAGTATTTATACAAATCTTTCTTATTCACTAAGATGACTTTCTTATTTTGTCAACGGGAACAGTGGAGTCTTTAGATTACTCAATTTTAGAGTCCTGTTAAAATAATCATGGTACGTACGTTAAAACAATACACGATGCAGTTCAGTTCAGTTTTAGCATTCGATGAGCGTTTACACGTAAAAAATTGTGCAGAGCATAAATCGTATCGGTTAAAATTGTTACGTGCAAATGCTTTTGTTCCAGCACAACCTCAATATTGTAGATTAACACAGCATTGCAATTAATCTGCCAAACCAAGCCGCTGCAAGTATAGGAAATCAAGAGAAACCGGACATTGAGTTAATGGATAGTAAACACGACACTCTTAGGAATCTATAACTACAATAAAAATGATAATCATTATAAATCAGCACTTCTGACAATTAAAAATGATAGATTAATGATATTTCGAAATCATGGACACAAGGCTGATTCTCACTTACAAGCTAAGCGATCACAGATGAGTTCAATTAGAATTAAGAAGAGAGTTAATAGGCACCATCTGGGTAGGCTCGCTCCATTGTAGATCTCATTCTTGCCTGTGTAAGTCTCGATCCAATTCATCATTAAACAATTTTTTTAAAGAAAAAGATAAATGTTCGTTCGTTGAAAAGAAGAATTTTCACTTATTTGAAACTATTTTTACCAGTGATGGAGAAAGAAGTCAAGTAAATTCTAGTAAAGTGAAAGTTAGACTCTTTGATATAAATCTGATTGTAATACTAGCTGGTACGCGCGACTTCGTCAGCAAAATCACATACTTGAAAACCTCTGAATAGAACTGAAAACTGCAAGAATCTTCTGAAAATTTTAAAATGCAATAATAGCGCCATCTCGGCCTCAGCCATAGGTTAGCAACGCTATCTAGTTGCCATTAACTGGAACTTCCAACTCCCCATACAAACTTTCAACCTTTATTCATATGATTATTTTTCCCTGGGACATAATCTTTATCCATGTCATATTTCAGCATAATCTGTTCAGTGGTTTAGGCGTAAAAAGGTAACAAACAGACAGACAGACAGAGTACAGAGACATTTTACTACACAATAGATGGCGACACAGGAAAAATTAGATCGCGCTATCGTTGTGTTTTGGACTGTGTAACATATAAACTTGCTAATCTTCTTTTTTTCAGCTTTATAATATTAGTATGGAAGTATGGATGGATTCTGCGATTAGTAAATTAGCATTTTAGGCAGAATAGAGCTTCTTGAGAGAAGGCATATAGGTAGCTTCTTGCTGTTGTATGAACTGAACTATCAAGTAAAGATGCTTTAGGTAGCGTAGCGTCCTATTTTAGTTTCTATGAGTTATTTTACATAGTTCATAATAGCTTATAGGTACATAGATACCACTCAGAACTGCGAGTGATATGTCTTACACGAAGACAAGTCGACGGCATAATCTTCCACCTGTCGCCGCCTGAGAATTCAGGCCAAACTGATCTAGAATAATCTACGTGCATCTAGAACAATCTGCTTTGGCTTTGTATTCCAACTGCTGTTATAAGATGGGTTCTATCCTTGATGGATGAGATAGCTCAGGACAGTATTGCATGGCATAAAAAAGGAAGAATTATGCCCAGCAGTAAGCGAAATGGGGCATTGGATACTGGTGATGGATTTTGTAAGACTTTGAGAACCTAAAACAGGACCAATCGACATTGATTGTGTTGAGTCAATGTGATAATAAAGTTCAAATCAAATCGGTATGTTCTGATTTGTTTTGAATACTTGTAAATGTATTCTTGTTATTGTAATTTTTGTTAATTTTATGAAGACAACGCACGCATCAACCTGTCGCTCTTTCATTTTCTATTTGCACATTTATGGTTGCTGCCACCAGTGACGACAATTTTATTGAGACCTCCCACGTTACCTTTTCTTTCACCACACTACCACCTCACGTATTGACTTCATACTTCTATAATCCCCAGATTTCCAGAGGCTAAGCCATCCGATTTGACTGTCAATACAAATAGCGAAACTTCATTGCCAGCGCCATAAACGTCCATACAACGGCAATCCACCACCATATATATCATTCTGTTTTATGAATTGTAAATTTTACGTTATATAGTCTTTAGTGGGCCATATTTCAAGCAGTATTAATGCCTCGCCTGCAGGGCTGCTCGGTACTTTTAAAATAAAATATGGATGAGCGGTAAAATTCAATTAGACTTGACAATTGCGTGGGCAGAATACTGATGGGACAACCACCAATACATACCCCTCACAGAATAGTCAGGGACCAATTGCTTTCAATGTTTTACTTTCAAGCTTATTTAAAAAAAAATGCATTTATTATTCTTTAACATTATATTTTAAGACTATTTACCTCACACAGGGTTAGTCAAGCTTTATAAGGATCGTTAGAAATGATCTATAGATAGCTCAACTATAAAACTTTATGTAACTGTAAAAAAAATGTAATACACGTGTCGTAAGTATAAAATGTGAATGCCTCTGTGCCTAGGCTCATGACGATGATGGCATTGAAATGATTGTATAAACTAAACACTTCATAATTTTATAAATAATTTGCATAATAAAGTAAAATAGAGTTTATTACTGGTCGTAAAAAAATATGAAATTAAAATAATAATGTAAATGCTTCATAAATTTCTAAATTATAGTAGCAACTGAAACTACATTTTGTCAAAGTATTCAGGTTAATTCCTTAAATCATAAGCTAAGAGTCATTAGCCTAGCTCATTCATCAATGTCATAAGACGATAAATCTTTCATCATAGTTCTCAATTTTCACGTAATCAATTTAAAGTATTAACTTATCTCCAAATTCATTGAGTCATTAGCATACGAATATTAAACGATTAACATAGATTTTAAATCGAATAATTTTTTAAATTTTTGGCAGTTCTGACTGTAATGCAGCAATTTAGATTTTTTTCCCGTAAGTCTGCATTTTGTACAATTTAATGTGTTTTGTTTAAATAATACTAATCAAAATAAATGAATCACTTTTGCGAAATTTATCACGGATCATTTCAAAGAAAAAAAAAATGGAGAAAATTTAAATTTTTCTTGTCTATTTATTATGTTATAGTTTATTGAAGCTTGGTAAGATAAAATAATTAAAAATAGTTTAGACTTTGAAGCCCATTTAAACATACATTATATGATAATCACACTTATAGGAGTTGTCAAATATATATAAAAGGTAAACAAAAACACGATTAGGTAACCCTGATAGACAGTGATCATTACATTGATCGATTCGAAGCTTAGCGCACGACATACATCATTAATATTATTAACCAACATTTGATTGATCTCTCTTCGAAAATAAAAGTATTGTGGTAATATATTAAAAGCAACGTCATGTTCTATATTTCTTCCAACATCACGATCTTCTTTGACCATAAAAAAATAAATTGATTAATATATTCGTGATTTTATATTCACTTAATACTAGGAAACTTCAAGATTTCGTTATATATTTTGTAAAATATATTGCATTTCAATAAGTCAATAAATTATACAAATAATGGAGATTATAATATCCATACTCGCTACGGGCGACCATTGTGATGTGATTCATTGAGCTATTAACGTTCTCGCTCTAAATAATATAAAGAAAGAAAATTATGATGTTCGTTGTTAAGAGAAGCAATAAAATAATAATATATTAGCAGCCCTACGCGAGGCGGTAATAAACAACTTTTGTGTGGAAGGCAGCTCTCCGGCCGATTCATAAATTTCGCGGCGCGCCGTTTAGTTTTATGTACGATATTATCTATCTGCACGCACCGACACACGAGCGGGCACGCACACTGCCGGCATAAACATGTGTTGTTATTACACGCTGTCACAGCGCATCACCAGACCAACAGCGATCACTCTTCCATCACCAACATACAAATTAACGGACCCAAAATTATGTTCCTTAATAATGGACAACAAAATGATTAGGTACCTCACAAAATAAAACTAGATAGAGATAACATTCCACAAAAGATGGTTAACAATCCATTAACGGTAGTAGACAAAGATGGCTTGGCAAACGAGGACCATGTACGGTAGACATTAACATAATCAGACACATTCGTCGAAGTAATGTATGTAAAGAAGTTTAATGAAACGTCTCCGATAGTAAGCTCGGCGAGTCATGAAATAACTATCATTAAGACCGACACGATACGGACGATAATCATCGGGTGGAAGCAAAAAGCTGAAGCATCGCTCGTGATGCAAATTGCACATGCCATAAATCAAGTAGTTAATCACCGTGCCGCGAGCTCTCGACGTAATAATGAGATTACAAGAAAAAATTACATACAATGATATTCCCGAGCTGAACGCGATGGGAACGCGTCAACAGACGACACTCACAATGTTGATAAAACAATAAAAAATGTACTACTAAGTACACGAACGAGTACAGACATTCATAAAATCGATGAAGCTAACGACGCTAATAAAGTGAAACAAAACGACAGTCGTATATACGTGAGTGAAGATGTAAAAGGCGATAATAAGAAATTGAAGGCAACCAAGCAGGAATTTATAGTCGAGGCTAAAGCAGCGAGAGATGACGATAACTCAGCGCGTACAATAAAGAGCGCTATTGATCTCGCAGAAAGCGAATCGCCTGTAACAGAGAACAAAACACGCTACCGCCGAATGTCGCATAAATCTTTATTATTACCGCAACAAGCTTATAGCGCAGTCGTTTCAGGTACTCGAACCGGATCTCTCGGTATAAACTCACGACTTCGAAGCGTTTTTTTCGCTCGATGAAATATGCTGTATAGCCCCTGGCCCAGAGGAAGGAAACCCATAAATAAATAATAATAAAACCATTTATATTACCAAAGGGTTTTGCCCGACGTGTCTATTATCATCTGAATTGTTTAAATATGATAATGCATCAAAATAACAGGCGTTTCGTTCGCGGCCGCGACTTCTGTTCCGATATTATCATAAAGATTCACTTAATAGACTGTTTCAAATTATTATAGCCGTCTGACACAGCTTTACGGGCAAAGAGATTACATTTTTTGCGAGCTGTATTGAATGGAAATACCGAGCGCTAAATTACAGTCAGCCTGACATCACACAACTGATTGCTATTTCGGCGTCTTATTTACATAACACATAAAAACTCTTATCTATGGCCATCAACTCGGTAATTCGAGATCGACACTCAAGATTAAGCTACAATTTTTATCCAGTTAAAAAACCTCTAGATTGCAATGTAATAACGGAACGCAACGTGTAATCATATTCGCAGATTAAATCAAATTTTAATTATGACTATCCGGTCGGTATCCGGCTCGAAGCTCGCACAGTGTTTGTACATTAAAGACGCTATATAAAAAAGGGGCAATAAAGTACCCCTAATAAACCCCGAAAAGCACTGAGTTGCCTCGCAATAACCGTACGTAGACTAAACAAATGATTTTCTCGATAATAAAAACTTCACAATAAAAGCGTTCACGAAATGTCGGTCATTAAGTGTATTTACGCAGCGCAACGGATATAGGGGGCCGTAAAAATGTAGAACGGCTTATTGAGACGTTGGCAACGGTCTTGGCGAGATCGGGCTTAATCTATGGGCTTTGGCTCGCCGGCTAATTCGGGACAGCCACGAAACCGTACCGTCGCAACACAGGGAAGATTATGAGATTACGTTCACTGACAAATTAAAATTTCAATACGCAGAGTTATATTCATGTCCTTGTTTGCATAAATCGACCACGACCGTAATAAAAACTTTTCGCATTCGTGAGCGGCAAACGTGAGTATTTAAAACCGCAAATTATTAAGTTAGTTTATCGCTAACACATGAGTTTACACCGGCTGGTAGCGGCCAATTAACTCGGTTGAAAGGCGAGGCAATAATAACTTTATATGGATTAACTGTGTCAGATGCATTTAGAGATAGGACACGAGGCGGGCTAGACTATCGCTGACGGCGGCGCGCTCGACTGCACTTCAAATGCATAAATTATTGCTCTCGGTGAAATTTCACTCAGGGTTGTGCCAACACGAGCCATGAAAAATGAATGAGGTTACTCATGCAATTTCACAAGAGCCAAAATATCTTAATAATTATTGTTGATAGGTTGATTGAGTTTACGTATTTTCGTTTGTTTTTAATCCACATATAAGTCGGAGTTTTCTTTATGACGAGGTTCAAAGACTACTATGACTTTAGCTATGGGTTTTTTTATATTTAACTACGGGTACAGCCTTGATTCTAAATAATAATAATAATTTTAACTAAAATTTATATTAAAATTTTTAGAAATACTTAATCAATTTGTGTAATAAATATGTTTTTTAATATTACCAATAATATTACGTAGGGTTATTACTCTAATTAATTACCCTATTTTAAGTATCGTGGAACACTCGGTTGGAACGAAGTCTGTAGGTAAATTTGTCATTTTGCGCACCTTGAGCACCACTTTTCGCACTCTGTGCATCTTTTTTTTGCGCACTACTATGCGCACCATTTTGCACAATTTGTGAAGTTATCAACGAAAACAATATTATGTTTTCTGCTTCTGAAAAATTGTGTTTTTGCAGTTATCCTTTTATTCCCCTGAGCTGAGACAGCGACATGTTGTGACGGTAAAATCGATCGCTTTTTTATTCTAGCCTCCATCCTCAATACCGTCCGAAAAGAACTTCATTCCAAAAAATAAACATTTGCACGCTACAAATTGATATAATATTCCCGAAAATGTATGACAATGATAACAAATATTTTATCTAATAAGTTACCATAAAGCAAAAACCATACAGCAGTTCAATAGAACGAGCAATTAATATGATTCTCGATAACAATGAACATAAAAATGGAACGACGTAAGAGAATGGAGCGGAACGAGCTTTAAGCACAAAAGATTACAGAAACTCATATTTATAGGCCTATTGTTGTAGTCACAACTGCTTTTTGTGCTCCTGCTTCCAAACATGAATTGGAAATGTTGATTCATTCATAATTTATCACTCTATCGAGCTTTGTATTTATAAAAAGAAATGTGGTCGTGAAGATTAATGCCACGGGACCCTTAACAAATTCATATTTTTCATTATGGCATGATTTGACAGAAAACATGCGCGTCATGGCGCTGTTTTCTATTAAGGAGTTGTTATAGATCTCTAAACTTCTAGAGCAGTTTTATTTTGTTTTTTACTTCTCAATCAAATTATATAGCAAGATTCAAATCTACTCCATCTTTTATGTTACTAATATCATTACCTACAGTTTCATCTTCATCAAAATCATTACAAGCAATTTCACTACCATTACCGTCTGCGTTCATCATTCATATATTATCGTTATAAATTTATCTCATGTCTGATATTACAATACAATAGTTTGTCAGTTCTAGGCAGTTGTTAGGCGTGGGCGGTACGTCGTCATCAATCACTCGCCGTGACTCTTTCAACCTGCCGCCGAGTAGGGCTGCCACAACCGGCTCATAGAGAAAGTATACAGATACAGAGAAGCACTTTTTGTTTTCAAATTTTTTCTTACTATACGATTACGGGGGGCTTGTTTTTTTTTTACGTAAATTGAACTCACATTATATATTTTTCATACCACTGGCAATTTTTTTACATTACATACCAATTACTTGCAAGAAGAACTAAAAAAAGGCGATTCTTTAAAGATGGGAATAAAATTGTACTTATTCACAGTGATGATAATTCATCAGTATGAATAACTAATGTTAAAATTTAAAAATTTCGATTACTTTGTGAAAGAAAAACGCTCGATCTTCTCTTTCTTAGATAGGATTAGGTTCTTTTGTTCTTTTGCGATAAAATTGAAGAACCAGGACAACAAAGAGGCTTAGCTTTATGTTAATTCAATAAAGCTGCAGTGGCGAGCCACTCTGAAAAATACAATTGCTCGTCACAAAGTTGTTTAGGTAAATGTCTTCCGATAATGTGCTTCTGATCAGTAGCTACTCTATGTTTTTGTCAGCTAGGGCTACCACGTGCATAAATTATGTTCCGTTTTTGTACTGTCGACCCGATACCGGCGACAGTGTTAATTAATCGCTCATTTACACTGTTTATGTGGGGTTTATATTAACTTGTTTCAATTTTGGAAACGAATTTATTTATTTTGAAAATATGTAATTATAATCCAATTAGTTATAGGCTTTGTGTTTTCTATACATTGAATTGGTGTAATATTTTTATTTTAGAACTTACTTTTATTTTAAGTTTCTATACGTATACCTTTAATCTACAAGCTACGTTTTTCAAATTCTGCATTTTATACGAGAGAGCTCATACGAAAACACTAAAAATTAAGTTTATATGTTACATTTCGTTTACTATGTAATAATTCAATCATTTTCCGTTCTCTGCTTGCACTTTTCACGTCAGTCGTACCGTGTGTAACAAACATAATCTATGTTCCGCCAGTTAACAATGCTATGACAAAATCAACAAGCAATAAACCATGATTTCCTATAAAAGCGGCGCTGATGAAAATAATGATTTTTTTTAAAAATACCACTGGAGGAATCCATTTGAAAAAAAATATGTTTATCTACGCATCAGACAGCTAAAATACAGTAAATTATCATTCTTGAAATTATAGTACCTACCTGTAACTACAGTTTAGCCATCTCTTGTACAATCAGATCAAGAGTTGGTCCATCAATAATCTTGTCTTTTTCAAACTAAAGTTGTAACTCCGTTCATAGCGATTGCAAATTCATAGGAATGGGAAGTTCCATTCTAGACAATGTATCGTGATTATAGGCGATGAAAATTTATAATTATATCTGTACACGTTTTTTCCAGCGGATTTTTCCTGTTAAAAGCAATAATTGAATTGCAAAAACTTTGATTGATCATCGACAATACTGACATGCGAGTTATCGCATGTATCGATGTGCTAATATTTGTTTGCTGCGCAGTAGAATCAAGTTTGTTTTTTTCAGCATCTTTAATCAATCGTAATAATACTCGTAGTAATCGATATCAATGTTTAATTACATAGACATTCTTATTCTCTTTGTCTTTTTTCTGAAACGAATCTTCTACATAACTCGACTTTTAATCCTATATTACATATTTAGAGTTAACTAAGCAAACGATCTACAGATAGCTCAACTAATCCAAGTCACCAATCATACGTATCAAAGCATGTGACTAGCATTATTGCCATAGTGGCATTGCTCAATTTTGACAGAAAATAGCAACATCAAGGTTTAGCAATTAGCCCTTCGCCAATACAAGTAGCAAAGCACCACTTTTTGTTTTATAAAAAACATGTTGGTAGCCCTAAGAAAACAACACTTGATCATAGTCAGCGTCCCGTCAGGGCTACTGACGTTTTTATACCATCCTGGGATGGATCGAAGCTGTCAGGTGCTTTCGAAAAATTGCTTTTTGGAACCTATTCCCAAATGCTGTTTGCGATATTGACTTTTGTTTACTTAAGGGCTTATAAAATGAAAGCTACCATTGGGAATACGTAACTGTTTTCTAGAATAACTCGTATTAAAAGATACGACAAGATAGTTACAGATATTAGAGCGTTGGGATTTTTTATGATTTTATAGAAAATAATCAAATTACTTTCTTAAGTGTGTTACTGTGAAATAAGCTTAAATCGTTTGTTTTTAAATTTTATTCAAATTATTTGAAATGCATAATGAGAATGTTCAGTGTATATTCATTTTTTCACTTTAATCTGCTACGTTATATTTTAGTCCTAAAATTTAATGTTTCTTATATTCAAAACATCACAGTACTTTTAAAAGTAAATACGCAATGTCTACAGTAAAAGATTAACTCGAGGAAGACTGATGAAGCCAGGAGTGCGTTTGACAGACACAGGAGTGCGGATCCATTGAATTATAAACACGTATCGACAGGGGAATTAGGATTCAATGTGAAGGGAAAAACAGTTTGAAAGTAAACAAAAATGTATTACAGAAAGTAGAAAAATCTTTATGTAAGATGTTGCCTAAAATTTTTGCGTATGCGAGAAGGAGAACTTGGCCTGTTGCAACGAAAAATGACTGGAAGAAAAGTAGTGGCTTTTGCCCTGCAGTAGGACGACCCACTAGGTGATAATAAAGAGAAGAAAAAAATATACATGCAGCCGAATATATAACCTCCTCCTCTTTTTGAAGTTGGTTAAAAAGAGGACAATCTACAAAAAGAATAGCGTAGGTAATACACTTCGAAACAACCTGTAATGTGTAAAACATTCAATTCCATGTAGTCGTTATTGTGTGATGTGACAAACATAATGATACAGACAAAAGTTCTAATCTCTTAGAATTTTTTAGAGTTCAAATCGAAAAGGATTTTGTTGCTGTACAGAGGAACCCCTTAATTCGTCACTTTTCTTCAATATCTAATTATACTGACATCGGCCTGCAACAATTTGATTATAATAAAAATGCAAAACAAGTAGGTCTGGTAGGATGTTCGTCATAAAGGTGAATGTTCCGTGGTCCCACATGCCAGAGCGGATATGTCTACTAAATCAAATGTTTAATTTCCACACCGCAACAACACGCATTGTATCCAGCCCTTACAAAGGATGCTCTTTGCATGTTGCAGTGCAAATGTGGAGGGATTGTAAATTGTCTGGATTTGGATCGCTTTGCTCGCGCGTTCACTTAGTTTAGATCTCTTAGCTCGCGCGCAAAAAAGTTCTATAGATCTCTGTTTAATTAGGTAATTTGAAATATGAATAAATTTAAATCCATTATTTGCAGTAAAAACTTGAAATACTTAGTTATAAATCGTGTATTAGCATATAATTTAAATGTTGATTCCGAGCGAAGCCGCATTAACTAGACAAAAATAGAAGGAATTTGAAATATTGCCAGTATTATTGCGATCCGTCAAGTTCATATTTTGTCAGCAACATAGCACTTTTTGTTTCGCGAGCATTTGATTTTAGCGCAAGATTAAATAAATCGTAAGCATTAAATGGTTGAGTGAGTATAATTTATAACGCTTCAACTGCTACTTGATATACTGGCGTTTTTTGTACATTTTATTTCAACATTGTGTTGTTAATATGAGTCATGAGTTTTGGCTGCATCATGTTTTTGTTGTTTTATTATACAATATAAAATAATACAGCTCTTTTAACGATTTGATTGGATGTGATCATGTAAATCATTATTTTACCACAAATAAAATAATTGTGATAAAAAATATTAAGGAAAATATTGTGACATTGATGAATCCTTAATAGCCTTAAATTAATATCAAAGTCAAATAGGTATTTATTTAGTAGGACCGCCAGAGATCACTAAAGTAAAGTATTAACCCTTGTCCCACTTAGGTCTACTATAGGATATATAGCATCTGCCAATGCGACTTTTTAATCTAACCCATTCTTATTATCATACAAATGATAAAGCCATCTTCATCCTTGAATCGTGTTCATCAATGCTGCGGGTCGTGATCTCCTCTAGGTATAACTTACTCCCTCATGATTTTCCTCCACCTTCCTCTGTTGCTGGCAGTGTGAAGAGCACTGTGAACCGTGGTGTCGAGTGTGGTGCACTTTGATCAGACCAACGCATTGGGCTACCTAAAACAAATCCAGAAGTAGATAAAGCCATCAGGTAGTAGGGTAGATAAAGCCATAAGATGAGACAATATGGCCACCAAGGTAGCCATACAGTAATAAATCATTGTTGTTTTGGAGATTCTGTCCATCCATGAACACATTAATATCCAAAAGGGAACTTTATTGCCCACTGAATCTCTCCGACTGCCGTCATGTCAAAACTTTTTACGCCATCTTTTTATTTCGAGAGCTAATTGTCCAGAAGCGTGGGACGAGGCCGTAAAACCGACAAAATTTTCTCAACAACAAATTAAACGATCCCAAATGATTCAGATACTAATGACCAGTTGTTCCTGACTTTTCTTGGAACGAATATAATAAAGATACCGCTGCTTAATGTTTTCGTGACCAATATACCGTGGTTCCTTATTTAGAAGTCAAATATTACTTGTTTGAATTTCATATATTTTGTGCATCACTATTAAAATATTGGACAGTCGAATGAATATTATTTTTTTTCCAGCAGTTAGCAATCTTATAATTTGGTATACAAAACGTACTGTTTTATTTATCCTTACGAACTTCAGTGAGATGTTTATTCGACAATCCTCCCATCACAATAAACAACTACTATCAGGTTCCCAAAGCCATAAAACATTTTTATTTATTTTAATGGCGCTTTGTAAGATGTCAGATACAACGAATATATTACCAGTAGCTGAGAGGGTATTCTTTTTAAAAGGTAATTATTTAGAGAAACGATCTCGGTAAAAGATAAACAAGTCGATAACAATACATCTCGGACAGCGTTCACGCATTCTCCAACCCCATCCATTACTGTTTCGTCTTCAATAACACGTTTCGCCTCGTCTGTACTTCCAGCATCAATACCAATATCAACCTTATTGTCATCGTTGTAAAGTTCAAGCGAAGATTGTATCTTGACGGCTTTGTGGGTGCGCTAACTCTTTCATCTATCATAATCGTTCATGCTGAAAACAATCAAGATTGAACTCTATCCAAGCGAGAAGAAACTGTATCGCTCGGTGTTAAGGTTGGAAATCTGGGATGATATGAGATACATCTGTTAGAAGCTAAGTCGAAGGCGTAACGAAGGGACCCACGGATCCAGGAAAATGACAAATGACATCTGCCTACCGCCTGTCAAATAACGGACAGATAATAAATGACCTCGATTGTTTATCATCAAATAACACATATATCATTATCGTGTGCTCAGCTTTCGGATGCTTTGACTGGGGGATATGATTAATATTGTTTGGTTAATTTCGAGAAGTAATGTAAATAGTTTAGGGTGAGTTTGGCTGTGTCATTGCGGGTTGATTATGATGGCGGCTTTTGTTTGATTTTCGGCAAGATAATGGTGATGGATGCGGGATTAGTGTGTCGAAATTAATTCTATCTTGCTTTTAGTTGATTTGAGGTCATTGTATTTTGATGTTGAATCAAAATGATCAGGAAAATACCAATATCGGAAAATACACATCTTTGGTATATTCCAGCTAATGAGACAGAAATAATAAAGGATGTTGGTAACGCCTATCAAAGT
The DNA here is from genome assembly GCA_951394285.1 of Epirrhoe tristata. NCBI lineage: Eukaryota > Metazoa > Arthropoda > Insecta > Lepidoptera > Geometridae > Epirrhoe > Epirrhoe tristata. The sequence goes on along the minus strand of OX596144.1, from coordinate 11,131,493 downwards.
CTGAACGAGCACGGTTATCAGTTAGAGACGCTGACTGTACAGTGTACATGGGCTATGGTTGTCATTGAGATAAGTCATAATATAAGAAGAACCAATAACCGTTAACTGAGTTCTTGAGTGGAGACCGCGACTCGGCAAACGTAGTGTATTACGCCCTCCGGCCAGGTGGAGTGACGATCTGCGAAAGGCTGCCGGCATAAGCTGGATGCGTCGAGCTGAGGACAGGGCGCAATGGCGAGCACTAGGGGAGGCCTATGTCCAACAGTGGACTGCCATATGCTGATGATGATGATGATGATGATGATGATGATAATATAAGATAATGATTATTATTGGCATTATCATTTGTAATGCTTGTGAAATTACCATGCAATAAAATAATACGCTTACTTTGCTATGATGCCATTTACTGCTTATGACACCAATGCAGCTCAATAAATATTCACGAAATCAAAAGCAAATACCCATTCAAAGGAATTCAAAACAATCGCTGAAAGAGTTGACTCCTGTCAGAAGCACGATATCTTTGTGGGCTCCGGCGGAAATCATTTTTCACTGCGCCCTATAAAGCGATACGTCAAAATCAGTGTTCGCGTAAATTCCATTCGAAGCTCGTAACTTTAGGGATGTGGGAAATAAATTCAAAGCGAAAATTTTATGAATTTTTCAAAACTTTTTTTTACTGTAAGTATCGTTATAATATGCGGATGTTTGTTCTGTCTGTGTTATTAAGTATTAAGAGAACGTGTTTACAATCAACATGGTAGACTCAAATTGAGACAAATAAAATTTGAACTGCTTCTTTAAACTTTTTAACGTAAAGGTAAGTTATCGTAAAGGTGTTACAAACATACATCCCAACATTTGTAATTTTACATAGTAGTTAGTAGTAACACAAGCAACAAGTCCCTATGAATTATAAAAGACCCACAACAAAAAAATCTATTCCTAAAACAGCATCTCCCTAAAATCACAAAGCTCTTTAAGCCGAAATCTTGCTTTTTCCCCGGTCCTAAGCCAAAGGTCGCAGAAGTTCCTGCCTTGAGCTCACGTTAATTTCCAGATCGGTACGGTAAGCTTGATAAATGACTGTCGGTATTTCAAAGGAACAATGAGGAGCGAGGAGTCGTTAATCAAAAATGTCTATGTCAAGGTGAAGATTATACAATAATGGCAGGGAATAGACGACAATGAGGTCGGGAAATTTGGCAAAAACTTAAACTGGCTTACGATCAATGTTATTTAAATTATATCACGAACTATTTGAGAGGAGCTGCTTCCTTTTGCAAGTCGTGTGCAAGTGTTTATTTTTTCTAATATTTTTAGGAAAAAGAATCAATATAGGTCTGTTATCCTTTGAGACATCTTCAAAAGGATTTTTTTTTTATTAAATAGGTCAGCATTTGACCTCCCCCTGCCTGATGTTAAGCAGTAGTGAGGTCTAAGATGGAGCATGCTTTCCTAGAAGGAACCTATTTAGTCATGATTTGAAGACCCCTATATTGTACTTTTCGATCCCCTGATCCCCTGATGGCTTGACTTAGAAGGTACATCATGCCCTGGTGAATATCTGCAGTGAGTCATCATTGCATTATCAGTTATTTTAAATTAAAATAGCAGTTTCACTTAATGATATGAAATTCGATTTCTTCCACTCTCAACTAGGGGAGTATTCCCTCATGAGGAACTGGGGATAACTGTCAAGTGTAATACGATTCATCCCCTTGTTATATGGCTTCCGTGGTAATCATTCATAGCGTGCTCCTGCAAGAAATATTGAGTTTGTCTGTTTGTTTGACACATCGGCTTAGGGGATTTAAAATTTGTGATTAATTTTGGTTTCAATAAAATAAACAAATCGTATTTTTTTAATCTACAAGATCAAACAAAATGAAATCAACATCCGTATTGAATAAACCCATTTTAAAATCCTCAGCTCATCAGCAAATCAACAAGTTAATTTAATAAATATAAATTCAGCCATCAAACACAGACATTCTGTTTCAAAGCCAGCGGCAATCGTTTCATAGAAAACGACATAGCCGGATGGTACAGCCGGATACAAGAAGTGCTATATAGACAAATTTATGCTGTAGTTAGATCAGATTTATTTGAACGGACAGACGGACACACGCCTGTAAAATACTAACAACAAAATACCTACCTGTGGAAAGAAAGAAAGAAGAAAAATAACAAACACGAAAAGATAATCAAGTCAAAAATGCTCTGTGACAAATTTTATCTAGATTTGTTCAGCCGTTTCAGTATGATTGAGTAACAAACATCCATAAATCAAAATTTTCGCATTTTTATTATTAGTAAGACAGTGAATGAAAGATAATAAGAAAAGATGGATGGACTGTGTGAATGCGGATATGTTTGAGAAAGGAGTGAGTTCTGATATAATGACGAGTGATAGAGGGATGTGGAAGAGAGAAACATGTTGTGCCGACCCCACTTAAGTGGGATAAGGGCAGGAAGAAGAAGAAGAGTAAGATAATTGGATTTTCTTTCGATTTAAATTGTTGGATGTTTGTTTGTAAGAACAGTGTTACATGAAATTTATTTCATTCTAACCCAAGTTTCCTTCATTACTTTTTTACGATTTATTACATCAAAGAAACAACTAAATCACTCAAAATTATTAAAAAAAAATTGAATAATAATGGAAATTAGAGTGTTTACAAAATCATTATAAAAATCAGAATAAATAAGATTTTATGATGTTTATCTAAAACTAGCTGACCCGCGCAACTTCGTCTGCGCATTATTAGGATTCAAGTGCAGGAGTGTTACCTAAAGTTTATTTACACTGTGTTTGAAGTGAATAAAAAGGAATCAAATTTTCCATTCTAACTTTAACACCCTGTAAAACATCCATATGGGTTGATTTTTTTAATTAGATAAGCATATATTCAAGTAAAAAAGCTAAAGCATCTACGTTCCAAATTTCACTACAATCGGTTAAGTCGTCACGGAGATACGTGGCAACAAAACAAACGTTCACTAACACAACATTTCTTTTCGAATCTTACGTCTATGCAGATTTGGACACCACCGGCAAACTCCCGTGTTATGCCGGCCATACACCATCATGTTAATCCACCCCCATACATGGTAAATTCTAACTGATCAAATTCCGATTTGACGATAGGCATGATGGTTTATGGCCGACATGACACGGGGGTGTCCAAACCTCCCGACTGCCCAATGCTCCCCTACCTCCCATATTTATTTCATTGATATATTACCACTCTCCTCTCCCATTCCATAGTTCCCAGACACTTTTCGAACTATCATGGTTTTCAACATTTTTAACACAGTTAACGGGATATTTACCATGATTTAATGTTTTTTGAGTTTCCCGATATTTCGGCGCAGTTGCATACGCCATGATCAATAGTATCTATGGTATTAATCATGGTTAATATCCCGTTACCTGTGTTAAAAATCCCAGACACTTGTCCTACCGTACTAACTGATATTTATTCTGTGGTTGCGATGTATCTTACATTTTTAAACTCATGATAACTTTTGAATAAAATGTCCGATTTCAATCATTCAAAAAGTAATCGACGGGTACTGAAACAGCCTTTACTACGAAGGAATTTATTTGGATAAGAATAAATACCAAAATAAGAATAACGTGGTCTGCTTTTGGTCGGCATTTTTATTCTCTTTTTAAATTATAAATGTTGTTATTCTGACACAACCACAATAGTTGGACATATGCTATCGCTGACTTTTTTGTAGATATTGATACGTTCTTTAATATTGTAGAACATTTTTTTGTTCTATCATCAATAGTTTTCGCAGCGCACGCGATATGAAGAATTTTATGTTCAAATTTTTTACACCTTTGGTTACATTATTGCAATTTTCATAAGGATCTCTAATTTTTTTGAAAATAATTTATAGCCTATGTTCATCACAGATAATGTAGGATTCTAATGGTGAAAGAATTTTTCAAATCGGTCCAGTAGTTTCGGAGCCTATTCAATTCAAACAAACAAACAAACAAACAAACAAACAAACAAATGTTTCCTCTTTATAATATTATTATTATTATAGTGTAGATGTAGATCAAAATGATGTTTTCTAAAGTAACGTAGACTGTGGAGTGGTGTATCAGCAGTAAAAAAAACAATTAGTTTATTGAATTGTCTATAGCTGTCAAGTGCATATAATAGCCCCCAAACCAAAATAGTAAATATTATAGAAAATAAGGTTAGTGAGAGACAAGCGCCATAGTAGGTATTATTACACTAAGAAATACCTTTCCAGTCATATAGAAATTATTGCTATTGGAGCGGGTACCAGCTTCTATACATTTTTGCCCATTGTCCTTTATGGTATACTTAGTAGGTAGTCATTTCTTTTTTTTTTTCAAGAAAACATTGTAATTAAAAAACCCGTAAAAATGAAAAAAAAAACCACGATTTAAATATGGAACGTGACAATTTTTATACGTCTATTATAAAATGTTATACACCTGCCATCTATTTCTATTTCAAGCATGATATAGGTTAACCCCTCGATGTCTACACTAAACTGTCATCACACGACATTGTGACATGACAAGCTTTGTTCCTGGTGATGACGTAACCCGCTGTCATCGTGACAATGTCACGGTGTCATGAGTGTCACTTATCCTTGTGGACAACTAAAAGTAGAAATGTTTTGGAGTTTCGAACTATTAGCATAAAATTAGTATAAAAAAAGAAGTTCACATAATATTTGGCAGGTTTTGCTATTTATCTTCATAAAATAATCATAAAAACACAATATTCGTTTAGTAAAAGTTTTATGGTTTTATGGTCTTGCGTAAAAAACCGATCCAAATTGAGATCGAAAAATAATTTAATATGCACAGCTTTCTAATCTCAACTCTATTGGTTTTCAAATAAATTTAAAATTCAATAAAAAAGATTAACACTCCATTAAGTGAAAAGCAAAATATTTTTAAACATATTAATGGTTTAATCAAATGTGAATTCATTGAATTGTAAACCTTCATCATTAAACTCTTCCAACAGAGCGCATTTATATTCAAAACATGTTCACGCTGAGTTAAGAACCCTTTAGAGTAAGTACTTAACATAAAAAAAGCCAGGAAACTAACCAATCAATGCAGAAAAAGTACTAGGCGACCATAATTGTAAGGAGTAAAAGTTATCCTGCGAATCTTTATTATGAGCTGTTATTTTCTGTTAGTTTATGTTCGCCTGGTACTTTCTTTATTGTAATAGTTGTAATGTGAGATATTTGATAGCTAGCTTTGATGACTGATTTTAAGCTATCTAAAGCATTCGTTATACATAAGTGAAAAAATTATAATAATTATTGCATATAATAATTATTGCTGAATAGTTTTCTAGTGCGAGTCACTATATTTTATGGTAATTAATATTAATACTCGTATTAATACGGCGGATATTATCCGCCTTTCACATCGAATCTAGAATATTTTTTAAGAATAAAATATTACCTATTGTTTATGATATTCACAAATTTTAATACATAAATATGTCCTTTTAACTTATTTAAAACAAAGAATGAACATCGATGTTCATAATGTGTTATTTAAATGGATTTTTTATTTAAATTTATTAGATATTATAATTATAAGTTATTGTTTTATGTACAATGGTGCTTTGTTTCTGCATAATTTGCTTTAATGGCTAATAAACTAATCTTTTATACACATAGTCTTATTTAAATTAAGTCATATTATTATTTATTTATAATATTTCCTTTTTAAAACCACTATGTTAATTTAATGTGAATTTATTTCCTAAGTCAATATACAATTTTAATTGTCATCCTGCTGTTTTTCAAACTAATTTTTTTATTTAATGCTAAACATTTCACACAGCCTCAATTTGTTCTCATACCTACCTACTTAATAGGTGTAGGTACTTAAGTAAAAGAAAAAAGTTCATAGAAATTAGTCTATTACATCGACTTGGTAGTTATTTTTGAACACATCTGAATTAATATAACTGTTTATAATTTTAACTGACTATAAAAATAGAAATATTATAATGTCGGTGTCATATCTTATAAAACTTATTCAATTCTACATAAACTTAAAGTTTATTTTCAAACGACAAGTACTTGAATAGACGCTGTCAAATGAACAGATAGGTGGCACTTAACACGAATTAAAAGCGATGTCTTTTAATAAGTGAACGGGAAAGGGGCTGGCTCGAGTGATAGCGATCTCGCAATTAATTGTATATCGTTTATTTGACATTATAATTAACCAAGTAGAAACCAGCTGCCTGCGATTAATTGAGCAATCGTTTCAATACTAATTTACTAATATTTGGATTGATTGTGAATTTTTAAGTTAAAATATCTCTATGTACTAGAAAACATTTTTAAAAATCGTCTTTCGAAACGAGAAACCCAAGGCCGAAAATCCAGGATATTTGAATTGAAAGTCTGAGCACTATTCCATAACTAACGAATATAATAATAAGAATGGAAGCCGCGGGCGATAACCAGTCCATATTGATAACAAAATAAGGTGAATTGCTCCTCGTAAACCAAGTAGTAATTACTTCTACTAATAAAGCGAATTACCTTTAATTTTACGCCATCAACATAACATTATTAGGCGTGTGTCGTTTGTTAATTATACGACTGTTGTAAGTATATCAAGTTTATGGCGCCTTCCGCGGGCTAATTACATAGATGTTGTACGTTCAGTGTCAGGTATACCTGCCTAGTGATTTAGACTTCAGCGGAACGCATTCGGGTCGGAATCCGTCAGCTGTTCAACCGACAGCAACCAATCACAGTTCCAAAACTGACGTTCCTTGCGCTGAGATTGGTTGTACGGGGTGTACATTCGTTGCGCTGGGATTAGAGAGCTTGAAACCATTTGCTATTTTTCTTTTTACTATTTATTCTTCCTTGTTCTTACTGCTAGGTTACTTGCGGACTGAATGCCAGTCGATACAATTCGTACTGTACTGTACGTAAAACAATGAATAAAAAACTTACAAAAACATAAACATGACTATGAACTATGTTACAACTATACTATTTTTTTTTTTTTTATGATGAATGGGTCGGCTCTTGACCTCAGACTTACACAGGCAAGAGTGATTCTATGTGTCGTCCTGCACAGTTGCGGTCGGTCGAACAGCTGCTGACCTATTCCGACCCGAATACATTCCGCTGAAGTCTGAATCAAGTGCCTGGGTAGGTATACCTGAAGCTGAACGTACAAAAGTAAGGTAAGTTGGTACTTACCCCCACGTTCACGCCAACAAACAAGTACTTATAGTTGTTCGATCTCAAGAAGGCGGTGGTCTTAGTTGTGTGTGTTTCTGTTTGCGCAAGCGATACTGAGCGCCCATTCGTCCATAGCGCGTTTTGACGCTAACGCGCACAGAAAAACATGCATGTGTATCTACACACACAATAGTAAGTTAGAACAACTATTCCATTGAACTTCAAAATTCTATTATATATATTTTTTTTGGTATATTTGATTGTATTTTATACAATGTAATATTTTTTTACAGATGGTTTTCTTTGGGTTTATTTCTAGTCTTATATCAAAAAGTACGTGAGTGTCGTGGAACCTTCATGGAACACTCGGTTGGAACGAAGTTTCTACTTTGACATCTGGAATTTATAGAAACCCTCTTACTACTAACAATGTAACAATCTATGGACTGTTTTGCGACTGCGTTCTTCGCTGTGACGTTTTGACCTATGTTTGGTCGTGACGGTAAAATCGAACGCTTTTTTTCTTCTAGCCCTCATCTTCGATACCGTCTGAAAAGGAACTTTGTTCCAATAAATCAGGCCGTAACAGCATCCATTAGGTACTATGTGTAACAGAGTACTTATGTCATTATGAATAAATTATATTATTATTGTCATTATGAATAACACAGTTAAAGGGTAGTGACATCAAAACAATGTCCCAATCCAAACAAAATAACAGCGTTACGCTTGAGCAGCATTCGACAAGTGGCCGGCCGGCGCGTGACAAAACACACAAATAATTGTCACTGACAGTGACAAGTTTGACAATTGTGACAGCTGAGTGCTGGGATAATAATGGCGCGAATGTTCATTGTCAGTGGACCGTTAGCACTTGGCTACTGTTTATTATCGAATGATTTGTGAAAGGTTTTTTTATGTTGGGTTTGTTGAATTTAAACATACCTACTGTAACATTAGACATAACACACATATGTAAAAGCCGTGTTGGCCGAATGGGGTTGTACCTCGACTTTCAATTTGTTGGTTGTGGGTTCGAATCCCGGCCGTGCATCAATGGAATTTGCGTTTCGTAAAACTTATATGCGCTTTAACACGTGCTCTAAACGGCGAAGGAAAACATCGTGAGGAAACCAGTTAGTGTTCTTATAGGCGGCGATGGGCTTGCAACCTGTCACGTATGGAATACTAACTTCTGCAAGATGTGGGCATGTATCAAATATGTGTTTGGATATGCCTCTAACTACCCCCTTAGACATCTTCAAAGGATCTGGAATAAGTAACATAAGAAGATCTGAGAGAATGTCTACCGCACCTTGGGATACAGTCGTGAACCTGTTTTTGTACTGTAATATTTATTGGTTGCTTGGTATTTTGTAATATTTTCTTTCCATTTACTACAAGTAATAATATTTACAATGATTATTTCTTTGATGAGTTTTTAAAGGTTTTACTTATAATTATTTTCAACTAGCTGACCCGCGCGCGCCTTCGTCTGCGCATTGTTTCGTCAACGACCTTTGGAACTGCCTTGCTCAATCCCTAAGGGGAGTTTTTCAATTTATACTTACCGAGTTTAGAGTGAATCGGATCAAGGAATAAAATTTTCAATTTAAACTGGACCACCCTTTATACCATTTTTCTGTCATAAGAACCTTCTCCTGACAATAACAAACACAACAAAAAAAAATAGTGAAATAGGTCCAGCCGTTCACGCGTGATGGCGAGACCAAGGGATATAGGGATTCATTTTTGTAAATAGAGATAATAGCGCTACAACTTTTACTCTATACAAAGTTAATTAAACAGCAAAACAATTTGAAAACAGCTAATTAGACCTTCTAACAATAAGTAATATAAAAAAACACGAGTATGTCGACCTACAAAGCCAATCATAAAAACGCTGCATTTCGTAGTTCGGTCATAAAACTCGGTAAATAAAACATTGTGACGTCATTAACACGTTTAATGCCGCTAATAAAACAATGGAAGATTATGTTGAACGACGATAAGGGGAAAGTGGCTAATTAGAACGGTTATAGCTTTGGAGTTTTTACTTGTGTTAACGGAAAGTGCCAGTTCTAAGAGCCAGCAAGAGTTTAAATAGGTATAATTGTTTTGCACATAGGACTTAATCGTACTGAAAAATTATTTAGCTCCACATTTTGAACGACATTATTGCCACTGTGGTCACGTTCAACCGTGCGTTTGTGTAATAATTTTTCAGTGCTTTTCTTCTTCTTATCGTGTCACCAGTTCTGTCGAACCAGTGTGGTGAAAGGATTTTAAGTGCGCCTCAAAGAGGCTTCTTTAAAGAGACGTAGTAAGACAAAGTTTTACTTCTATTTTTTATTTTTTCTATTTTGCTTTGTTTTACTGTTTTGTTTTTTTTGTATGTGTAATCGTAGAAGTGGGTTATCTTAATTTTTTTATATTTATTTATTTTTGATCTTCTTAATTTTCTACTGTTTTGTATTTTTTTTTTGTGTGTTGAACATGTTATTTCTCTGGTGGCAAATAAATAAATCTTTCTTTCTTTCTTTCTTTTTATTTTATATAATGAAGCGCTCGTGGTCGTGCATAGATCGAAGTTAAGCAACGTTCTTAACGGTCCGTAAGTGGATGGGTGACCGCCAGTGGCATTTTCATCTGAGCGCTTCCGTGTTACACTTTCAAAATTGGATAAATTATAAGTACCTACTCCCTAAAGTACAAGTTAAATTACTAATAATAATTCTAATGTAAATTGTAATTACATGCAAGGTAAACCCAAATTTTGGTGATAAAAGTTTTTTAATCACTCCGACTAATTTAAATTCTACTTCTGCTTTTTCCGTTCGAGTCGGTTAACTCCGAAAGCTATAAACAGCATCATAAAAGGTATATTAATTCATTGAACAGTAGATTACTCATACTACAGTAAACTGTAGGGTAGGAGCTAGTTTGTTGGTATGGGAATTAATTATTTAGAGGGATTATTATTATTTAATTAGTGTAACTAAGTATTTAGGGACAGAGGGTTAAATAGTGATTTCAAGAAGATTTGAAAGAATGTACCATACCTTAGATATAAATTTTTGTGATCCTATTATTGCAAGTAAAATTTTATCAAATTTTGCAATGCACGGACAGACAGATTAAATGTTTAAACCATATTAGATTATCTTTTTGAATACTCAAGCTAGAGTATTTTTCTTTTGGAACGAAGTATACTGAGGCTGGAAAAATAATTTGCGAAATGTGCAGCGACACAGTCCATAGATTGTTATATTGTAAGTACGGAAGAGCGTTTCTAGGATACCTAATTGACAATTAATTTATTATATTCCCAGTATAGAAAAGTACTCTTTTCTTCGTTCCAACCGAGTGTACCACGACACTCACGTACTTTTTTTATATGTTCTCTAGTCTGGTCAAAAACTACGGAATACCAAGGATTCGTAGCTTTGATACCCACACAGGGTGTTCTTATATTGTGTGGGTCTTTTATTTATTTTTTAAATACAGATTTTCCCCACCATTTTATTTTCAGTATTAGAAGTTGATAAACACAAGATTTTATCATCATTACGACTAATTATTATTTCACGCATGCAAAAATACTAGTCTCCATAAATCAAGTCGAATTATTTCCCCCACAACAATTACATTAATATTCATTTCATATATCATTTTGAGGGTAGGTTTTTATCACCCCGTGATGCGAGGGGTTGAAATGATTAACGTGTATATATTACGTTTAGATGTTTTAGTACAGTAGCCTATTGTTGGTAATTTATAGTTTTATTATTTTAGGGGTCTGTTACTAAAAAGGGATGAATTTTGATGTTTCGGGATCGATTGTGTTGTCTATGGATTGGAGATGATAAATCATTGGACGCAGCAAAGTCTGTTTAAAAAAATTACGTGAGTGTCGTGGAACACTCGGTTGGAACGAAGCAAAGAGTACATTTCTATACTGGGAATTTCTGCTTTGACATTTGGTATTTGTCAAATAAATTATTGTCAATTAGATATTAGACCTAAAAACGCTTTTCCGTAATAATAATGTAACAATCTATGAACTGTTTCGCGGCTGCGCATTTCGCACTGTCACGATTTGACATAATTATACATGTGTTGTGACAAGAATTGAACACTTTTTGCGTCCACCCCCATCTGATACCGTCCGAAAAGGGACTTCGTTCCAAAAAACTTAAGAATTTTTGTCTTCACCTTCTAGAGCCTTTTAAGAACCTATAGATGGTGTTTGTTACCTTCCTAGTTATCGAAGTTTAAAATCCAGTCTTAAAATATTATGTGACTGTCACTGACTAAAACGACCTGTTTGAAATGATTTTTTAAATGATAAATAATATAAGACGCATTAGTATTTATTTTACTTTGGCTTGACATTTTATTTTTTATTTTTATGGGACTTTATAAATGCTTAAATTTAGATAATTCAGTTTTTTAAATAATTAATTTTAATAGAACCTAATTATATTTGCATGCTGTAGCTACAGTGAAGCATGTGAAACAAATCAATCAATTATTGACTACCAGCTATTTATGATGACCATGTTTCTGGCAAATAAATTTCATTTCATTTCATTTCATTTGACGCGAACTCAAAAAAAAACTTCGCAATTCGACGTTCACGAGTTTTGCTAGTAACATTATTTATCTATAAATTTTTTTATATCATTAAGCGCAGTGAAGTATGTCAAAAAAAACGTAGTCCTGCTATTATCTTCACCGTCTAGAGCCTTCTAGGGGCACTTTAAATTTCATCAAATTGAATGCAGCGACTAGAAAGCAGTGAGTGAGCATAGTGGACAGTCAGATAAATCATCTGCGAGTCGTGTATAAATGCGGACATAACCACATCAATCCCCGGAAGCCGCTTTGAGCCGATCCATTCACACACAAGCGACTTGACACTTCAAAGAGACTGCCATTACGTCCAGAACTGTCACTGTATGATAAATTGTTGTTAAGTTGTTGATTATGCTTCTGGTCGGCGAAATGTTGACGCACGATGACAGGTCCGTGTGGAACATGTTTTATCTGGATTCAGAATATTCCTGAAATAATTTAACCCTTGATTAGATTTCTAGTGGGTATCTCGTGTCATGAATGGACAAATTTTTTTTAACTTTACTTTCACATGATAAAAGGATTTAGGTACAATAGTTTCGCTATATAAGATATTAAAAATAGAATTAATACCTATTCATACTTACTTGGGTTATGCTTCACTTGTCACTCATATTGTCGTTTACATATTAAACCTTAAAACATCTAACATAATAGAAATTCGCCAAGTAAGTAATACGTTATTATAGGTTGCTAAAAATATTCGTTTTTCTTTAGCTTCCTTAAAAACATCGTAAAACACGTTCATCGATTACCACAACCTCAAAAACACATCACTAGCAGCGCACAGACATAAATTACTTCAAAAGTGATTTACTCGCGCCATACAAATCGCCGTCGACTAGTCGTTCCGACCCGTCTCCGCCTGTCTGAGCTCAAAGGGGAAAACTGACAGGTGTGAATGATGGCCCACTAGACGCACGCAGACTGACAATTGCACTCACCAAAGAGGTTTAACTTGTTCTTTGAAGCTAAACTGTTTTGTTTCGCTACGTCGACTTCTGTAAATTATCGTTAAAATGTAATTATTTGAAAATCCACTCTGTGTAAACTTGTGTCGCCAGCGGACCGAATCACTTTGCAATTCAAAGTATTAAACATAAAATTTTTCAACGTTTCGAATTATTTCAAAATTGCGCTCTAACTTCGCTCGGCGTCTTTTTTACCGCAGTCTTTTGACGCGCCCGTCACGTACGGCTCGCAAAATAAAACACGTGCAGAGTGGCAGCCACAAATCACATTTTTTAATCGAACTCACGTCTCTGCGCGCCGCCAAAATTGCTTTTTAAAACCGCCTAACACTTTCCCCTCGGGCATAAAGCCCATTTCCTTGAATTCCGACTGCACCGGTCTGCGGTCGCATTTCAGTGTGCAGGCACGTCGTGCCGCGCGGTATGCTATCGACATCCGCTAAACTATCGACGCTGCCACAACACTAATTGCTCTTTTTGTTCAACCATTATTTTTCACAATGATTTACGTAATTTTCTCTAAAGCGTAATCGTATTAATTTGCTTTAACGAGCCATTCTCGTGATTTAGATTGATCACTCTTAGATTAAAGAGCGGCTGTTAAAATAGTGTAGTGATTTGATTTACAAGTGACTATCGAGTCGATAAATTATATAATCTAAATTGAGTCAGAGGTGGGTACACGATGCATTTGTCATGTAATCGGACGGATAAGGATGGAGGGCTCAATTAAAAATATATTTCTTGAAATGCAGTCGGCGGCTGTTGGCTGTAATTAAGATATCTCGTGAGCATAGATTATCTGTGGAACGACGCCGGTTTATCGCGGCTGGCTGACGGGAAGCGATTTTCATTTGTAATTAGCGGCTCCGTGTCGATAAAACTCGTGTGTTATTTAACTTGTTTGTATCACATCACTAGTCTGTTTTGCGTCGGTTGCACCTGGTCTGTTTCTATATGTGAAGAGATTACCGACTTGTTATATGTGATTTGCTTGTTACTTTATTGATGTATTTACACAATACCTATTTGCTTTTACTTCACAAGTATTACAAGTATTTTAGTATAAAACCTGACACCATTATAATCTGTAGGTGCATCTAAAAAACTGTTAACAGTTCTGCGAGTTATGATGAATCTCACAATTATTTCTTACAAACTAACACTAAAGCTATATCTAAAATTAAATCTTTGATTTATTACACATTTAAATTTCAATTCTGAACTATAAATCCTATAAACCTTAACAAAACTCGTTCTGAATCCACAGAAAGTTGAATATAAAACAATAAAACTGTGGCTTCTTACAGCTTCGCTCTCGCTGATTTACAATCGCATAAATGTGAAGTGGCAAAAAGTAGGTAGCGGTACCAGCATGAGACACGGAGAAACTGCAGGAACATTAATATACGGATACGGCAGTTTTATCGATAAAAGCACATCACTTAAATTCGTAATAAAAAATATCGATAAGCCAATGGAAATATGACTGTTATGCGCGGATACGATTTTCGATTACTAAACTGCACATCACTAAAACGCTGTGATGAAGATAAAAATATATTTATATTTATAAATAAGTGATAATTTCTTTATACGATGAAACCTTAGCACTTGTGATTAAAATATAAATAAATATTATAAGGTGCTTTCTGGTAAGACCGGACAAGTAGTAAGTCCGGATAAGTCATGTAACTACTAAATTCAGCAATATTTTTAAATGATGGCAACATCACCGTACGCGCCATTTTGTTGTGCCCCTCCCTACAGTCTGCTTTTTACGCTATGCCCAGCAGAACGTGTGCTATTGTCGTTCAAAAAAAGGATGTACCAAAAGTGGAAAAAGACATGATCCGATCTTCCACCTGAAACGTTCTGTGAGCAATTTGGTAGGTAATTTTTGTTTATTTTTGAAGTTTTGCTGTTTTATTACCATTTGCGATGTAAGACTAATTGATTAGTACTATACAATCATGTCTACGACGTTTGTAGACAAAGATCCGATCTTTAACCTCGTAGGTTAAGATCGGACATAATCCGCCGGTCTTTCACTTTAAAGTGTTTCTCAAACTTTTTACTTAACATGCTTTTTATTTTACTTTCAATATTCGATTTGTCTGTATCAAACGTCTCACTTTCGCAAGCTTTTGTACGGATGTCTTGGCTGTTTTCGCCTACAAGTAAGTAAGTTATCAAAGTTACCTACATTTATGATGTTTAAAATGTAACTTGTTTTACTAATAATGTTGTAAAAGTACTTACTTTTTTGTTTTTACTTAAAGAAGTATTTGTTATGTTTAGTTGTTGATTGTTATTGATTTCTTGTTTGTTCTGGATTGTATAAAATACGTAAGTATTAAGATTTGTTGACAGAACGTGCTATAATACTGCATATTTATATTACTGAATAATAATTTAAGTGGATTCACCGAGTTTGGAATACCACGCTGCGTTCAACGACTGGTATTGTCGACGTAGGGCGCAAAACAGTCAAGTTGAAGTGGGACTGGGCAGGGCACGTGAGCCGGATGCACAGCGAAAAATGGGCAAACATCTTAACACCCTGGAGACAACGCCGCGGACGGCCAAGGAAACGCTGGAGAGACGACCTCGACTCCTTCGATAGTGGGTGGTGGAACCTATCAAAGGAGAGAGATGGTTGGAAATAATTGGGGGAGACCTTTGCCCAGCAGTGGGACAGTATAGGTTAACTACTTCTATTTTGTTAATTGTCTGCCTGCTTTAATTATGAGTCTAATGAGCCTTTAGATGTTAAAGTTTGAGATACACAAAAATCTTTGTTTGAAGCATGCGGGGTAAGATCGGACATTTGGAGTAAAAAAATGTATTAAATCTTCGCTAAAACTTAAATTTGAAAACCAATTCAATAACAATTTTTACTATCTTTTTTATTAGGTAAGTCCGAATATTTTCCTGTGATAGAGCTTATTCTAGCTGTTACAGAGGTGATTTTATAAGGTAGTCCGGTCTTACCTTAATACGGTCCGATCTTTTACTTGCCATTCTGAAAAATTTTGCTCTGTTTGATCATTCATAAATCATCAACCGTTGTGTTTATCTAAACATTACAAATAAGAAATGAAACCTCTGTATTTTTGCAACAGTTTGGTTGCTATGGCGTTGTAAAAGAGTCACTAGAGGCGATACAATAAAATATTTTCTAAGACTCTTTAGGTTTTCTCAAAAATAGTCCGATCTTACCAGAAAGCACCTTATAGGTAAATATTAATGCAATAAAACATTAGGCAGAATCGTAATGAAATCTAATCTTAAGATAATTTATTTGTCCTGTTACTTATTCAACTTATGCTTACACTTATTCAAATTAAGTTACCTAAACATACATAATTTTGTATTTTCTCAAACGAATTAAGTGCCTACAATACCTATGTATGTTTTTAAAAATATATTTTCTCTGTTCTCTACTGGATGTTGGTAAGTAAGCTTAGTGTTATGAAATGAAATGAAAAAGCTTTACTGCAACACAATGAAGGTAGGTTAGTGTTATTAATGTTAAACATAATAACATTGGTTGCAATTAGCGGTCTTATCGCTAGATCATGATTTCTTCCAGGCAACCACTACTGACAGATTTAGATGAAGTTTTGAATAAAATGTAGACTACGGACTATGACATCATAAAATCAATTTATATGGGCCTTTATTTTTCTTACCAGCAAATACTTAAAAACAATGTATTAAAATATAATATATGTAAATCAATTTATAGTATGTATTCATGCTATGTAGCAAATTAAAACAGACACCATTAACATAATACATTGTTTTATGATTCTTATTTACATGGACACTACAGTTTAGAGGTGGGCTTCAATCAATAAACGGGTTTATATCGGTTTTAGGCTCGTCAACGAATTCCATTTTCATTTTTCATTATTCAAAGAAATCCATGAAAAATTGGTTGAAAATTATGATGAACTAAATTAATTCTGTCAATTTCTTCGCAACTCAACATGAAACGTAGACTTAGGTAATTGAAGCAATAGATACCTAGTCTAATCTTATACCTATTAGGTCAACAAATGTTAATGCATTATACTTAAGAAAAAAAAGCCGTGTTGGCCGAATGGGTTTGTACCTCGACTTTAAATCCGAAGGTTGTGGGTTCGAACCCGGCCGTGCATCAATGGATTTTGCGTTTCGTAAAATTTATTATGTGCTTTAACACGTGCTTAAACGATGAAGGAAAATATCGTGAGGAAACCAGTTTGTGTTCTTATAGGCGACGATAGGCTTGCAACCTGTCACGTATGGAATACTAACTTCTGTAAGATGTGGGCATGTATCAAATATGTGTTTGGACATGCCTCTGACTACTCCCCTTAGACATCCTCAAAGGATCTGGAATAAGTAACATAAAAAAAGATCTGAGAGAATGTCTACCGCACCTTGAGGATACAGTCGTGAACCTGTTTTTTTTTACTAAGACCAATTGAAACGCCATTGAAGATTTAACAGTGTTTTTAAACCGAAACCGTTAATTTAAAAACTGTCATCGACGCATCTCTACTTCAATTTATTTGAGTGTGTTTACCGTTCGAACACCTGTTCACTTCAGTTCAGAAGCCATACCTGAACGACACCCAATTAGCATACATCATCGCATTCGCCATAAATCAATAGGAACATCTACACGCGTTACAAACATTATCATGATCAGTTAGTTCTGAAAGCAGAACTAGATGGCGTTGTTTTCAATATAAAAACATTGAAAATGTGGAACTTGTGAAGAATTTGTGTTTCAATTTGATAAAAAATTTATAACTTAAATGAAGGTCGTAGCTGGGAATAGCATAGGTAGGTGTTTATAGGTTTTTTATTGCGGAAGCTAGTTTATGTACCTACCTAGGTAGGTAATTACCTACAATAGTAAAGTTACTCTACATAGTAGGTAAAATAATACGAACTCATTATATGTACGGACCTTAATCGCGTTTGCTGTTTCTTTGAACTGTAAAAATAGTAGTAGCTCAGACTTAATTAGCGCACTATTGAACAAGTTTATTGAATGGCGCATTAAAATATTAAGCAATGTCTTACTACTACGAGTAGTATTAGTTGCTAATTAGTACGTTTGAACAGCGTCAATAAATTAATCCGCATTCCTGGGTTTCGCATTAATTGAGCGACTAAACACAATTTGCTATTAGTTTATGAGTTTGTAACTAGGTGGTGCTGTTACAAAAAAATACTACCCTATCTTATGGGCACCAATCATTGCACCGACAAGAGCTGAGCTCTTAAATCTGATGATGATGATGATCTAATGGGCCCTCTACATATTTGCCGATGATAGACAAATGCCGACGTTCACGACGTGAAGCAGAGGGTCTCATCGCCTGTATTCGCCTGTCATCGTCTTTCCAAATAATAGTTAGGCGAATAGTTCAGCAAATAGTTCGGCAAATGTGTAGAGTGGCATAATGTGGTGTGTATTTTAATAGTACCAGTAGTAGGTACCTACTCTCAAACGTAGGAATATTCGTAAATAAATCACACGAAAAGAGCCTCTGAGGCGCACTTATCAAAGTCAAAGTCAAAGTCAAAAAGCATTTATTCAGTAGGACCGCTGGGATCACTTTGACTAGGTGATTCTATCCTTTCGCATCTACCTAGTTTGAAAGAGTGACACGACAAGATGACATAAGCCTTTCATGTCTAGTTTATTTAACGTTTTAGGAACGCGCGCAGCCGCCGGCCACGGCTAGTTAGCTAGTAAATCAAAATGTCAGTGATAACAGCCTTCTGTCGTAAACGCAGCAGCGCGAACGATTTTACGATTCATAATTGTAGTTTATTATACAACCGCCACTTGCATTTTAATATTAGATTTCCAAGTACCCTGATTATTGCTTGGGTATTAAAGCTGTAATGGTTTAGTGATGATAAGGTTTTAATCAGCTTTGGGTTCAAAACCCTGAGAATAAGGCCCATTGAATACAGTCTACATGTTTTCCCTTCCATCACATACCTAATGGGTGGTAAATGCATCTTCCTGCCTTTACCCCACATTGTTATACTGTATAACAATGTGGGATAAACGAAGGTTCATAGTGTACCTTTAGGACACTTATACAATTGTAAATTCCTGTTGTTGCATGTTACCTAATAACATAATCTGAGGATAAATTATCTTATTCCTGGTTTCCGGAAGTCCTAGTATAGGTTTAGGATTTTAAATACTTGATTATGTATTCGAGGTTGCTATTTATTTTGAAATGATAAGTAATATACAAATGATAAGTTCCATGTAATTAATATTAAGGTTTACCTATTCAGACTTTAAATTTATAAATACTGTGATTAAAACAAACAGTAAATTTTTATTATTAAATAAAAAAATATTTTAGTGCTTAGTTAAAGTTGAATCGGTGCAAAGAGCATTGAAAAAGTAATTGTTATTAATAATTAACGTGGGAATGGAACCAATAAAAACATATTAAAACGATGCCGAAACAGTTTGTTATCTTATAATTAAAGATTTCATTGCAAATAATTATGCACTGTGAATAGCATTGTTTGATTACTTTGATTACGAAGTGGACGTTTGTCCGACTGCTTGCAATAAAACAAATTTTTGAGGCTCCCTCTAGACCAGCTACCTGTATTTTTAGTCGTCGGTCTTCTTCTTTTTATTATTGGCAACTAACTGTATGTTTTACCAAGTTTTACGCTAACATTGGCAAAATTGTGACACATAGCGACACAGACGCAGCTTTTACGCTCAATAGTGGGGAGTCTACAATCTTTCGTGCCCTCCGAAGCACTGAGGGCATCCACTTTGTGACCGCTCAAAAAGTTGCTTCACTTTTCGACTATAGGTAACAAGTTAGATATGATTGACCATTGTGATTGACCGTCAAAAAATAACAAAACTGATAAGGTTTGATAACAATTATTTATGATCAGTAATTAGGCAAGTCTGATGTGATTTCTGAAACCTCGTTAATTAGAGGAAGTTAGATAAACATCTAATCTGGCCGCACAATGAAGAAGAGTTCTTGTAACACCATCTCCAAATAAGGTTCCAATTAAGCTAGTTGTCAGGTAAAGCAACCAGTATCATGCACTGGGTTTTATCCATCGCTGATTAGTATCAGCTGTCATTTGTATGAATCGCTTATTTTATAAGAACATTAGCAGCACCTATCATGTCGTCCATCAGTGTAGGTACATAAATTGCTAAATATTACTTTGCGACCCCAATAACCACTTAGGTTTGTTTATATGTTGAGCGTCTTATGAAATCAATCGATAGTGTTTTCAGCACTTTTTTTATTTTTATTTACACTTTAATAAATACGTTATTTATTCGTTCAGACACTACGATGCGATGGCACATACGAAATGAACAAAATTGCAAATAGGTACATTTACTGCTAAAATCATACCTTTTTCTGTTATTTTTGACTCAAATATTTACAATTAATATTAACTTCTGCAAGATGTGGGATCAAATATGTGTTTGGACATACCTCTGACTATACCCCTTAGATATCTTCAAAATATCTGGAATAAGTAACATTAAAAGATCTAAGAGAATGTCTCCGTACCTTGGGGATACAGTGGTGAACCTGTTCTGTTTATATTTTTTTTTTGCTAAAAGCAATCTATAAAGTATAATATTTTATCAAAGATTAAAAAAATACTGTAAACATAATGATTTGTAGCTTCGGTGTGCGGATAACCCTAAATTATTATAAATAATTGTTATCTTATCAATCTTTTGACCCAAATGGTTATTAACTTATTATGCAGATTGGCTTAAGCAAGTGTGAATCTGTCTGATTTTTAATATGATTTTGAATAATTATGAAGATACTTTTTTCTCGCGTGGGCGGTAGTTTCTAATTTTATTATGACTATAATTTCTATTTTATTTTAAGTATCTGCCCACTCGTTTAAACGGATTTTGCTGTACTGATGAGTATAGGCATTAAAAATGGTAGATATTAGTCTACATACCTACTTTATGTTAGCAAAATTAATGTGATAGCTATCACACGAAAATTATGACAATGCTCACGACTCAATAAATACAAACAATCTAAAATTTCCTATACAAAGTTGAAGGGTCCATTTATTAATGCCTCTAGCAGTCACCCATCCATTTTTGGCTGGGCAGAACGTAGCTCATCTAAAAATGCTAGTCGTCTTTGAGATATATCTCAAAGACGACTAGCATCAGCAAACTAAACGAAGTTAAATAATAAATAAATAATGCTGGACATTTTCACACAGCATCATCTAGCCCCTAACTAAGCAAAGCTTGTACTATGGAAACCAAATAACTGATATACTACTTATATACTTTTTGTTGGTAAATAAATACCTACATATTATACATAGAAACACCCAGACCCGAGACAAATATCTGTAGGTCATACAAACATTTGTCCCGCGGCGGGAATCGAACCCGCAACCTTCTGCGTCGCAGGCGGGCCTTCGCCCACTGCGCCACAGAGGTCGTCAGCCTTTTTTTTTTAAATTGTAGTAACAATTTAGTGTAAATGTCGTAAAACTATATAGTTTACATGAAACGGGGTAGGTTCAACCCTTCAATGACTTATGAACGAGTTCTGAAGTAAACAAATTGTGGCTTGCAATTAGCCCTTACCTTGCGTCACAGTCTAAGATACTCAGAAAAACAGCTTTGATCCTTACGCATTCTTGACTCAGTTTTTATAAAATCAATAAAAAAAATCATAAACAATTACAGCTTATCAATTAACAAACATCAAGTCGAATACAAAAACAAAACGTTTATTTCAAATAAAATTATGCTTACTAGTAGAGTTGTCTCTCTGTTTTCTGTTTTCGCTAAACAGTGCCTTTCACAGTACAATGCTTACAATTTATGTAAGAGTAGTTTTGTTAGAAAAACAATCGATTGATTTTTCTATTTTTTATCATCATTCACAACCCGACTGCACCCTCAGGATTATAGGCTTTTATCCTAAAAATTCTTATAGTAACCTAGTTAATTTTATAAAATAGATTCTTCTTCTACCTACGAGTATAACCTGTCTCACTGGGCTTCCCAAAACCTCTACTTGGGACACTTCAGACATCAGTACTTTACTAAGTTTGCAAGTTTACTTACTGGTATATTGATTCTGTGACACTATCGTGATCAAAGCCCGTTCGTCGCTGCATTAGCATATCGAAATAATTCCATTACCGTGTTAATAATTTAAAAATAATACGTCTCTGAAGCACGCGACCTAAAGTTATGAGCCACTGGAGATGTGTCAAATACAAACAGTGCCACTCAAATATAAACCCTATCTGATTTACATAAGATTCATTTTTAATTTAATAGGGTTGCGTTCGTTTTCAGGGGCACCAAACATTTTATTATGCTATTCTAGAATAAGTAATGAATTGTAATTTTAGTTTCAATTTTATTGAAAAAGTTATGTTTTGCTGTAGAATCAAATTTAATGTCATGTTATTTTAAAAAGAGATAGTTTATAGTTTGGTTTATTGATGGATGTTGGCAATTGTGCGATTGAAAAATCGATTATCTTCTATCTCTCATTGCCCAAGGCCCATTCATACTTCCAGTTCTCAAAAAAACTTGAACGAGATAATGACAGAATTACTTTTTCAAAATTTTCTGTCGATTTTCGCGGGGGACGAAGTAGCACACTAACGTATTGAACACAACGTATGCATAAAAAAACATACATACAGCCGAACATATAACCTCCTTCTTTTTTTGAAGTCGGTTAAAAAATGTCAACACACACTCATTTTTACGCACACTCTTACTTTTGTATAAAATAATAAAGTTACGTAGGTACGCAATAATATTAGACGCAAATGATTCGGAATCGTGTAAATTTTGGCAGAGGGGTAAAGGTGTATTTACACGATGCGATTTGTCGTACGATTGAGTAAGCCCCGCCCTTTGAACGTGCCGATGAGCGTCGCGCTTCATATGACAAATCGCATACGATGAGCGTTTACACGTGAAAAATTGGCATGCGATGCTAAATCGTACGTGCTCAGACCGCGACGTGTAAATGCCCCATAAGACGCATCCCGTCTATATGATCCTTCCCTTTGTTTTTAATATTTTTTTAAATAAATGTCCGAAAAATAAAAACCTGTGTTTTATGTACCAACTTCTGTTTTAATATTCACAGTGCAACATGACAGCCTTTGTAGAGAAGAGCGGTGAGGGGAGAGGAGGGTAAAGTGGGGGGAAGGGAGACAAACGGTTCAATAAATCAGCCGCGAACGCCGCTTGCAGGTGTTTCGGTACTACCGTGCGAGCTGAAATATTGCAGCATAGAGTATGACGCTTTGTTTGGTGCAGAGGTACCTAATCGTTTTGAAATTTTGTGTTTTGATTTACTTATATAATTATTTTAAATACTTTACGGATCTTTATCTAGTTTATGAAATCCTAGCTATTTTACTGACATCTTTTTGAAAAACTTACGTTATGAGCTGTGCATTGATAAAAAAACTACCAGTGATTGAGTTGCTTTGAATAAAAAAAATAGGAGTTGGAAGAAAAAACATTGAGTATGGCAAAATTGGAAAAAAAATGGACCTAAAATGGAGCTGGGCGGGACACAAAGCGAGGCGTGGTGATGAAAGATGGAGTAGAGTATTGACTGAATGGTGGCCCAGATCTGGGTACAGGAACGTAGGACGTCCGGCGGCCAGGTGGGCAGGCGATATTGTACACGTCGCGGGCCGTCAATGGGTCAGATTAGCGCAGGATCGTGGTGGATGGCACAAGCTTAGTGAGGCCTATACCTAGCAGTGGGTGAAGTCAGGCTGTGGATGATGATGATGATGATGGCAAAATTTTATTTATTGAGTAAGATTTATTGGAAAAGGTATCTACAATCACACAATCCGTCTGATCTATAAACTATTCTTTGCCAAGCTGTGGTTGTCAGTTGCACCCAATAATTGAGACGCCTGTTTCAGGTAGAATTTAAAACTTAATTATTTTATTGGCGGTAAAAAGTAGCCGCAGCGGTAACAAATGGGGGAGTGGAATTAATTTGGTTTGTTCACAGCCCGAGGACTTCGAATAATCGATACTGAGCACGAAGAGGAGAATGGGCACCAATTGAACCACTGACCATGTTTAGTTTAATAACTTGAGAGAGATATGTACATGCATTTTATAATGTTAATGTGTAACTGTCATCTAGACCATTAAATCCTCAATGGCGGAATATGAGGTCGTGACATCAGGCTCAGATGAAGAAAGCTTAGCATTAGGCAGAGTGTGGTCAAACCTCAGGGTCAAACGAAACCATACATATTTAAGTAAAAAGTACTGCGCCAAAAATTTTTATTTCATTGGTATCATACTAGTATACCATACATATTATGATCTTGCCGTTATAATACCTACATGTTATTATGCAGTCAGGCTATTTTTGATTAATGTTGCAATTACTCGAGGTCATTCGTTAAAAATAAATTAAAATAATAAATAATCATTAAAATAATCATCATCAATCAACTAAATTGATATCCAAAATATTTTTCTTGATCACGATTTCAAAATTAATGACACAAAAAAACAATTTTAATTAACTATGATAAAGTTATTGCATCACAATTATTACCTATTATACGCCTACGGATTATCAAAAACATCGAACAATAGTCGAAAGGCAAACAGTTCTTATTACAGTCTATCAACCTTATACATTGCGATATAAGGTTGATTTTAGCTTGGCTTGTTTCGAAGTTGTTTCTCATAGAATGTATGGGCTATACATCATGGTTATAACAGTTGATCATAAATAACAGATTTGGGATGGTCAGTTCCACTTGCCACTTGTTTAAGTATAAACTTTTTTACAGAAAAAAAGAGTAGATAGATAGATAGATAGATAGATAGATAGATAGATAGATAGATAGATAGATAGATAGATAGATTAGATAGATTAGATAGATAGATAGATAGATAGATAGATAGATAGATAAATGATATATTTGACACACATAACATTTGAACACAGACACAAAAACAAAGACAAGTAACAAGTAGGTAGGTGCATAAGTAAAAACAAACTAGAAAAAATAAAAAATGAATGAACAAAATTGTTACAGTGCGTAACTAATACCACCTAATACGAGCAGTCGAGCACCTACATAGGTGGGTGCAGCAGTGGTCTGTGTGCTGTAGTGAGCCAAAAAGGTCCAGTCTCAGCTTATTGTTGCTCCATGCCTGAAGGCACAGAGTAGTAAGCTGACAAGTGCTACCTTAGGATATTGAGACACTCAATAGTATTGGACGCTATTATCTTCGACGACAATCATGAGGACGTATACATTTTGGATGTGCCATGACTGTCGTGTGTGTGGCTTTTCCAAGTAACACTTGTCTGTTACAAGCTTATTTTAAATTAAAATTAATAATGTGTTTGTAACAAGTAAGAGGCGAGATAAAATGTTAATTTGTATTGTAATTATGACAATATAATGTCTCTATGTGTTACCTAATTGTACAAATTGTTACTTCATTACGACGTAGGTATTAAATGTACTGCACTAGGTCTACATATTTTTCACTAGTTTTTCTATATATATATTTTTTTATGATGAATGGGTCGGCTCTTGACCTCAGACTTACACAGGCAAGAGTGAGGTCTACGATAGAGCGAGCTTACCCAGAAGGTGCCTATTAACTCTCTTCTTAAAAACAATAGGTCGTAGCTCAGCGGAAATACAGACGCTGGAAGCTGATTTCAAATTTTTGCAGTGCGCATAATAAAAGAACTTTCGAAGCGGTTAGTTCTAATAAGTGGAATATCAACCAGATTATGATGATAATCAGCTGTGCGTCTGAAGTCCCTGTAAAAGAACGGTGAAGGCGGAATAAGGTCGTGTAGCTCCTGGGCACACTCACCGTAGTATAATCTGTAGAACACCGACAAACACGAAATCTATCTAGAAAGAATCTCGTCTCCCTTGTGGAAATATAATATAATAGAAACAAGTGGAGCGCACCTTATAAAACCCATTCAGACTTCATAGCTGGATAGCCGATAACAAGGTTATATTACAGCCATTATGCTACTTTACAGCCGACTTTATTGAGCCTTAATGAAACGGTTTTATTGCGAGCCCAAGGTTGAGAACCGCTGCAACTGATGTTTGAGTGTTTGATTTATAGTCACGCTGTTGGCTGGCTTTGAGTGATTTATTGACTAAAATAGAATTAAGTACCCGTGTATTTGGACGTGCCTCTGAGTACCCATGGTACCAATTTTTTTTATTGGAACGAAGTTCCTTTTCGGACGGTGTTGAAGAAAAAAAGACTGAGGCTGGAAAAATAATTTTGTTCCATTTTACCGTCACGACACATGTATATGTCAAATCGTCACAGTGCGAGATGCGCAGCCGCGACACAGTCCATAATTATATTGTTACATTGTTAGTACGGAAGAGCATTTCTAGGATACCTAATTGACAATTAATTTATTATAGTATAGAAAAGTACTCTTTGCTTCGTTCCAACCGAGTGTTCCACGACACTCACGTCCTTTTTTTATCCCACAACAGAACGGAGATTTCTTAGGCGTTTGGGAGAGAGTTTGTGTGTTTGTGTGTACACATTTTTATTCCCATTTTATAATTTGCTCTCATTCGTAAAAACGCAATCGAGAACTCTGTCACAAAATAGATTGATGCGAGAGAGATTCAATACGTAGTACTATTACTTATTCTGTGACCTGAGTTTTACGTAAGAAGTGTAAACATGAAAATAATATGCAAGTAGGTACCTAGCATTACATTGTTGAATTGAATGCAAACCTAGAACGCCATTTACACGATACCATTCTGGCAAACCGTTCTTGCCTCTTGCTTTCTCAAACTCAACGAAGCAAGAGCTAATATTCTGTGGCAAGAGGCAATAATGGTATTCCAGAATGGTATCGTGTAAATGTCGTTTTATTGAAATTGATTTTTACATGCTTCGCTACGCATTTGAATAATAATTATTTGCACCGGAAACTTGAGAACAGTAAGAAATCTATGGGTTTCGTACACAAAATACTTGTACACAAACTACAACTGTTGTTTCCTTGTTTATCTATATCCATACTAATATTACCAACTAATATTATAAATGTGAAAGTAACTCTGTCTAGTCTTTCTTAAACTTTCGCGATCACAATTCATCTTTAGAGTTGTTGCAATACAGCCGAAACGTCGGGAAATAATAAAGGTAATACGCGATAAAATCCTGTTACAAAAATATATCTCTAAAGTAACTCTGTCTGTCTGTCTGTTTGTTACGCTTTCACGCCAAAACCGCTGAACAGATTAAGCTGAAATTTGGCATGGTTAAAGGTTGTATCCCAGGGAAGGACATAGGCTACCTTTTATCCCGAAAAAATGGGGGCGTGATTAACTGACTCAACTGATAATATAACAGATAATTCAAAATAGTAGAGAAGTGCGTAAAATAAACTGAACCCTGAATTATCGATTCATGCAAATAATTAATATCGAGTTGGCTTGAATCGAGACATAATCGATGTTTATTAGCGCAATCAGCAGGACATGTATGGGCATTGTGCAATCATTGAATACAGCATTTACATTCAATTTATTCAGTAATGTTCGTTAAACAGGTTTAATAGATTGTTGAAACGAATGATTCGATTTATTTTTGTTTAAGTATTGATTTAAGTATTTTACTTTTGCAAATGAGTTGGTTTATATATATATCAATGGTAGATTTTTTTAAAGGGTATTCGACTCAATTGTATCACTATTATATTCTTGCATCTCACTCATAATCTCAGTTATTTAAATATGTATTATATAATATTTAAATAGGTCTGACTGTTTTGGTTGCGAAAGATAATG
Source organism: Epirrhoe tristata (assembly GCA_951394285.1). Lineage (NCBI taxonomy): Eukaryota > Metazoa > Arthropoda > Insecta > Lepidoptera > Geometridae > Epirrhoe > Epirrhoe tristata. The sequence goes on along the minus strand of OX596144.1, from coordinate 11,103,735 downwards.
GAGTAAAATTATTATTTTATTGCGTGTAGTTTACGCAATCAGGTATCAAATTGTAAAACTATTATAATAAGATGTGAATATTGATAATCTTATAAGAGTTTATCGCAGCAATTAATTTTATATTAACTATAAACATATTTATATTACAATTTTGCGTCAATAAATAGTGATGAGATGCCCACGCCTGGCTTTATGGTGCAATATATTCATAGTTTCTCTGAATGTTAAATAAAATTATATATTTTGACGTTTGATGACAGATCCATAAACTATGATAATAATGATACATAATTTTCTAAACGAAACCTAACACTTTTCAATAAAAAATATTCTGAATAAGATATGATAAAATCTAGAGTTATACTTAAAAAATATGTTTGAGAAATCTAGTTTTGAAACATTTTATAAGTATCTAAAAAACCCTCTTCGAGGCCTTTCACCACAATGGTTGGAAAGGACAGTGACACTTGTCTAATAGGAAGTAAAGAACGTATCAAATAGAAATCTTAAGCCTCTGCATAGCCTAATGGGAAAGAGTGCATAAAACGATGCATTTTATTGTAAAATCTTATAACCAGGCTTAAACCAAGATTATTTTTATTCTAAGTTTTATATAGCCGGATATGAGGCAGACTAAAGAAATATGAATGGAATACTGTTTCAAATTAATGGTGAATTATTGACTGATAAGATAAGTGAGACGACCTTGACAAATTTACGGTCGATTGGGACAGGACTCGCACAGGATCGCGGCGTCTGGAGGGAACGTGGGGAGGCCTTTGCCCAACAGTGGGACAGCAGTGGCTCATAATAATAAAAAGATAAGTGATAAAGCAGAACGAAGAAAAAAACCTGTTCATTGTTCTGTCTGCCTTTGTTACTTATGGAACTTCAAAATGTGAGCAAATATACCCATCTGACATGTCAATAAATGGATGGCCAGTGGCATTATCGTTGGCTTCCGTGCTTCGGAGGGCACGTTAAATTGCCAGGGCTATTAGGGCTTCCCATCACGATTTCTGACTTCAAGGGCCAATTTTTCAAACGTTAAAACACGGTCCTAACCTAGGACCAAATATTCCGAACTGAAAAATTGGTCATTGTCAGAAATCGTGGTGGGAAGCATCCGAATATTCATCAAAGTAACGAAAAAAGGAACGCAAATACGGCCCCTGGTCAATTTCCTTACTCTGAAACGTTAAACCATGATGGAGGCCTTAAGGCGGCCTAAAAACTGCGTCACCATAGTTTGACACTGATTCATACGAACTTAGGTACCTATTACAAAATTACTACTCAGGGAAAACTAGTAAAGAATGAAGAAACAACAAGGTCTGTTTGATTTCCAAAGAAAAAACATAAAAAACATAACGATGTATTGTAGAATACTATCTAGACTAATAGCACATATAAATTATCTAGGCAGACATATAAAAACATAATTTATGTTCACACATTCAGTTCAGCAAACAAAATATGTAATTGCTTTGTTAATTAAACTTTAATGTAATGATTTACACATACAGGCGCAAAAACCTAGATGACTAGCGAAGTGTGAAGCAGCAGATTATAGACGGGTTCTTTATGATAAAGACTGCTAGTAGACACTATTGTTAAATTTAAAAAAAATCTGTTCGATAATCCTAAAAACTGTGCGGACTTATCACCACACTGTGCACTATTTCGAAAACTAGAATCTACTAGTATCACGAACAGAAAAAGATAAAAACCTTCTTTACTGCATCTGAATATTGTTGAAACGGATCATTATTATATTTGACTAAATAGCTTTTTTATTTCTTTTAATTTCAATAAAAAATACAGTGAAATAGGTTTTGTACTCAAAGACAAGATACAATTATAATTTGCACTGTATAATTCTAGTAGGTACCGTTTTGAAATTGAACCGTGGAACTCTAAAAAGATAAGCATTGTACGCAAAAGCGCATGTTTTATTGCTCTATGTTTTATTGTGGCCATAATTATAAAGGTAGATAGCATACAATTGTTATATGTATGTAGTAAATGAACATAAAAAGTAGCTTTGAAACTATTTCATATAAACGGGTGACTATATTTACGCATAAAATTAAATGTCATAAACTAGTTTGGTATAACAAGTGTGGCATAATTTATTTTCTCTTAATGGCCTTTTAGCATAACAACGTATCAGGTATAAATGACTAATGTCCTAATGTTATTTTGGAATCATTTTACAAGGCATATAATTATTTAACCTAATGTTTTAACGCACAATATAGTTTATCATAATAGAAATTTTGCATAACTCTTGACTAAACGGTTTTTTTTATATATTTTAATATCATCAACTATTCAACTTTCTAGTAATAGGCGTGGAGCGTAGCGACGAGCATGGTTACGATAGTGGCCAAACCACACACGAGTCGAGCGAAGCGTGCCGCGGCAGTGGTCGGTGTGTGTATAATTTGCATAATTAAATACTTATAAAAAATATTCATTTTAAGGTACATATATAATTATACATTACTATTTTTATGGTATATTTTTATGAAAAATTTGTATTTGTATTTTTTATTCGAAATGGCTTTATGAGAATGACATTATAATATGCGTTTTTCATTATGCTTAGTTCATATTATGCCTTTTCAGTTATGCAATTAAACTTTATGCGAGAATGTATTTATGCTAAGGCGGTATGCAACGTTATAAATATTATGAGAAAAAAAATATGCTTAAAATTACACATCCCGTAGAAACATCCAACTGAATCGTGCATCTATCAATCACAAAAGAACTTGCAATGTATAATATCTTTACAAAAACTAAAACTATCATGTCAAATAAGAACACGTCGCATGCACCAAGGAATGCACGGACATTTCAATAAAATAAATAGTTATTTCAAATAAAAAGAGTTCAGAATCCTTATTGGTGCGTTGCGCAATATTAAGAGCATGTGTAATTGCAGCAAAAAGTCCGGTACAACAGGAAAAGTGCAATATTATAGAATGCGCTTACGACATTATTCTTTACGGCAATGGTAGTCGGTATGTGACAATTTTTATCGACGTAAAAGGTTTTATGTTTTTTTTTGGAATCTTGTTTAAAAAATTAAAATAAACAAAAACATCAGGACGAGGCGCCGTAGAGGATCACCTCTGAAAACTGACCTTGCCATTTACATCATAACAGAAATAATATTGCACTATCACCAACAATTTATAGACAAGCAAGAAAAAAAATGACAGCTCAATCGAACAATCAAAGGAGGTCATTCATTTTGGGTCTAAAAGTCAAAAGTGCCGGTCAACGGCAATAAATGTGTCACCACTATTGGGGAAGTCAATTGGAGTGTTTTTCAATATGGCACCAAGTCTCTAAGTCAACTACTTTGCAAAATTAAATGATTTTGCAAGTCAAAAAATTGAATTGTATAGAAATTTGTATAGATTTTTCTACTTTAAGAAATCTTTTGAAGTAGTGAACTTAGAGACTTGGTGCCATACTGAAAAATACTCGGATTGACGTTCCCAATAGTGGAGAGGCCATTTTTTTCATTGTTCGACACTTTTGGCTTTTGGACCCACCCTTGTATTGAGCGTGAATGGTCTCCTTTATCCTCCAAGATTTAACCCGGACAAACAAACATTCAAACACTGCAAGTAAAATAAAACTCATGATAGAATCAAAATGGTGCACATACAAGGTTCCACTGTATCTCAGTTGCACCATTAACATTAACACCAAACATAGCTGACGTCCTGCACCAGCATCGCTTGGATGCCAACCGCATGTTCTGTGTTCCGTAAAGACTTTTAGACTATTCAATTTTTTAAATCTTGGTACAGTCAGCAACGACAGTCGATTAACATTTCATGTTCTGAATATTTCCGAAATCCGGAAATCATGACCAACCATTTGAAGATAAAATTCATAATAATTTTCAAAGAAAAGTTTCTTTTTCTTAGTTATCGAAAACAAAAGCCATTTTAAAAAGTCCATCTGTCAATCGAATTCGTTGCTGACTGTTCTTCTTGTTGTATCTTTTTCTTTGAATATTTTGTAGGAATAGTAGATTTTTCAAATCGTCTCAAAGTCAAAGTCAAAAAGCATTTATTCAGTAGGACCGCTGGGATCTTCTTCTTCTCTTAGAACTCATTCTCAGCCCATTTCAACCATTACCGTGAAGAGTTTTTGGACACACACACAGACCAAAGAAAGCGAAGCTAAACCACCCTTTTCTAGAAGCATATCGTCATATTTTTGAAATGTCATAGCATCGGTTATTAATCTCTAGCTTCCGTTCATGGCTTCGCTCGTATGGCATAAAAAATAACATATGTTAGTAAATACCACTTCACAGTTTCATCCAAATCGGTTTAAAAATTTTAGATATAAGAGATTTATTTCCTTGAATATATTTTTACAGATTCTAAGAGATTCATCGCAATCATCTATGGACGAAAGATAGCATATCTTCTGCGAACTCTTAATATTTGTTTATTTATTTAAAAAATAATATCAAACTTTGAAATATCGTGTCGGTTGCCTAAAAAGCTTTACTATTAGTAGACTAGTCAAGTGTTTAAACGGTGATTACAATTAATAAGGCTATATTACATTTCACAATTTATGATACCATTTAATTAGACCTTTAACTTGTAATTAGAAAAATGTAAAGTACATATTAATAGATATTTATTTGTAGTTTAGGCTTTAGTTATTCAGGTTTTTTTATATAATTTATTATTACTAGTGGACCCGGGTGCGACTTCGTCTGCGCATTGTTTCGTCATACAAACTTTAGAGATAGAACTACCTTGTTCCAATCCAACCCATGAAAACACTGAATTCATTTTTGGATTTGCTGTCTTTGATAAATATAAAAAAGTACCCATCTAATAGTTTTGAAAAAATTAATAAGTGTTTCGTTATTTATTAAAAAAAACTTATTTAGGCATCACAACCCCACAAAAAGTCTTTCAAATCTATTATTATAAGAATCTTTGTCCTGACTGACTGACTGATAGACAACGTACAGCCTAAACCGCTGGTCGTAGAGACTTGAAATTTTGAGGGTATGTCCGTCATGGTGCGTAGGGGTGTACTAAGAAGGGATTTTTTGAAATTCAACCCCTAAAGGGGTGAAAAGGGGTAAAAACGATTGTATGAAAAATCGTATTCCTGGCACTTGGAGACATGAAATTTAGAATTATGATAGTTCAACGCTTTTAATAAAAGTCTACATTCAAAAAAATTCAAAACTACCCCTAGAAGGGGATGTAGGGGGTGTTAATGTTTGTATGGGGTTTTTTGAATGCGTGGTCCGATTTGCTTGAAACTCTGTATGATTATTTAAAAATGGAAATAAAAAATTTCCGCACTCTAATAATTTCATAACTACCCCTAAACTGGGGTGAAAGGGGTGTTAAAGTTTGCGTAGGATTTTTTAATACGTGGTTCAATTTGGTCGAAACTCGGTATGAGTATTTAGCAGTAGTGTAATAAAAAATAGCTGCATGTTTTTTTTTCAAAATCTACCCTTTAATGGGGGTGAAAAAGGGGAAGTACAGTACAGATTCTATGGGAGCCATAAGTCCATTGGGAGTGGAAGTGGGGTATTTGGGGAAGGGATAACGTATAAGGGATAAGCGGGAAAAAGTGGAATGAAGCGGGATAAACCGGGAGAATGCGGGATAATGCGGGGGAAAAGCGGGATAATGCGGGGGGAAAAGCGGGATAAACAGAAAAAAAGCTGGATAATGCGGGATAAACCAGGAAAAAGCGGGATAATGCGGAAAAGGCGGGGTTAAAAGCGGGATAAACTGGAAAAAAACAGGATAATGCGGGATAAAGCGGGGGGAAAGCAGGTTAAACTGGGAAAAAGCGGGATAAACCAAGAAAATGCGGGAGAAAAGGGGGATAAACTGGGAAAAAGTGGGGTAATACGGGATAAAGCTGGGGAAAAGCGGGATAAACTGGGGAAAAGCAGGATAATGTGGGATAAAGTGGGGAAAAGGTAGGATAAACCGGGATAAAGCGGGGGAAAAGCGAAATAAACTGGGGAAAAGCAGGATAATGCGGGATAAAGTGGGAAAAAAGCGGGATAAACTGGGAAAAATCAGGATAAAGTGGGGGAAAAGCAGGAAAAAGCGGGAAAAAGTGGGATAAACTAGGAAAAGACAGCATCATGCAGGATAAAGTGAGGTAAAAGCGGGATAAAGCAGGGAAAAGGCAGGATAAAGTGGAAAGAAGCTGTATAATTCGGGATAAAGCGTGGAAAAAGCAGGAAAAAACGGGATCAAGCGAGAAAAATGGGATGATGCGGGATAAAGTGGGGGGAAATGGGATAATGTGGGATAAGTGGGAAATAACGGGAAAAAATCATAAAATCATATTCCTGGCACTTAGAGACATGAAATTTAGAATTATGATAGTTCAACAGTTTTAATGAAAGTCTGCATTCAAAAAGCTTCAAAACTACTTACTACCCCTAGAAGGGGGTGTTGATGTTTGTATGGGGTTTATCGAATGCGTTGTCCGATTCGCTTGAAACTCGGTATGAGTATTAATTAGTGTAATTACAAAATGTATGCATTCAAAAAAAAAAAAAAAACTACTCCTAGAAGGGGGTGTTAATTTTTGTATGGGGTTTTTGAATGCGTGGTCCGATTCGCTGGAAACTCGCTATGTGTGAGTACTGAGTAATATTTTATATATATTTTTTTTACTCCACTATAAGGAGGGGATTTTTTTATTCACTCAGGGGGTGAAAGAGGGAGTAACAGTTGCTATGAGAACCATAAGTCCTAAAAACTTGAAACTTGGAGGGTACATTCTTCTTCTGCTGCATTTTAGAATTTCGTAGGGGTGGGGTGAACTTTTGTATTTAGGGGGTGGGTCGAAAGGGAGGGCTGTAAATAATTCCTGAAACAGGGTGTTGGCGGTGATTAAGTATGTGTGGTATTTCTTAAGTGGGAGTGAGATTGGAAGTGGGGTTAATGGATTTATGGATTTATGGATTTGTGAGTTTATGGGGGGGCGGCAGATTAAAATGTGAGAGTGAGATTGTGAGTCACATTAAGAGTGAGAGCGAGATAAGGGTTAGATTGAGGGTCAGATTTAGAGTGAGATTAGGACTCAGACTCAGTCATCAAAGTTGAACTTGCAGTCACAGTCACTCAGTTTAGTTAATGTGATGAAAAGCTTAAGCTTACTCAAGTGATAAGGGCTATGTTGATATGTACCACGTGAACGAAGTCGCGGGCGTTCCGCTAGTTAAGTAATAAAAATTGTTTAAAGCATAGTAGAACGAAATGACATCGCCATTTTGAAAAGTCGAAAGTTATTGGTTGTCATGGTAACCTTAGAGCAGTGCTCTTTGTGTCAAACAGAGTAGGTACTGATAAAGTTTTTATGCAATATTCCCGTTGTCCTTACATATTTTTTGGTTTTCAGGAATGTTTTTCGGGATAAAAAGTAGCCTATAATTATGCTATTCTGGAGTTATACCTTTCACCTTACCACATTTCATTGTAAACTGTTTCGTCGTTTGAGCCTGATCCTTACAAAAACATATACAAACATCTAAGCAAACTCACAAACTTTCAGCTTTATTATATGAGTGGGCTGTAGTTCCTCGAAACCATATCTGTGTCAGTTGGAATACATAATTGTTGATAATTTATGTATGGTAGGTACTCATATTATACCTAATTAGTTAAAGATATTGGAGTAGAATGACTTGGCAATACGATGTGATCGAAAGTCTAAAAAAATTATTACTTAGTTGCTTTTTAATGTTGGCTTTACCAACACGGCTTATTTAAGTATACTGAAACAATTTTAGCAGTCAAGTGTAATTAATAAAATTAATATAGATTTTTTGTTAACATGAACAAAGCCAAGTGGAAGTTAGTTTATAAAAACTATTCACATTACAGAATAGAACATTAATGCCTTACAAGAAGGTATGTTATGCTGACATATTGATATTATCTTTATTAAGTCTTCATTGCTTATAAACTACCCGAAAAACATGCGCATTCTTTAGAAGACGCCATTTACATGATACCATTCTGGCATACAATTCTTGACTCTTGCCACGGAATATTAGCTCTTGTTCCATTAAGTTTGTGAAAGCAAGAGGCAAGAATGATGTGCCAGAAAGGTATCGTGTGAATGGCATTTCAGGCAACTATGTTGTAAACAGTTGAGTGTAGTCATTTGAAATTCATCGCATCATGTTGAACGATAGGTCAGAGACAAATTATGGCGCAAGTGTTTTATTGTACAACACCTTATGTACTGCAATATTTTTTATGTCCATAATATTCAGTATGCAGGTATAATATAAATAATGTAAGCGTGTACATGCATACAAAAGAGCTGAAACAGAAAAAATGAAGCGTTTGTGGTGTACTCGTACCATGTTTAGTAGCTCTTGATCATCGAAGTCAAGCAACGGGTGGATGGGTGACCGTTTGTGGCATTATCTGTGCTTTGTAGAGGACGTTAAAATGTCCGTCATGGCTTAACAACATTGTAAGCCATGACGGAGGTCATAAGACGGCCTAAAATATTACTTACCTAGAAAAAAAAACCCGAGTAACTAAATATTTAATACTAGTGAAAAGGGCGCGACTTCGTCTGCGCATTGTATTGTCAAACAAACTTTAGATATAGAACTACCTTGCTCCAATCCAACCTTCGAGAACACTGATTTCATTTTTGGCTATGACATCGCCATTTTGAAAAGTCAAAAGTTATTGGTTGTCTTGGCAACCTTAGAACAGTTCTCTTTGTTACAAACAGAGATCTGCTAATGTTAAATTTTTATGCAATATTTCCGTTATCCTTTTACATATTATTTTGGTTTTCAGGAACGTTATTCGAATTTAAAAGTAGCCTATATGCTATTCTGGAGTTATACCTTTCACCTTACCAAATTTCATTGTAAACTGTTTCTTCGTTTGAGCCTGATCCTTACACAAACATACAAACATCCAAACATCTAAACAAACTCACAAACTTTCAGCTTTATTATATGAGTGAGATTTTTTTTATCTTTTAACGAATGACGTAAGATGAAAGCTAGTATTTAAATAGCCAGTTTACCCTCAATCAAGTTTCATTTCAAATAAAAAACCTAGAAAGTCTACAGTGACGGAAGTGTAATTTTTATAAGAAAATTATGCATATCGTCACAGAGTTTATTTAAATTAAACACATTAACCTCCAAAATATCTGCTTTGATCTTACCAAAATATCTCAACATCCAGTAATAAACTTCGCTAAATATCTAATCGTCGGTCCATTGTCCACTAAAGCGAAAAAGCGCTTGTAAAACTTAATAGAGCTTTTACAGCTCAACTAGAGCATTTAAAAGTATACATGAAGCTGCTACTGATGTACCTGCTTGCAGGGGCCTCGTTAAACCATGATGGATGCCCTAAGGCATCTAAATCCTATCAAAAAACTAACTTATACGCTTAGGGGCAATTCCAGCATTGTACCAATATTGCCTCTGAAACAAGCGAATTTGGTGTCTATATAAAAAAAATTGCCTCTGTGATAGGCAAGAGACATTTCCTAGTAAATATTTACATCCATTTTTTCAAATATACACCAATCTATCTCATACTTCCTCACCCTAGTAGACGGTATACTTTAAAATAAGATAATTTGGAAACTTTAATACCTTCCAGCGCGTTATAAATTTAAGCGTTGCAATAAAACAAATTCAATCAAAGAAAAACCTTATCTCGCCACGACGTAAACAAAGTAATTGATTCTGTAGATTTTTATCTGGCAGATATCAGAGACTTTTTATTAGCCGTGGCGAGCCATAAATAACATGTTTATAGCTTTATTCACCACTCATTAAGGTTTTATACAAGAATTATGCGATATTAATTTTAGAAAACGGTTGTTAAAATATACTTGGAATTGTTGGGTATTTTACGATTTGATTTCACACAAAGAGTAGGCGTTTTGAGATCAGATGAGTCGTTATGACTAAAGCTTATTTCTTTTATACTTGTATAAAATCCTAAATTCTAAGTATAATAATAAAATTAATAACAGATTGAAATAAATACCAGGGATTCATAATAATCTATGGACTAGAGAAATTTCTAAATTTTTACTTGGCTAGCGTTCGTAGTTTATCGCGATCGACTCTCGCCATCGATTTTGTACTCTTTTATGTTGTCATTTTTTTTTTTACAAAAATTAAAAAACTTTTCCTATTTTTAAAATTATTATCAAAAAAAAAACTTAGGCCTTTATCTATCTATATTAGATGATTTAATACAGCGTCAGGAGGCAACCTATGCCTACACTTGACGGGACGCTGTAGTGCCTGGGACATTGTTTGAGATGGAATAGGCTTACCCTTCACCTAAACCATCCTCTCAGCTTAATTCAATACGTGTGGAGCTGACTAAGCTGCGGGTTTCCTCACGATGTTTTCCTTCACCGTTAAGAGCTCGGGTTATAGCGCATATTATTATAATTTTTACGAAACGAAAAATCCATTGATGCATGGCCGGGATTTGAACCCACAACCTTCAGATTGAAAGTCGAGGCACAACCCCATTCGACCAACATGGCTCTACAAATATCAAAAGCAGGATATCATTCGATTATCATTTGTCTCGCTCGCACATCTTGCATCTCAAACGAAAGCTGCGAAGCTCAAAATGAGGGTAGTCTTTGTCTCATCTATTTTATAATCATTGCTTCAGAGCTGTTTGTTCTAAACAGTAATTTAGAAGCGGTGTCAATTGCCCAGTAATAATTATTGCAATTTCTATGTTAATTCGCTACTTAATAAAATCCGTGACTTTACATAATTTGATATCATCGACTTTGTCTTGTGATAAACGATTATTTCAATTTCTATTTAGTTATTTATTGTACATTAATATTGATACAAATCTGGTTTTACTTTTAATGTAGAAAGTTTAGGTATTTTTAACCGAATTTGTTAAATTTTGAGAACCAGTATTGTTTTTTTTAACTGAGACTTTTAGATTGTAAGAGATTCAACGCATGCGCTTCGAAAGTAGTTCTTTTATTACGCGCACTACAAAAATTTGGAATCAGCTTCCAGCGTCTGTATTTCCGCTGAGCCTATTGATTTTAAGAAGAGAGTTAATAGGCACCTTCTGGGTAAGCTCGCTCCATCGTACCTCACTCACCTCACTCTTGCCTGTGTAAGTTTGAGGTCAAGAGCCGACCCATTTATCATAAAAAAAATGTAGATTTACTTTATCTTGTAATGTCACTAGTTTTTTCAAGCCAGGTGGTAGTAGTGTGGTGGAAGGATATTTGTGCCCTAAAAAGGCTCCTTTCTTGTGCGAATATTAATGTGAAAACCTTTGACACAAACAATTCAAATGAATAGATAAATCACCAACATTACAAACGCGTAGATCAGGGTAATTGACATGACTAGTGTCTGAACGCGAGGGCAGTAAATATCCGCTGTGGTTTACGTATGACGTATTGAGGTGAGCGCAACTGTTGCATATCCGCTCAAGGCATGAGCGGCCTCTACATATTCACCGATTATAGACGAATGCCGACGGTCACGAACGTGTAGAGGGCCTCATCGCCTGTATTCGCCTGTCATCGTCTATCCACAAAATATGATAGTTTGGCGATTAGTTCGGCAAATGTGGCCGTTAGATTTTGACATTAGAGACAAGACATTACTTCGACTCTTTTATGAAGTTATAGTTTTCACCACACACTTGAAGATAAGATACATCCCAAATAGTCGCCGATCTGTTGCCATCTACATATACCAACTGAACCGAAATACTAACTGGTCTGGTTATGAAACAGTTAAAAGCTTATACCTTGTACCACATCCATTCACAAAATGACACCGCTTAATATTCATAATTCATTTGCAATTAACTGCGCGCAGTGTTAAATAATGGCGGACTACTGCAGCACATTTTAAATTCATTTTAATATGGCGGCTCTAATTTTAACTTTGACTTTATTTTCTAATCGATGAAGAAAAACATCGTCTTCTTCTTATCGTCTCACCAGTTCTTTCGAATCAGTGTGGTGATAGGATTTTAACTGCGCCTCAAAGAGGCTCCTTTCGTGCACTTGACACATGTTTTCGAACTTTTTAGGTTCTACGACATGCCGGTTTCCTCACGATGTTTTCCTTCACCGTTTGAGAGTGCATAGTGCACATAATTTTTTCGCCAGAAAAACTCATTGGTGCATGACCAGGTTTGATCCCACGACCTTACGATAGTCAGACCAGTACCTACCACTAGACCACCAGTGCTCTCAAAAACATCGTGAAGAAAGTTAGCGTTCAACAAGTGGTGATGAATGTGCAACCTGTCACAATGGAGTGCTAACCTATTACTTACTTACTTACTGGTGGTGATAAATATTTATTTGGATGTGCTTCTGATTACTCCATTAGACTTCTTTAATTATATAAATAAATAATGCTGGACTTTTCACACAGCATCATCTAGCCCCAAAGTAAGCAGAGCTTGTATTATGGGTACTAGATGACTGATATACTACTTGTATACTTTTTGTTTGTAAATACATACATAATATACATAGAAATACCCAGACCCGAGACAAATATCTGTAGATCATACAAACATTTGTCCCGCGGAGGGTATCGAACCCGCAACCTTCTGCGTCGCAGGTGGACCTTCGCCCACTGCGCTACAGAGGTCGTCAATTGAACTCAAAACCCCTTGGGATCTAAGATAAGGTCTTTCGTGCCTTGCGGATATAGTTGTGATAATCATCATAATCATTCTCCTGCCCTTATCCCTCACTATGTGGGGTCGGCACAACACGTATTCATCCTCTCACTCCTATCACTCGTCAACTGCGCATCCACTCCCTTCATTTTCATATCCTGACTAGCTGGTACCCGCGACTTCGTCAGCGAAATAACATCCTTATTAGCAACGCCATCTATTGCCTTTAACTGGAACTACCAACTCCCCATACAAACTTTCAAGCCTTATTTCACGCCCTCAATGATTAATATAGAGATTTTTTCTGTCATAAGAACCTTCTCCTGACAATAACAAACACAACAAAAAAAAAGGAGTGAAATCGGTCCAGCCGTTCACACGTGATGTCGTGACCAAGGGATTTGGGATTCATTTTTATATATATAGATAATACAATGTATAATGATCCCGTATTACTCATCGAATCAGTAATCATTTGATCCCCATCCGGTGATACTGTCCGATAAATCTGCGCCGGCGCATGTTTTGACAGCTTAATACAGGATGGGTCAAAGATTAGTCCGTTTATGTTTGAGATGGGTTTCATTCTGAATTTGTTATTCAGGGCATTTTAGCTGGATTTGTTGATGTGCGAAAACATCGTAAAGAAAAGAGTATTTGATGAGCTTGTAAATTTTCACGTATGTAATGCTTTATTCAAAACTAGTGGACGCATTGTTTCGTCATACAAACTACTTCACTTCTTGGTTTATGGCTTCTGCGACTTGCTGTCACAATTCTGCCAGTGTCCGTGTCAAGATAGTTTCGTAATCTGAAGATGGCGGGTAAAAATTTTATGCAATGAGAATTGAGTTATAAAAGAAATTGAAGCCAGAGTGATTTTCCTAATCATACAAACTAAGCATAGTAGAACGAAATGACATCGCCATTTTGAAAAGTCAAAAGTTATTGGTTGTCATGGCAACCTTAGAGCAGTGCTCTTTGTGTCAAACAGAGTACTTACTGCTAAAGTTTTTATGCAATATTCTCGGACAAAGCAGAAAATTTCAGGAACATTTTTCGGGATAAAAAGTAGCCTATAATATGCTATTCTGGATTCATACCTTTCACCTTACCAAATTTCATTGTAAACTGTTTCGTCGTTTGAGCCAGATCCTTACACAAACATACAAACATCTAAACAAACTCACAAACTTTCAGCTTTATTAAAGAAGTGGGAATAAAGGCATAAGCAGGTATTTTGCCAAATGTTCATGAGCTTTTGTCACAGGCTGTACAATTACTAGGTATTGAAAACAGAAAACATTCGTGTTGGGACTAAGTTTGTAAGTTTTGTTTTTTTTTTTTTAACTCCCAATAAACATTAATTTAGGATCTTGATTAGGTAGGTACCTATAGTCATGATTCATTTAAGTTTTTACGGTTTATAAAAAGATTTATGAATTAAATTAATAGCAAAACCTGTTTTACGCAACTATCCAATTTAGTAGATCTTTATTTATTTTCTAATCTCAGTGATTTACTACAAAAATAGAAAATTTATTACACTTATTTATCTATTTTTAACTAATAACAACCTATTTAGATACAAATGGAAAACAACTCAATAATTAACATAATTTTGGTGGCAACCCACATGCTTCATATAGTGGTCATTATTGGCAGCACTATAGTGATCATAAATATCTGAACATTAATATTCAAAATTTGACACACAAATTTAACCTGTCATAAATTCTCAAGCGTTCATCGAATCAAAAATTTAAACATGCCGACTGTTAGTTTTTACATAACATTTAATTTTGCAAATTAACATTAACATTTCAATATTTTACTTTCGGAAAGAATAAATTGATCAAATTCACGGCCCCTATTCACGTATTTCTGTTGTTGAAACTTCAGAAATCGGGTTAAGTCATCCTTAATTTAAAAAAAATGTCTAAGAGTCACGGTAATTTAATTTTGGCGCATTTTACTTATATATTGAAGAATAAGTGTAATTTCTGACTTATAAAACTTATATAAAAAATATGACGGACCTAGTTGAAGGCAATTACTAGTTTTACGTTTAAAACTTAACTCGCCATAAATTACTTTTGCAATAAATTTATTGTTGATGTCAAAGAAACATGTTTGATTTTAATTAGTTATCGATTTCGTCAATAATTTATGCAAATAAAATGCGAACACAAACACAGATAATAATGTTTTATGCATTTTGTAAGATAATAAATAAAAAGATATCCATAAATTTAAAACGATTAAATCTTGACGCTCTTAAATTTATAATAATTATTGCATTAACAGGTAGTTTTTATTATAGTTAAAATACCGTTCAGAAACTTATTGATTGTGTATTTTATATTTATGCAAGAAAGCCGTTTCTACTTCAATATTTTCATAAAAACATTGTTTATCAAAAAACTTTATTTCTGTTGATAATGCAAAAAAAGTTTAAAAATTAGGCTCCCATAAAAAAGCTTAAGCCGATACGCAAACGATATCTCATCGCTCGTGAATAACGACCCAACTGCCAATTACACTAAAAAATGTCCGTAGGCACCAATTAAAATGATTTACATATCAATAAATCGTGAATGTTTCGTTCGGCGCGGTGTAAAAATGGAGGACTTCGTACGTTGCTAGCAAAGTTTTAATTCTAGAAATATTAAAAAAACAGAGATTATGATCAAAAACCAATATGTTTTTAATATTGTAAATCTCGTATCTAGGCCAATCAATAGATTTTTCCAATAAAACTGTTCAACTTATTCATGTAACACTAGCTCTAAACGGTGACGCAAAACATTATGAGGATTGTTTTTTTTAATACCAAATAATGTAGTTGGACACGTCACGTGTATTTGTAGATGCAGCCGTGAATCCAACCGACAATCTCAATGACGACAATACATTTTGTTGGTTTATTAGTGTCAACTTCAAAATGGTAAAACTTATTGAAAGAATAAGCAATTGTAAACATTCCTCGATTCCCCACTTTGACAGTAGCATCTGTATCGTGTTACGCTACGATTGCGTCGACCGATCTTTTGAGTTATCGGCAGGCTGATTACGTTAAAATTTGCAGTAGCGACAGTGATAGCAAAGCGACCGCGACCGCGACGCGATTGGTTGCAAGTTGTTACTAAAAGCCGTATTATGAAAGCCTTTTGCTCGCCTGTTGCAAGGTTGTTGCTTGGATGCACATTTGCCGTGAACAATAGCGCCACCAGCGACAAGTAGCAATAAGTGGAAACAAATATAATGCAGTTTTAACGTTATCTGTGGTAAAAAATTTATTCTGTGCAGTTTTGCGCGTCTTTCTTGCTGTCAATGCTTTGTTTTGTTTGTTGACGACGAGTGTTTACTTCACAGGTTTACTTTTTCAAACAAGTAGCAGAAGCCGTATACCAAGAAGTGAACTCTGTATTCTGTGAGTGAAGTGACGAGTGTTTACATACAAAGATTTGAAAGATTTTTTTCCAAGAGGTTCTGGATAATTTGGAAAAGTCAGTTAACAATCAAGTATATATGCGTTGTTTTGTTTTCTTTCTGTCTCTATCATGTTCTTGTAATTTCAGTGGAACATCGAGTTTCCGCCCAGCAAATGGACGAATTGCTGCAGCACCTCATGGCGCACTCCAGCCTTGCCAAAGGCGTTGGCCTGGGAGCGAGATCAAAGGAGACCATAGATCGTGAGTGAAATGCTCTCGCTGCCAGGCTCAACGCTCACGGAGGTGCCACTAAAACTGGGCAGCGGTGGAAACGTGTATGAATTCCTTTTTCTTTTCTGTTTTCTTGTTTCGTTCTCAAATCAAATCAAATCAAATCAAATTGTTTTATTGCGTATTATGGGTAAAAAAATGTAACAGGTGTTAGTAGTACAGTAACGGTCAGCCATAATCAACGTCTTGCGCATGCAATATGTACATTTTATATGATATTTCATTAAAATAAAATTAAACAATACAATAATAAGGTTCAAGTTAAGTTAAGGTTAAATTCAAGTTAAGTATTTCCATGTCCAAATAAAATAAGATTAAATAGCGTCAATATTCTTGTCCAATAGATATTCATTTATAGTATAGTAGGCTTTTCTCTCTCGATCTTGTCCAGTTATTAAAACAACAATGACTTTTTTTTAAATATAAGTATGCCTTAAGTTTTCAATAGCTACACTAATTTATTTTAACATTTATTTTTATAGGCCAAAGGACTAATCAATCTTGGGTCATTGAGTTGGAGCAGAGGCGAGTGGATGCTGAAAGCAAGCTAGCTGATGCCGCCTTTATATCAGCAGAGGCAGCGCGAACGCAGGCGGAGGCATCACTCTCTATAGCTAAAGCGCTACATGAGCAAAGTATTATGTTGAATAAATTATGGGACCTTTGTCAAAAAAATAAAAAATGTTTTTTACTTGCCCACTATTCTATTTTAGACCAATGTAGATAATATACATAAGACAGTTAGATATTTATTTTATATACTAAAGACCTCCCAGAACTACACAGTAAGTATAACTAAACACAACTAAGAGTACATAAATTATCACTAAGTAATAAATAATATCAGTATTTGAAGACCTCAGTAGCGCAGTACTCCTATGCACCGTTCAACAGTGTTCCTGACCTTGCAGTGGACAGTGACAGAGTGTAATGTTCCTCAGGAGTCTCAGCGCCAGCATTGACAATAGGGGTCAAAAACCAAGGCCTTAAGGGATACCCTGAGTCACCTGCAAAGAAAAATCAAAATATTAGTAAGCTTAAATATAATTGTCTCGGGTCTGGGTGTTTCTATGTATAATAATGTATGTATTTACAAACAAAAAGTATATAAGTAGTTTATCAGTCATCTAGTACCCATAACACAAGCTCAAGCTTACTTTGGGGCTAGATGATGAATATTATACTTACTTAGATAACATAGGTACCTTGCACTCCAAGCTCACTTTTGTTTGTCTTCGCTTTGCATATGTGTGGCATATGTGGCTGGAGTTCTTGGCACAATTGAGAGAATAACTCTCTAGAGAGCCTGTAATGGGCCTTAAACTCATTGTCCGTCAATGTAAAAGCATTGGCTTGTTCTCTGATACTTCGCCGCATACGACCTCTCTAGAAGTTCTTCTCTCCATCTTCGGCATCAAGAGATTCTATGAGTATGACAGCGCGTGCCATATCTTTGAATCTAAAACAAACATTCATTTATTCTTAGGTAGGTACCAAATTAGAGCACAATTTCAAAGTACTTCATGATTTTTAGATTGATTAGGTGATTTAGAGGTTAGGTATTGAATAATATGTAAAAAACAAGGGCCACGACTGATCCCCAAGGTACTAGACATTCTCATTGATTATGTAGCTGTAATAAATTAGAAACAACAACTTACATATCACACACACAACTTTTATTTCACAAAATGCTGAAGAAGTTATCTCAGCAATCGCCAAAAAACAGGTGCTGGGGTTGTTGCTAATTGTTACTTCAAAACGCTTTGCTACCGCTGTCGTGCTGCTGTCAATATTGCTTACATAATACCAAATTGTACCAAGAATACGATCAGAATGCACTTTTTAGTTCGCCGATTGTCCGGCAGAGGGAGACCTTGTGCTCGATTGCTGTTGCTCATCGTTGCTGTTGTTGCTGCTTATAGATAATACAAAATTGACGAATGACAGCGGAAACTGCGCGATTTACGCCTGTTGCATAGCGGTCACGAAATAGGTAATCAGCTAGCGGCTATCGACTTGATTTATGCTGTAATGTTTCGATGTAGGTACCTAAAGCTTCGCGTCTCTACAAAACGATGGCTTTCTATTGTGACAGAAATAAACAAGAATGTAAACTGTTATTTTTTATCAAACACGTCTGCATAATGTTAAGTGATAAATGAATGACCTAAATGGTCACTTACTAATTATAGCTATGTTTGTGCAGGAATTTATGATCAACATGGTCGTAACATGGACTTAATTACTTAAAAAACTTAGGCCTTACATCTATATTAGATGATTTATACAGCGTCAGGAGGCAGTCGTCCCGTTAAGTGTAGGCCTATTCCTACACTTAACGGGACGCTGCAGTGCCTAGGACATTGTTTGAGATGGAATAGGCTTGCCCAGCACCTAAACCATCCTCTCAGCTTAATCAGACACACAGGAGAGACGACGTCAATACGTGTAAAGCTGACTAAGCTGCGGGTTTCCTCAAGATGTTTTCCTTCACCGTTATGAGCTCGTGTTATAGCCTATAAATTTTTCGAAACGAAAAATCCATTGATGCACGGCCGGGATTCGAAGCCACAACCTTCGGATTGAAAGTCGAGGCACAACCCCATTGGACCAACACGGCTCTGACTTAATTACTACTGTAGAAATATTACAGTAGGTACGATTAACAATCTCATAAATTATAATACCATTACTGGTACAGGTACTGATGTACTTATTTTTCAGCAAATTGCTTCAAAATAATATATTGAATTGTTTTTTTTACATAGATGAACACTAAACAGTAACAGTGATGGTATAGTAGAGAAAATAGAATACATAAATAAAGCGGTGGCTGTTTTTTAGACACAGAGTTTAAGGTTTATTTATTTGTTTGATATAATGTATCTCGTTAATGTGAAGGGCGCATACATCACAAAGCCTCTTCACTTTGATATCTTTATGCAATTTTAAACAAGAGATTTATTTTCGATTCGGATTAAAAACGCATTAATTACTTACGCATTAAATGGTGTAGGAAAGCATGAAGTTTGTTGTCGAATAGGCGACGATAGAGTTGGTCGTCATATTTGGAATGCTAACATTGCGACCTCTGTGGCGCAGTGGGTGAAGGTCCACCTGCGACGCAGAAGGTTGCGGGTTCGATCCCTGCCGCGGGACAAATGTTTGTATGACCTACAGATATTTGTCTCAGGTCTGGGTGCATCTATGTATAATTATGTATTTACAAACAAAAAGTATATAAGTTTATCAGTCATTCTAGTACCCATAACACAAGCTCTTCTTACTTTGGGGCTAGACTTTTCACAAAAAGTCCAGCATTTAATTATTTATTTTATTTACTTGTGGACATTAGCAAAATATGTATTTCAACGTGCCTCTGAATACCCCTTCAAACTAAAATCTTCTGTGGCCTGATCAAAGAGAATGTCTACTAAGTAAGTTCGTATGAGTTATGGACAACTCTGATGCTGGATTTTTAAGGCTATGTAAAGTCGTTCGACGTGGCTTAGCGATTAAATAAAATGTACCAGTTCATTGGAGTTGGAGACGATAATCGTATTCATTTAATTTAAATCCAAATGTATACAAAAATAGAGGTCTATTTTCATTGCAATTTTCACCTCCACAATTCAAACAGTGCCAATATTTCCCGCACAATTTATAGCATCGGTATTCACAATATCGTGCGTGTTGCGACCCGCGATAAAATATCACTTGCAACAAAATGTTTTGCCGTTATCGGTTCGTTTGTGGAGCTTTTAGTTTATGGGAGTCAGGCTAGTTCACGTTTTTACACTTTTGTATACTTTTATTAGAATTTAGAACAGTGTTTGTTGTGTGAAGTGTAGGTAAGTTAACATCATTGGCGTAGCTAGGTAGCCAAGAGCCCTTTTTTTTTTTTTTTTTTTTTCTCGCTGGGAAAAATGCATTACGCATCCCCTCCGCCGGGGGGCGAGAGGGGTATGTGGGACTCCCGGGGACTCCCGGTATACCCACTAAACGACCCAGCGTCATTCCGGCGTCGCCTGGAATGGAGGGGGTCTGGGAAACCGGCACAGCCTTCACGTCCAGTCCCCCTCTGGCGATCCCCGCCCTTAAGGCGGCCCCGCGTCGTGGTGAGTAGTGCAAGGCGGACGAAGGTGCCCCCGCACCTAGCGTCCGCTACTCACCACCAAAGCTCTTCGCTCCCTTCGTCCACTGCGCACTCTAATGAAAGAGGGCGTGGAGAAGCCTCCAAAACCGGCCGCAGAGGATAGGGAGAGCGGCAACGTAACACCGACACTCCTCTTCCACTGCGGCCCCACCGCCGACGCATCTTACGGTGCGCCACCGTTGGGTCGCGGGAGATAGGGCGAGCGGCAACGAAACACCGACACGCCTCTTCACCCGCGACCCTACCCGCCAGACGCCACCAGGGCGTCCCCGCCTGGGATTCCTATTGGCTTCACCGTGGGCCTCCAAACCACGGTTACTAAGCCCCCCCATCGCGTCAAGATTGGAATCCATCGGGGGGGAGGTAGCCAAGAGCCCTGGTACAACTGAACGGTTTAGGTTTTATCATGTCAAAATAAAAATATGCAGGGTGTGGCAAAATTTTACTTTTCTTTTGAAGTTAGAAGATTTTGTTCAAAAAAAGTTTTTTTGCCTTGGGCTCTGACTCGCGAGGGCCCCTTGAGCTTGGGGGCCCCGGTGCACAGCACCACCTAGCCCTCCGGTAGCTACGCCACTGGTTAAGATTTGTGATACATTTTATTGACAGCGAAGCGCTCGTGGTCCTGCTTGCTTAGTCGTTCTTGATAGATCGTCGAAGTTAAGCCACGTTCGAAACGGTCTGTAAGTGGATGGGTGACCGCCAGTGGCATTTTCATCTGAGCGCTTCCGTGCTTTGGAGGGCACGTTAAATTGTCGGTCCCGGCTATTTAAGTCGTTAAGCCATGACGGAGGCCTTAAGGCGGCCTAAAAACTCCGTCACCAGAGTTGGCCACTGACTCATACGAACTTACTTACTTTATTGATAAATTCTAAGCTACTACAGATACCTTTGGCTAAAATCTTTACTGTCACGGTCGTCACGTCAAGAAATCGTCACAGTGCGAAATGCGCAGCCGCGAATAGTCCATAGATTGTTACATTGTTAGTACGGAAGAACGTTTGATTTGAATTTGAAATTCCCAGTATAGAAAAGTACTCATTGCTTCGTTCCAACCGAGTGATCCACGACACTCACGTACTTTTATTTCTCTAGTTTATGATGCTATCATAGGTACCTACTTCTTACAACTGATCAATCGAAGCCACATTACCAGGTAATAAATAACCAGCCATCTCCGCAACACTCTAAAGGTTGGATCACACTGGCAATTAATTATTTAATCTATGCCCGCTGCAGTTTACGAGCGCATCGCGTGTGACCGCTCCATAAAACACACCAAGAGGCGGATGTCACGGTGTATATCAAACAGTATTGTTGCTCAATGTAAAGACCACACGATAAAATAAATAAATAAATAATGCTTGACTTTTTACACAGCATCATCTAGCCCCAAAGTAAGCTGAGCTTGTTTATGGGTGCTAGATGACTGAATATATACTACTTATATACTTTTTGTTTGTAAATACATACATATTAAACATAGAAACACCCAGACCCGAGACAAATATTTGTAGATCATGCAAACATTGGTCCCGCCGCGGGGATCGAACCCACAACCTTTTGCGTCGCAGGCGGGCCTTCGCCCACTGCGCTACAGAGGACGTCAAACGATATTAGGTTAGATTAAAATCATCTAAAAGAACATAATCGTTTGCCGGGAGCATATTATTATAAAGGTGTCTCTGGCCTGTCAAGCGGAAATACATAGATTATCATTAGGCTACCCAAATCAGCCTTACTAACATACTATGTAATGTACCATACATAATTACAAGTTCAGCGGTTTTGGGAAGTAAAACTTATTCAATATTGATTTTTTATTTATTTACGACGTTGAGATGAATCATTTAGATTTCTTATTATCAGTTGAGCTATCTATAAAAAATAAAATAAATAAAAATCATTTATTTCAGACCCATTTTGATCCATAGAATAAGTAGTACATTAATTAACACACATTTGAAATCCACATTTAAAATTAATAATAAATAAATAAATAACAATGCACAATTAATATAAAAATAAATAAAATTAAGTTACGTAAAATAAATACATACAATGAATACATAGATCGTTTTCTCTTAGGGTAGTTCAAGCACCTCTACTGTTTACATTCGATACTGTGACAAGACGGATGCCCTCCAGGGTGTTGTGTGCAGCTAATTGCAGCATTATTGTGTACTCCTGCTTATTTACGCCATCAGTAATTAATGGGGATCTCCTGATAAGTAAACTTTAATTGACTTTAATATGGATTACAATGTTGCACAGGCTTTAGATAATTACTGTGACAGTTTTGCTATCTGATTATTAATAACTAGGTTAGTCTATTATTAATCATGTATTATTTTAATAACCAAGAGAACTAACCTAGTAGCAACAAATTTAATTAATGATAATAAGCCTATTTCTTTATTATCATCAAGATTATAGTGTCAGTGCGCGTTTTCATTATTCCTACTTGTTCTGCTAATATTATAAATTCGAAAGTTTGAGATTCAGTTTGATGTTCACATGTTTGTATTTCAATCACCTTAACCAGAGTATTCAGATTTAAAAGAAGCTTGGAGTATACCTACATAGATTGTGGTATATAAAAGCAGGTTCTAAGAGCAAAGCCATGGGTGGAGGCTAGTCTCTTAATATTCTCGTCCAGGTACATCGCAAACAGCGTTCACTCAACCGAATCTTTTAAAGTCTTTCCTCTTGTTTCAGGCAACATTAAACAAAAAATCGACGCCACAAACGGTATCACAGCAAATATTATTGACGGCACCCAATGTGGTGAAATCACAGCTATAAAAGGAGCTATCATAGCCCCTATCTTACTCCCCATAGAGCTAAACCCATATGCCATATTTCTCAATGGAGTTGGGAACAACTCAGAAGTATAAACGTATAGAACCGCGAAAGTTGTGCAAGTGGAGGAGAAGCTTAAGACTCCCATGGTGATTCCCATCCAGCTGTCGTGATCTAAGAAGATAAGAGTGACCATAGTGAAGCAGGTGACGAGAAGAGAACCAATGATGGACGGCTTCCTGCCGAAGACTTTGTTGAAGAGGATTGCGATTGGAAGCTTCGGTGTCTGAAACAAAAAGAAAACGATAGTAAAGCCACGAGTTCACCGAGAAACATTTGTTTATAAACACGGTTTCAGAAACAAAATCTACGTGACTCTGAAACAAGTTAAATTGTTTTAGACAGTTTTTAAATTGTTGCGATAAACACTACGTGTTCATAGAATGTTGCTGTGCTCCCCGATGGAAGTGGAGAGCACCGAAACAAATCTGTTTCGTAACAGCTGTATACAAAGTGTGAACGTGTGTTTCAGTTGTTTATAAACAACATGGCGGTAGTTTGGAATGTCAACACCATATAATTATTTAAAAAAAAGAAGCCGATGTCAGGGAATGCGCAACTCGCGATCGCTGTGAAACAACTGAGGTGTGGACGACAAAGTCCCCGAAGCATTTGTTTCTGTAAACATCTACGTTTTGTTTCATAAACTTTGAATCTGAAACATGTTTCTCAGTGAATACATGGCTTTATGTGGGTAAATGAGACAATAAAAGAATTAAGATGATTATGAGAGACTTAAGGTGCACAACAAACACAAGCCACGTTTAAATGAGAAAAGTATTTAGAATCACTAAAATCAAAACAGTTTTGGACTGCGTATGTAAACCAAATAATGGTCCATGTAATACTCACTTGAATAAAACCTAGAAGAGCAACCGCCATGTAAATATTCGTGCTCAAGTAAGTGATGAATTGATTGATACCGAAGTTACACACTCCGGCCGAAGTCCAAACCATGAATGAGCAGATTATTCTGAGAACTAAACCTTTAGTTTTGAACAGATCTCTATATGATACTGTTCGTTTTAAATCTTCTGAATTCATTTCGTCTAGAGCTCTTTTAATGTTTTCTTGAATACTTTCTGTGCTCATTCTGTTCCTGTAATAGAACGCAAATAAAATGTTTTCAGATAGAATAGCTCAGAATATTTGGATCACAGAAGCTTTCAAACAAACCTACCATCTTGCCGCCCGTGTCAAGACTTTGACCGCATCATCAGCCCTTCCTTTCGACAGCAGCCATCTTGGCGTTTCAGGTAATACCATCACAACAAGTACTATGTAGATAGAGAGTGAACTGTACAGTAGGAGGTAGATCCTCCACGTGGTCGAATAATACGCTATCCCAGATAGAATCACTTCTGAAAACCCATCAGGGAGTAAGGCTAAAGTGCCTGCAAACTCTCTGTATTCCTGTCCAACGTTTTCGATGACAAACAATATCCCAACTATAAGAACTCCACCAGACGCTGTTCCAACAAAAAATCGGAAGACGTTGAATGTCCAATAGTCAGGTGCAAAAGAGGTTAGTATCATCAGAATGATGTTTGTGTAGTTTGCAATTAGAAACGCCAATCGGCGTCCGTATCTGAAAATAAAACATGCAATAACATAGCTCTTTTGAAGAAACCAAACTAATCAAAACAAAACTAAAATTTTGACGACCTCTGTGGCGCAGTGGGCGAAGGTCCGCCTGCGATGCAGAAGGTTGCGGGTTCGATCCCCGCCGCGGGACAAATGTTTGTATGACCTACAGATATTTGTCTCGGGTCTGGGTGTTTCTATGTATAATATGTATGTATTTACAAACAAAAAGTATATAAGTAGTTTATCAGTCATCTTGTACCCATACCACAAGCTCTGCTTAGTTTGGGGCTAGATGATGCTGTATGAAAAAGTCCAGCATTATTTATTTATTTATAATCTTGAAGATAATGCTAGCTAGATTAAATAAGATAATTTTGAATTGAAACCCAAGTGCTACTACTACTACTAGACTATTCTCTTTACCTACTTGTTCTATGGTTAATAGCTTACCTGTCTGAAATCCATCCAAACATAGACACTCCAACAACAAACCCAAGCATCAAAATAGTTTGAGTGAAACTAGCCAGCCATGCTCTATCACAAATCAATTCAAACTCCGATATCAGAGTCTCATCAAATATATCATGACTGTACTCATATTTCACACATTCTTCATAACAAGTCGAGTTTTCTACATCTATTGTTGTATTTCGTTTGAAATGTGCGCAAATGAAGTTTGTTTTTGGAGTGAGGAATATGATAGATAGCATGTTGCTTATCGCTGTGTATCTGGACATTGATGCTACCATACAGATTCCCAATTGCCATACTCCGAATGCGCCAATACATTTTTCAATATAGTCTTCTCTATCTCTTTCTATTATTAGCTCTGTCTCTTCTTCGTTATCAACCGCATTCATTTTATCACTATTATCACATATCTATTGAAATTCACTGTTTATTTCTTGCACTTTCACACATTTTTTACTTTGCTTTACAAAATGTATCATTTATTTATTGACTAGAGTGTTTGTAGTTTAGTGACTCAATGTCAATTACGTATAGACATATCTGAGGTGAAGCGGGGTTATCATCTTGTTTTAATTATTTTGTCATTCAATAATGTCGTTTACCTTTTATCCCCGTTAACACAGTAAACAAAGTAATTTGAATTTTGTAATAGTTACTACATTATCAAAAATTAATCGTTCGAAAATGAAAATATTTTACATAAAAGACGCGAATTTTTTATTTCATAAAACTTGACGAAAACTCTTTAAAATCAAAAGGTAACATTGAAAATATCTTGTCATTTACACGCTATCTACACTACTCTGTCAGCACCTGCCATCAAAACCAGTTTCATTCCACAATCCCCATAAAAATAATTTACTAAAACCACCAGCATTACTTAAAAACTCCGATCTATCAATTACATTAAAACAACTTATCATTCCTTAAAAGATCCTCGAATCCATTATACAAGCACATTAACAAACAAATGTTCACACTTAACCTTTCTTTCGGGACTGCGATACACATCTTTCGAACGCTTATTATAGCGCACCTCCGAATTTCCTTCATCGACCTTCACTTCTATCTCTTCCACATGGAGTTTAAATTTGCTTGGCATGTCACGGGTTTATTTTTTAAGGTTTTTAAGCTGAGGAGTATCTCAGGTGTCTTGAAAAACTTAATTTATGTTAAACTCGTCCGCGTCGCGATTATTTAACTGCCGACCGGCGATCGGCCCGATAAGAAAGATTAATTCGGTGTGGCTCCAGTAGGTAAAGCACTAGTTGTAGTTAATAGCTATGTGTATGTATTGAGATTCTGTACCGCTAAAGCTATGAGTACCACTATAGTTATGCCACTATCTGTAGTATCTGTAGTACCACTATAGTTATGAATTGAACAGAAAAGATGTGACTTCTCCCCTCTTATACATATAGGCAGGGCTAGGAGATCCTAATAAAATTTCATCTAAGTTTTGTTTTTCTTTAATAGTCAAAACTGGCTACTATTTGTACACTTGATGTTTTTTCTCCTACTCGCTAGGGACTCGAAAGTGTCAAAACTAGTGCTAGGGTGCTATAAAAATGCGCTGACATTCGACCGGTGTGGTAGCATAACGAGGTTTGGGTGAGGTGAGGGTTCCATGTTTGGTTAATTAATTAAATGAATTGAGATCGTCTTGTCTTCGTGTTTTATGTTGCTCTTAACTTTTTTTTGAAAATTATTGAAGTTACTACTTCACTACAAAAAAGGATCACTTGAGATTTTTTTTTTTTTTCACTTGGTACATTGGTATGTTATTTCGTGGCAATACGTATTCATTTGATGGTATAACTGACACACTGTCAAGATACAGTACGTTTGACCAGCACCTGAGTTTATCCTCACAGCTCTGGGGCCTTTTTGTGTAATTCAACTGGCAATTAATATGGGCTTCATTTTGACGTTTAAAACCCATTCTAGACTTCAATTGTCATTTTCCTATTATGAAATTGGTTGAACTCTATTGGGATGACAACTGGGAATGGATTTCAAGTGAGACGATAAGGCTGCTGCTCTATTAACCTTATCAAAAAGAAAAGCAACATTATTATGCTGACACGATCCTAATAATGTTGTATTTTCTGATTGGATAAAACTGGGTGCAGACCCAGTTTTATCCAATCAGAAAATGGTATTCGTCGATGACGATGAGACGATAGTCACTATTAATGGAACTAAGTGGAACTAACGAAAGAGCTATTGCATACTATCGTCACTTCTATAAGAGATTTTGTGTGGCGTAAAATCACCTAACTACCAAACGTCCAACATTCTTGTTTTATGAAAATGGCCTTAACACGTTTCTGAGTAACTAGGGCTACGAAAATACGTAAATTTTTTATTGAGTTTATATGACCGAGCATTTTCATGATGTGATAAATCATGATACGATTTTAGTGCATTCAGTGTTTAGCTGTAAACTGGATTATAGGCATATGAAGGGCGAAGAGGTGATGATAAAATTTAGAAGCCAGACTTCGTCTATTACTGAATCATTTCTCAGACTGGATCACATAGAAAAAAATTATAAGCTAGATGATTCTAATCCTAGCTGCCGTACCATGACCTCTTAGTAAACAATTCAGTTTGGGTGCTATACAGTTTAGGTTCCTAATCTGAATAGCAAAGTGACAGTTTCCACAGAAAAGTAAATAAACTCAACGCGTAATAAACGGTAATAGTTTAGCGCCAGCCCGGCTAGCTAGCTACTTTAGGGTTTGGCAAATGAGTCCAACGCACAGTGGAAGATAAAACACGTATATTTAATTAGTCAAGATGACACGGGGAAAAGATATACCAAGAGAATAAGAGAAATAAAAACTATAAAATCACAAATCACAATGTCTGTCCGAACGTAGTGAGCCACTCACTGCTCGTCCCGAAAACGTGCCGGGAGACGAATCTCGCGCGGTCGGCGCGAGGTGGCGCTAGACGTCGAAGGAACGGAACGCGTCGCGGAATTGGTTCCTAATGTTTTGGCGCGACGTGGTTCATTATTTAAATTTGGAAGCCCGGTACTTCGCGTTACAATAGTACGAATTGAGTGAACGAAACTTTTCCAGTTTAGGTCGTGAGTTTTCGTCAGCGTCTTATCATGCATTTTTCATTCATCTCCCTGACCTTATCCCACGCTAAGTGGGGTCGGCACAACATGTCTTCTTCTTCCACTCACTCCTGTCACTCGTTAATTGTGCATCCACTCCTTTTACATTCATATCATCTCTCACACAATCCAACCACTTCTTCTTCGGCCTTCCTCTTCTTGCATACCCAGCCACACTCATCTTCATAACTCTATGGGTAACATGGTTTTCATCCCTCCTCATAACGTGTCCATACCAAGATAGCCTAGCACTCCTCACCTTTTCAGAAATAGGTGCCACTTTCAAACGTCTTATCATGCATTATGGTACGATAATTCGTACCATAATGCATGATAAGACGCTGATAAGTAAAAGTAAGTAAGTTCGTATGAGTCAGTGGCCAACTCTGGTGACGTAGTTTTTAGGCCGCCTTAGGGCCTCCGTCATGGCTTAACGACTTAAATAGCCGGGACCAATTTTACGTGCCCTCCGAAGCACGGAAGCGCTCAGATGAAAATGCCACTGGCAGTCACCCATCCACTTACAGACCGTTTCGAACGTTGCTTAACTTCGACGATCTATCAAGAACGACTAAGCAATCACGACCACGAGCGCTTCTAGGACTAAACTGGATCGCATTTAAAGCTTATGGCAAGGCCCCTGTATTTAGCGCCAAATACCGTGACCTACCGTTGTGTGTACCTACCTCATACCTGTACCCTGCTCTCTTAAACGATGCTCTATTCTTTGAGATCAATAAATACATTTTATGAATGGCATCAATTGTAGGTAGAAATACAGAAATACAGAATTTATTAATAACACAATTTTTTTTTTTTGCTTTACACACAGCATCATCTAGCCCCAGAGTAAGCAGAGCTTGTGTTATGGGTACTAGATGACTGATAAACTACCTATATACTTGTAAATATATACATATTATATGTATATAGAAACACCCAGACACGAGACAAATATCTGTAGGTCATACAAACATTTGTCCCGCGGCGGGGATCGAACCCGCAACCTTCTGCGTCGCAGGCGGACCTTCGCCACAGAGGTCGTCCTTTGGTTCATGTCAATAATCGTCGAGTTGAGAATGCCTCGAGGAGCTACATCAATTATTATGTATTGTGAGTCTAGAACACAGAATTATACAGGGTGTAAAAAGACGTCTACCGAAGCCGAAAGGGGTAGGTACAGCATCCCAAAACACAACCAAATCCAAAAGGATTTTCCTTAAAAATCATTATATCCGGAGAAAATAGCGTTTGAAGATTATTGTTTGCGTATGTACTGGGCACGTTTTTTTACGTAGATTACTGGATTTTGAGTTTAAATTGTTTATTTCTTTGAAAAATGAAATAATTTGGTAGGTATGGTCTTATTA
This sequence comes from Epirrhoe tristata, assembly GCA_951394285.1. NCBI lineage: Eukaryota > Metazoa > Arthropoda > Insecta > Lepidoptera > Geometridae > Epirrhoe > Epirrhoe tristata. The sequence goes on along the minus strand of OX596144.1, from coordinate 11,073,694 downwards.
TGTTATACTAGCAGTCAATAACTGAAAATAACATATCTATGTCAAAATATTTTTTGCATTATTTTTTCGCTAAAAGAGTTTAGAATCATGGTCTGATTGCAACCCTTCAGTTTTCGGTAGTTGTCTTTTTACACCCTGTATGTATAGGAACTATATGTATAAAGTTCTATGGTCTAGGCCTCTGAAATGACGGAACTTCAGGAGGCTGACCACGATTTGTTAAACTGCCCATTTAATAAATACTAGTCTATTTAGCATGAAAAGGTGTTAACGACTTTTATTATCAAAATGACAGTATAATTGAAATCGTCCATCGCTTGCGGCGACTTGAGTCTTGTAAGCAAGTTGCGATATGGACAGAGTTGATAGAACAAGGAAACCTAAAGAGATACCACCGAATGAAATCTTATTAAGTTTAATATGTAGGTAAAACACCACTTACACGATACCATTCTTACCTCTTGCTTTCTTTAATCTTAACAAGAGCTCATGTTCTGTGGCAAGAGGCAAGAATATTATGCCAGAATGGTATCGTGTAAATGGCGTTTTATTTCCTTACACCAGACCTTTTCTTATCTTTAATGTTCTTTTACTTCAGGACCACTCTTTATTGTCCATGTCCAACGCTTGCCCAGCAATATTGACAATATTATCCAACAATCGGGCGATCTATTCTATTCTATTCTATTCTATAAAAACACACTGAAACTAAAAAAACATACACTTGAATATCTGCGTCTAGAAGAAAAATCTTAGCCTCTATTAACTTCTCCATGAGTTAATTGTTCTGTACGGAGATTTACGCGGCTTTTTGCTTGACTCTCCTTCGGATTATCAGCTCAGTTCGCTTCCCGCGACCCTCAGATAATTGCGGCCAAAGTTTAATGTTGCCTGAACGCCCTAATACTCTCTCTGACAAATGTGGTTTGTATTTTGTATGGTCCCTTACAATTGTCTTAAGTATCAAGATTGTAACCAACTATGGTAATACCATGTTGGCCTAGTAAGATTAACATCTTCCGTCTGCCACCGTCAAAACAATAGCAGCCTTCACACGCAAAATCGCGAGTGATACAGACAATCGCGCGCGAAAGCGTAGTTCAACGCGTAGCTTCAATCTTCAAAAAAATTATCAATCGCGATTGCGAGTACAGGCTTCCCCGCGCGCAATCCTGTACGCTCAACCACTCGTGAAAGATTGAAGGCCGTTAATGTCACAGGCACCATAGCACCTTGTTGAACATAGGAAAGCAAAGCTTTTATTATCTTAAAACAACTTTTCTCTAGCCTTCCCAAGACCAGTACACTGTTGATAGACACCTACGTATTGGCAAACAGTGGCCTTATTATTTCAATTTAAAGATGGTAGTCAAGTACTAGCCTTGTAAAGAAACATCCTAAACAGTGGTACTTCAAATCACTTGTACATACCAAGTGTTGATCAAACATTGAAATTGGCCAAAACTATTATCGTCGTTAGCAGCTCGTGCCTTCGTGTTTAAAGAGTTCTAGCAATGGTTATTTCAATTTTGTTTTGTTAGATCATAGAGCTGCATAGATATAGAAATGTCTTAGCTTATTGTTACATCAGAGGAGAGCTCAGTCAAACACTTATTTCGCCAAAGCATATTTATTTCAAAATCGTAACACTTTTTAAATTGAATTTTATTTATTTATTTTATTTTATAAGTTTTGGGAAAACTTACAGCTAGGCATGAACATTTTAGTGTATAACTTATAAATAGTATGCAGTAGGAGGCTACATACTATAGGAATTTGTTCTGGGTTGTCTTGTCTGTCTGGGTCGTATTCAAAGTTTCATCCAAATCTGTCTACTGGTTTCAGCGTGATTTAAATACAACCTAGTTAGTAAAGTTTTTTGAGCTTGTCTAAATATTCTTTAGTCTTTGGCCTTGGCCACGTCAGTTCAAGTGATAATGAATTTCACTTCAGACCACACTTGAAACGTTTTGTAATAAAGTGTGAATGATGAACACGTAACATCACTAATGATAAAGCGAAATATTTAAATGCCGAACATATTTACAAAATGATACTTATTTACCAAGTATTATTATGTAATAGTATATTTCAACAAGTGCGGAAAGGCTGTCATTGCAAAGAGTTCCGACAAATGTCTATAGTTGACAGTCAGAACAAGTTGCAATGACGGTTCCGCACGTGTACTGAACGACTATTTTTAATACAGCTGCGAAAAAATGAAGCAATTTAATAAAATAATAAAAACACAATAAACTCGCAACTAAACTCGCAAAGAAAATTTCTGAAAAATGGTGCCAACCGTAGAATATAAAGCAGAGTTTTTTTTTTCTTCACCCATTCTGGTAAAGGCAAATGGAATTATGCCCATACAGCCAAGTCTTCAGTAGATTTTTTTTTATTGATATGAAATGAAAATCAAATTCAATGAGATGAAACCTAACCTAACTCATTCAATCAAATCATTAAATCTGATATTGAAACAAATTAGTAGCTTCTTTTTAGAAATATACGTATTTGCATGAATCATAAAAACTTCTATGAATTTTTTTAGTAAAAACTTCATATAAAAACATCATGGTTGCTTTTTTTTTTAATAGACATTATTTTGACAGTTGGGAAAGAGAACGCACGAGTTCGGGAAAGGTAAAAAAAAAAGCACGAGTATGTATAGTCCACAATAGTCCACATCCCGAACGCTATACGTCCCTGCAATACGCCACTTTTTGAACAACTGTATTAAAAATTATGTAGCTTGCTAAATATTATATTCGTCGAGCTCAAGCACAAAACGGTAAAAGAAAATATCATGAAGTAACAAGCTAGTTCTGATAGCCTTACAGCCTATCGTTAGGAAAACTTATTTCTGCAATATGTGGCGTGTGTAGGTAATTATAATCAATGTGCCCAAAAAAGCAACACAAAAACTATTAGATTATGGTAGGAAGATGATAATGCCGAACACATAGGCCCTTATTAATAAACGTGGTGTAAAGTTACGCCAGGTTTAAAATCCAAAAATTGTATGGATACTCTTAAGTTACACCCGGCGTAACTTTACACCACGTTTATTAATAAGGACCATACAGAACAAGGCATCAATATCATTAAGCAATCGTTTTTTTAATAAATAAATAATGCGTCCAGCATTCTAGCTCATAACTAAGTAGAGCTTGTGTTATGGGTACTTCATGACTGATTTACTACTTATATATTGTTTGTAAATACATACATATTATACATAGAAACTCCCAGACCCGAGATAAATAAATATTTGTAGATGATACAAAGATTTATTCCACAGCGGGGATCGAACACGCAACCTTCTGCGTCGCAGGCGGGCCTTCGCCCACTACGCACAGAGGTCGTCAATAGTACAGCCACCCTACACATTCACCGAACTATTTGCCAAACTATTCGTTGAACAATTATTTGAAAAGACGACGACAGGCAAATACAGGCGATGAGGCCCTCTACACGTTCGCGAACGTCGGCATTCGTCAATCATCGGCGAATATGGAGAGACTTACACCTAGCACCAAATAAAAATCTGTTGCAATGCAAGTGCATTTAGGTACCTACAACTTTTATACGTAAGTAAACTACTGAGATACTTTATATGTACAACTGTGGCCTGTAGCCTAAAAACTTACACTTGTATGGACTTTTTAGCTATTTCGTTTGCTCAGTCTTTACCCATATTGCAGAAGGGATCTTCAAAGCCGTTAAGTCCAAGAAATTACAGTTTCGTGCGATCCCAACATAACCCTAAGGCACACTCAGGTGAGGGGACGTCGTTACAGGAGATGGGACATCTTAGATCCCAGTAGTGCTCGGGACACAGTGGTTCTATTCACGAAGAAATCTAGACCAAGTAATGTTGTTTTAGAATTGTATTTAGATACAACTTCACTCGCGTTATTTAGGTGCTGGTTTTAGTTTTGTATTTAGCATATTATTATGGTAATATTCGAAGTTTAAGCCACAACAAACCATGTGAGAGAAAAAAAATCAGCAAAATCAAGCCATGAAAAGGAATGCAAAAATGAACAGGCTGAAGTTTTAAAAACTGGAATGCAAAATTTCTTATCCATTGTTGATTTACACATGTTATCTTCATACTTATTTATTATTTATTGCAGTTTAAATTCCCATAAATCATGACCTGATGACCCTCTGCCAGACTACAAAATACTAAAACATATTTGAAAATCAAAAAATAAAAAGTCCACACAAAATAAAAAGTGCCCACTGTGCACATAGAGTAAAAGACAATCAGAGACGGCACGCGTTAACGTTATGTCGTAACGATTCAAGGATAATCCGGGCGATCGCCAGCGAACGCCGATCCAATTTACCCGCCCGGGTCAAGGGACGTGGTGTTATACCGGACTACATCTTTTATCCGGGAGATAGAATTTGTCCTAACAGTTTTGCTGTGGTTTGACGGTGATTGGGACTTTTGTTTGTTTTGCAGCGAAGAGTTTTTGGAGAAAAATGCTGGGAAAGATTGATCATTTCAGCTCTAGCTCTTCTGAAATTGTTTAAAATATTTTGTGTTAAGTTTAAGTTATTTTAAGCAAGCACGTTGAGATATTTGATAATCGGATTTAGAATGTCTTATAAAAAAATTATAAGAATGTAATGTGAGTTATAAAAGAATAGTAGAGTGTGTCAGAATAGTAGTACTTATCTATAAACCCTTCGAAGAAAAGGTGTTCTGTTAAGTGTAATATGTAATTCTTAGTTTCTGGCTACGTAAAATATTTTTTTTTATTGTATCACAAAGTATACCAGACTCTACTCAAACAGCGGGCCCACCTTTGTCGCTCTTTACGAATTAGCGAGTCAACGCTAAAAGAAACCAATAATGGCGTTCCTTTCGCTTCGTGATGTTCCGTAACCGAACCGTTTGCTCAACAAATTTCCACAAAAAAATCAAACGCATTTTTCATATTTAGAACGCGGTATTGACAGTCCTTCTAGGAACGCGCAAAGCGACAGAGGTCGGGCGATTTTAACGTGTCCTCGCTAAAGATTGCGGCGGCGATGTTTTGAAAAGAGAATCAAATATTGATTCGGCTACTCTAATTAGTTTTGTAATTCTATGGAAGGCTACCATTTTCAGTTTTGTCATTTCTGTACATATTGATATTTTGAATTTGGAATGTTTTACTTGATGTTTAGCGAAGACGAATGTACCTAAAATATTTTGTCAAGCAAAACACGAGACGTTGGTTATACGAGTAGGTAGATACAATACGCACAACTAATCTTTAGCTCTCTGAAGTAGCTGCGCAGAACCCATTTTCGATGACGCATAAAAGACGAAGCGTTGTATAGCTGCCTCGCTCACTCGCTTAGTTTGTTGCATCATCCTATCTTGCCTACTCGCGCAAACCTGCGCAATCGTTTAGTGCTCCTAACTTCTGAGAGCTAAAGATCGGTTGTGCGTACTGTACATTGCTTTTAAGATTGCCTATCACGATATTTATGTTTTTGCTCACATTATGTGGATAGAGGTGAGCATTCCATACGTTACGTTACACTCATTATCACCTATTAAGTTAGGTAAACGTAGGTATAAGTTACTAAATATTTATCTGTTTTCTCTCACACGCCTTAGCCCAAAGCCTCTTTTTAGAACACTGAGTGGTTTCTTCACTGTGTTCCTGGCAATGCTACACTAACGTACGAAGCCACGGATATTACAACGATCGCCTTTTACAGCCGTTTTTTCTGAAAGCTAGGCTTAAGCTGTAAAGGTGCATTTACACGATGCGATTTCAACCCATACGATATCGTATCGCACGGCAATTTTCCACGTGTAAACGCTCATCGTATGCGATTTGTCATAGATAGCGCGACGCTCGTCGGCACGTTCAATGAGCGGGGCTTAGCAAATCGTACGAAAAATTGCATCGTGTAAATGCACCTTTAGTCCACTACTTAGCACCAAGTTTTTTCAGTTATTAGCGGTACCGCACTAAAACGTGCGTGCAAATAGACTGACACACGATAATTTATTGATACGGCAAGTTTGCGCTGTCATTTAGTACGACTATGGAAATTCGTGGCCTATTTGATTCTTGTTACGAAGTTCTTAGCTTAAACATATGTTTTCACTTTCATCTGCACTTAAGCGTTATATTTTAGCGGAACACAATTTATTTTTAATCAACCATAAGAAAAATTTATAGACAAAACGGTGGGTGTTTCTATGTATACTAGTATGTTTGTAACTACGAACAAAAAAGTATATAAGTAGTATATCAGATACTGGTTCCCATAGTACAAGCTTTGCTTAGTTTTGGGCTAGTGCTGCTGTGTGAAATGTCCAGTATATTTTTTTTTATAAAAGCTTCACGGCCATTTTAGCCTGACTTGAGTCAACGATCGTTTTGCAATAAAGCCAATAGCGTTCAGGATTTTACAAGAGTTTCCTCAATAGATATTATGTTGCAGAGGTCTATAAGTGGGCTCGAGGGAGCAATGTCCTTCCGATATAAAACACGCGTTACGATCTGAAAAACTAAAGCCGATTTTATGGGAGATTGAGTCGGGAAATGCTTTATGGATTTTATTTCGGGTGTTGTTTATTTTGAGCAGTGTTGGTCGATTGTGCATCGACTTTCAATCTGAAGGTCGTGGGTTCGAATCCCGGCCGTGCAATAATGGATTTTTCGTTTCGTAAAGTTTATATGCTATAGCACACGAGCTTTTAACGGTGAAGGAAAACATCGTGAGGAAACCCGCAGCTTAGTCAGCTCCACACGTATTGACGTCGCCTTTCCTGTGGGCCAGGTTGATTAAGCTGAGAGGATGGTTTAGGTGCTGGGCAGACCTATTCCATCTCAAACAATGTCCCAGGCACTACAGCGTCCCGTTAAGTGTAGGCATGGATTATCTCCTGACGCTGTATAAATCATTTAATATAGATGTAAAGTCTATGTGTTAATTGGGGAAATTAGATAGAGTTTTCAATTCTGTCTTGTCAAATGTAGAACCTTCAGTTATCGTAACTTAGGACAAAACAGTGACTTAATCTTCAGGTGTGAGGTGTATTTATTTGCAGAAACTAAGCTACTACATTATATCATAACTATAGAATATACTAGGAATCATCAGAGGATCCCTGAACGATCTATGGATAGCTCAGTTAATCCAGGTTCTTAGTTATGCAAAAGTTTGGAGGTTTGTTTATCCCTTCGTAAAAATAGTTGTATGGAGTAAATGTAATTCGAGTTTAGGCAAAAGCATTTTGTCTACAGCGACAAAACTCATTATTTATTCTACTTTAATGATATTGTGGTAATGGTAAGTGGGCTGGTTTCAAACTTAGAATTTAAGCTAGGCTTTTAAAGCATTTTGACTGGCCTAAAGGGATTAGGATCCCTTTTCAATTTCACTCTAAACTCCTTCGAAAGGAAATTCCACACGAGCAAATTCGAAAAATAAAAGTCCGGAATCGCCTTAGGTGTCAGTTTTTAATAAAGAGCCAATCAGTCGGCGGCCGGAAGTGCTGGGGCTCTTCCCGACCGGAAATGGAGTGTTTGCGCCCTCTGCCTGTTCCGCCGGAAACGACGGTGTCGCCGCCGGCGAGCGCGGTTTAAAGCGAGTTGTGGGGTTCCATGGGTTTTTTGCTTGTTTTTAATATTTTTCTAGAAACGTCATTATTTCAGACTGGTTCAATTGCTTTAAAGGTGATTGGGGTAATGATCAAAGGATCGATGGATCCTTGTGTTTATGTATCTAAAAGAAATTGAACGATGTCTCGAAAAAAAGAATTTAATTGTCGATGTATTAAAATCATCTTTTCAAATACTACAAGCGAAAAATAAAAGAATTAAAGATTTTTTAAACGAATCCCAAAAAAATATTTTCTTTACTCCGTCACCACAGTTGGTCTGGTAGACTATCTAATACGAACTTATTTTATCCGTGGTGAAGGTCGGTAGTTCAAGTTCTGCATAGATGCAATTTTTGAGATGCATTAAAAAATATACGGAACTTTCAACTAATAAATTCACCATAAAATTTCAGTTTGTTTTTGGTCGTTTCGCGGCCCACGTCTTTGATTTTCCAAAACAAATCAGCACGAGCCAATCTTTTTCGGTTCAGCAGTTGGGGTTATATCAAAGGGTATCCATGAATTTGTTTTCTAAAGTTCTGGGGTCAATATAATGACTTTTTTTTTGCTATTTATACTGAAGTGTAATCAGAGTAAAATTAAATTGCTATAAAGGATGAGATGATTCTTAAAAAATATAATATTTAATGCAGCTGGTATTACGAATCAAAGATTTGTATGCCCTGTCCACATTGATCCTCACGATGTTTTCCTTCACCAAATCGCATAAGCGCATATTATTTTCCGATATGAAAAACATTGATTTACAGTTTGGGTCCGAACCGCAACTTTCAGACCCATTAAGCCAGATTATTACAGAAAATTACAAATATTAAATCAGTATCCATTATTAAAAGATCCATAAAAGTCCCACAGAATTTAGTGCTGCCCATCGACACTTTATCGATAAAATAATGCGACTATAAAATATCAATTCGAATCGATTCCACCTTCACGACATGATCGTAAAATTTAATACATCGTTAATGCAAATACTGCATCGTTAGTGATAACATGACAATCTATTTGGTGTCGGATTCCGTGATTTTGTGACGATTCCAATGTCCATTATTTTGTTACTAAACTAACTCCTCAAGATAAATAAGTAAGTTCGTATTAGTCAGTGGCCAACTCTGGTTATGGAGTTTTTAGGTCGCCTTAAGGCGTCCGTCACGGCTTAACGACTTAAATAGCCGGGACCGAAAATTTAACGTGCCCGCCGAAGCACGGAAGCGCTCAGATAAAAATGTCACTGACAGTCACCGATCCACTTACAGACCGTTTCCAACGTTGCATAACTTCGACGATCTATCAAGAACGACGCAAGCACGACCACGAGCGATTCACTTCCCTAGATGACTTCACTTAATATAAAAAAAAACTTTACATTTTACTGGATGACTATAGGTACAGCGTCAGGAGGCAACAAGAAACAAAATAACTGGTCTCCTAATTACAATTTTAAAATTTTTAATGTTTAAAATTACTTATTCATAAAAAAGCGCTCGTAAAATATAACAGATAAAATTGTTATCGACATGGATATATCGATTGGTATTAAATAAAGGTTAAATTTATAATTTTAAAGTAATTACAAGGCAAGCTATGAATAAGAAGTGACATATCATTCATTTTATTTAATTTCATTAACATAATAAAATTGTTTATGGCGCACCTAGAGTTATTCTCGAACTCGTTAGCATAGCGGATGAATGCTGGCTGAGACGCAAGCGGAACGAGTTCGATTCTCACAGCGGGACAAATTTCTCACAGTGGGGCAATTTTTTTTATTCTGCAGATTTACTATAGTACTCGTAATATCTGATATCCGCTTTTATATTTAGTTTGTAGTATCAAAAAATCTGGCTGACTACTACGTAATTTATAATTAAATTAGTTTCTCAAATTACAACACTATTAACTAATTTAATAAACGTTAAACAGCCCATAAATTATCAATTTTATGTTCTCAATTAAATTATTCGTCTCTGTATTCTGTTAATGATTAAAGATTAAACTAATACTAAGGTGTTTAATTCCCGTAACGGAACTTTGCTGTTTGTCAACATTTTGTACCTACGCTTCATAATAAAATATAAGTTAAAAAATATTTTTAAAACGTAACGTAAACGTAAACAGGTTCACGACTGTATCCCCAACGTGCGGTAGACATTCTCTCAGATCTTTTTATGCTACTTATTCCAGATCCTATGACGATGGTCTAAGGGGGGTAGTCAGAGGCATGTCCAAACACATATTTGATACATGCCCACATCTTGCAGAAGCTAGTATTCCATACGTAACAGCCCATCGCCGCCTATAAGAACACTAACTGGTTTCCTCACGATGTTTTCCTTCACCGTTTATAAATTTTTCGAAACGAAAAATCCAGTGATGCACGGCCGGGATTCGAACCCACGACCTTCGGATTGAAAGTCGAGGCACAACCCCCTTCGACCAACACGGCTCATTTTTAAAACGTTTCACAACTAAACTTCTTTGTAAGAGATGGAACCGCAGACAGTCATTGTTAATGAAAAGTTTGTCATAAATGAGAATAGAACTTATAACACAGAAGGCATATTTAGATAAATACGTAATTCCCCAAAATTATCCATAATTTGTTTCATATTACAACATCAATTGTCAGTTTATTAGTTTTTCGAAATCGTAAAGTTTACGAGCATCCGTTTAAGCGTATTTACGTGAAACTCAATCGAATTAGCGAAATAAAATTTGTCTTCTGAATTTAGTGGCATTTTATTGATCATTAACCTATCTTTGTAAAATTTACGAAAGGTCGCTTGGAGCTTAAACTAATATTAATAAATTGTTTTATTACAATATTATAAAATGTTTTTAATACAGTCTGTTTTTAGTAAGATAACAACGTAAGAAATATGTCTTAAAAAAAAATTATATGAAATATTACTTACCTATTTCTTTTAAAATGCATTAATCCTCAATGAATTATGTTAATTTAATATGTCGTTTTATAGATTTTCAAATAGCAAAATGAGAAAATTACTGTTGTTGACTTGTGTATGAAAAACAAACACAAAATTCGCCCTCTCTAAAAGTATTATTATTATTTACAGTACTTGTAAATTGATAGCATAATTTATTCTCAATCTTATACTAACTGCTTTGCTACTTGTATTTTATAAATAATTGTATTTCTATAATATTCTGAAGGTATCGCAAAATACCCTTTGCTAATAAACTCGCCATTCCAATCCAAAGCATTTACGACAACGATGATATAAAATGAATATTAAATAAGCACGGAACGACAATAAAACGCGAAAATTAAGCTCCAATAATCTTTTAAAGTCGACCAATAACCGTAAATTCTGATGTAACGATCCGCGGCCCGATTCTGTGTCTCTTCGATAACGTATAGTTGTAGAAAAGGGCATCGTCCAGCTTTGGCAAAACCTGGGGCCGTATTTGCGTTCTTATTCTCGTTCGTTCGATGAATATTCGGATGTTTCTTAATACAATTTCCGACTTCAAAGGCCAACTTTTCGGTTTGGAATATTTGGTCCTAGGTTAGGACCGTGTTTTAACGTTGATCTTATTGACCGAATATAATGTAGCTCGTAGTAAGAAGCATCCGAATATTCATCGAACGAATGAAGAAACTAACGCGAATAACCACCCTGCGCGTCACGCGGGAAGCGAAGCGAGCACGTCATCGTGAAAGTAGACTAAATAGAGTAGCTAGAGATCACGTAGGGGTGCCGCAGGCGCCTAAAAAGCCATTGTAGACGCTTCAACTTCTGTATTTGACACGCAGTTTTGACAGAAGCTTTAACCAGATAGGGAAGTTCTTTGACCAGTAGTCTATCTATTTATGCACACATCAATATATTTTAAACTATAAATTTGTAAAAATGGAGCGCCTATTAGTGAATTTATGCACATTTACCGATGGCTCTGATTTTAAATAAGGCAAGAACAGGATATAATTTTACCTTAGATAACTATTCTAAGTAATCCAAGCTAAGTACGTGTTCATTCTACTTGTTTACATAAATAAAGCAGCTACTGCAAGCGGAAGGTTTTACAGAATAAGGCCACAAGATAAGGAAACAGAAAATATTAAAGCCTATATTATTGTAGACTGAGTGTAGATTACCGTTTAAAATATTATAATATTTGAAATACGCTGTTACCCAATTCTCATAACATATAAAATTATACAGCCAGTATTTTTTTTTTCAGGACTAAAAACTTGCCGTGCACTAATAATCGATTGTTTTATTTTTATTCAATCCTTGTCCTCCCACTGCTGGACAAGTCTCGCCTTTATCTCTCCATCCATCGCTCCTTTCACTAATCGATATAATTATATTATCATCGTTTATTTTCCCACTGCAGGGCAAAAACCTCCCTTCATTTTCAAAGTAAAAATATAGGTAGGTACTGAAAAATAAAGACTTAGTTCATCGCTTCTCATTCCATTTATAGATATATCCAGTTATAAAATAAACATTCCTGCTTACAGTTTATACAATGGCAGGTTATATACACCCATAACAAAAAACAATAAAATAACCCTATCGCCCCAGGTTGATCAAATTACATTCTTAAAGGGAAAAAAAGCATAAAATTCATATAAAACTTTATCGTCAACATTACTACCACTTTAGGCGATTGAGATAAAGGAAGCTGTTTTAGCGGACATCTGCAAAGTGAGAATGAGCCACAATACGCGTTTAAGCTTTTATGTGGACGCTTAGGTATACTATTCTTATGATGCCAGGTTGCCGACGGTTATAAATTGTGCTACAACGGTGTGAAACATGTGGCCACAATTGAGACAAACCCTTTAGTAAAATAATAATAAATAATGCTGGACTTTTCACACAGCATCATCTAGCCCCAAAGTAAGCAGAGCTTGTGTTATGGGTACTAGATGACTGATATACTACTTATATACTTTTTGTTGAACATACTTTATTTACAGAAACTAAGCTACTACTTTACATATATTTACAAAATACAACAGGATTAGTCAAGCTATCTAAGGATCGTTAGAAACGATCTATAGATAGCTCAACTGATCCAGGTCACTGTCAGTCGGAAGCGTGCCCAAAACACTGGCGGCATTACCACGCTGGATGGCAATGCTGATCCTTTGAGCCAAAAATGTGCCAGCTCTCGGATCACGCGTCTTTTTGTTTGTAAATACATACATATTATAGGTACATAGAAACACCCAGACCCGAGACAAATATTTTTAGATCATACTAACATTGGTCCGGCCGCGGGGATCGAACCCGCAACCTTAAAAAATAAAATATTACTACCATACTTATTACTTAACCACTTACCATTACTTCTTACGAAGTAAGTAAGTAGTTAAAGTACATAAGTGGTCATTTCGTTTTACTCGTATAAACTAAAAAAACCGACTTCAATGTTACGCAGAAAATAAGGTAAATAAGAACATCAGCTGTTTTTAAAAAAATTTACAAAAAAATATTTTTTGTTTTTTCTAATTAATTGCATTTTTGGTCGCATCAGTTTTCCTCCATCACAGAATATTTGCACAAACAGTAACCGCCGTTCAAGTTTTAACGACATTTTAACATCTCAGGTCCTTATTCGACACCACACTTATATATCTATAAAATGCCTCAGTAATCAGCTATTTAGTACACAAGGTAATTAGATACAGGAAATTATGATAATTAAAAGTTTGATTAAACTTGTAGGTATAAACTGTCAATGTAAATGAATATAAAATGGATAAGTTACTTTATCCAACGAGATAGTCGTAAACGGGTGGCAACACTGGCAACTGTCGCTAAATACTCGTATAATAGGACACCCCGTACACTCGCTTACACCTTGTTGTGAATTCCACGTTTACACCTAAACAATTTGTTCACTCTGGAACTTCAAACACTCTAGATCTATCAGTTTTATAAACAAACAATTTGACTTGCTGCAGCTTTCTGTTACTAATGTTTAGTATAAAACATAAAGCTTTCTGCAACATTAGTATAAAACCTATCATCTCAAACTGTTACTTAGGTATGTACCCTGAAATAAATAGTTTATCACCGTATTATAATTAAGTATTTTAAATAATCTGACTGTATAAATGCTGGCAACCATATTTTTTAGATGGCAAATCGACGAGAGAAGCTGATGACAATGACAGCGCGTGACGTGGGTTCCGGCGGAAGTTTCTTGTTGTTGAAATATAACGAAGTAATTGATAAAACATACATAAGTACATACATAATAACATAAAATCACGCCTCTTTCCCGAAAGGGTAGGCAGAGACCACGGATTTCCACTTGCTACGATCCTGACACACAACTTTTGCCTCATTCACTCTCATTACATTCTTCATACATGCTCGCCGGTTTAGGGTAGGTACTTTTGACAGGTCAAAAGTACCCTAAACCGGCGACCCTTTTCCAAAATGTCGCCAATTTGATCCAAGAAGGTTCGCCTAGGCCTTCCCCTTCCCCCCCCCAATGGATTCTAATCTTGACGCGATGGGGGGGCTTAGTAACCGTGGTTTGGAGGCCCACGGTGAAGCGAAAAGGAATCCCAGGCAGGGACGCCCTGGGGGCGTCTGGCGGGTAGGGTCGCGGGTGAAGAGGCGTGTCGGTGTTTCGTTGCCGCTCGCCCTATCTCCCGCGACCCAACGGTGGCGCACCGTAAGATGCGTCGGCGGTGGGGCCGCAGTGGAAGAGGAGTGTCGGTGTTACGTTGCCGCTCTCCCTATCCTCTGCGGCCGGTTTTGGAGGCTTCTCCACGCCCTCTTTAATTAGAGTGCGCAGTGGACGAAGGGAGCGAAGAGCTTTGGTGGTGAGTAGCGGACGCTAGGTGCGGGGGCACCTTCGTCCGCCTTGCACTACTCACCACGACGCGGGGCCGCCTTAAGGGCGGGGATCGCCAGAGGGGGACTGGACGTGAAGGCTGTGCCGGTTTCCCAGACCCCCTCCATTCCAGGCGACGCCGGAATGACGCTGGGTCGTTTAGTGGGTATACCGGGAGTCCCCGGGGAGTCCCACATACCCCTCTCGCCCCCCGGCGGAGGGGATGCGTAACGCATTTTTCCCAGCGAGAAAAAAAAAAAAAAAAAAAAAAAGGCCTTCCCCTTCCAGCTGTCCCATACACACTTGCCTCATACACTTGCTTGATTGAATTGATAAATCGTTGGAAGAAAGCTAAGAGTTAATATAAAATAGTTTCAATATTCAAATCGGCCAAAGTGTTCGATTTTTTTGTGGTCATCCGGTACTTTTGCTCAAGGCAAGCAGCTAGTGTTAAATTTCAAAAATTCAAATGAAATATTAAGTCAGAACTTGACAAATGACACAGACGCTGCACTCATCACTGTCAACGTCCAGCATAATGTTTTCCACTTCAGGCCAGACGCACTTACTTATAAAATCTGCAACTCAATCAATATGTATATAAAAATATTAGTGGCTGACTGAAAATGGTTCATAGAAAGGATATGAAATCATAAAAGTTTGATAAGTCTTAGAAATAATGACCCAAATAGGTAAAATCCGCAACTTATCGAAAACTCCGTAAATTTTAGGTGTCATTTTCATCATACATTGGACAAAATTGTTTGTTTTATTTATAAACACGTTACATAATACAGAGCAAAGCACCCATGTATAAATAATAAAGCGAAGTTTGGTTATAAACCTACAGGTTTCAAAGCTAAAGATGATTTTTAATGAACTGTCGAGCATTGATCGAAATTAACAATTATACAAGAACTGTCGAGTGATCGTACTTAAGCAACTTCTTTTATAGGGTCCACTTCAATGCGCTTCACTCAGAAGGATCTTTATAGCTTTAAGATAGATAGCAGGTAGTTTTTCTATCGTACTTATTTTACTGAATAAATTATGAACTCTGACGTGGCGGGCGATTGCTTGGCCGAGTTCGATTCTTGCAGCAGGACATGTTGCACCACCTGTAGATCTGAAGATTTGTTTTTTCCGAGTGTAGTGGTCCCATCGTACTCATAGTTTCTGTAGCCCAACGAGACAGTGAATCCTAGAGTAGAGCCCGGACTATACATTTGTGACTGTGGTTTTACTATGACTGTGACTTTGAAATCCATGCTATATCCTTGGTGTAGGTACCTCATCATCTTCCTGCCCTTTTCCCACATTATGTGGGGTCGGCACAACATGTGTTCTTCTTCCATTCTCCTCTATCAACCATCATCTCAACACTCACTCCTGTCTTACTCTTTCTTACTTCGTGTAGACTACTACAGATTTTTTTGAACCTAAACTAAATCGATGAAAAAAGACCTGCAGAGAAGGAAAGTCATGAGCGTACAATAGTTTCATCAAAATAAACTATGATAATTTTATCACTATGATTGAAAAAGTTGGAGGAGACGGCAGACGATTTATTCTCTCCGAAACTCATGAATGATTCAGCCGCTGATGCAAGCCGGTAAGGTGATAGTGTTTTTGAAGATAGCAACAAGACTAGACATTTAAAACAT
This sequence comes from Epirrhoe tristata, assembly GCA_951394285.1. Lineage (NCBI taxonomy): Eukaryota > Metazoa > Arthropoda > Insecta > Lepidoptera > Geometridae > Epirrhoe > Epirrhoe tristata. The sequence continues at coordinate 11,057,554 of OX596144.1, read as the reverse complement.
TACAATAATAACATAGGATTGAACGAAGCACGACCATAAACATTATGTGCAATATTGCCAAGGCACGGTGGACATTAGCTTCAGAACAAGTCACTCAAGATGCCTAAGATGGAAGTCAAAAGCATGTTCCAGTAAAATATTTGGCACAATGCCAAAATTTTGCATAAGCTAGCTCTCAAAAATAAGGTTGCAATCCCATCCTTATTACCATGCTAACTGGTTTCCTCGCCATGTTTTCCTTTATCTTGAAGAGCTTGTATATAGTATTCATATAAATTGCCCGAAACATACACAAAAATGTATTGTATTAGGAAAAGAAAAAGCTTTGATGAATGCAGTTTAACGATGATTTTCATTATTTTGTGTAACTCAGTGGCATTTTTAAGAAGAAGACATGTTGTGCCGACCCCACTTAGCGTGGGATAAGGTCAGGGAGATGATGACCTCAGTGGCATTTTTCTACATTATCATCAGCATCATACAGAAGTCATATTACTCCACTCCATGAAACCTTTGTACATATACTTTTTCAAAATACTTAACTTTAAAAATCACCTATAAAAACTAAAAAAAAACATTGTGCTGCAGTCAAACCTTGAATGTTATTGATGTTAATATTATGCCGACAACGAATTCGGAAATACTCAACAAAAAACTTATGTCTCATTCATGATCTTCAAAATCGATGGAGGAGTGTTTTATTTTATCCCGGACACTAGGCAAAACTCTGTAAGCTCTTTACAAAAACTTAGGCTTTTACAACTGTTACTGAATAAGATGATTTACAGCGTCAAGCTATGGCTACACTCAACGGAAAGCTATAGTGCCTATAAACACTGAAATGGATGCACCTAAACCTCCTCCTTAGCTGAGATGACGGATCCACAGGAAAAACAACGTCCACGTGGGAACTGACTAAGCTGCTTGTTTCCTTTTTTTTAAGTTACATGAACAAAAAAAAAAAAGGGCCTTGTCGCTGAGCGACTATACCGCCTAATCAGTAACAGCTTAGCTTAGTCTTCTTCTTCTTTTTAATAATGGCAACTATTTCACTTCACTTGTAATCTGTATTCATGTCACGTCAATTTGATTTTGAAAAAACATGGCGGCTTGTCATTTCAAAACTACAACGGAAATCTTTCGTCAAATGAGAAATCTTCTTGAATACTCCCCCATTCCATTTGCCAAATCTCCTGTTACGTATCCAAGGCTTCATTAGTAAAATGCCACCGAAATTACATAATAAAACCTAGTAAAACACGAGAAAAATAAATAAAATAGCAGAGCCACTAGCTCCTTCAAAAATGGCGAAAGAAGCTCCTGCGAAAACTCACAACTCGCAAGGAAACCCTTACTACGTTTTCCTTTACAGTCGACTTGCAGGTGCTACACGGTGGCACAATGTCACACAGTAATTTTTATGCACTTGTTCGTAGGAACGCCATTTAGAACTCGAATGAGATTGGCAAGGAGTGTCCTTTCTATACTTAGTAATAATATAATATTCACTGGTACTATTTGGTTATAAACAGTACATGACTAAAAGCAGTTTTGTGTAGCGTATAATTCGGGCATTTGGCTGTCTAGGTCATTTTTCGTGAAATCATTGTTTTTGGTTGACCTTGGCTGCAGCTGCGCATTTTATTTTAAGTTGGAAGGTATTTTTTTAAATGTTAGAAGATTTTTTGCTAAAAAAGTATTTTTTTGCGCAAAAAAATGATTTCCTGTGTACTATGCCTTGGGGATACAGGCATGATTTTGTTTTTAATTAAATTTTGGTGCCCAACAAATAAATATTTGGATGTGTTTTTAACTACACCTTCTGACATCATCAAAATGATCTAGAGTAATTCGAGCAATTGCGAATTGTTTTTTTTTTCAATTACCTAAGTAAATTTTATCTGCTTCCCGTCTACTTAAATATTTTTTGTAGGTATTTTCTTTTACAAAAATACGCAAATCAAATGCTCCATTATCAAGTCAGTAGATTTACTTTGATGGATGCCCTCTGCAGTCTTTTCTAATATCTTGCCATTGGAATTTCAACTCTATGCCCATAAAAACAGAGTGGTGAGAGTATGATAATCTACGCCATTCTGTTTGGGTCATCGCTGCATAATGCAAGATTTCTGATTTTGGTTTTATTTTTTGTCTGAGTAGTTTTTTTTTTGTAGTTGCATGTTAACCTACCTTATGTGTAATTCCATGTTTGAACCTGACTATGACTACCTTGCTTGATTTTTAGATTAATGCTACATTAAAGTTTAGGTATAATAGAGAAACAAGTTTAATCACATTAGAATAGTTTTATTTTCCATTTTCCAATTTACTTGATTTTGATCTTTGCTTGACAATATTTTTAAAACAATTGCATAACTTACCACATGTCACTGTCAAAACATTATTTATCTATTGATCTGACCTGCACTGCACACCAAGGAGCATTTACCAAGGTAACATCTAAAAGTTTTACTAAATTGGTACAAAAACACTAACAGGTACGAGTATAAGTACCTACATAATTTTATGTAAATTTAACCACAACTGCTTATACAGGCTTTATACAGCCTGAAGTCTGCTTACCAGCCGTGAAAGTGCTGTAGAGTTTTCCTAAAGAAGCCGTTTAATAGCAAGTCATTTACATGAGTCAATGTATGTAAGTAACACTTGACTGCATAAGTCCAAACGAGAGGAAATCTTAGAGAATAAAATGAAGTCTACTGTGTCACTCTTTGCAAAAAGTGAGAACGCTTATGTGAGCAGCTCGATATTGTATTAAAAGCAATTGCTCTTATACAAGTATACTTGGTATGTGCTCACCTGAAGCCAAAAATTCTACTTAACCCTTTCGAGTCAGTTGTTAAACAAATCTAGCAGGATAAGTTAGCTAAAATACCTGACGTTGTTACGCCAAAGAACAGTTTGTCTAGAATGCCTCGGACCAAAAAAACGAAGTTCTTTTTCGGACAGTCGAGGATAATTTTAGAGCTAATGAGAGCTAAAACTTTATTATAATACTTAATACTACGGCGTGAATCATAGAGATCTTATTCTTTGCACTTGTTTTTTAACCGACTTCAAAAAAAGAGGAGGTTCTATGTTCGGCTGTAGGTATGTATGTTTTTAATTCAAATAAAAATTCAGCAATGTAAGGGTGGCCACAGACTTATCCGCGCCGAACTGTTAATTCAATAGAAGAAATGCTGAGGCTTCAGAAGCCAGCCGCATTTTCTGACGACATCAGCATTTTTTGGTACCAAAAATTACTGCGGCGCGTACGGCGCGGCCAAAGGTGCGATCAGGTTTAAACTATGTAAAATTGAAATATTATTTTCTTTCCTAAGTCTCTTCTGCTTTGCACTCTATTCTTTGCCGAGGATAGTCTACTATCGCGTGGCAATTAAGATGTCCGCTGTACACGATCAACGGACATGCGGACAACGGATAGCGGACGTCTTATCGACGGAAAATGTAAATTAGCTCAGGCAATTTGCACTACGACGGTCTAGATTTGAGCTGTCTAGACTTTTTTTAGGGTTAAACTTTTTATCGTGGCGATTAATCTAGCGCGTGAACGAAATTCGGTTGGTATTTTAAAAGTGTATTTTCTGAGGACAAAAATATAAAAATTATATTCGGAGATATAATGTTCCCTTTTCTAATAAAATGATAGGTAATTTTGAATGATATGAATGAATAATGATTGAGAAAGGTTGAGAGGATGGATACAAGTAGGTATAGGGACCGAACAGGTGTATGAATGTGTTCTCACACATTCACGGCTGGAAGATAAAGCTTAGGCAAATGAACTTGATAACATTTTAGAAAATAACCAGATCAAAATTACATAGGCCGGCCAGTTTTAAAATTGCAATGTGTTGAGATCATTGCAAAAGATGATTTATACAGTATCAGGAGGCAACCTATGCCTACACTTAACGGGACGCTGTAGTGCCTGGGACATTGTTAGAGATGGAATAGGCTTGCCCAGCACCTAAACCATCCTCTCAGCTTAATCAGCCGCCCACAGGAAAGACGACGTCAATACGTGTGGAGCTGACTAAGCTGCGGGTTTCCTCACGATCTTTTCCTTCACCGTTATGAGCGCGTGTTAAAGCGCATATACATTTTTCGAAACGAAAAATCCATTGATGCACGGCCGGGATTCGAATCCACAACCTTCGGATTGAAAGTCGAGGCATAACCCCATTCGACCAACACGGCTACTACAACCTTGATAAGTACCTTAACCTGGGATAAGTACAACCTTTATCCATGCCAATTTTCAGCCTAATCTGTTCAGTGTTTTAGGCGTGAAAAGATAACAAACAGATAGACAGACAAAGTTACTTTCACATTTATAATAAAGTATGGATGTTGCAACTAAATGACGCCAAAAACACGTTGCATTACATTTCACCAATTACTTAAATCATTTATTGGACCTGCAATCAACTTTGCACATTAACCTTTATTCATAATTGCTAGCCATATTTTGCAGCACCATAAATGTCTTGGCCGACACACAAAAAGTTTACAAACCGCTGTCACTAATTATGGAGCTAATTAGTGGACACCTTACCGCCATCAATCAAATCGAACAGAGTAAAGAAAGCGCACGTTTGCTGCGAAATAAGTAGCAAGAACAAAAACGTCGTTGTGGTTTTTAGACCTCTAGTTGTTAACTTAGACGAAGTCAAAGTCAAAGTCAAAAAGCATTTAGGTTTTTTTTTTTTATGGAAGAGTTTTTTTTTATAGTAGGACCGCTGGGATCACTTAGAATAGTCTTAGAACGAATTTTACTTCTGTTCGTTCGCGACCAATACCGTGAAGTATCAGGGCAACAAACACAAATCTTACTTTGTTCAAAAGATTCCTAATGAAGCTCGATTATTCAGCTAGGCCTCAAACCGTATTTGCCCTGGCTCACGCTATTGGTCGTGAAGGAACTAGAGTAGAGTCACGTGGCTAAAATGATGAGTGTCCTTTCTAAACATTGTTTTTGTAAGTATTTCTTGCAAAGTTACAAATAACTCAGAAAAATGTAGTTCATTCTAAATTCTAAGTATTACTTTGCTAAATTATAAGTAACTTAAAGGACGTGTTACTAAGTTGTCTAAAAACAATGTCCTAGGCATTACAGTGTGCCTTGTAAGTGTATAACTTGTATCTTGACACTGTATAAATCATCTACAACTGATGTAAAGGCTCAAGTATATTGTATACCATAGGTACTCTACAGAGCGAACGTTTGCATCATACTAAATGGTTAAATATTCGGTACAGCAAAACACCATCAAAATCAAATCACCTTCAGTGTATAATAATGTCATGTCTAAGCTTATACTCGTAATGCCTTTTATGCCACAAGACTATCACTCTCAGTGCCTAAAGTGCAGTGACACTTACCTACAGTGTACTGAACACTTTCGGAACGCACAATGCACATGTGCACATGAAATGAAATGAATGAAAATGAAATGAAAAAAACTTTATTACAATACAATGTAGATAAATAAACCTTAAATACTTAAATATAGATTATTACATAGATACCATTGTTTGTAATTGGCGGTCTTATCGCTGGATAGCGATATCTTCCAGACAACCTTTTAAACTAGGCTACAACTAAAACTAAAGCTAAAATTGCAAATAAGCATACTGGGACCCCCCCAGTGACTGCAAAGTTGAGCAGTGAGGACCTATCCTGGCCCTCGAACTAGTGTAAAACTGTATCTCGAGGGTCAGTTTCTTGTAGTGACATGCCTCTTATAGTGAGGTGAAATCCTGCGACCACCCTTTCTTTTGGAGAGCAACGCAGTATGGGGCAGGAGCAGAGGGAAAAAAGAGTAGGTTCTATCTGTTCCGTCCATTTTGGACCAATTCACCAATCCTCTTTTTATCAACTTTGAAGGTCTCATAATATGGATATCCCATTTATACAAATACCTTTCCGGTAAATATAAAAACACTTTTCCTGTAGTTTCACACACAACACACATCCAACAATGAACTCTTCTTTTTACTTCTTAAAACGTAATTATAATTGAGAAAAATGTCCATGGTGACCTCTCCCCTGAGTCGCTCTGTAGGTACAATGCCAAGTAAATCGTCCTGGCATCAGCACGATATGAATAATGCAAGCACACGCTCAAGCCGTTCGATAAATTACGATTATAATTTTATCGCGGATCGCAATAAATCGAGATTGAATGCGCAGGAGTGTTGGTTTTTCCTTTTTTTGTGACACAGGGACGGTTAAGTTGACGAACATGATTTGAAGGTTTGGAGCAAATCATTCTTATTCTCTCTAGTTACTGTTATTTAAAAAAAAAATTAAGGGATTTTTCCGTGCTCTGTTTGGAATTTTTTTTCGCGAAAAAATACAGAACACAGAGGAAGCCTTTTTTGTGTTTAGAACCAAGTATTTGGTTCCGAAAATATTTGATTTCTACTTTATCAAACAGATTACAAAGTTATTCTCTGAATAAAAGCATCGTATCTCCCATCGAGTAGTTTTTGCGCAATCACCTCAGATTTATGGTGTGAAGCGTCGGATTTACGAGTGACGTAAGGCGCAAACATTATACTACAATGAAACTATAAGCTGCTTACACGTTTACGCTAAAAACAGGCTTTTTATTGTTTAACTTTATAATTTTATTGGTTTTTTTTTTTAATAAGTAGCTTGGGTAAGAACATTAATGAGAGGAGAAGAAGGTACAGCAGTACTGTAAATATTGTGTGCATCAGCAATTTTCGTTCGAACTAACGGGAAGATTCAACCAATTCAAACCGTATACTTTCGGGTGGATCGCTTACTACAATCTATATTAGATGATTTATACAGCGTCAGGAGGCAATCCATGACTACACTTGTACACACAAACACAAACAATGTCCAGGCAGGCTTGCCCAGCACCTAAACCACCCTCTCAGCTTAATCAGCGTTACTTTACGAGCTCTTAACGGTGACGGAAAACATCGTGAGGAATCCGCAGCTTAGTCAGCTACACACGTATCGACGTTGTCTTTCGGGTGGATCGCTTTACTTTTGGTTGCATATTCGGACAAATTCGGCTTTCGAACAAAGCCCAAAATTTTCCGAGGTGTACTGTACATCCATCTCAGTAAAAACATAAATAAATAATAAATAAATAATGCTGGACATTTTTACACAGCATCATCTAGCCCCAAACTAAGCAAAGCTTGTACTATGGGAACTAGATAACTGATATACTACATATATACTTTTTGTTTGTAAATACATACATATTATACATAGAAACACCCAGACCCGAGACAAATATCTGTAGGTCATACAAACATTCGTCCCGCGGCGGGGATCGAACCCGCAACCTTCTGCGTCGCAGGCGGACCTTCGCCCACTGCGCCACAGAGGTCGTCACTAAGCACATAAGTCACATAAGCTGGTACAGACCAGCTTATGTTTTTCCTTGCTACGTTTTCTATGTGATTGTAGATAAAACTATTACACTGTTACAATCTGTGTGTGTAAACATCATGTATCGTGTGACAAGACAAGACGCAACAATAGTTGCCATGTAATGCGAATGATTTATTGAGTTGCAAGTTTCTTAGAAGGTATCTCAAGTGCTATACTTACTTAACACAAATTTTTGTCCCAGGTTGGAGTTATCTTTAGCTTCGAGTACGGTAGACATACTAGACATTCTCTCAGATACAAATAAATTATTTTAAAGTCTAAGGGAGCAAAAATACCGACAAAAACATTGGTAGGCGCGAAAAATGACTACAGAATGGCATAAAACGCGTTTATTTTCGAAATGAAATTTCAAGACATGTACGAAATAAATCATTTTTAATTTAATTATAAACGCTTGACCAAAATAACATTTAATTACAAAGCCAGTTTCGTGAAATTGGCGAAGAGAAAATGCGTTTAAGGAAGACAAATTTTAAAGAAATTACAATAATTCAGTTGACATTTATAAATAAGGATTACGATAAAAAATTAATTGTGGTGCCATAAAATAGATAGCTAGATTTATTACGATTTTTCGATAAACATTAAAACTTAAAATAAAAAAAACTTTTGTTTTGTCAGCAGTGGGCAAAGTCAGGTTGTGGATGATGATGATGATGATGATGATGATGTTGAATGTTTGTTATGTTGTTTCTTCTATTTCTTCTTGTCGTCTCACAGTTTTCAAACCAGTGTGGTGAAAGCTTTAAAGTGCGCCTTAAAGAGGTTCCTCTCGTGTACTTGACACAATATGTTTGAACTGTACCCTCAAACGTATTTTCTGGTATGTAGAAAATACCTACCGCTATAAAACGGCTACCGTTTTTAAGCATGCTTCCCTCATCTACAAGTAAGGTATGTAGATGAAGAAGTAAGTAGGGAAATACTAGAATCAGTATTTAGAGCTCATTAGAGTTCTATTCACACATTCTTGGTGAGTGAACAGTGGATTCCGTTTTTACTTGCATACTTGAGGGTAATTTTATGTTTGCCTTAGGAGACCGTCATGGAAAAATAAAAAACAATCATTTAAAAAAAAAACTAAAAACCACTAAGGTTTGTACTATTGCTAGATTGAAATTGGCACTGCAATTAATAATAAGTACTCTGGAATAGCACATAGGTCACTCGGTTTTCACACAACCTTCCCCTAGTTCATCTACTTTTTAAACCGGAAAAGGTATCCCCGTGAGCTGGTTTGGAATTCCCGAAACCAACATTTTAGGTTTTTTATACCGAAAATGTGGTAGGAATCCCCGCGAGATTTAACCGTGGGCAACACCGCGGGGCGCAGCTAGTATATTCCTAATTAATTAGTCAGTTTTGTAAATAGTAGTATAAAAACAAACTAGCAAAACGATGATTTGTATTAATTTATGCTTATCTAACAATTAACTGTGTTGTATCTCCTATATAACGCCAATTTAATTAGTAGATCTTCATGTATGGTGCGACACACCGAAAGTGAAAACAAATGAGTGTTACTTTTTCAAACGTTTTGTAAGGAGTTGAATATAGACCCTAAAGCTGATCGTACGTATTTATGTCCGCGCCGACGTGCCGTGCCGCAGTTATTTTCTATAGAAAAAAATACGGATGATGTCAGAAAATGCGACTCGCTTCTGACGTCTCAGGGGGTTATTCGCGTAATTTTTTTCATTCGTTTGATCAATATTCGGATGTTTCTTACTACGAGTTACATTGTATTCAGTCGATAAGATTAACGTTAAAACACTGTCCAAATAAAGGACCAAATATTCCAATCCGAAACATTGGCCCTCAAAGTCAGAAATCGTAGTAAGAAACATCCGAATATTCATCAAACGAACGAAAATAAGAGCCGGAATACGGCCCAGCTTTTCCTTTATTGAATTGACAGTTCGGCGCGTTTGGCGCGGATGGAAGAGCTTAAGTATAGTTCTTGTGACGTGGCTTGTGTAAAGTTGAAGGAAAAATCTTATTCTTTATCATTACACATAGAAAGAAAATAATGATAAGAGAGAATCTCTCTTATCAGTTTTTGCAACAATCATCACCATGTATACAGATACACAGAAATACAGATAAGGTGCTTTCTGGTAAGACCGGACAAGTAGTAAGTCCGGATAAGTCATGTAACTACTAAATTCAGCAATATTTTTAAATGATGGCAACATCACCGTACGCGCCATTTTATTGTGCCCCTCCCTACAGTCTGCTTTTTACGCTATGCCCAGCAGAACGTGTGCTATTGTCCCTCAAAAAAAGGATGTACCAAAAGTGGAAAAAGACATGATCCGATCTTCCACCTGAAACATTCTGTGAGCAATTTGGTAGGTAATTTTTGTTTATTTTTGAAGTTTTGCTGTTTTATTACCATTTGCGATGTAAGACTAATTGATTAGTACTATACAATCATGTCTACGACGTTTGTAGGCAAAGATCCGATCTTTAACCTCGTAGGTTAAGATCGGACATAATCCGCCGGTCTTTCACTTTAAAGTGTTTCTCAAACTTTTTACTTTGCATGCTTTTTATTTTACTTTCAATATTCGATTTGTCTGTATCAAACGTCTCACTTTCGCAAGATTTTGTACGGATGTCTTGGCTGTTTTCGCCTACAAGTAAGTAGGTTATCAAAGTTACCTAAATATATGATGTTTAAAATGTAAGTAACTTGTTTTACCAATAATGTTGTAAAAGTACTTACTTTTTTGTTTTTACTTAAAGAAGTATTTATTATGTTTAGTTGTTGATTGTTATTGATTTCTTGTTTGTTCTGGATTGTATAAAATACGTAAGTATTAAGATTTGTTGACAGAACGTGCTATAATACTGCATATTTATATTACTTAAAAATAATTTAAGTGGATTGACCGAGTTTGGAATACCACGCTGCGTTCAACGACTGGTATTTCGACGTAGGGCGCAAAACAGTCAAGTTGAAGTGGGACTGGGCAGGGCACGTGATCCGGATGCACAGCGGAAAATGGGCAAACATCTTAACACCCTGGAGACAACGCCGCGGACGGCCAAGGAAACGCTGGAGAGACGACCTCGACTCCTTTGATAGTGGGTGGTGGAACCTATCAAAGGAGAGAGATGGTTGGAAATAATTGGGGGAGACCTTTGCCCAGCAGTGGGACAGTATAGGTTAAATAAAAAAAAATAATTTAAGAGTAAAGTGCCCACCTACAGACTGAAATGTTCGTCCTATTAAACAGTAGGTATTTGGTTATGTTCAACTTTACATAAAGTTTTTTGATTTTTTGCTTATTTGTTTGTAGATTAAAATTTAAGCTTATAATGAATAAAGTTGATTGATAATATTTTTTTTGTTATTATTAGAGCTTGAAAATGCAAGTTTCAACTCAGAAAACTGACTTCTATTTTGTTAATTGTCTGCCTGCTGTAATTATGAGTCTAATGAGCCTTTAGATATAAAAGTTTGAGATACACAAAAATCTATGTTTAAAGCATGCGGGGTAAGATCGGACATTTGGAGTAAAAAAATGTATTAAATCTTCGCTAAAACTTAAATTTGAAAACCAATTCAATAACAATTTGTACTATGTTTTTTATTAGGTAAGTCCGAATATTTTCCTGTGATAGAGCTTATTCTAGCTGTTACAGAGGTGATTTTACAAGGTAGTCCGGTCTTACCTTAACACGGTCCGATCTTTTACTGGCCATTCTGAAAAATTTTGCTCTGTTTGATCATTCATAAAACATCAACCGTTGTGTTTATCTAAACATTACAAATAAGAAATGAAACCTCTGTATTTTTGCAACAGTTTGGTTGCTATGGCGTTGTAAAAGAGTCACTAGAGGCGATACAATAAAATATTTTCTAAGACTCTTTAGGTTTTCTCAAAAATAGTCCGATCTTACCAGAAAGCACCTTACATGGTGATGATTGTTGCAAAAACTCTTTAATGATTTAACAAAGTATTTAGAAATTTACACACAGATGTCGAAACCAACTAATAGAATTATGAAAACTGGCCGTAATGCGACGGTCATCGTTTCGAAGAAGACGAAGGCATTGAAATGCTTTTTGTTCGATTGTGTAACGAAGAGATAACGTACCAAGTGTTTTTCTAGTTGTAACTTAAATGTATAAAGCTGAGTTAATGTGTTTGTGTCAGCATCTTTATTAAAAAACTAACATGAAAATCATGCGAGGACTTTAGAATATAATGTTTTTATTTTTAGTATCATCTGTATTATGTTCTTGTGTACAATGAAGCGTTAATCTATCTATACATATATCTATTTATATAATTATAATTTTATAATTGCACATAGTACTTACCTATGTAAGAAGTAGTAAAAGTAATAGTACATTATGGTACTAGTGTGTAATATTGGTGATTACCGCCGAGGCAAATAATTGAGACCCGAGCCATCGGCGAGGGTCTTAATATAGCCGAGGAAGGTAATCATCAATACACACGTGTATCATACGACGTTTTTCAACACACTTGTGAATAAAATAACAATAAAAACTAATTTCAAACAGTGAAAACGAGTTGTGAAAAATGTTTCGCTATTGCGGGAAAAATGAATCAGTTTTCCTATGCGCGCGCATTGCGATCGGCCACAGACTATATTTCCGCGCCGCGCACAGGGTTTGCGCCTATTCTGCCACGTACAAAATGGGGAATTTAAAGTTTTCTTTTATTACAGAGAAAACAAAAGTTATATTTATTAAACACGTACGACTTAAAATTATCTATTTAAATAAGAAGTTGCATAAAATGAGCAAGCAATAGGAACATTAATTTATTTGTTCTGTTGAACACGATCTTTTTTCTGAATAAAAACTTTTTTAAGAACAAAGCAACTCAATCAATAAAATTAAAAAAAAAAATTCTATTAAGGTGCTTTCTGGTAAGATCGGACTATTTTTGAGAAAACCTAAAGAGTCTTAGAAAATATTTTATTGTATCGCCTCTAGTGACTCTTTTACAACGCCATAGCAACCAAACTATTGTAAAAATATAGAGGTTTCATTTCTTATTTGTAATGTTTAGATAAACACAACGGTTGATGTTTTATGAATGATCAAACAGAGCAAAATTTTTCAGAATGGCAAGTAAAAGATCGGACCGTGTTAAGGTAAGACCGGACTACCTTATAAAATCACCTCTGTAACAGCTAGAATAAGCTCTATCACAGGAAAATATTCGGACTTACCTAATAAAAAACATAGTACAAATTGTTATTGAATTGGTTTTCAAATTTAAGTTTTAGCGAAGATTTAATACATTTTTTTACTCCAAATGTCCGATCTTACCCCGCATGCTTCAAACATAGATTTTTGTGTATCTCAAACTTTCACATCTAAAGGCTCATTAGACTCATAATCACAGCAGGCAGATAATTAACAAAATAGAAGTCAGTTTTCTGAGTTGAAACTTGCATTTTCAAGCTCTAATAATAACAAAAAAATTATTATCAATCAATTTTATTCATTATAAGCTTAAATTTTAATCAAAAAAAATTTTAAAGAAATAAGCAAAAAATCCGCTCCGTTGTCTCCAGGGTGTTAAGATGTTTGCCCATTTTTCGCTGTGCATCCGGCTCACGTGCCCTGCCCAGTCCCACTTCAACTTGACTGTTTTGCGCCCTACGTCGACAATAACAATCAACAACTAAACATAACAAATACTTCTTTAAGTAAAAACAAAAAAGTAAGTACTTTTACAACATTATTAGTAAAACAAGTTACATTTTAAACATCATAAATTTAAGTAACTTTGATAACTTACTTACTTGTAGACGAAAACAGCCAAGACATCCGTACAAAAGCTTGCGAAAGTGAGACGTTTGATACAGACAAATCGAATATTGAAAGTAAAATAAAAAGCATGTAAAGTAAAAAGTTTGAGAAACACTTTAAAGTGAAAGACCGGCGGATTATGTCCGATCTTAACCTACGAGGTTAAAGATCGGATCTTTGTCTACAAACGTCGTAGACATGATTGTGTAGTACTAATCAATTAGTCTTACATCGCAAATGGTAATAAAACAGCAAAACTTCAAAAATAAACAAAAATTACCTACCAAATTGCTCACAGAACGTTTCAGGTGGAAGATCGGATCATGTCTTTTTCCACTTTTGGTACATCCTTTTTTTGAACGACAATAGCACACGTTCTGCTGGGCATAGCGTAAAAAGCAGACTGTAGGGAGGGGCACAACAAAATGGCGCGTACGGTGATGTTGCCATCATTTAAAAATATTGCTGAATTTAGTAGTTACATGACTTATCCGGACTTACTACTTGTCCGGTCTTACCAGAAAGCACCTTACTCACTAGTGAGTTATAGTAATGAAAAAGTCACAGTTTGATTATGGGTGTCATTATGTGCCTCATTGCGGTGACCATAAAGCCACTTTATGAGCAAGTGTGTTGAAAAGTATTTTTAAATAACAATTCATTTAAAATTATTGTAAACATTATGTTGATACAAATACACTTCAGGCCATTTTTTTTATGACAAATTCAATTTTATTGTAATACCCAGTAATAATATTATTATAGTGAAAAAAAATATATAAAGCATCATTAGGTAATCCGTTGCTTTTACAAAAAAAAATATAAAATTATGAAGGTTGTATAAGCAGCGGTCATGCGGCCATAGCAAATCATGAAACATTATTAGACGCTTGACTAATAATAATATAATATGCAAAATGACTGCCTACAGGACACGATACAAATTAAAAATAAATTGAAATTAATTATTAAAAGTTTTTATAAAAGAATGCAACTTAATTAAATTACCCAATAAAAAGCGCTCATGTCGTCATTTCGAAATTTAAAATTCAATTAAGTAGCTGAATTTCCATACATTATTAGCTTAGGAATTCATAATTTTAAACTTTAACTCGCGAATCGTGTATAATTCAATGTTACATACGAGATCATTACTTTTTATTGATTTTACAAGTGTTTTAAAATGGAGTAGGCTTCATAAAAAGGCAAACAATTCAATTACAATAATATTTTGTCGCAAATAGAGATGCTTTAAAATTGTTGCATTTTGTAAAGCATAGTGTCCACTAGGTATGGGATTAGATTGGATTGTGTGAGAGATGATATGAATGTAAAAGGAGTGATAGGAGTGAGTGGAAGAAGAAGACATGTTGTGCTGACCCCACTTAGCGTGGGATAAGGTCAGGGAGATGATGAATGTACATTAGATACATTGAATTTTTTTCAAATACTTACCTACATACTATTTCTATGCCTTACAAAACATAAAAATAGTTCAACAATTAATATAAGTTAGGAACATAGTATCTTTTTTAGACATTGTTTGTAACTACTTTGTTATTAATTTATTAGAATGTTTTTTTTTTTTTTATGATGAATGGGTCGGCTCTTGACCTCAGACTTACACAGGCAAGAGTGAGGTCTACGATGGAGCGAGCCTACCCAGAAGGTGCCTATTAACTCTCTTCTTAAAAACAATAGGGTCGTAGCTCAGCGGAAATACAGACGCTGGAAGCTGATTCCAAATTTTTGCAGTGCGCATAATAAAAGAACTTTCGAATATAATATTATAATATTAATAATAATATAATTAATATTAATAATATTATAATTACATTTTGCAATTTACATTCCTGTGACTTGTATCAGAAAAACATACCCATGTGAATATAGATACTATTTTTTACGCAACACCAATGTAGTTTTGAACAGAGAGTTTAATGGTCTTATGCATGCATGGCTCGTTCCAGTCTAGTGAGCATTCATCAGAAACAATAAAATACAATGTACTGCCATTATTATCTGCAAAATGTTCTTCGTTCCTTAATAGGAGTATTTTTATTGCGCCTGTCCAAATATGCCGATACATGTTGTACAACTTTATTGAAGCCATTAGTTTAATAGCAGTAAGTTATTGATTATCCACTTAGAGGGGATATTTTTTGTAATTTACATAATAATTGTCATTCGGAATACCTTTCACGTTCATGGCTCAGGTCTACAAGCAGTTACTTTTTTGTTCCAAGAACCATATTTTAGCTATGGCACTAGCTGTTCAAAAGTTTAAATAAATATTACTCTTTCTACGAAAATTATTATCTACTTAAGTGAAATTCGCAGACACTTAAAACATAATAATTCACTTCACTTCTTATTATTGGCTTCTGCGACTTGTTTGTCACAATTCTGCCAGTGTCCGTTTCACAAACATAATAATTAAAGTTATATTTCATTTATTAGAATTTTTGACATGCCTTTTTGACATAACAATTTTATAAATGCATACTTTCTTACCAAAAACAGACACTTCCAGACATAATGACTTTGACATTTTTAGCTGTAATTAATTCCTTGTCATTCTCGCACGGCATTGCCTAATGTCTCCCGCAGGAGATTTGGCAAATGAAATGGGGGAGTATTTAAGAAGATTTCTCATTTGACGAAAAATTTCCGTTGGAGTTTTGAAATGACAAGCCGCCATGTTTTTTTCAAAACCAAATTGACATGACTTGACATGACATGAATTAAATATTTAAAACTTGACGTTGGCAGAATTATACTGTTAATACAGTTAGTAGCCATTACTAAAACAAAGAAGAAGAAGAATGTCTCCCGCGTGACTTGAAATAAGCCTCGCCAGAGAACTGTCAATTATCATAGCTGATTCATTTCCACCTTCATTGTCATCGCTACATTGCCGCCAATCAAGTTCCTTCGCAATTAAGAGTAATTTGGCACAGCAAAAATTAAATTGGAATTAAATAAATGTGCTTTTTTGTACCTTGAAGTGACTTATCGGAATTTTTATATTATACCTTCTGATAATTGAAATAAAGATGTATGTGGTAATAAGGTTTTATGGACCACACAATAATGGCCATAGTCAATTAATGCTTTTGAAAAACATTGCCGTATAAAATTATTGTTGTTTCTTTGCGCATAACGTTTGATTTTATTCACTTTTTTAAATCTCGTTAGTTATTTTTTTTCAATGGCTTTTATGCATTCGATTCAGTATAATAAATACCTCCCTATAATTTTTTTCAAAGAAAATTCATAAAATATAATTTTCTTGCCGTGTTTATTCTTAATTAATGGATTTTGAGTGCTACTTATGGGTTACTTTCGCGCACTTGATGCAATTTTTTAAGGTTCTACGACATGACAATTTCCTTTCGATGTTTTATCTTTAAGATTAGAGTTAGCATAGAGCACAATGACATATTTTTTTGGAGAAACGCATCGGTGCACGTTTGGATTTAAACCCACAATCAGATAGCCACCACTAGACCCACAGTGCATAATAAAAATAAAAGATCAAAGCATAATTAGTTCGGTAACACGAGGCGACATCAAAGTAATTTATTTTTCGGTAAGTGACGCCGTCAAACCCTTTTAGTGACGTTCGTGGCGTTGTGACGTTGTGCCACCCGCGGAGGGCTGTCGCGTTATTTATGGTTATTTGTTTAGTAATTGACTAAGATATGACCAAGATGTTGAGAAAAACATCTAAGCGCAGTGTACGAAGTCATGGCCTTCGTTGCAGAAGGTCGCTGCGCGGCTGTTTCAGTGGTACCTACCCCTGGTCAATGTGTTCTATGTATTATGGATTTACAAAAACAAAAATGTAAGGTTCCTAGGTGTAATAGCAGTAAATCAGTCTTAATGCTACTCATAAATCCTTTCACCACACTGGTTAGAAAGAACTAGTGACACGACAAAAAGCTTGTGGGGCGATATTATGTACCGAATGATTTTGCTCTGTTTTTTTTTCTTTAATTTAAAAACTAGAGATTATAGAACCCAGACAGACCCTGACTTGCATTTCAGTACACCCCTATGTCGGCGTCACAAAAGCTGCGTCCACACCGACCGTGAAAACACGCCTAATTTCCCCAGCCCCGCCACAATGACGCTCTGATGAGAATTTTAATTGACGTTTTTGAACTGTTTTATCTGTGGGCTTTTTGTCTTGATGTTTTTGTATAAAAAGATGGTAAAAAGTAATGATCTTAACGCTTATTTTGTGGAACACTCGGTTGGAACGAAGTTTCAACTTTGAAATTGTTGAAATTTTTCAAAAAAAAACGCATTTTGCACAATTTGTGAAGTTACCAACGAAAACATGTTTTTCGTTTCTCCTGTAAAGTTGTGTTTTTGCAGTTATCCCCGGAGACAGCGATATGTCGTGACGGTAAAAATTTTATTCTAGCCCTCATTTTTGATACCGTCCGAAAAGGACCTTAGTTCTAAAAATCCACAAGGTACGAATAGCTTGAACAAAGTACGTTGGTATGGTAACTCTAAGCTTACAATTAAAATGGCATATTCTGGCAATCCATCATCAGATGCACCTTGTGTGTCATCTATCAATGGCAACTCTGACATTCGAGAATTATTAAGATTACGCACGCGACGCGATTAGCTATATTGCCATAATATATAGCTTATTGCCAGAGCAATAAAGCTCATGTGTCATTATTGACAGCTAATCTTTGAGCTGGATGCAATGATCTGTGAGGGTAGTATATCAATGTCTTGAAACGGCAAAGTAATCAATGTTTAAGTCATGTTTTCCCGCTTAAATTTACCACAACAGGGGCCGTAATCCCGTTCTTATTTTCGTTCGTTTGATGAATATTCGGATGTTTCTTACTACAATTTCTGACTTCAAAGGACAATTTTGGTATGGAATATTTGGTCCTAGGTTAGGACCTATAGGAGAAAACAGCGTTTGAACATTACTTTATGCGTATGTACTGGGCGCGTTGTTTACGTAGATTGCTGGATTTGGAGTTTTAATTTTTTTTTTCTTTTATAAATGATATTATTTTATAATGATGAGATAGGTATGGTCTTATTATGTTGTACTAGTAGTTAATAACCGGAAAATAACACAAAATGACGTAGCGAATTAAAAAAAAAAACGTTTTTTTTTCTTTCGCTAAATATGTTTAGAATCATGGTCTCATTGCAACACTTCAGTTTTCGGTAGTAGTCTTTTTACACCATGTATATGAAAATTAAAAAAATATTAAGCAGCCGATTTGAGATTTCTTAACTCAATATAGGTACCTACAATCCTACCACCTCATAAAAGTGGGTGAAAACAGGCTAAGATAATGAGGCTCGTAAAATATGAAAACAAAATATACAAATCATTCATAATTACAATAACCTATACTTAATATAATAGACACGCAATATATTTCCCTGCGGTAAGACTCAAACCCACGACCTCTAATTATCCGAGCTTCTATTTTAGTCTTCAATATTGACGACCAATAAATCGAATGCTAGACGTTTAAACAATTACTTTTATGGCCCCAAATTGCCTCAATTACTCGCAAATTTTGAAATAACCATTATAAAAATCAAACCGTGTTATTACCAATTAGTGTCTAGGTTATCATGCGACTATCGATCATCGAAACCATCAAAAACAAATCACTCAGGGCCGGAAACCACTGACCGCTATAAGTTTGAAATGTCCGACTGTGAAATCTTTGGGAATTGGAATGAGTGATGTCTCGGACAAGACGACCACAGCCCAAGCAGAAAGTAACTAGTTCATTCCACTAAATCTGACTCTTGGTTCACACATTTTGTCACAATATTACATTCATTTCAAACTTTAGCTTTTGTTACAATAACGGCCGGTTTCTCGGACGCTTTTCAAAAATTGACCAGCTGATTGAACTTGGAATATTTGGTCCTCATTAGTCGAATGACAGATTTGACCAATGATTCGTTAATTTTTAAGATGATTTACGTTCGAGAAACCGGCCATAAGTTCATCATTTTTATTTTTTGAAAGTTTCTTTGAACTTAAAATTTTAAGAAGCCGATTACCCTTTTTTAGTTAAAAAGACTAAGTATGTTTTATTCTAATAAATTTTTTAAAAGAAAATACTTTGTTCCCAGATCTCAAGAGTCAAGTCTGATGTCCACCATGTCTCGGAAATACAGTTGTGGCTCTTTTTTATTTGAGTAATTTCCAGTTGATATCATATATTTTCAGGTTATCACAGTGATCCAGCCATTTCTTGAACCACATTTACTTAGCCGTGTTTAGTAAAAGCATCCATCATAAAAGGATGCGCAGGCGCCGATCGCAGGCGCCACTTAATTGATAGTTCCCTACATCATTAAAGTAATCGCCCCCCCGGGTTACGGTAAATATTGTATTTAGAACTTCAAAAAGGTTATTAGACAAATTATCGGCAGTCAAAGATGCGCCGGCGCAGGATGAAAATAGCAGTGAGGGTGTTGGTTTTCGATTCGTTGTGGTGCAAGCGAGACGGATTGGGGAAGCGTATTAAATTAATAATGTTCTTTCAGCCACATGCTTCTGAATATTCTAGATTATTATCTACAAAAGATTGAAAATAAATACAGTCTTACTAAAGATAAGTGTATAGCAATTTTTAATTGGGTAAATAAACAATAAGAAAACACGAAACAGCTAAGCTCTGTAAGCAGCAAAAATTGGTGTTATTTACTTTAGGCAACTGTTTGAAAAAATGTATCAAGCAGACGGGCCTGACAATTATCATAATAAAAAATACATTATTTAATCATTAGGTTCAAAACCGATAATTATATCTACCTTTCTCATCTATTAGCTCCAACAATCTGAGAAATATCTTCCCATTCATGTTTTTTTTTAAATCCTCGCTGGCGCCTCTGTATCAGGCCAAACGGCGGCTTGTTTGATGTTCCGCCATGTTTACACTAAGCTAACTGAGAAACAAGTCATTTCGTCTGATCGCGCCGCCTTTGATCTCGCCGACTGTTTTTGTGCGTTGAGTTATTGCCGGTCACAGTTGAGAGCGATCCTTGAAATATTTTTGGTATTGGGAAATCAAATCCTGGACTAGCATATGATCGTTTTGGATGGCACAAACAAAGGGAGCTATGATGCCGAGCTGTGGGCTAAGTCTGGCTGTGGATGATGATGATTGCTAATCTGAGAAAAACTGACAACGAAACCTGCATGCTTACCACCGTCATCATCATCATCATCATCCGCAGCCTTTTTCATCCCACTGCTGGGCATAGGCCTCTCTTGTGCCAACTTGTGTCTGACCCATGTACGACCTGCTGTTTTTATAATGTCGTCGACCCAACTAGCCGCCGGACGACCTACTCTTCTGTAGCCCTCTCGAGGGCACGGTGCTTACCACCGTATTTCTACGGTAAAATAGTAAAATTAGGTACTTACATTTGACTTCAGGCAACATCGAAATAGTCTAGACACTTTCATTTTACTCTCCGTAGAAATGGGTTGGGAGAGGTTCGGATCAAAATTACATCGCCAATGCACGGTGCTAGACTCCTGACATTGTAAAAAACAATGAACATTCGAAATTCTTTGCCTATATTTGATTGGCTTCAGCACTTTAGCATGACTGACTATTTCGTTTCAAGAAGATGGATCACCTAAAAAATTGTTAGGCCATAAACAGTGTTTGTTGTCTTGGTTCACGCCGTTAGTCAGGTTAAACAAGAGTGATCCTAACGATCTTAAAGTCCACATGCTTTTTGAGTAGCAAATTATACGTTTGTAGTCTGTGTTAGCTGCACTATGTCTGAGTTATCGACGTGACGAGGCGGTGACAGACACATCCGCGACTTCAATCATCTTCTGTCGGAAACCAATGTTTCATAGCCTTTACTATTGGTGATTAATATACTGCAGCCTGTGCCTCTTTCGGGATGTTATTTGTTTGATGGCATCAAATGGCGTGGCGAACGATTGTTTGGCTCTGACAAAGATCAAATCTTTGCAGATCATTTGGGACATGTTTCATGATCATGTTTGCATTATCTGCAGATTCGTGCCGGGTCTGGATTGTAGTACAATTGTACTACAATTGTACTACACGTACGTTTCGAAACGGCACAGGGAATCTTAGTGTGCGTTCAGGACTATGAATGTGACCGTGGGATGTGTTAGTTATTTGTTTTAAGCTAGATGGCTTTGTTAGCCTAGTGGTGGTCTTGGATAGTGGATTTTTTGCTACCCATGTCTTTGATTGATTTGACTTTTTGTAGTTAGGGACAATAAGCTGAGAGACCATGTTAAGGTGCCGGCTAAGCCCCCTTCTTTTTGAAAACTTCCTCAAGCAATTGGATTTCAGGATTTTACTAACATCTTCTGCCCTGGCAGAACACCTTAAAAAAATATTTTTTCTAATTCATCACACTTTTTTATGGTACTCAAAACTAGGGTACTTATCCGATTTCAAAAAGTATTTTACAGCTCAAAAACTATTGGTAACCTGAGTGGCATCTATATTAGAGCAAAGTCGCAGTCGAAAGCTAGTTAGCATAAATTGGATTGTAGAACTTTTTCAAACTTAAAAGCAGCAAGGCGGTCTGTAGGCGTGGCTTGTGGAGCACCGCCTCTGACGTCACGAGACAACATGGCCGCCGCTGCAGCTGCACATGACGTAGCTTGACATTGAATGAGCTTCGATTTTACTTTCAAGCGCTCACTGGTTGAGCCTTCGATTCAATGAGCGTCTTCATGAAATGTTGTCACTACCGTTTTAATCGAAACCTTCTGATGTAGTCTTAAACTTAGCTAAGCTTGTACTATGGAAATGGGATCCCAATATAAAATAGCTCTTAGAATACTTCGATTCTCTTTTAGTAAGAAAACCGAATTCAATGTTTGACTCAGGACGCGGCGTGGCTCAAGGCGTCAAGTGAGGATAAGCCCACCCTATAATAAAATAGAATAGAAATCGAATCGACATAAATAGCGCTTAGACTCGACCTATGCACCTGCGACACCACCTGCGACTATTAATGGCATTATTTGGAAATTATAGACTCCTGATCGGAAGGAAATTAAGTACTTACATACATTTTTTGTTTATATTTTCTGGTTGTTTTTGTTATTATTGGTGAATTATTGATGTATGTTATTATTTTATTTTAAGGAATGTTAAATTATATACCTACTCTCTCTATCGTTTTAGGTTATCCTGTAAAGATAGAGTTGATGATGTAAACAAATAAATAAATAAAAATAAATAAATAAATTTTATGTCAAGTACCGCGGCACATGATTTCCTAGGGCCGTATTCCCGTTCTTGTTTTTGTTTGTTTGATGAATATTCGGATGTTCCTTACTACGATTTCGGACTTCAAGGGCCAATTTTTCAGCCTGTAATATTTGGTCCTAGATTAGGAGCATGTTTTAACATTTGATCTTCTTATCTACCGGGAAGACGGAACGGGAATACGGCCCCAGGTACCTATAGATTAAAATTGCTCCTCAAAGAGGCTCCTTACGTGCACTTGGATTGATATCAGATACTAAGAGTACCACAAAACCTAAACGAAGAACATATAGCGGGCGAAGGTCCGCCTGCGACGCAGAAGGTTGCGGGTTCGATCCCCGCCGCTGGACAAATGTTTATATGACCTACAGATATTTGTCTCGGGTCTTGGGTGTTTCTATCTATAATATGTATTTACAAACAAAAACTATATACTTAAGTAGTTTATCAGTCATCTGCGAGTAGTACCCATAACACAAGCTCTGCTTACTTTGGGGCTAGATGATGCTGTGTGAAAAGTCCAGCATTATTTATTTATTTATATGTATCTGCAGATCTTGTCGTCTTTCTTTAACGATATAGAGATTTTAATTTGCATTTACTACCTTCTATGGCCATAAAACTACTGCCAGATAACTAAAAAAAAACGTAAACAGGTTCACGACTGTATCCCCAAGGTGCGGTAGACATTCTCTCAGATCATTTTATGTTACTCATTCCAGATTTAATACGTAATGACTATTTGAGTTTATTTAATTTTTTCCTGTATCAAATTAAAAATTGCACGCCATACCTACTGGCAGAATACATTGTTTCCGGATTGAGTTTTTATAAAACAAAATACCACCATGTACTACATGTATTTCAGGCAATAAATCTTTACTTTACTTTACCTTATCCTTTGAAGATGTCTAAGGAGGATAGTCAGAGGCATGTCCAAACACATATTTGAAACTTACATGCCCACATCTTGCAGAAGTTAGTATTCCATAGGTTTCCTCACGATGTTTTTCTTCACCGTTTAGAGCACGTGTTAAAGCGCATATAAATTTTACGAAACGCAAAATCCATTGATGCACGGCCGGGATTCGAACCCACCACCTTCTGATTGAAAGTTGAGGTACAGGCCAAATAACTAGTAATAGCTTATTTACTTCACAAAGGAACCATAAAAATCCAAGTAACGACCATAAACATAACAAATCATAAACCAATTTTAGTTACAGACAAACCGAGTCCACTTAAGCCCACCTAAGCTATACTTAAGTCTAAGCTATACTTAGGCGTAATTTAACTTAAGTAACGGTTATTATTGAGGTCTTAAGTAAAAATACAGCGGGTCTTAATAACGTAATTCCAGTCATTATTAAGCATTTCGATTGAATACAGAGATGGGGTGAGGGTGGGTCGTAAAAAATTGCTTAATTTTTATAAGACAATCCTTAAAAAATGAACTCAATTAAACCACACACACGTGATCCTGTGTGTGTGTTCATATATACAATGTGCCGGTGCTTTAACCGACAATGAGCTCATCAAAGATTTAGATTCCGTTGTCAGGGATTCCGCGGCCGAGCGGTAAGGCACTCTGGCTTTATGAGAATCGTCTGATCGTCGCCGGTTCGAATCCCGTTGGAATCGAAAAATTTGATAAGACTTTTCATTTCTCGACAATAGCAGCCTTCACACGCACAATCTATCGCGAGTGATACAGACAATCGCGCGCGAAAAAACGCGTAGCTTCAAGTTTCAAAGAAGTTATCAGTCGCGATTGCACGTACAGGCTTTCCCGCACGATTGCGTTTTGACAAGAACTAACGAGTAATCGCGCGCGAAAGAACGCGTAGAATCAAAATTGTCACTCGCGATTGCGTGTAAAGGCTTTCCCGCGCGCAACCCTTTACGCCCAATCACTCGTGAAAGATTGTGCGTGTGAAGGTCGCTATTGAAAGAGTAATTACGAGAATCATCATTATCATCCTCAGCCAGACTTCACCCACTACTGGTTATAGGGCTAAGCTTATGCCATCCACCACAATCTTAAATATTACACTAACACCTCACTAACAACATAAGTGCAATAAATATTTCTATTCTATTTCTATAATTGGTCTCACACTATCCCCAGAAGTTACGCCAATAAGAACACTAACTGGTTTCCTCACGATGTTTTCCTTCACCATTTAGAGCACGTGTTAAAGCGCATATAAATTATACCAACCGCAAAATCCATTGATGCACAGTCGGTATTCGAACCCACAACCTTCGGATTGAAAGTCGAGGTACAACCCCATTCGGCCAACACGGCTAACAAGAAAATCCGCGGTTGGTGACTAGCGAGTAGTAGTGAACCATTATACAATGTATGATTATTAACGATTTTATTATACAAAATGTGTATTATGTGTAATTTCCATTCAACCATTAAGCTTGTTTGTTAAATTATAATAACTAACAATTTATATGCAAAATGCCACCTTTGGTGTTTCTAGAGCTATGTTCTACTTATTTATGTCTCCGACTGTACTTTGCATAATCGATTATCGTTTTGTTTTCTTCTTTTATGATTTTTTAAATCGTCAAAATTAGGAGAGTGGAATAAATTAGACATTTAGAATTATGTAAAATCAAAGCTTACATCTTTTATTAAAAAAAAAACATAAAACAAACATTTTATTGTACAACTTAAATGTAGGTACAAGTACATCAATGGTTTAAACTTATAAGTAGCTACAAGTCATTGACTTGACACTAGGCAATCAATGATCTTAATGCACTATGAAATAAGGAACCTACCTCCCGTGCTAGTTAGAAACTGTGTTACGGCGAGGTAGGCCCTCCCTCCCTTAATGGCTTATAGACGTAAAGAATTAGTTGGTACTTATAGTAACTACGAGCAAATTAAAAGTTAAAGAAAATCTATGAAGATCTAGGTACTGACTAAAAGCTTATTTGACTATTATTTATAATAAAAACTTAACACAAGTAGGTAGTAGGTAACAATTTTAGTAACTACTTACTAAATTAATTATAACTAAACTTAAGAGCAAATAGTGGTTACATAGTTTTACTTTATTATGACAAAGAGGTTAAAGTAATATAATAAACATTCATCATCATCACCCGCAGCCTTTTTCATCCCACTGCTGGGTATAGGCCTCTCTTCGCTTGTGCCAACCTTCCCTATCCTACGCCAGTCTGACCCATGTACGACCTGCTGTTTTTATAATGTCGTCGACCCATCTAGCCGCTGGACGACCTACTCTTCTGTAGCCATCTCGGGGGCACCACTCGGTAATCACTCTGCTCCACCGGTCACCACCGCGTCTGGCCAAGTGTCCTGCCCAGCTCCACTTGAGCCCCAATATACGCTTGCTGACATCGCTTACTTCAGTCTGCGAATATCGGTATTGGGGATATGGTCTAAAAGTGTGATGCCGAGCATGGCACGCTCCATGGCCCTCTGTGCTACTCTCATCCCGTGCACAGTCTCCTTCGTGAATGTCCATGTCTCGGCACCGTAATAAACATTATTGCTCTGTAAATTCTGTAATATCAGATCCTTCGAAGATATCTATGGGGTAGTAATTTTTCAAAATGCATGGGACTATAGGTGTCCAGATCTAGCACTTGAATTTCGACTACCAACACCATTCAATTAGAAATATGTAGCTCATTAGCTTATTTAGTGTTTACTTAAGCCCTAAGTATTACCTAACCCGCCCACAGCTGTCTATACAAGTTGGTTCAATCTAAGCACCTAGAGATCAGCGGTTTTCAAAATAGCGGGGCTGGTTTTGATATACAAGATTGGGGTACTGTGCCTAGGAAAATGTGCCTGAATTGGTGACAATTTGAGGATCGGTTCACATCTGACGGAAGATGCGTGATTATCGGTCTCGTAACGCCAGAACAGACAATTATATGAAAAAACAAACTAGATAAATCCAGGAAGTCTTAGGTGGTAGAGACAACACAATGTCAGATGACATTGTGTCATTGTGTGAAATGTGTATTGTGTGACATTGTGTTTTCTCAGTCAACATTTTGCAGAAATAAACTTAGCATGAGAGAATATTATGATTGGAAAATAACGGTTACCGTTTTTTAACAAACTGCTTAGTTTTCTATCTATTCAAGCGATCGCAAGCATAAATATTAGAATAGTAACGAAGTGGCGACTATCGCTCGCTGTAAATTAACGCGTTAGTTATAAGCTATGTTTATTTAACAGGTGTTAAGATTTGTATTTAAAGGGTGCAGTTAAAAGTGATTTCTAGGTTTAATTTAAACAACTTAGTGGGATTAAAAGTACGACTTTTAATCCAAAGGTTCGATTCCTTTATGATACCTAAGAACTCTATGTTAAATTTGCGATCGATTGCTGATTGCTCACTGGTTAGCGGAACTAGCTCCACTGCGATAAAATATTCGCCTTTTCTTTCATTTCTGCGTTATAGTCCGGTAACACGAAAACGGTCTCATAGGCCATTAGTATTAGGCCCTCCGTCATAAAAAAAAAATTCTGCGTCGTAGCATCAAACATCAAACATCCATCCATCCATCTAGTGTAGGTATGTTCAAATGTGTAATAAAAATGTACCTGAGTGCCCCCCTGTTTGCCTCGTCACGACTCGTCGTGTAGGTAACCCTCAATAACGTAATGACAGTGCCCGAACGAGGCGCCAACAGTCGGCTTTCGGCTTCGGTCAAATTACATATCATTTGGCCGAACAGACAATCACATCCGTCTAGAGTGCCAATCACACTTTCTGAGGCAAATTACACATGTTAGTCTTGTTTAATTTGCTGCAAATTATAGATTTGCCGAAAGTTTTGTCTATGATAGGGTGTCAAATGTTTTCTTAAGAAAATTAGAACTGCATTTTTGTTTAAGCGTTTACTTTAACAAAAATTGCTATTAAAATGTATTCAAGTGGTGTTTATAGGCAAGTATTGAATGAAAGTTGACGAAAAATAAATATGCTATGGCCATACAAAATTTATCGCAGTTATGAAATCAAAATAAAAAATGTGTGCGGTGATATCAGGGATACCTAATTATGATTATCAACCAGTACATCTACAAAAATGCACTTCTTGTTTACAGGAGATATCGAAGTGCACCCAGTACAAGCTTAAGCAGGCGAAAATTTGCCCAAATTGTAATCTATTTTCTATGATGGATGACGTTTGGGCCCGTTACCTGTTATTCGGAAACCTTGGCGCCACCTTTGTTTGACCGGCGCCAATTATCCTCAGTCCATTTGGTCATTACAAACTTCCTGGGTGGCGTCTATGAATGAATTTTAAGACCCTGTCGGCAAAAAGTGCAATAAATAGGTGTTAAGGCTAAAATAAAAGTTGTAAAGTTTTATCTTTTAAATCTGCTTTTAAATAGTGAGCTGTGAAGAGGAAATAATAAAACTAAAAAATTAAGGCCTTCATTCATACATAGTATTATCTAAATGCACTGGCAGGTACTTTCTAAAGATGTGCTAGTAGGATCACTATGTAATTTTTTTGTTGGAACAAAAGTTTTGTTATCAATGTTAGCAAGTGCTCTGAATAATCTGAGGAATAATCCGAAGAGATGGAAATGCTTTCGAAGTTCGCCGACGTCACCACCCAAAGATTTGAATTTCAAAAATCGAACTCAAAAGGACCGCTATTCGTGACTCGCGTCCCTATTCAGCGCTTTTTGCTCTGACAAGTGTCCAATTATCGCTTGATTGAAATAATAATAGATGGCCGAAGATAGCGCTTCCAGCATTCGGAATTAGCTGATCCGAATTCTGCACAGCATAGGATGTTGCAAACAGTAAAGGTACTTGAGACATCCAGCTAACTTATATTTTTTTTGGATAAACCTTGGACCTGGATAGATTTTTATGAGTCTGTTCAAAAAGAGAACCATCGTGGCGTTACGGTGAACTAGCATGATGCCAACCCAAACCAGGTGTCATTTTGTAAGCAAAAATAGTAAATTAGCACACGCACGCCCTCAATTCCTAGGAAACTTCTCTTTTTGAACAGACTCTACTAAGTTTAAAAAAATACTATGAAACGGATTTAAGTAGCCAAAAACGACTCTGAGTGCGGGCAGACCACAACAGGGGCAGACAGATTGCCGCTGTAGCTTACTACTGCCAAAATACAGCTATTGCACAGTAGTTAGAACCATACAACACTTCTGAATAACCACTATCAAAACTGTGTCTCAGTTTTTGCACCCACCCGCGAACAGTGACATTTTCGGACGTCCTCGGCAACAAAACACATGGATGGCATTCGTCCATCCATGTTTTGTCCTATTATTCATTCCCGCGGCACTTTGAGACGCCAAATTGATTCTAAAGAATCCTCAGGACCGCAACGGTTTCTTTCGACAATTTCAATCATTTTGACGTGAAACGGGAATTTCATTTGGCGGTCCCTTTAGGAATCCTGATTTGGATTAGCATTTGGAATTTGATTCAAATTAATTCCTGGGTCTCTTTTTCTTTTAAAACTAGCGGTATCTGGTAGTTGTATTTATGAAGTTAACCAGAAACAAGTGGCAATGGGTGGATGTATGGTTCAAATATACGAAATGTTCTCCTAGGCATTCCCTTTCCACACTCGCTTCATACACTTGTTTGTGTTCATTCATTCTCTGCATGTCCGAACCTCTGCAATTCCTTGCATGCCTATCATCATTCTAACCATAGTTATGCCATTAGTTTTTTAATGAGCACAATTTTTAAACCATTTTCAAAATAGAGAAGATTTTAAGTATGAAAGGGTATACTCGAGGATCTACTCGAGATGGTTCCATACAAATTTTAGTCCTGAGGGATTGATACTTTTCCTATAAAGCTCAAAACAGGCCGCACTTGCTTAAATTTTTAACCTGAATGCAACACTGAAGTTGTTGTTGTTGTTGTTGTTTTTAGCCCCCACTATCCCACTGCTGGGCAAAGGCCTCCCCTCGAGTTTTCCAAGCTTTCCGGTCCAACGCTATTGCCCGCCACTGATAGTCGCTGAAGGTGTCCAGCTCGTCGCGCCATCGCTTGCGTGGTCTGCCGCGCCGTCTCACTGTCTCAGGGCTCCAATCAGTGGTTATTTTGGCCCACAGTTCGTCCGGCATGCGGCAGACGTGCCCCGCCCAGTACCACTTGAGTTTCCCGGTTTTAGTTTTACACTGAAGTACTTAAGTATTTTTTGTTCATTTTGAAACGTAATTAATATTTATTTACAGAAACAAATGCATCTTCCTAGGACAGCCAATTGCAAAGAGCATTAGTCCGTGAGTGTGAATACTAATACCCACATTAGCATGCATTGCGTCGCTGTCCTATCTCGAACACTAATTAGCTTAGCCTGGCTGCAAGTTTATTTTCTAGATTAGATGAAACGATGCACAACTGTATCTCTAAGGCGCGGTAGACATTCTCTCAGATCAAAGCACACAGGAACTTAGATGTCTTAGGGGCTAGTTAGACAGTCGAGATTGGCCATTTTCGGATATTAACTCGGCCAACGGGGCTCTTTAGATCAGATGTAGGTAGGTAAGTACTTAAAAGAAATTGATGCTAATTAACATATTTTACTAGATAAAACCTACGCCAATACACAATGAGAACTGGTAGAGCCTGATAAATTGTTTGATTAAAAGTTCATTTCACATTTATGTCCAGTTCGTCTGCTCAAAAGTCCATCATGCTTTGAAGAATCGCGGCAAAACGATACTTTAATAGAACCAAAACATGCTTAAAATAGATCCCGACTCGACAAGTTCCTATCCATCCAATTATCGGCACACATCTCGGATGTGGAGCCATCAATATGGCATTAACACCACACAGATATCAATCAAGCAAAAACGATACGCTAGACGTCGCATTGTGTGCAAAGTGAACGGCAAATGTACCCTTAACATGCACTTGCAATCAAAAACCAACCCTATACTCATGAAAGGAAGATGGATTTTCTATTACCGAGAGTAAAACAGCTTTTGGATCAAACAACAAGAAAACTTCGACTGAAAACTCAAGTAAATAACGTCTATTTTGCATTGGAGGAAAGTTGAAAATGATGAATTGAATTTGCAAATGCTTTTACGGTAAATTCAGCTTTATATAGCTAGAAATAGAGCGGAAAGTTCGATGGTGGTTGGTTAGTTTGTTAAGGCAAAGTGCTCAATCGTCGAGTTGACAATGACAGCACGGTGGTGACTGAAAAAGTTGTATCAATCATATGTGACGATGATTGACGATGTTGGGTAAACCGGGAGCAAGTAAGTTCTAGTGTGTTCTCTTTATCAAAAGCTTTTTTACATTCACTTTTCAAAGGATATTGGAAAGCATTCAAACCACCCTGCTGTGCGAAACATTATAATAAAATTTTTAGGTGTTCATAAACTATATTTTTATTATTTTAAAGCATCAAGTCCTTCAGCAAAATTGCGATATTTTTTATCTTGATCAATGAAAAAATTATAAAAGAGCCGTTATAATTGCGTCATCATCTTTATGTTATAACTAAATCCTTGTTTGCTGAGTTGAGTATTGCGTAAAGACTTAATTGAGAAGAAAGAATCCTATAAAACTTTAATTATTTTATAACGACCAAATACAGAAGCAGCTGTTTTACAATCGAAACTTCAATAAAAAACCTCGTATAAAAACTCTTTATATCTCAAACGATATTTTTAAAAATGTGCGTCAGATTTTATCTGAACGATAATTTCGCGACAAAGTGCCGACGGAGCCGTGTCGGTTTATCGATAAAATTAAAAGTTTTACTGAATAAGATACGCCTAAAAAGCGCCGCCTTAAGTTGAAACACTCATGGGACCCTTAGCACAAGTTGCTTCTCAAATAACAATTCGAAAACGAAGGTCCAGTCTGAAAATCAGCGTTACTCTGTGCCTTCGGGCATGGAGTAACAATAAGCTGAGACTGGACCTTTTTGGCTCACTACAGCACACAGACCACTGCTGCACCCACCTATGTAGGTGCTCGACTGCTCGTATTAGGTGTTATTAGTTAATTAAGCACTGTAATAATAATTTTGTTCATAATTTTTTTTTTCTAGTTTTTTTTACTTATGCACTTGTTACTTGTCTTTGTTTTTGTGTCTGTGTCTAAAAAATCATTTATCTATCTATCTAAAACCATATTCATTTTTAACTTGAAAATTTAATATTAATAAAGCTTGTTTAGTTTCGTTGCTTTTAATAGATATTCGAAGTGAAGCTATGTTAGATTAGATACTATTAGACTTAAAAAAATTTGCTCTTTTTTGCCACGTTATAATGGGATCACCAGATGAAATCTAGGCCCCCAAACCATGCCAGATGTCTCCAGTATATCACATAAGAGCTGAAATGGACTTAGCTCTTATCTACTTTTTTACAATTAATTAAAAACCATAGCATTCATGCTGATTTTTTCATGAGTTAGGTAGGTACTTAGAATTTTTAAAAAGTACCTAACCTTGGGTGCGCTGGAATTCATCGAGTATTTCTCTATAATTTCTAACGCAATCGAGATTAAATCTCGGTATTAATAAACTAGTGCTTATAATACGTTTTTGACAGCGCTATCTCGGATTGAAGTAAATGATCTTTAAAAAATAAGTTACGGTTATTATGTGCAAGCTTAGTGCGGCCATATTTTGTGAAGTAAATCAACAAATTAGATTTATTTTAAATAAAAAAATTTAGCTGCGCTCCCGCGGTGTGACCCGCGGTCCCTCGAGATTTTTTCATTTTTTCGGGATAAAAGTTAGCCTATGTCCTTCCCTGGGATACAACCTTTAACTATGCAACATTTCAGCTTAATATGTTCAGCGGTTTGGGCGTGAAAGCGTAACAAACAGACAGACAGACAGAGTTACTTTCACATTTATAATATAAGTATGGTTGGATAGTATGGATGGATATGGATAGGCTCTTTTATCGAAAATAAATCGAAAACTTTAGATTCCCCATTTTGTACGTGGCAGAATAGGCCGCAAACCCTATGCGCGGCGCGGAAAAGTATGTGGCCGATCGCAATGCGCGCGCATAGGAAAACTGATTAATTTTTCCCGCTATAGCGAAACATTTTTCACAACTCGTTTTCACTGTTGAAAATGAGTTTTTATTGTTATTTTATTCACAAGTGTGTTGAAAAACGTTGTATGATACACGTGTGTATTAATGATTACCGTCCTCGGTTCTGTTAAGAGCCTCGCCTTACGGCTCGGCTCTCAATAACGCCTCGGCGGTAATCACCAATGTTATACACTAGTACCATAATAATACTATTTCAATGAGTAACGCTGATTAGCACGTTTAAAGTGACCATAATTCGTTAATATTTGAGGATATCACACAGTGCCATCTAGATTCAAACTAAGCAAAGCTTGTATTATGTAGGTATTTACCAAATAACTTATAAAAAACATATATTACTTTTCTTACACCCAGACTTAAAACAACCTAAAACCTACAATGTGAAGGAGCTAGAGCTGTGTAGATATGGCGAAGGTTAGTAGCTGATAAAACATAGGTACCTTAGTCAGAGAGCATTACAAAATAACAAACAATACTTGTAATTGTTTATAATGTTTTGTAATTATTTATCTGAGTCTATACAAAATCTATTAGGAAAAAACAAGTTGTATTTTATGTCGTGTAACAATTGTTATTCCCATGTACATTAAACAACTTGTCGAATTATTCATGTCACACACTCAGTCATTTCGTTTTTGTTTTCATCTTTATATGGCAGTTTGATTATACCTTATACTCGAGTGAGAATGTCATACATAAGTGAAGACACAGTCCGGACACTTAGACAAGACTCCATACTAATACCACGATATAATTATCTACATAATAAATAAATAGTTTAATAAATAAGTACTTAGGTATTCCTTCTTGATAGATCATCGAAGTTAAGCAACGTTCTGATTCGTAAGTGGATGGGTGACCGCTAGTGATATTATCAACTGAGCGTTTCCGTTCTGAGGGCACGTGGTCGATCCCGGCTATTAAATTTAGCCAGCTTAAAAACACCCTAACTCATACGAACTTCTTTTCTTTAAAAACGCAATCGAGAACTCGAGGGGCAAGTGAGTTTGGGGCGGAGTGAGGAGTGTGTCCATTCTATACGGAGCACTTTCAGATATTCTATGACAAGAATGCCAATTATTTAATGTAATGAATTGGAACGTAAACTTGTGCAATTTGTGATGGAGTGAGACAAGTTTTTAGCACTTTCCTTTTGTCTGACAACACCTGTTAAGGAACATGAGTGTTAATTTGAATAAATTATTGGCAGCTTGTGCGCAAATGATTTTCTGTAATGTCGCTTCTGTTTTTGCGTGTATGAAGTACTTAAAAGTTTAATGACTTAAAGCAATTTTAAAATAATTAATAAGTTTTTTTTTTTTTGCCAACCTTCAGTGAACTATGCTTAACAGTTTCATTCAATTATACTTACGGCCTTACCAATAAACGTGGTATAAAGTTATTCCTGAGTGTAAACTGTCAAAATGTATGGTTATTTTTAGTTTATTCCGAGGAATAACTTTATGTCAAGTTTATTAGTAAGGGCTTTAGAGTTTTTTGTTTTTATTGTATTTTTTACGTTGTTAGTTTTATTATACTTACATGAATTTATTGTAAAAAAAAAATTGAATTCTTTTGTATTCTTTGTTTATCACGTAAATGCAATAATTTTTAGTATTTATTATCCTGTACTCAATCAAATCATTGTCTTCCTACTGCACTAATACCAAACCACAGTTTCCACCAATACTTCAACGGATGTTGGGATTACTTTAAAGTAATTAAGCTGTTTTAGTAAAACAGTGTTTAAACAGTAAATTTACCCAATTTACGACGTGTTGGTCGTGAGTCAACCTTTTTAAAGCTAAATGGATTTACATCGTTGATTCGCGAACATTGAGTCATTTCCGTTTTTTTTAATGGAAGTGATTAAGTGAGCGTTGGCGTAGTTGTTACTTTTTTTTGTTTTTTTTTTTTATAATGCTGGACATTTTCACACAGCATCATCTAGCCCCAAACTAAGCAAAGCTTGTACTATGGGAACCAGATAACTGATATACTACTTATATACTTTTTGTTTGTAAATACATACATATTATACATAGAAACACCCAGACCCGAGACAAATATCTGTAGGTCATACAAACATTTGTCCCGCGGCGGGGATCGAACCCGCAACCTTCTGCGTCGCAGGCGGACCTTCGCCCACTGCGCCACAGAGGTCGTCGAGACTTAGAACTTAGGTATAGGCCATAGTTCAACTTTTTACGTGGTAACTAAGTTTTTTTGTATTTTTAAAAGTAAAAAAGAAAGCTACTTACTGTACTTATAGTTATTCAAGGCCAATCCTACTCTATAACCTTTGAAAATCTTTAGGCGTAGTTTAATTAGCCTATACTGTCCCACTGCTGGGCAAAGGCCTCCCCCGTCACCTTCCACACCTCGCGGTTTTTTGCGATTTTCCCCCAATGCTTCCTAAAGGGTCATCGCGCCAGCGCTTTTTAGACCTGACTCGGAGTCGCCTGCCATCCACCGGGATCCAACCAGTCACTACTCTGGCGCACCTGTCTGGGTGCAGTTATAAATATAAATATTATATTGAATAGCTTTATTTATCATCCATACTAATATTATAAATGTGAAAGTTACTCTGTCTATCTGTCTATCTGTCTGTCTGTTTGTTACGCTTTCACGCCCAAACCGCTGAACAGATTAAGCTGAAATTTGGCATAAGTAGTTAAGGTATAAACTTTAACTATGTCCTTCCCTGGGATATAAATCCCAGGGAAGGACATAGGCTACTTTTTATCCCGAAAAAATTTAAAAAAATCCCGAGGGACCGCGGGTCACACCGCGGGAGCGCAGCTAGTTTACATATATGTATAAATATAAATATTAAATAGCTTTATTTATCATTTTGCATGTCTTGAAAGCTTTTTTGCAATGCTCAATTATGCGTGAGCAAACAATATTGTTTAAATATTGTGTATTTGTACTGGGTATTGTTTCCTCAAACATAAGCCCACACAGTTCGTTGTCAAAACATTTTGTTAGTAAAAATGGTTAAGCGTGTGTAGGTGAGTGTGTGTGAGGGTTCCTGGTTGTCAAAAATGTATATTAAAATTTAAAAAGCTTTATCCTTTTTTTGTAAGTTTGTTCATACCTTTTTTTTCGTCTTTTTACCATACCTGTTCATACCTGGATCAACACCACCTGTGAAAAGTTGCCTTTCTTCAACAACCACAGCTTACTTAATATTACCTAATCTAAGAACTGCTAGATTTGTTCAATAAACTTGATCTCAAAATATTTATGCAAACAAATAACGACATAAAAATGAAAATCGTATAAACAAAGTGCATCAAAATCAAATGCCCGTTTGCACTGTATACAAAAAGCAAACAGTAGCTGACCACCTACAGATTTTAAAACGTCGGTCGAATGTGTACTATGTCAACACGATTAACTAAACGCGTTCATCGATCATACGAAACTCGAGGTTAAAGTGTTTGTTTTAGTTAGTGGTTAGTGATGGATGTAGAAATGAAGATTTTGCTGCTGTTTTGTTAACAGATGTCTCTATTTGTTCAGTAAAATAAATATTAAAACATACCTTTCTACATGCAAGGCACTTTTAAAGCATTGCCTTCTTTATATCCGTTGTTTGATTATTTTAAGTTCAAAATCCATTGATTCCTTGTAGGCCTACCAGTATAGACCAAAATCATCAAAATTTATCTCTAAAAATATACATAAATTTAAGAAACGGGCACGAACATACAAGCGCCAACTAACGTCAGATACTAAAGACTAAAGACCTGCATTAAGTCTGAATAACCGCTAAAACCATATTTCTATTTTTTTATGAATACAAAATAGAAAAAGTACAAAATAACACGACAGCTGTGTATGTATGACGTCAATTGAAGTCGTTATTAACAAGTCAATAAAATTCATCTACAGCTTTCAATTTCATTATACTTACTACTCGTCTCAAAAAATAAAAGTCATCACTATAACCTATTCAAACAATACCACAATCATTGCACTTAACACTATTTGTTCAGCGGCGCAAACAAAACACTCGCCCAGCTACCGTGACGAGTCACTCGTTCGAGAGATGGCGCAGTGTAAACACTCCACCGACAGTTCGGACGTGGTCAAATTCGGTAGGCAAAGAAAAAATACCGCCGGGATCGTTAAATAATACTTATGTTTAAGAAGAATCAACCGTAGCTTAGATATTAAATATTGCTTTTTGGCATTTAGGTACATCATCATCCACAGCCTGACTTCACCCACTGCTGGGTATAGGCCTCCCTAAGCTTGTGCCATCCACCACGATCCTGCGCTAATCAATCCCATTGACGGCCCGCGATGTGTACAATATCGTCTGCCCATCTGGCCACCGGACATCCTATATACCTAACATAAAAAAGGAGTATTCCCGATGTCCCCACTGAGTTGGGCCCAGTGGTGGGCCCAAGGCTTTTTTAATAAAATTTCAAAATTTTATTCCCGAAGTCCCCACCAGCATGTGGGGACATCGTGAATAAAATAATATTATTTTTTTAAGAGACGTTGGGTCCACCATCACTTTGGATTTTAAATTTTGATCTCTACTCCGTCACCTGTATCAATTTGTCTTATTTCACAATGAATTTCAAGTTTAATTCAATTTTGAGTTAGATAATTGAAAAGTGTCAGGACTATGACTGTGCGAAACACTCGTGTCAAGTGGCGGAGTCATTTCGTATCTCGCATGCAAGTGCAGTCGAGTGCATCCGTCGCTTTGATCTGAGCGAGTGCTGGTGAGATAAGGTGTATTTTTATAGCTATTTTTGCAATACACATTACACAGGGCTATTTTTAACACCCGACGCAAAAAAGGGGTGTTATAAGTTTAACGTGTCGGTCTATGTATCTGTCTGTGGTATCGTAGCTCCCAAACGGATGATCCGATTTTCGTTTGTTTTTTTTGTGTCATAGATAATTTTATCCCAAGTGTTCTAAGCCATGTTTCATGAAAATCTGTTCAGCCGTTTGAAGATCATCAGCTCTTTCCTGGTTGATGAGGGGATCTGACTAACTTCCAAAGTCTAGTGGCGGGGGTTTTTTCGTAGCAGGGTCTACGGGCTTGTTCAATGTGTATCCAAATTTTTACGTAAGGTATAAAATCGGTAAAATAATCGATTATAAATCGAGCAATCGAGTGAATAAATAATAGTACTATATACAGCCTTATACTACGATTATCCACCTAAACCTAGTTTTTTTTTTATGGAAGAGGGGGCAAACGAGCCAGTGGCACACCTGATGGTAAGTGATACCACAGACAACTGCAGCATCAAGAAGCACTGCAGATGCGTTGCCGGCCTTTGAGGTAGGTGGTGATTCTTTGGAACAAATTAAAACCATGTCACTGAGACCGAGACCGCTGACTATCAGGAACCATGATTTTTTTTAGAGGACGGATACAAGTGTGGACTAATTTACCTAAGTGTGCTCTTTGATAATAATAAAACGAATAAATTGATAATCAAATTGTGGTACTATCACAATACCCTACAACACAATAGTAAATGACCCTTCTTCAAGATGGAAATCAATACAGATAACTGATCACAAAGTATTTTGTCACTAGCCCTACCAATAAGGCCTCGTACAGACGTGCCGGCGCGTAATCGCACGAATAAATCAGCTATTATCTCGCCTCTCGAGCAACATAACAAAATGGTGACGCCAACAAATGACGGTCATTTTTCTCTTAGAAGCGTAACGGAGAACTCTGTCAATATAGCTTTGAGGTGCGGTTGTGGTGAGAGCTGGTAGCGGGAGAGGATATAAGGCGGGATTACGTAGAGCTTTGAAGCTAAGTATTTACCTAGGTACTTATAGAATAACAAAATTTGACTGGATGGGTGATAGGTGGGTGGGTGTTTTTTGAAGACAACTTAGGTGTACCTAATGAGGTAAGTTTAACCCCCGCTTAACGCGACCCCGCAAAACGCGAATTCGTAAAAACGCAATCATAAAAATTTGCGCTAAATTTACCCCGCTATACGCTTATGCGTAGATTTTTTCTTACATTGGTAAAGAGATAAGAAAAACATCTTTGAAACATTTTTTTCGAAAAAAGCATTTAACGCGCAGATTTAAAGACGAATTAATTCTAAGTAATCCCAGTGCAGTGGTCATACTGAGTAAATGCTTTTTGAATTTGACATTATAAATCTAATAAATTTTTGAATAAACGGGTTTTTATCACGTACTTATTGCAACGTCGGGACCAGTAAAACAAGTACGTGATAGAAACCCGTGTATTCAAAAATAAATTATGTCGTCAAATCACGAAAGTTTAAGTTTAATTATAAATCTAATCAAGGAAGGTCTTGGAATTAAGCATTATTAACATCGCTCGTCTAATGACATGACCCCGCTCGCACTCGCACGATACCCGCCCATCTCGCCCCATCTGCCGCCCTAACCGCTGTTATATTTTATTTGCGCGATAAATTACATTTTATTACACATATTTTGTCGTGTTATAATAACTAATGTACCCACTCTCTCAATTCGCATGTAATGCCCCGTAACGCATTTTTTCCGTTATTTATTCGTCCTTTTTATTGCTTTTTACCCCCGATTCTTGTTTTGAGTTACGGGTTTGTGATAAATAGAATTGTTTTTGCAAACGAATGAAACTGAAAAAATATCGTGCGATATTTCTCGACTATTGCCAACAAATTAAAAACTGCGCTATGACACTTCGTACTAACATCATGCAGTAACTATTACTTAGCAAATATATGGTCCTTTGACTAAGGGGATAGTCAGAAACATAAAAAAATAATGAGCAAAATGATCTTTAAAAAAAACACGCTTTCTTATATAATTTATTTGCATTATTCTCAAGCGTTGGTTAATTACTTACTCAATTTCCATCTTACAAAGTTACTTAACTTAAAATGTCGTTACTTAAGACTTAAGTAGTGCCTGACTAAATACGGCTATCTCTTCTGGTATGGTAGGCTCATCACAAACTTATATTTATTCAAGCAAGTCAGCAAAAACTAACCTCTAATCAGCGAGCGATCAAATTAATGTACAAAGGCGCTATAAATTACGCCAGGTGATTGGCAGCATGAAAAACCCCTACAATGTTAGTAAGTGGCCCGCGGGGACAGTTGATTGATGACAAAGATAGATGGCGCTGAACGGAATTATAAGAAAATGGTGCTTGGCTTGTTGGAATCCGTTTTTGGTCTCTAAGATTCTGGGTTCAAATCTCTTGTGTGTGTAAAAATAAAATAATACAACATGGTATAGCTATTATTTTTAATTTTCCAAAACAATTTTTTAAAAGTTTTTCACACTCAGGGAATTTTCAGTGTAAGTACCTACCTCTGAACTTCCTTCGACAGTCTTAAAGTTCTATGTCCATGCCTTTATTCTTGAAATAATAATGCAATTGGTTCTTAATATCAATCAATCGACCAATCTTCTTTTCACTGATGTTCCTCTCCATCCAAGGGTTGCCTGGAAGAGATCGCTTCTTAGCGATAAGGCCGCCCATTGTAAATTTTTATCTGGTGTTTCTTTTTTTTTATATAAGAGATTTCAGAAGAAGAATTTTCATTCATTCATTCATTTATTCAATCTCCAAATGTGTGATGGTAAGTAAATATATTTTACAAAATGTCCATCGGATCAGACAATACCGAGCCTTGTACAAAAGTCATAACTTAGCTATTTTCAAATCCAATATGTTCAAAATGTAGTTCCAACAATGAATTTGCTATAAAACCATTACCATAAATTGGAATCAGCTCACCCCCTTTCACACGGTAACGTCACAAGATGGCAGATGTTGGTTAACAAGGAAAGCAGGTTGTTCAATTTTACCGGGACTTGAAAGAATTTTTTTTTTTTTTTTTAAATAATGCTGGACATTTCACACAGCATCATCTAGCCCCAAACTAAGCAAAGCTTGTACTATGGGAACCAGATAACTGATATACTACTTATATACTTTTTGTTTGTAAATACATACATATTATACATAGAAACACCCAGACCCGAGACAAATATCTGTAGGTCATACAAACATTTGTCCCGCGGCGGGGATCGAACCCGCAACCTTCCGCGTCGCAGGCGGACCTTCGCCCACTGCGCCACAGAGGTCGTCAAGAATGTCTCTTCTTTTTTTTAAGCTATACTAGTAGCTATTACCTACATAGCAAGATCGAAACTTTCTTGGACTGGCTGCACTAATTTGCATAGTAGAAGGTATAATAAGGTTCCCCGAAAGACGCCATTTGTACATGGTCGACATTCCCAGAGCTCGTAAAAAGCGTTTTGAGTCTACATTTTTCATACGCACTGCCTAATTGTGGAACTCATTGCCGGGTACTGTATTTCCCGAAAAGTACCTACAATATAGGGGTAAGTATTCAAATCAAAAGTAAATAGGTTCTATCTAAGAAAGCATGCTCCATCTTAGAGGCAGAGGGAGGTCAAGTGCTATTTAATAAAAAAATGGCGGAATTACAGAGTGATATATGCCTCAGCCTGGGTACGTGTAGACAACACCTAGTGCTAGGCCAAGCGCTTAACGAACACCAGTGGCATTTTGCTGCCTCCTTATCTACTCGAAACGTGTAAACCAGCCATAAGAAAGACGAATCTATTATCTAGATTAATGTTTGTTTTTCCTTCATGCTGAAACGGCTTGATGAATTTGGATGAAATTCTTACAGGTTTTAATCTTGGGAAAACTCACGTATACCTGATAGGAACCGCGGGTGTAAGTAGGTAGCATTGAGGTAGTATCACTTATTCATCGTATTCATTTCCTGGTCCTACCAACTTCAACCTGCTTTCTATCTGACTGTATCATTCGATAAAATTCTTGATAATCGATAAAATTAATCGACCGTCATCACAAAGTCGACAACGCGTCGATAAAATTAAATAGATCCGACTGTGTCGATAGCCATGTTGAAACTAACTTTTATGTAGTTAGATTTATTGTAGGGGTGATTTAGTTTACAGTTACTTGGAATTTTAAATGTATTTAGTTTTTTAGCTCAAGGATTTTAATTTAAACTGTTCTGCTGGTTTCAATAAAAATTGTATGATATAGGTTACTTATTATGATTACTAACATCAATTAATGCAAGGCTATTATACCTAATAGCCGACGAAAGACGACCTCTGTAGCGCAGTGGGCGAAGGCCCGCCTGCGACGCAAAAGGTTGCGGGTTCGATCCCCGCGGCGGGACCAATGTTTGTATGATCTACAAATATTTGTCTC
This sequence comes from Epirrhoe tristata, assembly GCA_951394285.1. Classification (NCBI taxonomy): domain Eukaryota; kingdom Metazoa; phylum Arthropoda; class Insecta; order Lepidoptera; family Geometridae; genus Epirrhoe; species Epirrhoe tristata. The sequence continues at coordinate 11,015,632 of OX596144.1, read as the reverse complement.
GGGTCTGGGTGTTTATGTATAATATGCATGTATTTACAAACAAAAAGTATATAAGAAGTATATCAGTCATCTAGTACCCATAACACAAGCTTTGGGGCTAGATGATGCTGTGTGAAAAAAAAAGTCCAGCATTATAATAGCTACTAAAATAACACGTAAACGAAGCCGTAGGCATGCATCTAGTGATTTATAAAGAAACAGGAGATATCTTTCGCCTACACCTTACGGAACTCTTCAATAAAGTCCGCGCCATGAAAGAAGTCCTGCAGAAATCAGCAAACTGTTGCAAATTATCTTTTCACGTAGATTCATCACGAGTTTGAAAGGACTTCTTCCGTGGCGCATTAGAATGGTCACACAAACCACAGACGATATTTCCACTTCAACACAGGAGGTCAAAAGTACTGTGGTGAGGAAGTTGAAAAGTCCGGTGGGTACGGGAGGTGGAAATTGCGGTAGCGCGTAAAAATTCGAGGGGGTCGTTATAAGCGCAGTTTGTCATCTGCAAGCAGTTTTATGGTCTGTGGTCAGTCCGTTCCGGAGTGCATGCAAATAGAATTCTGGAATAGACGTGTTTTGTGTTCAGGGCTTACATATACGACAGAACATCAATATTAAGACCGAATTTTAATTTCTAATCAACGTAAATATGTAAATATCTCCACGTCAAAGTCAAACAATAAAATCAATCTTGTGTCTTTTACAGCTGTCTTACAACTATCAACATAAGTCTAATTGATCATTTTAAATCGTAAACGTAGTCTACTTCTACGAACTATAATAATGTACTTACAGATGCATAAAAAGCTGGATCAAAATGAATAGTCCTTGCATTAAAACCGCAATTTGAATGAGCCCTATCAAATTAATCATAACCATTTAGAGCTACAAGCACGAACAACACCACCATTTGCATGTCATTTGTTACGCGAAATACGGTGACCATGCTTTATGCTACACTACGGACATTTCAACTTTAAACCCTAATCTTTACGACACAACGTACACAATAGCTGACCGTTTCAACTTTTGTCAAAGTAAAGAGAATAGGGTTGATAATGGGATACTAAGCAATGGTCATAATTTTTGGTTACGCACGAATTTGTGAAACCGAGATTTATGCTTAAACAGATAGGGTTCAAAATTACTTTGAGTAATGTGACCATCATTTTTCATTATGCACGATTCATTAACATGAAGGGACAATTATGTCCGCGCCATCAATCACGGCGCCCCATCTTTTGATATTTTGTTTGGTGGCGCGAATTGTTGAGTTACGAGCACTTTGATTTAATGGTTCTATGAAAACTGTCTGTTCTTACTGAAATATGACAAGTTTTTGTGAAAACCTACAACCTTTATTTTCATGCCTTATTGTTTCAGTAACAGTATAATAGATTTTTTATATTGAGCCTGTAAATTTTATCATGACTGCGATAAATCTAACGATATCGGACTTAAATGGCTTCAAAAAAAGAACTTAGATTTTAATAGAATTCTCTGAAAAACAGCTATTGAGCCTAAACTAGACCCAGTTGTTGTCTGTATGTCACTATTTGTTCAACTTTCAACTACTTATTCAAATCAACATCAAGCTTAATACCATTAAAACGCCCTCACTCAACTAAAAGCTAATTCACAAGAGTTTTGACATAACGAAATCTGAAAGACGAAAATTTAAATTGGATTCGCGTCGAAGAGGAAACATGTTTGTACATATGTCTCTTTCTGACGTATGGAATTAGCATAAGCAAGCATAGAATATTATAAAACATCACGTAATGTTTCTCTTGATTTTCACTAAACTATCGCTAAGCTGTTTGAACCTTGATTCGCTAGGCTTCAAAATATCCACTAGATCTTCAAAAATCTGTGAGAATATAATGTAGCAAATTTTTAAGGCAATTAGTCAGCTGAAAATTAGAAACTGGATAGATGAAATTAATTGTATTGTGTTAATACTTAATTAATAACTTTCTTATCATGATCAGTATTTACTTAAGTACTCATACATTTAAAGTTTGCTTGCTTACTTTTATGGTAAATTTCAGATTTATTTCAATGATTTACTCGTAATTCGAAATTATATAGGTTCCATTAACGTCTAATAAATATAAATTCCTCGCAATCTGTATTTGAAAATACCTTGTGAAATGTGAACTCACAAGATTAATTTCCATAGTCAAAGTGATATAGCCAGTTTACCCACGAGGGGAACAATATTATTATATTTGACGGGTAATTTTGTGACAGCGTAAGGCAATCTTATTAAAGATGTAAATGAATGTGGAATGAATCCATTATTCTGCAAACAAGCCGGTAGGGCTTCATATTAGGGTCCGATCAGAAAGGTATAGAGATGGTTACAGCTTTGATGAAAAATAAGGAATTTTAAACGTTTTTTAGAAGTCCTAAGAACCATAGTTGATAACTTATTTTAATTTTGATACTTCCATAATCACATAAGGTGTAAAAATTTATTGAGAACCTTTTCCTTTTTTAAGCCAGTTAAATGGACACCATATATCAGTATGAAACTTGAACATATTAATAGTTATAAAACAAAATTAGTCATTGCTGCTGTAAGCCAGCGTGAATACCTAACTAATTAGGGACCTAGCTAATTATTTTCTCACGAAAATACTTTTAAGTGTTAATGAATGTCCAAACAATTCAAACAAAGCTTACTGTATGTAAAGTCGATGTGTTTTTTTTACAAAAATCTTGCGAAAACTTTTACATTGACACTAACAGCTCCATACACTTCCCACTCCGGGCTGTTTATTAATCGCGTTAGCATATTTTCGTGTGCATTACAGGGTAATATTGGCTTAAAATTGTAGCCGTCATACATTTTGCGTTTATTTTGCATTTTACGACCTCTGTGGCGCAGTGGGCGAAGGTCTGCCTGCGATGCAGAAGGTTGCGGGTTCGATCCCCGCCGCGGGACAAATGTTTGTATGACCTACAGATATTTGTCTCGGGTCTGGGTGTTTCTATGTATAATATGTATGTATTTACAAACAAAAAGTATATAAGTAGTTTATCAGTCATCTAGTACCCATACCACAAGCTCAAGCTTACTTTGGGGCTAGATGATGCTGTGTGTAAAGTCCAGCATTATTTATTTATTTATTTATTTTGCACGAAGGGGGTAATTACTCTGGTTTGGTGAGCGAACATTCAGTTAATTATTTTAGAAACTTGCTTATAAGATGTTGGTGCGCAAATAAAGACGTGTAAGCTCTTCAGCGATGCCAAAATCAGTACTACTACTACTACAGTCCTACTAGTCAATTACTATAGGAGTAATTGACATCTAGTAAAATGAAATAAAACACGGTACACATTCTTCTAGGTCTATTTGAAAGAGACTCGTCACAAAAAATGTTTGCATAGTTGTACCTATTTTTACTTCATCTATACTATCTATATCTATACTAATATTATCTATACTATCTGTATCTATACTTCTATACTAATATTATAAAGCTGAAAATTAGAAGATTAATTAGCGAGTTTATATGTTACGTTGCCCAAAACGCAACGATAGCGTGATCTAATTTGTCCTGTGTCGCCATCTATTATGTAGTAAAATGTCTCTGTCTGTCTGTCTATTTGTTAACTTTTCACGCTTAATCCACTAAACAGAATGCTGAAATATGACATGGATAAAGATTATGTCCCAAAGACGTACATAGGCTACTTTTTTTTCAAAAATAATCATGGAGGGCGTGAAATAAGGGTTGAAAGATTGTATGGGGATTTGAAAGTTCCAGATAAAGGCAACTAAATGGCGTTGCTAACCTATGGCTGAGATTGAGATGGCGCTATTATTGCATTTTTAAAAGTTTCAGAAGATTCTTGCAGTTTTCAGTTGTGTTAAAAGGTTTTCAAGTATGTTATTTTGTTGACGAAGTCGCGGGTACCAGCTAGTACTAAATAAACTGTTAGTGCGAATATTTTGTTGTTTTAAAAATGTTATCACAGCTAGGTTTCAAACTAAAGCTAGCCTACTAGACCTCTAGCAAAACAAGATGTACAATACGCACAACCGATCTTTGTCTGTCTGAAGTAGCTGCGCAGAACCCATGATGACGCCTAAAAGACGAAGACAGCGTTGTATTGCTGCCTCGCTCACTCGCTTAGTTTTTTGCATCAACTTTTGATCGTGCTAACTCGCTTATGCGCAATCGTTTAGTGCACCTAACTTCAGAGAGACAAACGGTTGTGCGTATTGTACTTATCACTTAAATCAAAGCAAATAACAAACAAAGTAAATTAAACAGCGAACAAGTAGTACAAGACAACGGGCTATTAGCCCAAACCTCGCTTAATTCAATTAGTATCGCCCATCCCTTACCGAGCTCTATCTGCACTACTCTAGTGATAGTGGATAAATAGTTGTAGTTATAGAACTGACACTCCGACGTCTTTTGATTTCAGTTATGCAAAACTTAGTTTTGGTGAACTTGTTCCACAAACAAAAGATGAAAAGCCTAAAAAGGCGTCGTCTTAATAAAGATCTAGTGCGTTGCGTACGAACGCGCGATCAAACATAATGATGTCGAATTATTGAATAAATCGAAACGTCAAGGGGCTTATTACAAGAAAATGAGCCGAGTTTAGACCAAGTCTTACTAATAAACTGTTCCTAGAAAAACGATCTTTAAATACTCGTACATAGAAAATTTTTTTGTGGTAACAGTTTTGTTTTGACATGTGTCAGCATGGGGTTTAACCAAGGCTTTACGTTTTTATAATAAGCAGCCAAGAGTTTTTTTAAATAAATAAATAAAATAAAATACGTTTATTTCTGGCACTTGAGACCCATATCACATTAAAATACAAACAACAAATAAAAAAATAAAAAACACAGGTAAGTACTTACTCTACTTACATCTAAGTACCTATAGGTAAATCATTTTCGATTTCTGTCCATGTGGACAGTTATCCAGTGCCAGTAAATTGGATTATTTACATAGTCAGAGACAGCCCTCAGTATTCTGTTTTTGGAGCGATGTAGCCTACTCCAGAAGGACGCTATACGAGTTCGGATGATGGCGTAGAAATCGGGAATCCCCTCTTCGGAGAACATGGTCGATGCGCTGCAGTATCTCGGAAACTTCATAAGAATCCGGTATGCATCATTATACTGGACTCTTATGGTGTTTATGGCCTTTCTTGTGTAATTCGACCAAAGCTGGCAGGTATACATGCCGAGACAGTATGCTCTGAAAAGTGTGTTTTTGACATCCTTACTGCAGTTGTTAAAGCGACGAGCGAGCATGTTACTCCGAACCGCGAGGGCTCTCCGCTCCCGTTCGATGTCATCATCGTCCCTCAGCTTCTCATTCAGCAGGTGGCCGAGGTACCGGAACTGTTTTACCACTTTGATGGTGGAGCCATTCATGTGGACCTCGGGCACCTTCTCGGGACCTCTTCCAGACCTGAATACCATCATTTCCGTCTTTTTCACATTATATTTTAATCCATGAGAAAGAGCATATTTCTCACAGATTAAAACTAGCTTACGAAGCCCTTTGATCGAGGGGCTGAGGCTGAGGCTTTTTTATGGTTTAAGGGACGATGGTCGAATAGCGGAACCGATTCTAACGTGCCAGTTTGGTGTATTCCCCAAATGTGGTAAACATTCTCTGAGATGGTTGATTTGATTCTAAGTGAGATCAGCGGTCCTACAGAATGGTTTTTGACTTTGATAGTCGTCAGTTTTTTTTTCACTTAAAACTGGAATTGCGTTTCTATTACACTTCATAGAAAATAATCAAGTTAATCTCTACCGGTCTTGCGGTGACCGGGGTAGTTAACACGAGATTCTGGGGCCGGGAACCATTGGAACCAAGGGGAACCACAGGGAACCACAAGGATAAGGCAGCTTAGTATTGCCTCGGTAACTCGGTGTTTAGTTTGTATGCGGGCGAATTGTTTTGGAAGTACCTACTGATTATATTCTTATAAAGAACATATTTATTTGAACTTTTTTAACTAGGTATTTAGGTACTTGAACTATGTAAACGTACACCAACAATTTACGTGAAAAATGTATTACACAATACAATTTTTTTTTCAAATTTATATCCCTAAAAGGTACCCTAGAAAACCCGTCGCACTTCTCTACCCCCCGTTTCGTAAAACTGTTCTTGGCTCTAATTCTCCCGTCTCAAGGTTATGCACACTTTATAACGCAAACAGTAAAAGTCTCGACATTTTTGGCACTACCCTCAATGCATTTAAGAATCAAGTAATTCAACTCAATTCGCCATGAATTGAGTTGTATTGTCTCACATAATATTTTTTGTGTAACTTAATTTTTAACTAAAAATATAAAATAAGCACTTAGTTATAAGCATGATGTGTTTACTGTAGAAAACTGTGCGCTTAGTTTTATTCTATACTTAATCACTTTTATAATATTATTAGTGTAACAGTTGTTGTAAACCAATAAATAAATAAATAAAAAAAAATTTTTTTTTTTTCTTTTTATAAAGAAAACCTATTAAATGTATCTTCAGAATACAGTTGTGATCGTCGTATTAAGTACCTATAATGATCGCCTGTATTCTCGAGACACTGAAATTCTGTCCATAATAGAGACAGAATTTATGTTTAAGTAATCTTTGGCCTATTTTGTTAAGTGAAATATTAAACACAAAAATTAAGCTTTCCATTGACAAATGTTGCAATTTTGGGGATCCCTAAAAGCCAGTACCTGGTCTTATTAATACCACAGTTTCATTCTAAAAAGCCTCCGCAAGATTTATAGTTTTAATAGTTGCCAATATGCTTGGTCAGTAATATATTGCTGGACTTAGGATGTGACTGCCTCCTGAAATACTGTGACAGTTATATTGATGATGCTATCATTCAGAATCTCTGAGGGTGATCAAACAAGATAACCGCTTGGTTTTTGACTCAGAAACCATACATACCAGAGTTGAACTTATACAGAAAGCTTAGATAAAAAATACTGAAGGAAATTATTCTGTGATTCTGTAATTCTTTATTGTACACAAGATAATGGTTACAAAAACCATATAAAAAGTATGTACAAAACATGTACACAAGCGAGCATAACCCTTACTAGAGTATTATTTATAAATTTGATATAACTATTTTATATATTTGACAACCTCTGTAGCGCAGTGGGCGAAGGCCCGCCTGCGACGCAAAAGGTTGCGGGTTCGATCCCCGCGGCGGGACCAATGTTTGTATGATCTACAAATATTTGTCTCGGGTCTGGGTGTTTCTATGTATAATATGTATGTATTTACAAACAAAAAGTATATAAGTAGTATATCAGGCATCTAGTACCCATAACACAAGCTCTGTTTACTTTGGGGCTAGATGATGCTGTGTGAAATGTCCAGCATTATTTATTTATTTAATATATTATTGTGAAATTCGCGGACTCTTTTCTAGATAATCACTGCCTTATAAAAAGAAAACTGATACCCTCATTACGTAAGTATTTTCCAAATTGAAGAATGAATTCTGAAAACGAATTGGAAGGTCTTATCAACGTCAACCGAATGTATCCCACTTAGTTAACACAGCCAAAAGGATAAAATGATTACGGACGCAATTATCTATCACCGTCTTTTGTAAGACCGAGGCTATAGATATGCGTTTGGAGACTAAATTAAGGGGAACTTACGAAGCTTAAGGCTTTTATTCGACCAGTAATAGGGATGAGGTGGAAGATTTACAGCGATCTCCGGAACTACACGCTGTTCTGAGGTCAGACTGGATTAAATTTTAATTTAAATGAATTAAACTTAGAGAACACAGGCACAGGACGGGAATGAATGGTGGAAATGGGGAGACTTACAATCTGTGGGATATTATTGACTGCATTTTGATGATGATAAAATTTCTAAAAGAGATCTAGAAGCGAGAATAAATCTCTATTCTTCATTTTCTTATGCACATAATAGATAAGATAACATGATAATAATTTATTGATACATAACAAACATTACATTATCAGGATATTCCACAATATTAATTCATAGGTTAGTTATAAAACTTTGAAAATAATAGTCATAATAGTTATTTATTGATAATATTAATTATAAGTCAACAAAAAAAGAGTACATAGGTAGTAATAAAGTCACAATAATTAATACTTAGGACAACCTTAGTTGCTATGATGCATTCGCATTACCTACTGCCTATGAACTCATCATAAGTGTAGAAAGTTAATGCTGGACTTTTTCACACAGCATCATCTAGCCCCAAAGTAAGCAGAGCTTGTGTTATGGGTACTAGATGACTGATAAACTACTTATATACTTTTTGTTTGTAAATACATACATATTATACATAGAAACACCCAGACCCGAGACAAATATCTGTAGGTCATACAAACATTTGTCCGGCGGCGGGGATCGAACCCGCAACCTTCTGCATCGCAGGTGGACTTTCGCCCACTGCGCCACAGAGGTCCTCAAAAAGTTCGCTCGATAAGCCAGCTTTTCAACCTTTTTTATATCTTAAATATATTCATATTTTCTGCACTTGTGATGGTATCCGGAAGTTTGGTAGGTACTTGTGATGGTATCACTCTAGCTCCTTTCGTTAAATAATAAAAAACTTCAGGAGGTGCTATACCTACCTATGCCTACACATAACGGGACGCTGTAGTGCCTGGGACATTGTTGTCCGGTAACACTAAAACGGCCTCATAGGCCATTAGTATTAGGCTCTCCGAAAAAAAAAAAAAAACCTGGGACATTGTTTGACATGGCATAGGCTTGCCCAGCACCTAAACCATCCTCTCAGCCTAATCAGCCGCCCACAGGAAAGACGACGTCAATTCGTGTGGAGCTGACTAAGCTGCGGGTTTCCTCACGACGTTTTCCTTCACCGCTAAGAGCTCGTGTTAAAGCGCATATTTTTACGAAACGAAAAATCCATTGATGCACGGCCGGTATTCGAACCCACGACCTTCGGATTGAGCCGTTTTGGTCGAATGGCGTTAAATAATATATGTGTAAGTAATTCTTCAGAACACACAGACATATAGAATTACTTCCATGAATGATTGTAGCCTATTATGTCCATTACGGAAATACAAAAGATATAGGCTACAATCATGGATGGGCGGAAATAAGTGACAAAATGTATGGAGAAACGAGATAACACCATTTACTCCGTCACCCTCCGGCCAGGTGGAGTGACGATCTGCGAAAGGCTGCCGGCAGAAGCTGGATGCGTCGAGCTGAGGACAGGGCGCAATGGCGCGCACTAGGGGAGGCCTATGTTCAGTAGTGGACTGCCATAGGCTGATGATGATGATGATGATGATGACTCCGTCACCAGAGTGACTAACTCACACGAACTTACTATACCAACAGAGATACTTACTAAATTAAGATGCAACACAAGCGCTATCACTTCACCACTACTAGTTATAGATACTTACCTTCTTTAAACAATTTCAGGCATCCCAACCGTTTGCACACATGTCTCGTAGAGCCGGGCAAGTGGGCAAATCCAACTAATGCGGCGATGTAAACCCTGATTCAGGGTTCCGGGCTAAATTGCCAGCCGGGGTAATTTACCGACCCCTAAATTCGGGTTAAAACTGGCGTAGACTAGTTTTTGTGGGGTAATGTGGAATGGAAGATTTTGATAACTGCGTTGGGGTCGTGATGAAAAGGTCGGTTTTGCAACTGTGTAAAGTTAAACATTGTTAGTGTGTTTCATAACAAATTAGAGTCGTATCTTTATGGATTGTCACACTCATACGAACTTTATTGGATGTTGACAACCCTATTTTTAACAAACGAACCTATTTTTGAATAAATAAAACAATAAAAGTACAAACATGTAAAAATATTGCTCTTGAAATAGGTCAGTAAAAATGTGTCTGTATAAAGCACCATTTCTATGTAAATGTTATTGGGGAGTTCGTTTAATCCAGCGCTTTTCCCGCGCAAAACGAGCTGTATCTGCTTTTAACTGGATTAGGGCTGACTCTGTTTAGAACGTAATTTTCATTTCGTATTAAGCGGAATTATGATTTGTTGAGTTTTTGGCTTCATTATTTTATAATAATGTTTAGTGTTTAGGCAATTTTGCTGTTAAGGGTTAAATATTTACATGAAAAGTCAATCTGTGGTCATAATACTTAAATGTAGGCATAAGCTTAGGTGTACTAAAAGCTTTGTTAATAAAAAAACTGACGTACCTATTAAATTATTATTATTAAAAACTCGGCCGAAACAAATCATCACCATATCAAACTAACATAAAAAGAGTGATTTGAACACTGTTTTTTATCTTTAGTTTAGTTAAATTATGTAAGTACCTACATTATGTATTTTTATGATTATTGTTTCGTGTAATTAAAATTTTCTGCAAATAAAAAAATAAAAAGAGTTGAATTTTATAAAAGTAGACATAGCAGACAAACTTGTTGCATCTAGATAAAACATCGCTACGAGCAATCTCAAAGTCCCAGGCACCACAGCGTCTAGGCAGAGATTGCTTCTTCTCATGGTATAAAATGTCTTGTACAGGCCAGTTTTAAACTGATCGCACATATTACGACTGATTACGTCAGAAAATGCGGCTCGCTTCTGACGTCTCAGCATTTCCTCTATTGAATTGACAGTTCGTGAATACGGCGATGAGCTTTATCAGTCAATGTCAAAGTCAAAAAGCATTTATTCAGTAGGACCGCTGGGATCACTTTGAAACGTCTTAAAACTAGGTGATTCTACTCCTGTTCCTTCGCGACCAATACCGTGACCGATACCGTCTAAGTAGCAGCCCTAGGGTCACAAGTTTTCAGAACAGATTTGCTGTTTATCCTATAGTTTGGCAACTCCAATCTCAGTTAATGTTATCTTATAAAACTATTTTGTCTAAGAATGTAGTTGGATTTGTCAACTTTCATTTTATGAAGCTCAGATGCGGGTTACGTGTTCTCAATTTCTAAAGTTTAAGTTCTCAAAGTGAACGAGTGAAGCGATATCTTGCATTTGCTCATTTTGTTTGATCTCTACAACTTTTCTCTCTTGACTGTACCTACCTTTTTTCCAAAATCTGTGACTGCAGTTCAAAATATTATCTCAAAAAGTTAGGGAAGATCTCCTAAGAACGTTTTCCTGTGACACCTGCCCTTCATGTCCCGTCTCAAAGATCCACCCTGAATCTTAAAATCTTATACGAAAATAATCGTAATTACCTTAACCCATATTTTTCTAAAATTGTATTAATCCTGGCTAAGCGAAAGTAGCACACGCCATATTTCAGTGTTGCCAGCGCTGCGCTATTATTTACCGCGCGGCCCGCAATTACATGGCGCTAATGTGGCAACACCGCACGTAAGTATGAAATAGCGGGAAAAGTAACAGATGTTGAGATGCCATTTGTGGAAATAGAATTTTCGCTAAGTACCTACATATGTGCTAATAATGTAAAAAAAAACGAAGTACTGGTAATTAAAAAAAATCGACAATTTACTCGTTTTTTGCTGCTCTCGGATGTTACCTAGCGAGATTTACCTACTCCCTTAGGTACAGTTAATTTTTTTTTCATCAAGCATAAAATATGCATGATTTTCATGCCTTATTACAAAATTATTAGAACGATCTATACTCAACTGATCCAGGTCACTGTCAGTCGGCGCGGTCAAGCGTGCCTAAAACACTGGCGGCATATTTACCACGCTGGATGGCAATGCTGATCCTTTGAGCCAAAAATGTGCCAGCTCTCGGATCAAGCTATCTAAATAGCTTGACTAATCCTGTTGTATTTTGTAAATATATGTAAATATGTAGTAGCTTAGTTTTTATTAATAAATAATAATTATTAGATAAAATGCACAATAAAATGCAATATACAGCCGACTTAGTTTCAAACTTAATGTTAGTCGATGATAAATTCCTACTAAAAACATGTTTTGATGTTTAAATACAGCTGTACGAAAGCGAGTGCTTTAAGACACTTCAAATCAAATTGAAATGAAGCGCTGTCTCAACAAACCTTCCCCAACAAAACCATCATTCACTCCATAATCCAGCAAATAATACTAAATCCAGCGAAGATAGCGCTTCAATTAATCCTTATTACACGCGTACGAAATCACAGCGCAGCGCTGTTTCAACAAATAAGCGCTGCAACGATTTATTCTGATGATAAGCGCTAAGTGGTGTGCAGCGCAAATATTTCGCGTTCGCGTCTTCCTCGCGTTAGTTAGCGTGTTAGCGCTTACTTACACGACACGAGTGCCGTGATGTATGGCCAAGTGGCTCAAGTTATAAGCTGAAGCGATTGTAAAATGATATCGAGCTGCCTAAACAACAAGTGACATTATAATGTGGACATAATGTTACGTGTTACACAGCGCGTTTGTGTAGTCAGTACGGGGAAGCAAGACGTTCGCAGCAAGCAACGCAGTTTATAGCGTAACGTAACGTAACAATGCTCGCTGCAAAGGGTATATTACGCTTTGCAACGCCAATTAGAACCCACCTCAAAAGACTCAGAAAGTTATACGAAAATACCTAAATGAAATTGACATGTCGTATCACTGAGCCAATACATTTAGGAATAATAATAAAATAATAAATAAATAAATAAATCATGCTGGACTTTCCACACAGCATCATCTAGCCCCAAAGTAAGCAGAGCTTGTGTTATGGGTACTAGAATGACTGATAAACTACTATATAAAAAAACACCCAGACTCGAGACAAATAGCTGTAGGTCATACAAACTTTTGTCCCGCGGCGGAGATCGAACCCGCAACCTTCTGCGTCGCAGGCGGACCTTCGCCCACTGCGCCACAGATATTGTCAAATAATGTTATTTCAAACGCTATTAGTTTTTAAATTGCACATCAAATAGCCTAGCCAAGCCCTAACTGGGTTGACTTGAATTAGCGCTCCACGTTTTTCGACTATCTTTTAGCATTTATTAACATCTATGTTAGCAACTCAACTTGAACTTAGGTTAATTGGATACAAGTTTTACATTTTCTTAGATAAGAAAATGAATAAAAACTGTCTGAGAAAGTTTTAATATAAACGATGAGTTTTCACGGCGATATTTTTCTGAATTAGCTAGGTAGGTAATTACTTATGCGAACTTATAAGCGAATGTGAGAGATGAGAGCTACGAAATATAGGTGGAGCATTATGTGCAGTAATTAGACTAGATGTTTGATGAAAACATGAGGTGAAACTTAACAAAGGGAAGCTACATGGATTGTGTGAAAGATTAAATGAGTAAGAAAAGCGTAATGCTGTGATGACTGATAGAGGAATATGGAGGAACAATGCCATGCTGATTCCACATAAAGTTGGACAAGGGTATGAAGAAGATGTCTTGAAGTCAAAATTTGATCTTTTCAGCTAGTAACACTCACCGTTGAATAAAAGCACCCACTGCTGAGTAAAAGCCTCTATCACACCTCTCTTGGCGGTTTTCAACTCAGATTTGATATTTCATCTTCAATAATTATTTCATCTGGAAACAGCGACATATAATAAGCTGGTTAGAATTACTTTCAAAAAGCCTACGATGGAAGTGAAACACTTTTCCCGTTTTGTAAAAGTGTCGCAAGATCAGATTGTCATTGACCTTAAAGGTTTGTCTTGAGAGAATAGAAATAATCTCAGGATCTAACCGGGATCAGACATCAGCCTCCATCTTTACGACATTATGGAGCTTTTTCCTCGAAGCGGGGTTACCGCCGAATTTATTTGACAATTATTGAGGTGTCCGTATTAAAGGGCTGTTTGCCGCCATTGCGGAGAAAATGGCACCCTAACCTGCTCAAATTTCACTCACGACACGAAGTTTCTATATTTATTAAACGATAGTGAATGAATGAAATAATTAATGATATTGCAAAGCATTTAAGCCTTGACTTCCTACACACATTCATGGAAGTATCTCAATATTTTTAATAACAATTATTTCAAAATCATTGGCTGTCTCTTCATTATTGAATACAGTAGGTACCTGCACGTGAAATTGAATCTTACAGCTTCACGATAAAGTTGACTTTATGTTGTCAATCAGTATTCTGTGCGTTAGGGTTGCCATCGCAGGAAACTCATGTTTTTCTTGGGATGTTTTCTGCCGTATCTCACACAACGGCCAGACACGTGCGAACTATTAGCTTCTCGCCGGCGGATTAGAAAATAATTCACTGCCAAATGTTATTATGGAAGGAAGTGGGATTTATTTTATTGGAGGGGATATCTGGAGAATACGGGGGTATGACGCCGTTTACACGATGCCATTCTGGCATACCATTTTTGCCTCTTGCCATAGAATATTAGCTCTTGCTCCGTTTAGTTTGAGGAAGCAAGAAGCATGAATGGTTTACCAAGAAAGGCATCATGTGAACGTCTGTCTTAGGCTTATCCAAGCCTTAGTTTTGTTTACTGGCTGTTTTATGGGGATGTTTGGCGTAAATCTTATTTATGTGCAGTAATTATTGCTTTATTCGCATGAGCGGTTCGCGTTCATGTTATTGAATGTTGCCATAAAATGTTATTGATCGCGCCAATAAACCATTCTTTATGCGTCGCTTTTTATTCTTCGTTTTGGCAACTCTGCCGGTTCTATGTTTTATTTGCTTTCCACTTTCATATCTGATATCACTGAGTTTAATATTAGATAAATACAAATATTATTAATGTTGATAGGTTTTCTATTCTTAAATGGAATAAGAAGTTTAACGTAAACGGAGTAAGAAGAAATTTACTGTAAATTAGGGACTTGGGGTGACAGGGAAATAATCACGAAAGCAAATCCTAACAATTTCGAGCAAAAGCATTTCAAAAAGTCCTTAATCTGATTATAATCATTATTCTTGAATATTATTTGTATTTATTTCCTTATCATCCGATAAAGATGTCTAAAGGTGAATGAATGAATGAATGGCACGACAAAACTCTACATAGCGTTGCCATAACCTATTCCAACGTCCCACAAATCACCGAAAACCAAACAAAGGCTTCAGACGCGAGACATAAATAACGAGTCATATTTTCACGCCATTTCAACTCCGCAAAAGAATACACGTCTGTGTGGATTAATGTACCTTCATACATTTATACCCGGCTCTTGAGCTCAACAAGCTTTTCCATTCAATTCAAAACATCTCAAAAACATTCACCAACCAAGCGAAAACTAGCCTTATTCTTAACTAGATAGAAGTTATTTTAAGTTGTGTTTGAAGGTGGATTTATGACGTTAGATGGGAAGCCAGGTGATGAATTTTCCAGAAACTTCTTTCCGTGTCTATCCGAGCACTTTGTAAGATAAAAATGTGGACGAAAGAGCATAGATCAAGTCTGCGGGCAGACAGCCGACAAAAAGTTGCCGGTTTGCGAAGACAGGTGCTATTTAGCTTCCTGATGTGAAGCTGAATTTGTTAGGAAACGCGATTTAGGTTCTTGGATGGAAATGGAACTTGTGCTTTGAAATGTTCTGTTTATTTCATACTTTAGTATTGCTTGAAAACTGACGCACTATGCTCGATTAAAAATAAAAACAATGGAGTTTTATTTTTGAGACAGAAAAATTTTGTTAAGGCTTCAAATGCATCCAAAGAATTCCACCCATGTGGGAGTTGAATTTGCGACCTTTACCGATCAAAATTACAAAAAATTTGAGGTTCTCACATTCTAGTTCTTAACTTAGAAAAATAAAATTACGCTAAGGCAAGTATTTTTAGATTCTCCTAAAATATGGTGTCGAAGTTCAGATATAGTATATAGTAATAGTTTATTACATCGATAATTTATAAGTATAAAGTCGTATTTGGCCACGTGCGCTCGTTAGCCGCCATATTTCACAGTAATCCTTATTAACTGCTGTTTATTCTGCGTTCGGTAAATCATCCTGATCCGATGCGCAGGAGTTGCGACCAGTAACACTCCACTATTTCCAATCAGAAATTATAGTAGAAAAACCAACTCGAATCCAGAGTTAAGGTATTGTACTTGTAAAAAACGATTTCAGAGGTTCTTGCATGGATAATTTAGATTTGCTGATTGAAAAAAAAAATTACTCTTTTGAATGCTTTTTTACATTTGCACACATAATTATAAATAAACTAGCTGGTACCCGCGACTTCGTTAGCAAAATAACATACTTGAAAACATCTAAATAGAACTGAAATCTGCAAAGAATCTTCGGAAACTTTTAAAAATGCAATAATAGCGCCATCTGTTGCCTTTAACTGGTCTTCCAACTCCCCATACAAACTTTCAACCCTTATTTCACGCCCTCCATGATTAATATAGAGATGTTTTCTGTCATAAGAACCTTCTCCTTACAATAACAAACACAACAAAAAAAAGTGAAATCGGTCCAGCCGTTCACGCGTGATGGCGTGACCAAGGGATATAGGGATTCATTTTTATATATAGAAGATATTGGCGGCACATTTCATACAACGCCATTTACGGCCCAAACGAAGCTCAATTTGTTTATTATGGAAACCAGTTAACAGATAGAGCTTTAGAGTATTTATTATAGGTATTTTGTGTTTACCTACCTAAGGATAGCAAGATTTGAAAGTTTTAATTTCGATGCACCATCAATAACTGTTCCTTTAGGTACTCGAATAGTTTACGACTGATGTCCCGGCATTGTCTGTGATGTTTTAAATTGAATAAGAAATAAATCTTGTCAGTTTTTAAGGGCTTATTGATGGCATCTTCGTCTCGCTCGTCACTGTCTTGTGTCTCTACATGTTCTTTGTATCCAACTTTTATCTTACTTATGCGCATATAGATAAGGTTTTTTATCAATCATTTCATGGTCCTAAGATGACTTGGGATTTATAGGTCTGTGTCGAGGAATTTATAAATATTTCGCTGTCTTACCTAGTCATTAACCGACTTCAAAAAAAGGAGGAGGTTATATGTTCGGCTGTATGTATGTTTTTTTTTTTTTTATTTTTTTTTTTTTATGTATGTTCACCGATATTTCCGTCAGTTGTGGACCGATTTTCAAAATTTTTTTTTTGTTTGAAAGGGTATAAGGTGCTTTCTGGTAAGATCGGACTATTTTTGAGAAAACCTAAAGAGTCTTAGAAAATATTTTATTGTATCGCCTCTAGTGACTCTTTTACAACGCCATAGCAACCAAACTGTTGCAAAAATACAGAGGTTTCATTTCTTATTTGTAATGTTTAGATAAACACAACGGTTGATGTTTTATGAATGATCAAACAGAGCAAAATTTTTCAGAATGGCAAGTAAAAGATCGGACCGTGTTAAGGTAAGACCGGACTACCTTATAAAATCACCTCTGTAACAGCTAGAATAAGCTCTATCACAGGAAAATATTCGGATTTACCTAATAAAAAACATAGTACAAATTGTTATTGAATTGGTTTTCAAATTTAAGTTTTAGCGAAGATTTAATACATTTTTTTACTCCAAATGTCCGATCTTACCCCGCATGCTTCAAACATAGATTTTTGTGTATCTCAAACTTTTACATCTAAATGCTCATTAGACTTATAATTACAGCAGGCAGACAATTATTAACAAAATAGAAGTCAGTTTTCTGAGTTGATACTTGCATTTTCAAGCTCTAATAATAACAAAAAAATTATTATCAATCAACTTTTTTTCATTATAAGCTTAAATTTTAATCTACAAACAAATAAGCAAAAAATCAAAAAACTTTATGTAAAGTTGAACATAACTAAATACCTACTGTTTAATAGGACGAACATTACAGTCTGTAGGTGGGCACTTTACTCTTAAATATATTTTTTTATTTAACCTATACTGTCCCACTGCTGGGCAAAGGTCTCCCCCAATTATTTCCAACCATCTCTCTCTCTCCTTTGATAGGTTCCACCACCCACTATCGAAGGAGTCGAGGTCGTCTCTCCAGCGTTTCCTTGGCCGTCCGCGGCGTTGTCTCCAGGGTGTTAAGATGTTTGCCCATTTTTCGCTGTGCATCCGGCTCACGTGCCCTGCCCAGTCCCACTTCAACTTGACTGTTTTGCGCCCTACGTCGACAATACCAGTCGTTGAACGCAGCGTGGTATTCCAAACTCGGTCAATCCACTTAAATTATTATTAAGTAATATAAATATGCAGTATTATAGCACGTTCTGTCAACAAATCTTAATACTTACGTATTTTATACAATCCAGAACAAACAAGAAATCAATAACAATCAACAACTAAACATAACAAATACTTCTTTAAGTAAAAACAAAAAAGTAAGTACTTTTACAACATTATTAGTAAAACAAGTTACATTTTAAACATCATAAATTTACGTAACTTTCATAACTTACTTACTTGTAGGCGAAAACAGCCAAGACATCCGTACAAAAGCTTGTGAAAGTGAGACGTTTGATACAGACAAATCGAATATTGAAAGTAAAATAAAAAGCATGTAAAGTAAAAAGTTTGAGAAACACTTTAAAGTGAAAGACCGGCGGATTATGTCCGATCTTAACCTACGAGGTTAAAGATCGGATCTTTGTCTACAAACGTCGTAGACATGATTGTATAGTACTAATCAATTAGTCTTACATCGCAAATGGTAATAAAACAGCAAAACTTCAAAAATAAACAAAAATTACCTACCAAATTGCTCACAGAACGTTTCAGGTGGAAGATCGGATCATGTCTTTTTCCACTTTTGGTACATCCTTTTTTTGAACGACAATAGCACACGTTCTGCTGGGCATAGCGTAAAAAGCAGACTGTAGGGAGGGGCACAACAAAATGGCGCGTACGGTGATGTTGCCATCATTTAAAAATATTGCTGAATTTAGTAGTTACATGACTTATCCGGACTTACCACTTGTCCGGTCTTACCAGAAAGCACCTTACTCTTATAGTGGTCCCATATAAATTTTATTCCTGAGGGATTAATAGTTTTCCCGTAAAACTAAACCAATCACTGAACTTTTAGAAAATTGTGGCCCGATTTCCAAAATTTTTTTTTGGTTGGAAAGAGGTATGTATACTCTCAAGGTGGCGCCATATATTTTTTTTTCCTGAGGGATTAATAGTTTTCCCGTAAAACTAAAACAATCACTGAACTTTAAGAAAATTGTGGACCGATTTCCAAAATTTTTTTTGTTAGAAAGTGTAAAGGACACACTCTCAAGGTGGCGCCATATATTTTTTTTCCTGAGGGATTGACAGTTTTCCCGTAACATTCAAAAAACCTCATTCTCACTACACAACACACCCTGACTCACAATCTGAGTCAAACATTAAATAGTTTGAAAGGGTATTACACCCGAGGTAGTCCAAAATATTTTCTTTTCCTTATGGATTGATAGTTTTCCCCCTTGCTGAACTCTGGTGTGTCCTTTAGTAGGTCTGCCCATGACTTCTCTTATCCTTTCCTACTTAAGCTACGATAAGCAAAGTCTTAATGTACTCGTAGCTTACTATATTATTTACACATACACTTTTATTTACACAGTATTTATTTACTTACACTAAAAAGAGAAAAATAAAACATTTTTGAAAAAAAAATTGAACCGACTTCACAGAACACAAACAGAAGAACCTTCTACGCACTAAAAAGAGAAAAATAAGAATATAATTTGAAGTCGGTGCCAAGTGAATACGATTAAGTACCTATCAAAAAAAGAAATCGAGCGATAGCGTACCAGGATACAATTTTGCACCCAAGTTCTTTTGAATTTCTTAGATGTAAATGAATAGTTGGCACCGACTTCAAATTATATTCTTATTTTTCTCTTTTTAGTGCGTAGAAGGTTCTTCTGTTTGTGTTCTGTGAAGTCGGTTCAATTTTTTTTTCAAAAATGTTTTATTTTAGTTACCAACTGAAAAACATTTACATTTACTTTGGAACCATACGAAAATAGATTGGTAGGTACCGAATCTTATTTAGATATGTTGAAACGTTTGATCAAGTGGTCTTCTACTTTTCATGCTTCTTTTACTTTTGAATAAGTGTGGTGAGAGAATTTTGATGGCGTCTATCGAAAGCTTCTTTCTTTCACTTCGACTCATGCTTTAAATCTGTTTTAAATTAATTAAATTTACTGTAGAGGTAAAAAAAAAAACTTAGGCCTTTACATCTATATTTTTAGATTTATACAGCATCAGGAGGCAATCCATGCCTACACTTAACGGGACGCTGTAGTCCTGGGACATTGTTTGAGATGGAATAAGCTTGCCCAGCACCTAAACCATCCTTTAAGCTTAAGCTCTTGTAGAGGTAAGACAAGATTAGATATGACCTAAGATATTTATGCAAATAAATTTTAATTAAAATTATGAGCAATAAACCTATCAGCTATAAGAATGTGAATATCGGTCATAGGTCAGACAGCAGACAATTATTTCAAATCATAAAATATCAATTTATATTCAGAGATCATTAATCTCCAACTAGATGGCAACACGAAACATTTTACTTCAAAATCATGTCTAAATGCTATTAAAATATAATTTTAACACCTACATAATTCTCGTTTGACCTTACTTTGACAGCACACAATAATTTACAAGAAACATATCAATGAAACTGTCAAATTAAACTCCACTGTCCTACATAACCAGTTAAACAATTTTAATGACTGACAATAAAATAATAACCAAGCCAAAATGAGTTTTATTGGGTTGAGATAAGGGTCGTAGAGCATGATTTCAATGGTAATGTAATGTTTGTTATAAAGAACAGAACATAGACACATGAATTAATCATTAAACAGATCAATTGCAGGAAGTTGCTGTTATTAATGACATGTTCAATGAAAACGTATTGTCTGTATCGCATGTTGGATAATTTAAATTGATATGCAAATATAGTTCTAATTAGTCTCAATTTAAAAGTAGTTTCCTTCTAAACATTTGACTGAAAACAGTAAATTCCTGAAAAGTATGATAGTAATCTACTTAGAAATATTGGAGACGCATGAGCTAAACAAAAATAGTATTATTTGTCTATAACTTTAATAAATGGTATAATAAAACATTCTAGTTCACCTGGATCAGTTGAGCTATCTATAGATCGTTTTTAACAATTCTTAGATAGCTTGACTAATCCTGTTGTATTTTGTAAATATATGTAAATATGTAGTTGCTTAGTTTCTAGTTGAAATGAAATGAAAATATGTATTTATCAGGTTATTGTTGAAAAAAGTAATAGAGCTGTCAATAAGTCTTCAAGGTTCTTTAGTCATGGTAGACACGACTAGCCTCATACAATCAACTACCTCTGTTTTACAAGACTTTCTACATAATAATAGAAGTTACAGCCTAGTTAAAAGCCTCAATTTATTATACCACTTTCATGGACCACTGATAACAACATGGATATAAAACAGAACTAAATACGACTTCAAAAAAAAAATAACCATGTTGAAAATTGTTTTCGTCCATATGGATGGTAACGCTGATTCAATAATAATTGTCACTATGATTTGTATTACCACAGAACTCTTAACATAGACATGGACATTTAAATTGAATAAAAACAGCTGAGCTATCAGTTTTCAACAACATTATTATTCCTAATAATGCTTTTGTTAGTACCTATGTGTTCTTCAGGTTCAATAAATAAATTTCATTTCATTTCAATATAAGTAGAGTCCAGCTCGTCCAATCTCGTCAATCTCAATCTCGTCTCAATAAATAATAAACATAAATATAAAAGTAATGCAAAGTTTACAAGAATGCTAAAAAATCTCTATAAAACTTTTGGGAAAACCATAAGGAAAAGGAACATAGCGACTTACTTCACAGGTCATTTCAGACATGATGAATCATGAACGAAATATCCGCTAGCTTTAACTTTCATACTAATACAGGATCATATACTACCAAATCGTTTTCTTATACATATATACATACATAAAATCACGCCTCTTTCCCGAAGGGGTAGGCAGAGACCACGGATCTCCACTTGCTACGATCCTGACACACAACTTTTGCCTCATTCACTCTCATTACTTTCTTCATAGACGTTCTTTTTTTTTCGTTTTCTTATTATGTGACTTATTTAAATTTAAAAAGTTATGATTCACTTTCATAACGATACAGTTAGTTAGGTAATATATTTATTTGAATACATAGATCGATGAGATAAAGTTCAGATCAAGATCATGACAACATCTCAGCTAACATAGATTCTACACTGTATTCACGACAAAACAAGACTGATAGTGACAATTCAAAGTGAGTTTAATACCGTTTAAATAAGATTCAAATTGCTTTCTAGTCCAGTGATGAAGGCTAGATGCCTCGTCAATCGTAAAAGGGCTAAGTAAAAGCATTTTGCCTGTCGCCTCCGAACCAACGTATCTCATTGAATACAGATCCTATCATTGTGAGGGCTGTCCAAGTTTATCTTGATTGATATATCTCCGCTGTCAAAAGTATATCATTTGTGAGTGCAACCGGTCGCCGCTCGATCACTTTATAGAGAACACCTTAGTACGGATAGCAGAAAATGCATTTCAATTTAGTTTTATCCAAGTATTCAATTGCAAAGATGAGGCTTATACTCAGCAGTGGTTGCAACCAGATGGACTATTATAGATAGAATGATTCAGTTATTAAAATATTCGTAGTTACTTTCACAAGGCTTTAAAACTCGAATTGACGTATAGTTATTAAATTAACTTTTACGTTTTACGCTGTACAACAATGAAAAATATTGAAATAAATTAAATCAAAGTCAAAGTCAAAGTCAAATAGCATTTATTCAGTAGGACCGCTGGGATCACTTTGAAACGTCTTAAAACTAGGTGATTCTACTCCTGTTCCTTCGCGACCAATACCGTGAAATCTAGTAATAATACTCAAAGATTCGACTTCAATAAAAAAGGATTTTTAAAAAACTACGGAACCGTTCCTGTAAGTCCGTATAAGTACATCTGCATTTTTCTCTTCATTTTTTAGGAAAAACAAAAAAA
Source organism: Epirrhoe tristata (assembly GCA_951394285.1). NCBI lineage: Eukaryota > Metazoa > Arthropoda > Insecta > Lepidoptera > Geometridae > Epirrhoe > Epirrhoe tristata. Next base: position 10,992,702 of record OX596144.1, on the reverse strand, counting down.
CAGCTTTCTGCTTAAACAAATAGAAAAAATGTTCGCAAATCTTTTGTTGGCCATCAAACTGAACTAAATTGAACTGCTTTCAAAGTTAAAAAGAGCTTTCAATTTCAATGTTCTATCCAATAGTATCAGATTCATGTTATGAAAAGTAAAAAAAAAGTAAAGTAAAAATGTATTTAATTGTTATTTACAAGTGAGTTGCTTATTCTAGGGTTGGGTATTGTTGAGAATCATCTTCTTGTGAGCTTAGCAGGCTTTTTATCCCTTTATGCTCACAATGCCTACGCCGCGAAACGACTTAGTCGCAAAATAACTCACATTTAAAACACCTACAAAGCAAAATGCCTCAAATCGATATCTCTAACGTGGTTTGCCAAATTTGCAATACGCCTGCATTCTTTCTTGTCTCGGCGGCAAAACGTCTCAAAATCAAAATGACTTTAAAGGATAGTACATCACACGCCATAAGACTAAGAATCATAATTAATTGAAATCAAAAACGGCTATAAATCAAATTGCCTCAAATTAATATTATACCTCTAAATCATTATGCAAATGGCATAGAAACTCTATGTTATAGTATAGTCGAACTGTTTGGATGTTTTTTTTCCAAATTGTTATACTGACGGATCGAACTATTTGGTTAGGTTATGTTAGGATAGTGACCACTGATGCGCGAGGCGAGCGAAGCGTGCCGCGGTAGCGGCCGCCGAAGCGCCAGAAGTCCCCTGCTCTCATCTACCCAAAGAGTAGTTTTAAGGTATAGGTCTAGAATCGTGGAAGCAGGAGCTCAACGCCTCAAAATGTTAAATACCATTGACTTTGGGCAGAGAGGTAGATGAGAGCAGGGGACTTCTGGCGCTTCGGCGGCCGCTACCGCGGCACGCTTCGCTCGCCTCGCGCATCAGTGGTCACTATCCTAACATAACCTAACCAAATAGTTCGATCCGTCAGTATAACAATTTGGAAAAAAAACATCCAAACAGTTCGACTATCGAACTACTGGTAGGACTGGATGGAATAAAGGATCGTTTTACCTTTTTACTACCATTCGAACGCTGACATTGGCAAAATTGTGACACACATCGTCACAAACGCCAGATTAAAAAGAAGAAGAAGAAGATAAATTAAAAATTAGGGCCTGATTTACAATCGAGTACCTTAATACATTAACCCGACCTGATGGTCGGTTTAATAACTTTGATTAACTATGCTTGTAACTCAAGCTTGATTTGATTTGTTGTATTTTGGAGCATTTTGATGTTTAGGACCTAAAACTAATTAGTTGTTTTGCATTTGAGATATTTTGTGTCTCTAAGCATCTTCACATACAGGTATTTTACTACTGAGAGCTTTTACGTTAAAGTCACATTGCATTGGTAGCCATTCTGATGTTTAGAAATTTTACTATAAAGTCCGTTTGCATTAGAGGTACAGTAATAATAAGTCGTTTTGATTTGAGGCTATTTGCTTTGTAGGTGTTTTAAATGTGAGTTATTTTGCGACTAAGTCGTTTCGCGGCGTAGGCATTGTGATCATAAAGGTTTTTATCGTGTCCTTCAAATAGTGCTCATTTTTGACGTGACTACGTCTTATAATTTGATAGAGCCGGCTGCACGCACGAAAAAACATGACGTCATGCGGCGTTACCGTCATGCGGCGTTACCTTCATGCGGCGTTACCTCGCTCTGAGAGGCTTGAAGTGCAAGCGAGAGCGCGGAACGAGCGACAAAGAAGCACAATCGGCCTTTGCGTTCGGCAGCGTTCGACATCCGTCTCTCTCCTACTTGAGTGAGCGATGCGTAGACGTTGTCACGTTCAACTATCGTCAGTAACCGACTTTACAGACAACCAATTTTTTTTTATGAAATATTTTGTTGCGAGCGCTACCTCTCGTCACAATCAGCTACTGGATATAATTTAACGAATAACCCGCCATAATTTCAATGATATCGTAATGAATGCTTTAAACGTTCCGGCATTATCGCACCGACTTATCGTTTTATCGTTACTGTTATCGTTACTTATTGCGCCGGTGACGGTAATTGACTTAAGGTGCATTTACACGACACGGTATAAGCACGTACGATTTAGCATCGCATGCCAATTTTCCCGTGTAAATGCTCACCGCACGCTAAATGTCTTAAAAAGTGCGACGGTCATCGGGTCTAAGTTACTTAGTTACCTAGTCGCACGGTGAGCGCGCCGGCGGCTAAGTCTGCGGCGAGTAGGGTTACCATACGGAAAATTTAAAATGCGGACAAAGACCAGAGAAAAAAATCAATTTCAATGGAAAAGTCGCGTGTGTTGTTGGTACCACGTAAGTGAAGCCACGTGCGTTCCGCAAGCTCACATACCTAAATGTACGTATAGGTACACGTTGATATTTTTATCTTAATAATAATAATCGTCCTGTTGTGGGTGAATTTGATTATTTTTCTACTTAAAAAAAGCATCTTAAACATATTTTGTATCTTATTATCTTAGAAAAATCCTGATAATTCTAAAATAAAACGACATGTCTGGAGAAATTTTAACGTATGGTCACTGTAAAGTAGGCGGAACCTGGCCACAGATTACAGAGAGTACCAGTCATAGTTACCTAGTCATGCGTTTTAGCGTACGGTATAACGAGACTATACGATATAATGTTGTATGAACCTTTTTAAAATTTCGGCGTGCAAATCAAGTACACTTTGGTGTAGTGGTCTTGTCCGCCGGTTCTCAATATGAGATGTGCCGGTTCGATACCATTAGAAAATTATTTTAATTTTGCTTTTTTTTTTTTTGCTTTACTATTTTGTATTTTTTTTATGTTGATTGCGAAAAAAGAAAATAAAATTTAAATTCAAGGTCCAAAAAGAGGTACCTACACTACTTGCCTAGAATAATTTTGTTTTATTTTTTCTTCACTAGTTTGTAATTATTTTATGTTAATGACGAAAAAAGAAAATAAAATCAAATTTCAAGGTCCAAAAAGAGGTACTTACACTACTTGCCTAGAATAATTTTCCTTTTTTTTTTCTTCACTAGTTTGTAATTTTTTATGTTAATGACGAAAAAAGCAAATAAAATCAAATTTCAAGGTCTAAAAAGAGGTACTTACACTACTTGCCTAGATGGTAATTTTATCAATTTTAACCTGACTATCATAGGACAACGTACCTACATACCTACCATTCCATGATACCTACGTACATACCTACATGGTATGGTTCCTATGACACCTACCTATCTAATGGTAGGTTTACCTAATGATGCTCATACCTAACAGAAAAAAGTGAAGCAAAAACTAAAAGAAACTGGTTCACGACTTCCAAGGCACGGTAGACATTTTTTTCAGATCGTCACTCAAGATCCTTTCAACACTTTAAAGTTGTCAAAGGGGTAGGTAAATCAGATAGGCTTCCAAAATTAATAAAAAGTAGGTAGGTACTTGGGTAAGTAAGTTCGTATGAGTACTACATAGGTAGGTAGGTACCTACTCGTACCTCCGTGGCTAAGTATTTGGTTACATTTTTTTTTTTTTTTTTTAAGACATTTTCACACAGCATCATCTAGCCCCAAACTAAGCAAAGCTTGCGTACTATGGGAACCAGATAACTGATATACTACTTATATACTTTTTGTTTGTAAATACATACATATTATACATAGAAACACCCAGACCCGAGACAAATATCTGTAGGTCATACAAACATTTGTCCCGCGGCGGGGATCGAACCCGCAACCTTCTGCGTCGCAGGCATACACATAACATATATATTACACATAATATTGTACTTACACACGTATAGGCACAGATCATATTATGCTGTTATAGGGAATAGGTTTTGCTGTGGATCTACCTACAGCACCCTACAGTTAAAACTGAGGGGTTGGCCACACTGCCTGTGGCTGTGTATCTAACTATAGAAGTCTAGAGAAACGACAGAGAGTTGCTTCATTAATGTGTTTCTAAATAGGCAGGTACTTATCTACTGGGAAATTTTGCGAAATTGTGAATAAGTAGGTACCTACCTACTAGCTACTAGTATACTTACCTTACCTATAAATGTATAACCTACCTACCTAGAAGCCGTGTTGGTCGAATGGGGTTGTGCCTTGACTTTCAATCCGAAGGTCGTGGGTTCGAATCCCGGCCGTGCATCACTGGATTTTTCGTTTCGAAAAATTTATATGCGTTTATACCTGAGTACCTAGGTACCTACCAACAGGAATACTCTACGTAGGTAGGTACCTATTTTGGTACCATACTACCAATGTTGGTAGGTACCTAAATAAATACTTACACGTACCTAAGTAGGTAGATAGACGAGAATATGTACTTAGGTATGCTACCCGGGTAGGTAGGTACCTGCATACTTCTAAGTAGAGTTGAGAACCGTGTTAGCCTAGTGAGATGTACCTACGTACCCTCATCAACCTACCTCCGAAGGCTGCGAGTTCGAATCCCAGACGCGCAGATATGTAAATTTATACCTAGGTAGGTACAAACTTTCCTAACTGTGAAGATTTTATTCTATAAAAATTTGTAGGTAACTTCACGAATGTCAAGATCAGTTGGAAGAACTGTACCTGTCTCAGCTTCCTTAGCATCATAGTAGCGAATTGTCTAGGTACCTACCGGAGAATAGATAAACATGACAGTAATAATGACACTGTGAATGACACACACTAATACCTAGTTCGGACTAGTCTTGTATTTTAGTCGAGTAGCGAGTAACTTATTACCAAAACGTGTCCGAACAAAAAAGTTATTATCTAAGTACTACCTACCTACCTACCACATTGTTGGGATGGTAGGTACCTACCTAGTAGGTAGGTAGTTATGTGATACAGCTTTATGATAGTACCTAGGTAGGACCGACCTACCTGAGTACCTACCAACAGGACTATACCTATTAAAATACTCTACGTAGGTACCTATTTTGGTACCATACTACCAATGTAGGTAGGTACCTAAATAAATACTTACACGTACCTAAGTAGGTAGATAGATGAGAATATGTACCTAGGTATGCTACCCGGGTAGGTAGGTACCTATGTACATACTTCTAAGTAGTGTTGAGAACCGTGTTACCCTAGTGAGATGTACCTACGTACCCTCATCAACCTACATCCGAAGGCTGCGAGTTCGAATCCCAGACGCGCAGATATGTAAATTTATACCTAAGTAGGTACAAACTTACCTATCTGTGTGAAGATTTTATTCTATAAAAAATTGTAGGTAGATAGATAGGTACATAATATTTTGATACGTAGGTAGGTACCTACTACATTAGGTACCTACTGTTCGCCCAACGAGTCTAAGCATTCGTGAAGTTAGCCGTTTGTCTGCGCAGCAACCGCTTTTTCATACAAAATTGTGTTCTACGCAGACAAACGGCTAACTTCACGAATGCCTAGATCCGTTGGGCGAACTGTACTAGAGCACTATGTCAGACAACCTTCTCGTGTGCCCAAAGCTGCTAGTCCCTTAGGTACGGAAAAAAGACTTTCGCTCGGCACTGACGTTGCTACTACAGACAATGTCAGAAAATAAATATGGGGAAATATCCCGACAATCGAACCAATAAGTAGTCCCCGTCAATATTATAGGGCAGCAGCAAACAGCTTTAACAAGGTAGGTTAATGATGCTGTTTGCCGCTGTCCTATTGGTGCTGCCTACTGCTCTGCCTCACTGTGCTGACCTCGTGTGCAAGCAGTACAGGTAACGTATTAGATAGGTACCTACCTATACATACAACCACGCAACTACCTATACAAATAAGTTGCCTGCGACATACATACGTAGGTAGTAGGTAATGTAGGTACGTACAGCCATTATCTTACTGGATAGGTAGGTAGGTACTACCTATCCAGTGAGATAATGAGGTACTTACCTATAATAGTTTATACTATTATAGTAGGTAGGTACCTACTTATTAACAATTTCACAAAATGTCCCAGTAGGTAAGTACCTACCTATTTAGAAACACATTGATGAAGCAACTCTCTGTCGTTTCTCTAGACTTCTAGAGCTAGATACAAAGCCACAGCCAGTGTAGCCAACTCCTCAGTTTTAACTGTAGGGTGCTGTAAAGTAGGTAGATCCACAGCAAAACCTATTATATCAAACGATCTGAAAAAAATGTCTACCATGCCCTGGACTGGAAGTCGTGAACCACTTTCTTTTAGTTTTTGCTTCACTTTTTTCTGTTACGTATGAGTATCATTAGGTAAACCTACCATTAGATAGGTAGGTGTCATAGGATCCATACCATGTAGTTATGTGTACATACGTAGGTATGTAGGTACGTTGTCCTATGATAGTCAGCTTAAAATTGATAAAATTACCATCTAAGCAAGAAAGTAGTGTAAGTAGTTAAATACCTCTTTTTGGACCTTGAAATTTGATTTTATTTTCTTTTTTCGCCATTAACATATAAAAATTACAAACTAGTAAAGAAAAAAAAAAAAAAAAGGAAAATGATTCTAGGCATGTAGTGTAAGTACCTTTTTTGTACCTTGAATTTAAATTTTATTTTCTTTTTTCGCAATCAACATAAAAAAAATACAAAATAGTAAAGCAAAAAAAAAAAAAGCAAAATTAAAATAATTTTCTAATGGTATCGAACCGGCACATCTCATATTGAGAACCGGCGGACAAGACCACTACACCAAAGTGTACTTGATTTGCATGCCGAAATTTTAAAAAGGTTCATACAACATTATATCGTATAGTCTCGTTATACCGTACGCTAAAACGCATGACTAGGTAACTATGACTGGTACTCTCTGTAATCTGTGGCCAGGTTCCGCCTACTTTACAGTGACCATACGTTAAAATTTCTCCAGACATGTCGTTTTATTTTAGAATTATCAGGATTTTTCTAAGATAATAAGATACAAAATATGTTTAAGATTCTTTTTTTAAGTAGAAAAATAATCAAATTCACCTACAACAGGACGATTATTATTATTAAGATAAAAATATCCGTACATTTAGGTATGTGAGCTTGCGGAACGCACGTGGCTTCACTTACGTGTTACCAACATAGACCTTGTCATAGGAGAAATTCTGAGCCCACGCGTACGCCCACGCCCACGCCCACGCCCACGCCCACGCCCACGCCCACGCCCACGCCCACGCCCACGCCCACGAAAACGCCCACGCACTCGCGACTTTTCCATTGAAATAGATTTTTTTCTCTGGTCTTTGTCCGCGTTTAAAATTTTCCGTATGGTAACCCTACTCGCCGCAGTGTTAGCCACCCGGCGCGCTCACCGTGCGACTAAGTAACCTAGTCATACGGTATACCGTGTCGTGTAAATGCGCTAACTCTAACTGGAGACCGTACGCTGAATGGACTTAGCTTAGAAAAATGTGCGTCATACCGTATCGTCTAAATGCACCTTTACTGTTTTTTTATATATTTTTACTTTCTTATTTTGTTTACAAGGTAATTCTTTTCGAAGTGGTTTTGATACTTTTATCCAAGTGTTTGGTTAATACGGTTTATTTCTTACGGCTGTAGGTAGGTAAAACAAGCTTTCGTGTTTAATTGACCTATGTTATAATCTGCCGGTTCCCTCCCATTTTTCCATTGTAAGATGGTGGGTAGGTACGAATATGCGCAATGCGCATACAATTTTGGGCAGAAAATCTCATTGGTGCACAAGACGAATCAAACCAACGACTTTACGCTTGGAAGGCTGGGCCGCTTCAACTAGACCTTGTGTAACAGTCCAAGTCAAAAAGCAGGACTCCGAAGGACCACTTAGAATTGATAGGTGACTCTACTCCTATTCCTTACATACTTATCTTAATATCTATTTTGCATTTTCTTACTTACTATCTATTTTGCACATCTCTCTATCTTCAAAGGTTTGCTGGAAGAAAACTCTTTGTAGGGTTAAGCTCGCCTTTGTACATGTCCTTTTTTATGTTATTATCCTGTGTGTGTCTATTTGTACAATAAAGAATTAAGAATTTATAAAACTTATATACCCTTCTATTTACTAGTATACCTCAGGTTCTAGTTTTATGTTCTTCAAAACACACCCCTTGGGCCAAGATCTGCCATAATCATAACCGCATTACACTTATCAAATTGACGTGTACGGATGACCTTACAAAAAATCAACAGCTAAGTAGATACTAATATTAGGGGACGGACAGACAGAGCCTGCGGCGACGACAACGTGTAATTTGATTTAAAACCGCCGCCGACTGGTCATTACGCACAGAAAAAATAAATAAGATAAGCAGTAGATTAAGTTATCCCTTTAAGCAATATCGACAGTGACGGGTTAGGTAGATACAGATACAGTGATGGCTAGTTCTTCTAAAACGTCTAAATTCAGTCCAGAAATTAGGTAACCACATAGGATTACGCAAATAGAAATATGTTCTGTCAGTATTGAGGTATCACAACTGTAGGAACTCCTTAAAGTCGATAGACATACTCCGATCTTCTTTGAAAACTCTTTCAGCAATAACTATGAGGCAATGTCTTCGTTCAACTTATAAAGTCAAAGTCAAAGTCAAAAATCATTTATTGAGTAGAACCGCTGGGATCACTTTGAAACGTCTTAAAACTAGATGATTCTACTCCTGTTCCTTCGCGACCAATACTGTGAATATCTTATCTCCCTTAAAAAGCATCTCTACTGTTTAAATGTGCATCGCTGTGCCAGCAAGTGGCCATTACGCAGATAATTCAGCAGTTACTATGTAAATTATACCAGCTTTGTGATTATAACGATATTATTATGGAGCGAAATTGCCATGTCGGTCTGTACGTCAGTGATTTTTATAGTAATGACAGGTTGGAATCAATACTCGTTAGTAAGATTGCTGGGCTGCTTTTGAGCAATTGCAATAATGGATAGGTTTGGTATAAGAGTGTTTCCAATGAGCATGACAAATATGTTTTTCGAATATGATTTGGTTCAGAGTTCGTAGAGCCGAAGTTTTTTTTTATATTTAATTAATTTTAAACAAACTGCTGTTAAAAGATCCCGATTCGTTTTCTTGTCGTGTCAGTTTTGGTTTGGCTGAAGTTTTAAGATTTGTATATATGGGGACCAGGTAGTGCTGGCAGCACAACTGCCTGCTTCCGAGACCAGATTCATACCTTAACCTACTCATCAGCCTTATTATCTAACTTGAAATCCATCCCCAGTTGTCATTCCAATAAAGCTCAACCAATCACATATTAGGAAAATGACAATTGAAGAATGGGTTTCAAATGTCAAAATGAAGCCCATGTCCATTGCCAGCTGAATTACACAATAAGGCCCCATGTCATCTTTCACACAAATCATAAGATCAATCCATAAATTCGCAGAATAAGGTTAGCAATTAATTTACTATCTTCCTACACTAAATCTTTCACAAAACTGTTATTTATAGTCAGTAATAAAATTCTATTCTAAGTAGTAAATCCCTAAAGAATTATAGCATAAACAGCGCAATAACGACAGATAGTCATTATTTTCAGTTTAATCCTATCAAAACAACACGCAACTCATAACACTGGATTAACTAAAGCTTAAAGTTTCTGTAAACCAGCTTCCGTTTTATAACGACCGTCATTGATTTTATATTACTTTTGTAATTTAATCTATCAAATTTTTCGTAAATTAGCTGTCTCATTGCCCCATTATGTGATAAGCAAAAGTTACCTTATGTTAAGACATTTACATAGACTTAAAATCACTATTCTCGAGAGTCGATTTTGACATAACTTTCTCCGCTCAAGCTTTGTGATTCGTCAATACAATACGTGAGATTTAGATTCTTTAAATAAGATATTTTTGTTCTTCTTTCAACAAGATTGCTTTTTCATTTCACTTTTTCTTCAGACTACTGCTACTGGCTACAGTGACTTGTCAAAGTTGACAATTCGGTCGCAGTTTGTTAAAGAAGTTCAATTTCGACTTTACGACGTGACGCTGACATTCAAATGTCAAAGTGAGTTTGCGGGACAGCTGTCAGCGTCACAAGACAGTGTCATAAATCCAAAGTGAGTTACTGACCCTTTATAGTGACGCGTGACTAATGATTATTGGGATACGATGTCGTATATCTGTTAGTCCTGGGCCAATTACTGTACGTCGACTGATTTGTAGGCAATTTGTTGGAATAGTTTTGAAATATCATTGTGTCATATCCGTACTGTTCCCTCTATGTACATGTCTTCTTCTTGTCGTGTCACCAGTTCTTGCGAACCAGTGTGGTGATAATATAAATGCGCTTCAAAAAGGCTCCTTTCGTGCACTTAACACATGTTTTCGAACTTTGTAGATTCTACGACATGCCGGTTTCCTCACGATGTATTCCTTCACCGTTTGAGAGTACTGGCATAGTGCACATACATTTTTCGGCAGAAAAACTCATTGGAGCATGACCAGCATTGAACCCACGACCTTACGATCGGAAGGCACCATTACCACAAGACCACCAGTGCTCTCAACTCTCTACTGTATGTTGTATGTGCATGTACCTACACCATACAGTATACAGGCCCTTATTAAAAAACGTGGTGTAAAGTTACGCCGGGTGTAACTTAGGAGTAACCATACAATTTTCGGAGTTTAAACCTGGCGTAACTTTACACCACGTTTATTAAAAATCGCCACAGGGTACAGTAGTAGTAGTACATGTACAGCTCTATGTACAGAGAATTTATTCACATCTATTATTTACCTCTAGGTGGAGCCAAGTTGGTCCCGAGGGCTAGGTTCAAACTCTGGCCGTGCTAATCTTCGATCTAGAATACTCAAATAATAATAATAATATAGTTTTTATTTCAAGACAACGAGAAAGACAACAGAGTCCACAAAGTCAAAACCATCTCGGTAAATAACAGCTCAGGGCCGTTATTATGTTAAGCATTTGACCTTTTTTGAAATTATTTTACTAGTCTGTAACTTCAAGAGTGATCAAATTTAGTTGTAGCCTAGTTACTCCCAACAACAAAGCGATCAATTGCCCATTAGCTCAGTTGGCAGGGTGGCGCCACGGATCGGCGAGGTCGTGGGTTCCTGCAGTGTGATTTTCAGTATGCATCAACATTTTCTGATTCCCGCTGATAACACTTTTGTGTCCTTAGGCGGCAAAGAAATACCTCTACTACCGACTAAATATTTTTACTATAATTTATTTTACGTGGACCAGCATCTTATAATAACTCTGTAGCTATCAATCTTTCACGCGTCATTAGCGAAGGGACTTCAAAAGATTTACTGAAAGCGTTTTGTAAACCATTTCAACACTTACGGGAAACTGTCAATAGTTTGTATGGCTTAATGGGGCTTAAATACGTCGACTTTTCTGGAAATGGATCTGTTCGTAGTTATTCATCTGTTAACCCTGTATATACCATGATGTGAATAGGTCCTAGGCTAGTGGTTAATTTTTAATCAAAGAATATTTTCAGAAATCTTTATTTTGGTTTTAAAACTAGGTTCTTAAATGAAATTAATATTTAATATAAAACGGCGATGGACGCATAAGCTTGCAAGTTATTTTCTTCTATTATACCTAGTTATGGCACATTTACCTAATACAATTAGGTACCCTTTAACGGTTCTGTTTGGTTTCTCAATAAAAAGATAGCTTGAGCTTGAAACAAATTTTAAATGATCCCACTAATATAATAAAGCTTAAAGTTTGTGAGTTTATTTAGATGTTTGGATGTTTGTATGTTTGTGTTTCAATCACGCCTAAGCCAGTGAACCAATTTGGATGAAACTTGGAATAGGCGTAGATAAATAAATAAATAAATAATGCTGGACATTTTCATACAGCATCATCTAGCCCCAAACTAAGCAAAGCTTGTACTATGGGAACCAGATAACTGATATACTACTTATATACTTTTTGTTTGTAAATACATACATATTATACATAGAAACACCCAGACCCGAGACAAATATCTGTAGGTCATACAAACATTTGTCCCGCGGCGGGGATCGAACCCGCAACCTTCTGCGTCGCAGGCGGACCTTCGCCCACTGCGCCACAGAGGTCGTCTAGTAGATAGTGACCTGGCATAGCATATAGGCTATATAAAATAGTATATCTAGTATAATAAATAAACGTTTCAAGTAATTTAACAGAAGGTGATAGTTAAACAGAACGCATCATAAATTCATTTCTCTAGAGGACATTATTTCACCAAAACGCAAAGAGCTGTTGTTTTAAAACTACAACTGTCCAAACCACCCAGACCCTGTTCTACTTTGCTTTCTTCGAAAATCACGTTTAAAAACAGCGACACTGCGAAAAAATAGAGATCAGCTTATACTGGTCAGTTTGTTTAGTGAAAACTTTCAAAATGGCTACTTTGAAATTTCAGTGCGATAAGTTAAAAGTTTTGGCTTAAATACACTTTGTGGTGTGTAAGCGGTTTTATTTTAGAACGTGCTAGGTTGAAGTGAAAAGTCCGGAAATTACAATTTATTTTGGAAAATACTTAGTAAAATTAAAAAAAGCACAATCTTCAATAAGTACGGAGACTAGGGTAATTTTAACTCTTTTGATAGTCATAGGTTTAACTTTTAGCCGTGAAATGGATTTTAAATGACATTGAATGTCATTACTACAGGTATTTTTTTTTAATTTTCGTATGTTTCACAACTCGTAAACGCATCAGTTTTTTTTTATGAATGAGGCACACATTAGTAGGTACTTCTTTTAGGCTATATTATAAAACTAGCTGCGCTCCCGCGGTGTGACCCGCGATCCCTCAGAATTTTTTATTTTTTCGGGATAAAAGGTAGCCTGTGTCCTTCCCTGAGATACAACCTTTAACTACCAAATTTCAGCTTAATCTGTTCAGCGGTTTGGGCGTGAAAGCGTAACAAACAAACAGACAGACAGACAGAGTTACATTTATAATATTAGTATGGATAACACTCATGAAAGTTTACAACATTTATCATTATCACAGATAATAGCTTCTATGAAAATGTAAGTAGTTTAAGTTGAACTCAAATACATTTTCTATAGAATAAGCTAAACACTACAATAGAAAGGCTTAAGACGTAAACTAAAAGTGAACATTTTGTGGAAGAGACCCTTATCGCTGCATTCAATAATCATTGCGCTGACAATCACGTCTTGTACTTTCGCGTACAAAAGGCTTCGGGGGTTTGAACATGCTACGACACGACTGTCAGTTAAATTAAAAAACTGATCAATAAATATAACTAAGTTACAATTGTATGCATATAATAGTAAATAAATACATAGTTTTATTTTTATGGCACACGATAATCTGTTTTTGCAGCATATTATTGTATTTGCAGTTATGCAAATAACAGCAGCTCTTTTAGTCCATTTTTTGTTTGTAATCAATAAAGACGCAGTGGGTGCCTGACGATGGGCGGCGACGCCAAGGAATCTCAATGCATTCCGGGCTGACTGGTGGAACGAAGCTGGCGACAGCAAATCTTGGAAAATAATGAGCGAGACTTTTGCCCAGCAGTGGGACAACATAGGTTACAAAAAAAATATCAATACACAGTTTACTGAGTTTATTTTTTTCAGTTTATCAATAGGTACGTCTTCTTACACGTAATGTGTCAATTCTTTTTGCGTTTTTGAATCGTATCGCGAGTCCTATTACACACCTCAGTAAAATACGCCGACGGCTTATAAAGCTCCGTTCTTACGACCAATTACGGTAGATAAAGCCTTTGAACGTTGCCCCGCTTACTGACGAGATACGGCTTACTGGCGAGATACTACCCGAGTAATGGAAAGTATGAGACTTTATGCTCAAAAGGGGTTGCAAGTTTGTATTTAGAAAACGCCTTAAACTCGAAAATCTTGGCTTATAAATTTTAGTTTACTCTGTAGTCAGTTGCCACATATGTCTCTAGTACGCCACAGATAAGGTTTTTTGTGCTACTATGAAAATTTTTTTGAGGAGGCTTAAGTGTTTTTCAAAACTTTGAGATTACAATTGCAGTTACAGTAGTCCTATCCATAATTTATTTTTCTCGCTTTTGACAATATTTTGCTTTACAATGCTATACTCGTACAAGTTTTAACTTTATATATTACACGAGATTCATATCATACGTGAGATTTATATCAATGTTTCATGAACTAAGTACCTAGGCATTTACAATTTTTTTTCTGATCGTAAATTTTACTAGGGTCATAAATAGCTAGCAACTTACATAAAGATATAAATAAACTCTTGCAAGTATGCAAACAATATAACAACTATACCCCACAGGAAACATGTCCCCGGCAAATAAATTACATCGTAATTTTTTGCTCGCTCTATCCTTTGTTTCGCCAAGCCAATCATCCAAAACAAAAAACCAAGTCACGCACTATAAACCCTGTCAATAAAAGCTGCTACATAAATCGCTTCCCCTCGCTAGTGGCTAAAATACCAAACAAAGTCCCGAAAACGTATCAGTGTGCCATCCCAGTGCACTCCCGACTTAGCTCGTAACGTTACAATTTTATGGCCACTTTTATTACTAGACGCTTTCGTGCGCGATTACCCTCCAGAGTGAGTTCTGCTGTTAGACGCCCCGTGACACGGACGCTTACCCCACCCGGTTCTATTATTTCGAATTGTTCGCGTCCCATTGCTGCTTTTTCTCGTTATCTAATTTATTGTTTCATACCTGAGTGGTGATGGATGACGAGTTCCGCGATGTCGAGGTATGGAATGATACTGTTGTCAGCAATTACATTTTAATGCGTGTTTTATTATCACGGGGCGTCTAATGTACTAGTGCATTAATTTATCACCTCCCTCTGTTTACGAGCTACAGCTTGACAATTGAAATGATGGTGTATAGTGAATTCGAAGGTGTCCATTTATAGTTGAGCTCTATGTAGTCATTGAGCTCTTTGGTGGGTGCTGCTGTTGATAGGTCTGGATGGAATGGATGTGTGGTACAATCGTTTGGACAGACAACCGATGGACGTATCAAAGGCAACTGGAAATGCAGTTGCAGTTTCGATTGAATTGAGAGACGTCTGCGTTGCTCACATAGTAAAGATTTTGAAGAATCAAAACTGCACATAGTTACGAATATCACAGAATGCTTGGCTTTATTAAAAACCAACCTGGCTAGAAAACAATGTTATCCGAGATAACTAATGTAAAATCAAAAACAGAGCTTTTCATAGTACCATCAATCTTCAGATTTTTTAATCATTGACTACCATTTACTAACCTTAATAAGACAACGTCACCTAAATATTTTGTCCCACAAGTCAAATATCTATATCTGCAGGGTGTAAAAAGACTGCTACCGAAAACTGAGGGGTTTCAATCAGACCATGATTGAAACCCCTATTTAGCGGAAAAAAAAACGAAAAAAAAAATTGACTTAGCTTAGGTTTGACGTCATAGGTTAGTTATAAAACTTTGTAAATATTCCTGGTTGGACAACATTGGTACCCACACTAGGATTCGCTGTGTTGTTGCATACAAATGGTTTTATTTGTTCATTTTGATTGTTCATCCACATTTTGAAACACATGGAGTTTCTCTTCTGGCCAGTATACTATACGTTGACTGCGGTACCCGGCAGCAAAGGATGATTGAAACTTGTCCGACGCCGATAGGTTCGGATGTTTGGTTTCGGCTCGCCTTTCAAGTGATCCGATGCTGTTACGTATTGTATTTCTGATGGGGACAGGTGAAATGTCTGATTCATTTGGGTTGTTCTAAACTGTTATTATTATTGAAATTAGAAGGTTCTATATTTTGAAAACTGAATTCAAAATGCATGTCTAGTGCGGGAACTATTAATAAAGTATGTACATCTGTTGAACACTTTTAGTAATATACTTGAATAAAAACTTTTTTTTCTTTAATAACTTAAAAAAAATTATCACTCACTATGTTTTACTAAAAAATATTTGTAGGTAGGTTGGTAATATTGTTTAGCGCAAATGTCGTAGAAAGTTTTGCGGATATCGCCAATCAAAATCCATATTTTATTTCATCAGTTACTCTGTCAGTTTATGACAGTCATGTCAACATGTCATATTCCCACGTGTGGTTTTCGTTTGATGTTGACAGAATGATTACATGGATGATGGTTTGACACGCGATTGTATACCGGTTGATTTGTTGCCATTATTTTAGTTTAGATAATAAAATATGTTTTACATATTGTAAATCAATTTATTTAGTGTCGTTGTCAGAAATTGCTTAAATCCAAAGGCGTGAGTTTGGATCCCAGAATAATTTTATAAAATTTAGGTACTTAAATGGGCAATAATTAAAAATTCACTGAGCTAAGACCCTGTTGTTTCTAAGAAGAGAGTTAATAGGCACCTTTTTGGTAAGCTCGCTCCATCGTAGACCTCATTCTTACCTGTGTAATTCGAGGACAAGAGCCGACCCATTCATCATTAAAAAAAACTACAGATTTATTTTGATCCAATCCTGGTCCCAAACTAGGATTCCCTAGTGCCTATCGTGGGTATCGGGAAATTAAAGTACCATAAATAGGTACCACAAACACCAAGACATTGATAGCCCCTTAGAATTTTTCAGACTCTAAAATCTTACACTAAGTACCTATGTCTACCGTGCTGAATAGTCATACTATGGCTGTATTATAGCCTTGAGGTATATTGAATGGTGCAAACAGTACTAGCATGCAAAATATGCATTATATGCATTGAAAACTGCTCATAAATAGATTTGCATCGCACTATCCATTAGTTTATGATTTATTGCGTATGAACACGCGTGGTGGTAACGTTGGGGAGAAAAAAAGCAGACTTTTTACCCGACTATCGAAAAGGGTTATGTTTTTTTTATCTTTTAATCAAATTTTTTTCAAGAAGACTTTTCAATACTGGACTTTGTTATTCAAGCATAACATCGCTGTTAACCTATTGTAACTGTTGTATATGCTGTGGAGAAAATAAAACTTTATTCTATTCTATTCTATTCTATTCTGTTTGATTATGATTAATATCGGTTTAGCAGTTTTCGAATTTTCTAAGTTCTATTATCTAACAAAAACTAGTAAGTACTTTCTTATATCTGAGTATTATAATAATTGTTGTTACAACTCAGATACCTAAACACAAGTTTTTATAATAAAATCGAAGTCCCAGGATATACCTAAAGGAGTCTTGACTCTGCTTTTAAATAACAGAAAAGTGCAGCAGTTGTCAAATAAATAAAATTTGACAGTAAAATCTGCCATAATGGTAAACTTTCCCCCGCCAGTACAAAACCCATCATGGCGAAGTTATAGCATTAACGTATTGGAACGGAGGCGTTACGTTCCAGATCTCTTGATTTATCGATCACAAGAAATATGCACTACACTCACTAGACAAGATACAAAGAATAAAAGCTGTTTAAAAAAATATTAATTAAAGTTCGTATGAGTCAGTGGACAACTCAGGTGACGGAGTTTTTAGGCCGCCATACGAGGAAATAATACCAGCTCTTTATCTATACAGGGTGTAAAAAGACGTCTACCGAAGCCGAAAGGGGTAGGTACAACATCCCAAAACACAACCAAATCCAAAAGGATTTTCCGAAAAAATCATTATATCCGGAGAAAACAGCGTTTGAAGATCACTGTTTGCGTATGTACTGGGCGCGTTTTTATACGTAGATTGCTGGATTTTGAGTTTTAATTGTTTTTTTCTTTTATAAATGAAATGTTTAGGTAGGTATGGTCTTATTATGTTGTACTAGTAGCAAAAAACTAGAAAATAAAATAAAATGACGTAGCTAAGTCAAAAATTTTTTTGAGTTTTTTTTCGATAAATATGTTCAGAATCATGGTCTGATTGCAATCCCTCAGTTTTCGGTGGCAGTCTTTTTACACCCTGTATAAACGTAGTCGACTGTTTCCTCCCTGGAAACACCAGAGCAAATATTTTTGTACCATAAAACCTTTCACTACCATGATAAAAAAAGTACGTGAATGTCGTGGAACACTCGGTTGGAATGAAGCAAAGACTACTTTTCTATACTGGGAATAAAATTAATTGTCAATTAGGTATTCTAGAAACGCTATTCTATTCTAACAATGTCACAATCTATGGACTGTGTCGCGGCTGCGCACGGTGACGATTTGATTGTGACGGTACAATGGAACAAATTTTTTTTTCCAGGCTCATTCTGTTTTTTCTTCGCTACCGTCCGTAAAGGAAAATCCGTTCCAAAAACTGGTAGTGATGTGATGTACGGATTCATTTTTATTCGATTTTTAAAGTTTAAAAAAGCTAAACAATATTTAATGTAAAGTGACCTATTTTTTGATTTCAAAAAAACCGTCAGTTCTTCAAATAATAACTATAATAATATAAGTAGTTTATTTTTACGATATTATTATAGTATACAACTGGTAATATAAATCCATAAGGAAATGGGGAAACAAGCACTTAAAAAGTCTAACATCGATACATTCCCATCCCTATTCCCCGTCTATTTTAACGTTCATACGTGGTCGTTTACGAATGCCCCGGAATAGGTGTGCGGTGACATATTTACAGTAATTACTCACTAAAGGTGCATTTAGACGATACGGTATGACGCACGTTTTGCTAAGCTAAGTCCATTCAGCGTACGGTCTCCAGTAAGAGTTAGCGCATTTACACGACACGGTATACCGTATGACTAGGTTACTTAGTCGCACGGTGAGCGCGCCGGGTGGCTAACACTGCGGCGAGTAGGGTTACCATACGGAAAATTTTAAACGCGGACAAAGACCAGAGAAAAAAATCTATTTCAATGGAAAAGTCGCGAGTGCGTGGGCGTTTTCGTGGGCGTGGGCGTGGGCGTGGGCGTGGGCGTATGCGTGGGCTCAGAATTTCTCCTATGACAAGGTCTATGTTGGTAACACGTAAGTGAAGCCACGTGCGTTCCGCAAGCTCACATACCTAAATGTACGTATAGGTACACGTTGATATTTTTATCTTAATAATAATAATCGTCCTGTTGTAGGTGAATTTGATTATTTTTCTACTTAAAAAAAGAATCTTAAACATATTTTGTATCTTATTATCTTAGAAAAATCCTGATAATTCTAAAATAAAACGACATGTCTGGAGAAATTTTAACGTATGGTCACTGTAAAGTAGGCGGAACCTGGCCACAGATTACAGAGAGTACCAGTCATAGTTACCTAGTCATGCGTTTTAGCGTACGGTATAACGAGACTATACGATATAATGTTGTATGAACCTTTTTAAAATTTCGGCGTGCAAATCAAGTACACTCTGGTGTAGTGGTCTTGTCCGCCGGTTCTCAATATGAGATGTGCCGGTTCGATACCATTAGAAAATTATTTTAATTTTGCTTTTTTTTTTTGCTTTACTATTTTGTATTTTTTTTATGTTGATTGCGAAAAAAGAAAATAAAATTTAAATTCAAGGTACAAAAAAAGGTACTTGCACTACATGCCTAGAATCATTTTCCTTTTTTTTTTTTTGCTTTACTAGTTTGTAATTTTTTTATGTTAATGGCGAAAAAAGAAAATAAAATCAAATTTCAAGGTCCAAAAAGAGGTATTTAACTACTTACACTACTTTCTTGCTTAGATGGTAATTTTATCAATTTTAAGCTGACTATCATAGGACAACGTACCTACATACCTACGTATGTACATACCTACATGGTATGGATCCTATGACACCTACCTATCTAATGGTAGGTTTACCTAATGATACTCATACGTAACAGAAAAAAGTGAAGCAAAAACTAAAAGAAAGTGGTTCACGACTTCCAGTCCAGGGCACGGTAGACATTTTTTTCAGATCGTTTGATATAATAGGTTTTGCTGTGGATCTACCTACTTTACAGCACCCTACAGTTAAAACTGAGGAGTTGGCTACACTGGCTGTGGCTTTGTATCTAGCTCTAGAAGTCTAGAGAAACGACAGAGAGTTGCTTCATCAATGTGTTTCTAAATAGGTAGGTACTTACCTACTGGGACATTTTGTGAAATTGTTAATAGGTAAGTACCTCATTATCTCACTGGATAGGTAGGTAGGTACTTATGTACCTACCTACCTATCCGCTTCTCCGCACTGTCTTGCTCGCTCGCTCGGTGGATCTGAACACGCGCAGACTCGGCGACCACTCGCCGCTCGATGCACATTACATGGCACTTTTGACTTTTGTGATCAGGATAGAGTACCATTCACATACACATCCGTGTAGTCGTTTCGATGCGCAAAAGCATAGAATTCAATAGATCTCACTGTAAAAAAGCGGTCACTGCGCAGACTAACTTTACGAATGCCTAGATCCGTTGAACGTATTGTATTTACCTAGAGTACCTACCTACCTAGGTAGGTACCTCATATAACCTAACCTTAAAACAAATAACGTGTTGAAAATTTAGTACCTACCTACCTTTCAGTGTGTTCAGAGTTCCGACCAATCCGACTAGTGCCAAAAAGGCAAGCGTGGCGGACGCGCCGCCCGCCCTTGTGCGCGCGCCCCGTGTGTTTGCTTAGGCCGTTCGTAGTAGGTAGATCCTGCTACCTACATTGTATTTAGCAACTCCTGATATAATTCTTCTGTTTTACAAATAAAGTACCTACCTACATGATTTACCTATCGAAACTTGATCGAAGTATCAAAATAAAACAAATCTGTAATAGGTACCTAATTATTAGGTAGGTAAGGTACTTAATACGCTTTAATTAAGTCACTGACGGACTCTATATTAAAATGTGTGATCTTATTATAATGGAATTGGGATGGTAGATATAATATAATAAAATACAAATAAACAAGTAAGTAAAATACGCACAATCGTTCTGCAGCTCTCTGAAGAAGCTGCGCAAAACCCATTTTAACCCAAAATTAACTCAAAATATGAGCGTGTCTCAAGTAGAAAAGGTTGTCTGACATAGTGCTCTAGTACAGTTCGCCCAACGGATCTAGGCATTCGTGAAGTTAGCGTTTGTCTGCGTAGAACACAATTTTGTATGAAAAAGCGGTTGCTGCGCAGACAAACGGCTAACTTCACGAATGCTTAGACTCGTTGGGCGAACAGTAGGTACCTAATGTAGTAGGTACCTACCTACGTATCATAATATTATGTACCTATCTATCTACCTACAATTTTTTATAGAATAAAATCTTCACACAGATAGGTAAGTTTGTACCTACTTAGGTATAAATTTACATATCTGCGCGTCTGGGATTCGAACTCGCAGCCTTCGGATGTAGGTTGATGAGGGTACGTAGGTACATCTCACTAGGGTAACACGGTTCTCAACACTACTTAGAAGTATGTACATAGGTACCTACCTACCCGGGTAGCATACCTAGGTACATATTCTCATCTATCTACCTACTTAGGTACGTGTAAGTATTTATTTAGGTACCTACCTACATTGGTAGTATGGTACCAAAATAGGTACCTACGTAGAGTATTTTAAAAGGTTTAGTCCTGTTGGTAGGTACTCAGGTAGGTCGGTCCTACCTAGGTACTATCATAAAGCTGTATCACATAACTACCTACCTACTAGGTAGGTACCTACCATCCCAACAATGTGGTAGGTAGGTAGGTAGTACTTAGATAATTACTTTTTTGTTCGGACACGTTTTGGTAATAAGTTACTCGCTACTCGACTAAAATACAAGACTAGTCCGAACTACGCATTAGTGAGTGTCACAGAACTATAGTTCTGTGGTGTGTGTCATTCACAGTGTCATTATTACTGTCATTTTTATCTATTCTCCGGTAGGTACCTAGACAATTCGCTACTATGATGCTAAGGAAGCTGAGACAGGTACAGTTCTTCCAACGGATCTTGACATTCGTGAAGTTACCTACAAATTTTTATAGAATAAAATCTTCACAGTTAGGAAAGTTTGTACCTACCTAGGTATAAATTTACATATCTGCGCGTCTGGGATTCGAACTCGCAGCCTTCGGAGGTAGGTTGATGAGGGTACGTAGGTACATCTCACTAGGCTAACACGGTTCTCAACTCTACTTAGAAGTATGCAGGTACCTACCTACCCGGGTAGCATACCTAAGTACATATTCTCGTCTATCTACCTACTTAGGTACGTGTAAGTATTTATTTAGGTACCTACCAACATTGGTAGTATGGTACCAAAATAGGTACCTACGTAGAGTATTCCTGTTGGTAGGTACCTAGGTACTCAGGTATAAACGCATATAAATTTTTCGAAACGAAAAATCCAGTGATGCACGGCCGGGATTCGAACCCACGACCTTCGGATTGAAAGTCGAGGCACAACTCCATTCGACCAACACGGCTTCTAGGTAGGTAGGTTATACATTTATAGGTAAGGTAAGTATACTAGTAGCTAGTAGGTAGGTACCTACTTATTCACAATTTCGCAAAATTTCCCAGTAGATAAGTACCTGCCTATTTAGAAACACATTAATGAAGCAACTCTCTGTCGTTTCTCTAGACTTCTATAGTTAGATACACAGCCACAGGCAGTGTGGCCAACTCCTCAGTTTTAACTGTAGGGTGCTGTAGGTAGATCCACAGCAAAACCTATTCCCTATAACAGCATAATATGATCTGTGCCTATACGTGTGTAAGTACAATATTATGTGTAATATATATGTTATGTGTATGCCTGCGACGCAGAAGGTTGCGGGTTCGATCCCCGCCGCGGGACAAATGTTTGTATGACCTACAGATATTTGTCTCGGGTCTGGGTGTTTCTATGTATAATATGTATGTATTTACAAACAAAAAGTATATAAGTAGTATATCAGTTATCTGGTTCCCATAGTACGCAAGCTTTGCTTAGTTTGGGGCTAGATGATGCTGTGTGAAAATGTCTTAAAAAAAAAAAAAAAAAAAAAAATGTAACCAAATAGGTAGATGCTACCTACTTATTTAGTTACATACTTAGCCACGGAGGTACGAGTAGGTACCTACCTACCTATGTAGTACTCATACGAACTTACTTACCCAAGTACCTACCTACTTTTTATTAATTTTGGAAGCCTATCTGATTTACCTACCCCTTTGACAACTTTAAAGTGTTGAAAGGATCTTGAGTGACGATCTGAAAAAAATGTCTACCGTGCCTTGGAAGTCGTGAACCAGTTTCTTTTAGTTTTTGCTTCACTTTTTTCTGTTAGGTATGAGCATCATTAGGTAAACCTACCATTAGATAGGTAGGTGTCATAGGAACCATACCATGTAGGTATGTACGTAGGTATCATGGAATGGTAGGTATGTAGGTACGTTGTCCTATGATAGTCAGGTTAAAATTGATAAAATTACCATCTAGGCAAGTAGTGTAAGTACCTCTTTTTAGACCTTGAAATTTGATTTTATTTGCTTTTTTCGTCATTCACATAAAAAATTACAAACTAGTGAAGAAAAAAAAAAGGAAAATTATTCTAGGCAAGTAGTGTAAGTACCTCTTTTTGGACCTTGAAATTTGATTTTATTTTCTTTTTTCGTCATTAACATAAAATAATTAGGTACAAACTAGTGAAGAAAAAATAAAACAAAATTATTCTAGGCAAGTAGTGTAGGTACCTCTTTTTGAACCTTGAATTTAAATTTTATTTTCTTTTTTCGCAATCAACATAAAAAAAATACAAAATAGTAAAGCAAAAAAAAAAAGCAAAATTAAAATAATTTTCTATTGGTATCGAACCGGCACATCTCATATTGAGAACCGGCGGTCAAGACCACTACACCAGAGTGTACTTGATTTGCACGCCGAAATTTTAAAAAGGTTCATACAACATTATATCGTATAGTCTCGTTATACCGTACGCTAAAACGCATGACTAGGTAACTATGACTGGTACTCTCTGTAATCTGTGGCCAGGTTCCACCTACTTTACAGTGACCATACGTTAAAATTTCTCCAGACATGTCGTTTTATTTTAGAATTATCAGGATTTTTCTAAGATAATAAGATACAAAATATGTTTAAGATGCTTTTTTTAAGTAGAAAAATAATCAAATTCACCCACAACAGGACGATTATTATTATTAAGATAAAAATATCAACGTGTACCTATACGTACATTTAGGTATGTGAGCTTGCGGAACGCACGTGGCTTCACTTACGTGGTACCAACAACACACGCGACTTTTCCATTGAAATTGATTTTTTTCTCTGGTCTTTGTCCGCATTTTAAATTTTCCGTATGGTAACCCTACTCGCCGCAGACTTAGCCGCCGGCGCGCTCACCGTGCGACTAGGTAACTAAGTAACTTAGACCCGATGACCGTCGCACTTTTTAAGACATTTAGCGTGCGGTGAGCATTTACACGGGAAAATTGGCATGCGATGCTAAATCGTACGTGCTTATACCGTGTCGTGTAAATGCACCTTAAGCCCGACTGTGCTGGTGATTTACAGGCGCCATTGTATCGATAAGTAGTAGGACAACTATATACTTACTCTGATGTAATTATTGGAAAATATATTATTTATTCAGTTTAGTGAATATCAAGAAACAAGGCGCGGTAGACTAGGGAGTATTATCTAAAGATGTCTAACAGGTTAGTCAGAGGCATGTCTTTTTATACTTGTGCCAAAAAATTATAGACCAAACACCTTTGGTTTGACTGTACCTAGAGATACCTACCTTGCAATTCTTTGTTTAGTTAGGTTCTTTTGCTTCTATGTGGGTTCAAACAGAAATCAAAAAATAAGGTGGTGCGAAACGCAAAAAAATATTATTATTTTCGGCTTTTGGTATGAACCTGTAGGTCGAAAAAGAAATACACCAGAAATTAGCATTCCAGTGATATGTTGCAAAGTACATAAGTATTGAAATTAGAAGGTAACTATAACAAAAAAAATGATTTTTTTATGAAAGAGGGGGCAAACGATCAAGTGGCACACCTGATGGTAAGTGATTACCACCGCCCATAGACAACCGCAGCATCAAGAAGCACTGCAGATGTGTTCCCGGCCTTTGAGGTAGAAATAGGCTCTTTTCTTGAAGGTGCCTAAGTCTAGTATCGGTCTGGAAATACCTCTGGCGACAACTGATTCAATAGACTTATTTATATTGAACTAACTTATTAATATTGAAACTAAGCAAAATGACCAGTCCAGTACCTGTGTTCATACTCGAATGATCACACCACAAAGCTTTGAACGCAGCTTCAAACGATATCTAATTAAACCGGCTCGTTACTCACAATTTATAGCAGACAATATCCAGCCATTATGAAATCACCCGCCTGGAAATCACTCAGCGATACTTTGAAAAGACCGGTTTTGAAATAAAACATTTCATATCTCATGAATAAAACTCTAATTCACATATAAATTACGGATCATTCACATTCAACGATAGCGTTAACACTAAAATATCATTTTTAAAATCGGAGAACTCGGTCCAAAAGACCACCTTGTCAGCGTGTAAATTAACATGAGAACGTCATACAAAGGTAACCCTTCGCCGCTGCATAATAAAGTATTAGGAGACTCCCGCGGCGTCCCGGTCGCTCAGATCGCTTATTCAACGCCGGACATTATCGTAAATATTGTGGTGTTTATTCAGATTTTGAACACAAACAATTCAATTCACGCACCGGCTGCTAATTGGGCATAAATCGCGGTGAAAATATTCAATAAGCTCGCATCGATTAACATTTAAAACAGAATGCATTTATTTGTATTGAGATCAAGCGACGCGTAGATTCGGGATGTCGATTTGTCGTTTCTTTCAAAGGTTTTATTGCACAGCGATTGCTTAACCATTTCAAACAAAGCATGTTTTTGTTTGTATTCGCTGCGTGATTCAAATCGCTTTCGCGTGATTAATTTGTTTTGGACTTATTTTATGAATACGATTAAGTATTCAAATTATCGAGCTAACTAAGCATGAGTACATGCAAATCACCGCCCATAACTCAAGTCCGAGATATCAAAGCATTATGCTCCAACGGCCGCAGTTAACATAACAAAAACGGTTTTTTTTAAACACGGCAACACGAGAAACGTCAACTCGAACACTTTATAATAGAAATAATAACGCAACGCTGTGAGTTATTGGCCACATTTCATGTTAAATTGTATGTAAATTCGAGGCCACAACGACACGGCTCCCACAATAACATAATAATGGAGGATTTGTGACTCACGTCAGGTTGTTAGTGTGTACTTAACCCTTTATCGAGCTACGCATGCGGGACGTGAGATCATTACGGGGGTCGCTGCGACCCGAAAGGACCCCTCGGAAGGGTTAGTTTCAAATTCTGTAACGTTTAAACTCTTTCCTTTGATCATTCGATACTGGTTTGAGTGAACACTTTTGATAACAATAAGTACAATTTTAAAGAATTGAGTTTATTTGTAAAGCCAGTGGAGCGGTTAAATGGTAAATTTATGAATATGTTAACGGTATTATGGATATCAAACAAGTTTTTATACAATGTACAACTTTATTTGAGTTGAAGTGGTATGTTTGCTTAAAATATGTACATGTTTAACTCTTTAAGTTCAGTAATATCGTAATATTTACTCACAATGTTGAAATCGGATGAGTAACTTGTATTAATATACATTTTAAGTATTGACACTCTACTGAGTATACACAAATAGCTAACAGTCTGCCCGTGTGTTCACTTGCGTGTACACTTCAATTTTACAAACCCAAAAACCGCGCACTTAAAAACCTTTCACTCATACCAGTTAAACACGCATGACGCACAACAAGACGCATACATTTAAATCTTTAAATCTATATAAGATAAACTTAAAGATTCAACCCCAAATACCCATTGAAAAAACAATTTTCTTAACTTGCCTGAAGGAAGAACATTTCCCACCCATCCGATCACAAAGCAAACCTCATCATATTCGGATGGAATCGAGTTACGAGCATCAAACCCGCCCATTCGTTAGCGATTCGGAAACAATCGCTGCAGGCTCGGATATTGCCCGTTCGCGAGCACCCACAGACTATAAGGGGTGTTCTGAAAATAAAACTTACTTATATATTTTGAATGCCTCCTTGTAGGATCTGACAATGGTGATTATATCCGGAAATGAGCCCCAATGTGACATAGAAAGCATTATTGGCTTTGCCCGATTCTATAACTAGACCCAGAAAAAAAGTCTCTTCCACTCTAATCCATCAAAAAAAAATTATCAAGGACGAATTTTGTCCTGGACATATTAAAACAGACGAAGCCGTGGAAACGACTTGTTGTCATTATTATTAAGAGTCTTTTAGTACCTACTTAGGGCCAGTTTCACCAAAGTCAAGTTTAACAGCTGGTTAATAAATCGACCGTTAGCCGTTTATCAGCGCAGTGAACGCTTTTTCATACAAAATTGTGTTCTGCGCAGACAAACGGCTCTCTGTCACTCTCGGATTTTTGGTTGTTCTGACATATTTTTAATTTTAAACGATGTCAACTGCTAGTTAGCTAACCGGCCGCCGACCAGCGATTATATTTAGCGGCTTGTTAATGAAGATATTCCTTTGTTAGAGCATGATGGATCACAAATCAATTGTAAAGGTCTGTTAAATACTTAATCCGTTGTTATTTCTCTTACTAAATTTGATGTCAAATTAACTAACGCTCTGTTAGATAAAGTTTGGTGAAAAATTCTTTCACCACACTTAACTACTGGTTCAAAGGAACAAATTAGGGGCGACCTGAAGAAGAAGCAGCACCATTATGTGCAGCATGCTGAGTACATTTGTATAAGATGATGATGGCATGAATGGCTAATTATGCTCGGAGTTTCGCTGAAGGATAGAATCCGCAACGAAACATATCCGACATAGAACCAAATTGTCGACATAGCTCAGAGAATCAGCAAGCTGAAGTGGCAGTGGGCTGGCCATATCTGCCGAAGAACCGATAACCGTTGGGGTAAACGAGTTCTTGAGTGGAGACCGCGACTCGGCAAACATAGTGTAGGACGCCCTCCGGCCAAGTGGAGTGACGATCTGCGAAAGGCTGCCGGCGGAAGCTGGATGCGTCGAGCTGAGGACAGGGCGCAATGGCGCGCACTAGGGGAGGCCTATGTCCAGCAGTGGACTGCCATAGGCTGATGATGATGATGATTAATGGCTAAATCTGGTAACGGATTTTAAGGCCACATGAAAGCCACACAATCATGATATCCAATTTCTATAGGAGGATTACGCTAAAATGACATAACTTAGAGGATTTTGAGTTTTATCGAAATCGTAGAAGTTATGCTCTTGCCTCAGCCCTCAACACGCAGATACAAACACCCTGTTTGTTGTAGCCTAGAAGCACACAACACACTCCGTGTTTTGCCTCGGGCTAGAATAATTCAATTCTGCACAACCCCTCTTTTAGAGGCGTTTCTTAATATGAACAAAGTAGTTTTGATTGAGCTGTGATGGCTTAGTGGCTTTCGAGCGAAGTTTTAGGGTTTGAATCCCAGTCGAGCATCAAGTCTTTCTTGTAGAATGTTTATTTTATAATGCGTATTAAAAGTAGAGTTCTAAACGGTGAAGGAAAAGTTTGTCAAAATGATACTTATAATATTTTGGTACTTATGTCAGAACTACGCCCTCAGATATTTTCAAAGGATAATGAAGTCCCAAAAGATATAAAAAAATGTCTACCGTTTTTTCAGCATACCTAGACAGTATTGACAACCTCTGTAGCGCACTGGGCGAAGGCCCGCCTGCGACGAAAAAGGTTGCGGGTTCAATCCCTGCGGCGGGACCAATGTTTGTATGATCTACAAATATTTGTCTCGGGTTTGTTTGTTTCTATGTATAATAATTTACAAACAAAAAAGTATATAAGTAATGTAGTATATCAGTCATGTAGTACCCATAACACAAGATCTGCTTACTTTGGGGCTAGATGATGCTGTGTGGAAAGTCCAGCATTATTATATAATACTAGCTGGTACCCGCGACTTCGTCAGCGAAATAACATACTTATTAGCAACGCCATCTATTGCATTTAACTGGAACTACCAACTCCCCATACAAACTTTCAACCCTTATTTCACGCCCTCCATGATTAATATATAGATTTTTTTCTGTCATAAGAACCTTCTCCTGACAATAACGAACACAACAAAAAAAAATTTAATGAAATCGGTCCAGGCGTTGTTGAGTTATGCGCTTACCAACACATTTTGCGATTCATTTTTATATTATAGAGATAATTATTATAATTATAACTGAGAGAATATCTACAGTACGTTAGAAATAGTTTAGATAAGTACCAACAATTGTAATGTTTATGTTTCATTTCTTGCTTAAAGTAGTAAGTTGAACAAAACCAGTTCAAATTTTCTAACCAGTCATGAAACAGTAAGATAACAGCGGTCTTCAAATCAATAGTAAATAGGTTCTTCCTAGGAAAGCATGCTCCATCTTAGACCTCACTATTGCTTAACATCAGGCAGAGTGAGGTCAAACGATGACCTATTTTAATTAAAAAAAAGTAGCAATCCCAAATGGTAGATAAGAAGCCCATACAAAGTTCCACCTCGGTCCACCGATAGACCATCACATAAACTCTGTAGATGGCAGCACGTAGCACTTTGATTGCGGGCAGCGTCTGATGTCAGGTGGTTTGAACAGAGGTGTATATTTTTATGGTCTGTGTTGGCCAAGGATAGTTTTGTTACTCGATTTAAACATTAATGAATAAATGAAAAACTCATTATTGTACACAATTATTAGGTACTTACATAACAACTTAAGAACTAATAAACCTAATGAGATAATGAAAAATGGGCGGTCTTCCGGTCCGAAGAAAATTTATGATATATTTTTTGCAGAAGTATTGCATATGTGACAGGTGGCAAGCAAATTAATGTATCTACCTTTATAGCAATATAGTTTGCTGTCGTGTATAATCAGAAAATACACGGTTCCACGTCAAGTTACACAAAAGAAACCGTTAAAATAGCAAACAAGTTATGAAATATAGAAAATTAATCTGTCCTCGAACAATGGCGTGCCAAACAAAATGACCCCTTCTGTTCGTCAAGTGACGCGTTTGTGGCGCATATTTTACTTGTGGTTCCGTACACCTCATCATGAATAAATACTTTACTTTACTTTACTTTACGATCCTGCGCTAATCTGACCCATTGACGGCCCGCGACGTGTACAATATCGTCTGCCCATCTGGCCGCCGGACGTCCTACGTTCCTGTACCCAGATCTGGGCCACCATTCAGTCAATACTCTACTCCACCTGTCATCACCACGCCTCGCTATGTGTCCCGCCCAGCTCCATTTTAGGTCCATTATCCTATTCCCGTACACCTAATTTGTAATTATAATTCTGGCTCCTGAAATACAGTTTCTTAACAAGTTCGGGAGCCTATGGATTCAAAGTTTTTTTTACACTCTTATTATGTCAATAAACGAAATTTTTACTTTAACTTTACTTATTATACCTAACAAGCTGCGCTCCGTGTTACCCGTGGTTGTTGATGGATCAGAGTGGAACTGAAAGTGGAAACAAAACCATTGATGGATTAAACTGGAAGAAAAAGTGGAAACTAATCCCTTAATGGATTTGATTAGTGGATCAGAGTGGAATATGATGACGATGAACCGCCCCATCGGGGATCCTTCACTTTTCTCCGGATAAAAAGTAACCTATGTATTTTCTTTTAAGATTACTTTAAGTACATAATACATTTATTTTAAACTGATAAGTTACCTACAAACAATTCCTATACTGTGTCGCCATTTTTTTCAGTGAAACCCTATACTTATCAAAACCTTACCTTTTACCACTTACCTACTATAATAACGTTTTGCATCATTCTTGCGGAACCCCAAAATTATAATTCGTAGGTATAATCCATCACCGGTTTTCAATGCTCGTAATTTGTTTGTAAAAACATATCATTTTACGGTTGAGTCGGCGGCGGACCTCAATATTGTAATGTCTTCTTTGGGTATAATAAGACTTTAAACCCCTAAATGCTAGCCTGGGGTATGTAATTCCCCTTTTAAATAACCTCACTGGCGTAGTTGTTGAAAGACGAAAGAAAGCGAGTCAAAAGGGGTGTATTGTTCCATGATTAGATATTTTTAAATATTCACAAGTGGGGAAAAGTCCCAAAGTTGTTTCACCTGAGTTTTAGTTAAGTTTGTACCCACTCCATTTTAACTTTATCTAAGTACTTTTGACGTGCAAGAGATTCGCGATTGACCGGCTTTTTTCTAATAAATAAGTACGTACTTACAGTTTATTCTGTACTGAGTACGTATACGCTTTATCTATAAAGGAAAGAAGAGAAAAGGAAAGGTTCTTTCATGGGAAATACCGTACTCTTTTATAATAAACTTCCAGATAATGCCACTAAATTGCCAATTCGAAGATTTAAAAGTTACATAAAAAATAATCTTATAAAGAAAGCGTACTATTCTATTGGTGATTATATTAATGATAAATTCGCGTGGCCTGATGTCGCTCTGCACCTCGACAGCTGATGTGTGCACAATGCCTTTGCTATCTTGCTTAGCTTCTTGAATTTTACTAACTTTACTTTTAATTTTACAACTAAGTTAGTTAAGAAATTAGCCTAAGTTTAGATCTAAGATGGATCACCTAAAAAAAGCTACGGTTGCCCTGATTCTTCACGGTATTGGTCGCGAAGGAACAGGAGTAGAATCACCTAGTTTTAAGACGTTTCAAAGTGATCCCAGCGGTCCTACTGAATAAATGCTTTTTGACTTTGACTTTGACTTTGACTATAAATTATGTTCGTATAAGTAGATAAAAATAAGTACCTATAATTTTACTGTTTAGGTCATTTTCTGTTTTTTCTGTTATGGTATGGTAAGTAGGTAATATTACCTACCTAAATATTTGGCTTGCACTATATACCTACTTATTATTCTGTCAAATAGATATCTCCACCTATCTAACGCTCGGGCTACCTTTTCATTATTGTATATTTTTGTCTTGTGCCCTCTTTTACGCATGTTGTGATACCCTGTAATTATGGGAACTAGACCTAAGACATTTTGTTTTAACTTTTGTATGTAAGGTGTACACTCGTGTTGGGTATCCTTAATAAATAAAATAGATAAAAATAAAATAAAAATAAATAAGGGTAGATATCTTTATAGCAATAACTTGAAAAACAGTCTACATTTCAACGGTAGTGACAGACAAAGATAGATGGCTCTTTAACGCACCAATCGTCAAGGTATGATCCAGTTTCAAACAATCCATTACGACCTTAGCGTCTGAAACATAAAAGCTATTTTTCTTTAAATATTGTACGAATTTGCGTATGAATGATGTTTGAAATTGGCGAGCTGTGAAGCAATTACTTTCTTTTGTGCCGTTTACGTTTTGATTGATCGGGTTAAGTGTGTTGTGCCTGTAATGGATTAGACCTTGCGATTATGTGAGAATATTGATAGTAAAAGGGTTGAAGGGGCACAGTTGTATGTATAAAATATGTTTAAAAAAACTTGATGTGAAACTTGTTGTAGATAAAAATCACTTGATTGGAAACTAATAAAAATATAAATTTCATTGTTGTTTTTTTCTGACTACATAACAAGTTTTTTTTATTGTTGTACAGTATTCATATACTGTTTTATATTAGTTTCATTTTGATTTTAATAAATATTTCTTCTAATATAGTGACTTTTTCAAATAAATAAAGTTTAGTATTATAACTCTTAAACAATTAACTATTTTAATCTCAGAGATTACAATATTTTGAGTGACCATTCTACCACTCATTTTTGACCTACGGATTAAAATAATTACAACAATTTTTCTATTTTATCGCAATGAACAGCCGTAGACTTGGCGAGCACGATAGTGGTAATCCCCTCTAACTCAGCGGAGGCACGAACGTATCTTTGTTTATTGCATCGTGTATTAATATTATTTAGTCCATGGATGAATAGTCTTTGGATGTAGAAATTGCTTGTATCAAGCTGAGTCGTTAGGGAGATATTGTAAGGAGAAAAATGTTTTTTAAATCTAGTGTTTAGATGGTTAGACATCAAAGTATGCCTAGATGATACAATAATGCAATTTAAAACGAATAAGGAATGTTGTCTGCGTGTTTAGGCTTGTATCAAAACACTACTATGACCTCGCCTAATCAGCCTTTTTACTAAAAGATACATAATTATTTGTTTAAAAGACCCTAAAAAAATATGAATTGACCAATTTCTTGTTCTGTTATATTAAAGAACGTTTAAATGTTTTGTCTATGCTCCTAGAATTAAGTGACGCGATGTTTTCCTCGACACCAGAGGCCATTTACTACAGGCGTTCGCAAATTGTACCCAACAAACAACATTTATTCTTTCATTTGGCCTGTGGTTAATATCACGGGAATGGCCCACATGTCCCCGGTCTCCCCTAATTGCTTATTAGGCATGTCTCTAGGATTTTGGCAAATTGTTGTAGTAATGGAACTTGCGAAAGTATTTGATACTAGTTTCCGTCTATGGTTTTATTTGACTAATATTATGTTCAAAGTCGTTATCGTGCTGTAAAATTGTGAAGATTTTGTGACGTTTTCCTTCGTCGTTTCAAGAATGTGTCACTGAATAGGTAGGTTAATCAAAGTCAAAAATCAAAGTTAATCAAAGAAATTGTAAACTATGTAGGTAGGCAAACTAATACATTTTACGATGCAAAATATCTAGATTCACGGGCGAAAGAGCCGTGTTGGTTGGATGGGGTTGTGCCTCGATCTGTAGGTCGTAGGTTAGAATCTTGCCGTGCATCAATGGATTTTTCGTTTCGTAAAATTTATATGCGCTATAAACACGAGCTCTTAACGGTGAAGGAAAATAACGTGAGGAAACCCGCAGCTTAGTCAGCTCCACACACATTAAGCTGAGGATTGTTTAGGTGCTGGGCAAGCCTATTCCATCTCAAACAATGTCCCAGGCACTACAGCGTCCCGTTAAGTGTAGGCATGGATTGCCTCCTGACGCTGTATAAATAATCTAATATGATGTAAAAGTTTTTCTCTATTGTACAAGTTACAATTTCCTGATTTACTTCTCTTATAATGAAACGTGCTAAAAACTGCCGTATCAAAGTGTAATTGCCTCTTTCATTCATAACAAGTGCAAAGCACAAAGGGTTTAGAGATGCAGGAAATTAACAGACCTGGGGTAAAAACTACCACTTTGCCCGCCGGGAATATACAGACTACCTGTTCACGTGCTTAGCTCAAAAGGAAGTTTAGTATTTTGTGGACGTGCAAAATGTTTTTTGAAGTTTAATGAAATACCAGATAGTAGAGTTAAAGCAAAATGATATCACCAGAAACAAAGGTATTATTTATTTACAGAAACTAAGTTACTACATATTTACATATATTTACAAAATACAACAGGATTAGTCAAGCTATCTAAGGATCGTTAGAAACGATCTATAGATAGCTCAACTGATCCAGGTCACTGTCAGTCGGAAGCGTGCCCCAAAAAAACAAAGGTTAATTCAATTTGGGTGAACTGTTTTGAAAGTTTTATTTGCCCCACTTGCATTTTTGTCCCCAACCTCCTCCTAGGTGACACCAAAAAGTAGCGCCTGATCAAAGAATCTTACAGAAGAAAGTACAAAATATGTAATAGTCTTTCTTAAATAAAGGTAATACGCGATAAAATCCTGTTAAAAAATATATCTATGTAATAAAGCTCTGAGAGAATGTCTACCACGACTTCGTTCGTCCTATCAGATCATAAGACATTCAATATCATTTAAAACGACTATGGGACCAATTTGGTACGCCCATTTCCAGAAAAGCTAACATTCATGTCATGTTCATCGATGTTTATTTCTGGAATCTATCTATATCGCAGATACCTGAACGCATTATAACGTCATTACGTGTTTAGCTCACCGCTTCCTGGACGATGATGGATGGGGCGATTTAGACAGACCCTATTTATGCACTTAGGTATCGTTGAAAGCTATCATAATTCATATTGGATGATCCAAGTAATAAGGGCTTCCTTCCTAGTGTTTTTATAAGAATGCCCACAGTCCATGTCCTTTGCATGTAACAATTTCACAAGGTTCTAATGGTGAACACATCAGCTCATTGGACATTTTTCATCCGGAACAAAACTAGAAAGTACAGAAACAGTGTCCTAAGTGCACGAACTTTTTGACTTTGAAAAAATTATCGCCATAACAACTTCCATTTCGCTATCTTCTCCTATCTCATCCCAAACTTCATGAAGCTCATTAGCCGAAGACAATCAATCATAAAGAATTTCCGCTACCGACGACTGCTGAAACTGTGGCAAGCGTAAACTAGGGCACCAACTTTTATAGGAAACATGAATTTTGAATATCTTCGTAAAACCTGGACCAGATCTAAAAGACTTTACACTGAATTTTGATCCATGAGTATCTATCTATCCTCGTATTTCAATTCTTATGTAGGTTTGAGTTCCGAATATGGAGGTATTAGTGGATTTTTCTCACACTGCAGTTTGTGCACCTATTCTTACTTCGTAAGTAAGCAATAATGCCTCATGATCATCATCATCGCTTGTCCCACCTCATATTAGGTCGGCACAACATAGTATTAATCTATACCACGTTACTATGTTGCAACGAGGTAAGTAACTTTATTCTTTTAGAGGGTGGTAGGCAAATCTAATACGCTTGAATGGTTCTATTTGACTCCGACACAAGCCTAGATACGTTGCATCGAGTGTTCGTGTCAGCGCGCTATCTCCGGAACCCTCGGTGACTGCTCTCAGACGACAAATGGATAGAACTGGCACGGACTTAGATAAACTATCTGTATAAACGTATATCTTATTATGTTGAAGTAAATAAAACGTATGTTCCAAGCCCTACGGTGAGCCTTTTTTTTTTTTCTCGCTGGGAAAAATGCATTACGCATCCCCTCCACCGGGGGGGCGAGAGGGGTATGTGGGGCTCCCCGGGGACTCCCGGTATACCCACTAAACGACCCAGCGTCATTCCGGCGTCGCCTGGAATGGAGGGGTCTGGGAAACCGGCACAGCCTTTTTTACGTCCAGTCCCCCTCTGGTGATCCCCGCCCTTAAGGCGGCCCCGCATAGTGGTGAGTAGTGCAAGGCGGACGAAGGTGCCCCCACACCTAGCGTCCGCTACTCACCACCAGAGCTCTCCGCTCCCTTCGTCCACTGCGCACTCTAATTAAAGAGGTGCGCGTGGAGAAGCTATGTATTTGTGATCATAAAAATACTCTTTCAATAGGTGGGTACCAATAACTTTCCTAGCTAGACATGGCGATGGCCGGTGGAGTAAATCTTTGACCGAGTGGTGGCCAAGATCGGACCACCGGAATCGAGGTCGTCCGAGAGCACATTCGGTCGACGACATAGTGAAGGTTGTAGGAAATGTTAGGACGCGAGAGGCGCAAGATAGAGGAGACTGGCATAAAAGAAGGGAGGCCTATACCCAGCAGGTGTTACCAGGCTGAGATGATGATGATGATGAATAAGTTTCCCCCAAGTCTGCTATGTCAAGCGCCATGTCGCTTGGTTCAATTATCAGATATTGATTTGTGATTTAAAAAGGCTATTCCACTTTTAAAATTGGTCTTAGTTTCATAGGTTTGAAATTGGTCGCTTAGCAGGACACGAATCATCTAGCTCTCAAGACTATTGTGATCCTAGTGTTCCTACCTCTCAAGACTATTCTAAGACAAGTGATCCTAGTGTTCCTACCTCTCAAGACTATTCTAAGACAAGTGATCCTAGTGTTCCTACCTCTCAAGACTATTCTAAGACAAGTGATCCTAGTATTCCTACCTCTCAAGACTATTCTAAGACAAGTGATCCTAGTGTTCCTACCTCTCAAGACTATTCTAAGACAAGTGATCCTAGTGTTCCTACCTCTCAAGACTATTCTAAGACAAGTGATCCTAGTGTTCCTACCTCTCAAGACTATTCTAAGACAAGTGATCCTAGTGTTCCTACCTCTCAAGACTATTCTAAGACAAGTGATCCTAGTGTTCCTACCTCTCAAGACTATTCTAAGACAAGTGATCCTAGTGTTCCTACTGAATATGCTTTTTGACTTTGGCTTAAAAGACTATTCAAATACCTGTCGTAGGTTTCTCAGCCACGTCTGCATTCGCTAAGTGGCCGCGCCACTCACAGCTAAGTGGGTGTCGGGGTGACACCAGCTATGTATTTGTGCACTTCTGACGTCGCTGCAGTTGATGCTGTTGAATATTTCAGGATTTGAATAGTTGATTTTGAATAATCTTACAAATATTCGAATATTGGATGTTCAATGCTTGACGACCTCTGTGGCGCGGTGGGCGAAGGTCCGCCTGTGACGCAAAAGGTTGCGGGTTCGATCCCCGCCGCGCGATAAATGTTTGTATGACTTACAGATATTTGTCTCGGGTCTGGGTGTTTCTATGTGTAATATGTATGTATTTACAAACAAAAAGTACTTATATAAGTAGTTTATCAGTTATCTGGTTCTCATAGTACAAACTTTGCTTAGTTTGGGGCTAGATGACGCTGTGTGAAAATGTCCAGCATTAAAAAAAAAAAAAACTCTTTCACGCTAAAAAAATTGATGAATAACCACGCAAAAGAATTAGTTCGTGAATACTTTGGTGTTTTGGAATCTTCATTTTTTTTTTTTTTTATTTTTTTTTTTTTTTAAATGCTGGACTTTTTCACACAGCACTTTTTCATTATCTTCGAAGCTCGTACGATTGTCATCAAAATGTACGTATGTCGTTGACACATCTCGCAATTTGGTGATTTCGCTAGATAAACCTTCTTGCACGAGTCAAATAAAACAGTGTAGATATTTATTTATTTATTATGGCACACAAAACACAACACAATCACAGATATCAATATATAAGCTACAAATTAAAGATTGTATCCCAAAACATGTGTAAACAGCAAACAATACAAAACAGTTCTGTGTAATTTTAATACAAATAATACTTACTATTACCAACAGAATTTATATTTATAATAAAGGAAAAGGAGTCTTGAGTTAAAAGGAAAAAAAATATTAAATTAATACATTCATATGCTAAAGAATTGAAGAAAACAAAAACTACTCTATGTAATATAAACTCTCCTTATTGACAATCTTTTTTGAAACAAAGTATACAATTTTTTTATAAAAAATATCAATGTTATCGCTATTGTTTAGCTAGATAATGAAACAAACCTAAAGCCAAAATTGTTAAACATTTTATACTAGGCTTTACTCAGATCTGTATCCGAACGTCTTGCATCGTGGATAAGCTTCCACATCTACATCATAATTCTCTAAAAACGGTGATCGTCATATTATTAGAAATTTTTACTACCTTTACTACCATGTATTCGAATTTTGATTCATGTCATGGAATTAAGTGCCGTGTTGGCCGAATGGGCTCCTCAACTTTCAATCCGAAGGTTGTGTGTTCGAATCCCGGCCGTGCATCAATGGATTTTGCGTTTCGTAAAATTTATACTTATGCGTTTTAACACGTGCTCTAAACGGTGCAGGAAACACATCGTGAGGAAACCAGTTAGTGTTCTTATAGGCGTCGATGGGCTTGCATCCTGTCACGTATGGAATACTAACTTGTGCAAGATGTGGGCATGTATCAAATATGTGCTTGGACATGCCTCTGACTTTGAAAATGTCTAAGGAGGGTTCCTTAGACATTTTCAAAGGATCTGGAATGAGTAACTTAAAATGATCTGAGAGAATGTCTACCGCACCTTGGGGATACAGTCCTGAACCTGTTTACGTTCATGGAATTATTCAACTGATGATCCAAAGATGAGTCACGACTCATTATTATAATAAATACCTACTTACCTAATTAATCAATTCATAATTAGATACTTAATTATTATGAGAATCCTTAAAAACCTTCTCTTACGGCTGTCAAATAACGATGGACGTTTCTCAGCAATGACAGCTAAGCTCGGCTAATCCTGCTGCAGATACGAAGATTAACACAAATCGTACACGGAATGTTAAGAGGCTTGCCAACAACTTGTTTCAGAATAACAGATTTAGATTTTAAATTTTGGTTTAAAACTATAGTTTTTTTTTATAAAATTAAATAAGCATTGGCAAAAGGACCAGTCAATTGTGAGTCTGACACGTGTCGTGTTTCGATACATAAGTTTAGTTGAATTGTAAAATTACCATAACGTGAGAGCACTGGTGGTCTAGTGGTAGTGGCCCCGCCTTCCGATCGTATAGTCGTGGGTTCAATCCCGGTCGTGCACTAATGAGTTTTTCTGCCGAAAAACTTATGTGTCAAGTGCACGAAAGGAGCCTCTTTGAGGCGCACTTAAAATCCTTTCACCACACTGGTTCGGAAGAACGACGACGACACGGTAAGAAGAAGACAATAACGTGTAAGAGCACAGTTTTATAAAAGCGCTTTCCAATCCAAAAGTCGTGGGATCGAATCAGGTGGTGCGCCAATAATTAGGTAATATAATTATTTTTAATTCAATATGCTTCCCTTTAAATAAAACAGGAACACAACTGCTTTTCTCAAAGTTTAAGAAAAACATCGTGGACTAGAAGCTTTAAAAAGCTCTCTTTGAGGCTAACTTAATAATAAATAAATAAATAATAACAAAACTAGTGACATAGCAAGTAGACGAATTAGATATTCTCAGGTACAGGTGAACACAGCAATGATACGAATGCTATCAAATAGTGTACATCAATCATGGCGCGACGTGGAATGGAGTAGCGAATGTCTGATCCGATCTATCGTGAATGGACAGCGGCGGACTTTGATCTTGCTAGGGTTGTCACTTAAACGCCATTTACACGAAACCATTCTGGTATACCATTTTTGCTTCTTGCTTCATTGAGTTTGAAAAAGCAAGAGGCAAGAATGGCCTCGTGTAAAATGAACTTGTTTTATGTATGTCATTAGTAAAACGGCCACTCTAAACATTCGCCAAACTATTTGCCGAACTATTCGCCGAACTATTATTAAAGACATGCGAATACAGGCGATGAAGCCCTCTACACGTCCGTGAACGTCCGCATTCGTCTATCATCGGCGAATATGTAGAGGGCCCATTAGAGATACACGCGGCAATGTTTTACGTAAAACATTGGTGGAGTCAAAAAAAAGGCCATACCTACCTGATCATTTCATTTATAAAAGAAAAAGAAAACAGTTAAAACTCAAAATATGATAAAATATTATCATATTGATAATATTTAATAATGATTTTTTCGAAGGGCCCATTAGCTATCGCAATGTTTTACGTAAAACATTGGTGGAGTCAAAAAGAAAAAGAAGAAGTGATAATATTACTAGTGTGTCAGTTAGAAAATGTTCTACAAAAGTATCTACTTCAATATATTTGATGTTGAATATGGTTTATGTATCTTCGTAGATTTTGATCATCCCTGAGAATTTTAACCTGTGCTACTATTTTTTATTGTTTCATAACTAAGCTTTAGAACGTTGGATTTAAACCCACATCTCTGAGAATACGTCTAATCGTATAAATATTGGTAAAAGCAATATTTTTACATTATTACGCCTCTTAGTGACAGCCCTATTAGCTCAGACTAGCTCCGCTTGTCGTTGTGACTGTCTGCATTCTTTAAATTAGTTATTCAGAGCGCCACTTAATAGTATCTAGGCAGACTTGTTGAATTTTAGTCGTTAGTATGATTAGGTTCACTAAATTCAAGTAGGAATGTACTTAAATAGTAAATACCTAAGTTCCTATGAGTGGCCAACTCTGGTGACGGAGTTTTCAGGACGCCTTAAGGGCAACTTCGTCATGGCTTAAGGTGTATTTACACGATGCAATTTTTCGTACGATTTGCTAAGCCCCGCTCATTGAACGTGCCGACGAGCGTCGCGCTATCTATGACAAATCGCATACGATGAGCGTTTACACGTGGAAAATTGCCGTGCGATACGATATCGTATGGGTTGAAATCACATCGTGTAAATGCACCTTTAGCGACTTTATGGCTGCGACTAAAAATGTAACGTGCCCTCCGAAGCCCGAATGCCACCAGCAATCACCCATCCAGTTTCGGACCGCTAAAGAACGTTGCTTCCTTCGAATATCTCTCAAAAACAATAATGCAGGCTACAAAGTGCTAAAACTATTAAAAATCATCTTCCGTAAGTACCTACCTAAATAAAAAAACCGAATTAGTGGTTCAGAGTGGACTAAAGCATCACGACCATGAGTCTAATGTCCCAACTTCAATAAAAATATAAGACCCATCTGTATACCTACTTTATAATATAACTAACCTACTTATCCCGTAAAAAAATCCCACTTAAATGTTAAAATGTGACAAAAAAACAGCTCAAATATTAATACTAAGAATCAAAAAGCTTGTATATGAATGGTTTTAAAGAGATTGCAACTTTTTTATGAATCACATAACTTTAACAAACATTTTTGTAACTCCACTAAAAATATCACAGAATTCTTTATAAAAAGCTTAAAAAACATAAAACTTTTACTGATAAGTAAAGATAAAAAAGCTAAAGAGATAAGCCTAATTATGGCGTTGTATGTAGGTATTAGTTAAAACTCATTGTACCTAGGTACTTACTTACCCATTCATTGTGTTGCCACAATAGATTTAAGAAGATTATGGAAATCGCAATGACTAAGGTATTTGTTTATGACGAGCAAACAATAACTTTTCGAAGCCATAAACTGAGCTGGTGGTCCCA
Source organism: Epirrhoe tristata (assembly GCA_951394285.1). Lineage (NCBI taxonomy): Eukaryota > Metazoa > Arthropoda > Insecta > Lepidoptera > Geometridae > Epirrhoe > Epirrhoe tristata. Next base: position 10,951,069 of record OX596144.1, on the reverse strand, counting down.
CCAAACAAAACCCTCACGATTTATGAACAGAAATGTTCACTCATTGTTACCTGGTAATACGCAATCTTTGAACAAAGAATGCAAGCCAAACCCACTCATTAACCTGTCAACAAATAAATTACCACTGAACAAATTGCAGAAAAATGCATGACCTACATTAACGCGAATAAAGTCAACACCCACACGAAGACGCTAAAATGCGCTAAAACTAAATTATTACTTACTCTACTCCACCGCTATTCAATTTCCCGTGCAATGCATCTCTGTCGTCGCAACGCCAGGCGCCTTTGACTGTGCGTTGCATATTTTATATAATCCTTTCATCAAAACGTCTCGTTCGCGGAAAGCGCTTTAATTTTTCCCGCGTGCGAGCGAGAGGGAAGCGACAAACGGGGTGTCAAACAGCGGTGGGGATAAGACGGCAAAGCTCCCGCAAAGTACACAGAATGCAAAAATGGCGCGGCGACGAGTGACAAGGTGTCAGAGGAGGGGGGCCCGTCATGGCTCAGTCTGAGCCTGTCTGCCGAGCAAAACGCACGTCGCAGCCCACCGCTCCGCGAACCCGTGAATGGAATGATGTGCTGACATTGTGAAGTGCTTATTATACAGTGTGTGGATATTTTTTTAAGCTGGAAAAGGATTTGATATTGTGGAGCAACATGCTCACGTCAAGCAATCAGTATTTGAGACCGGATTACCTGACGCCGTTGCCTACCACGGTAAGTTGAAGTTTTTATTAATTTTAGAAGTTGATATTAGTTTCAAATATAGAGCGGATTATAGAAAAAAGTTCATTGCTCTAGATTGCTAACGCAAATAAGTTGTCATTTCAATTTGTGTTATCAATCAAACCATTTTTTTTCTATTTCATAATATTATATAAAAATTTGCTATACTTAGGTATAGCATATACATTATACATTTCTGAAAAATAACTTATACATTAAAAACCTAAATATTTATTTGTATGCTCAAAAGTCGTAACACCACACCAAACCAAAAGCTGATAAAAACTTCCAACGTGTTGCATACCTATATTAAGTACAATTAGATCAATTAATTTCAGTAACCGAACAACAAAACAACAGTCAGTTCAGTCACAAAACACAACTTAATTGTTATTTAATTGGTGTAAATTGTAATTAGTATGTTGGAGAGTTCCACAATACCCCACATGTTGCATTGGCGAAGTTTTTGACCCAAATTTTGAATGTGAATCTTTCAATTACAGAGTTTGAACTGAAAAGTTAGAAGTAACAGACTTTTAAACAGGGCTTGAATATATTTTAGTAGGTAATTTATAAAACACATAGCTTACACATAGGAAAGAAAAGTGATTCGTTTTTGTAGTCTTTAAATTTTGAAGGACTATAAATCACTATTTGATTTTCTCAGCTCATGGATTAACGTTAAAAACCAAATTCTGTTGAATAAGACTTAAAAATTCAGTTGCTTGAAGTTTATTTTTTTTAAGTGAATTTGAACAATCATAGTCAAAATATAAGTTTGGTAGGAACAAAAACTTACAAGGATGTTCATATTAAAAATCTGTTTATAAAAGTTTATATATAAACTTAAATAAACTGGAATAAAAACAATAACTTAAACTCATTAGTAAATTGTCACTACAAAAACGATAAAATATACAACTGTATGATTTTACAAGCTATTAGTTTAAATTAAAATTCAAAATACGACTTTGGCGATGATCCAAACGTTGAGGAAGTAAAATTGCAAATTGATGACACTTGGGTATTACGCTGACGGTTAAAGCTTACTTGATCTTTAAGGCACTAAATAAACACAGATAGTGAATTTTGTTTTTTTAATTTTTAAATTTAGATAGTTGTTACAACAAAATGTTGTCGAATACTTTTAAAATAAAGTACCGAGAAAACGATTTCTTAGAAGAGCTTGTCTTATAATAAAACATCAAACGAATCATTTCGAGGTGTGAGAATGAGATCGTTTTAGTTTCTCAGATTTCCGCGATTTTCTTGGATTTTAAACGTAGTCTATTTCTACATTCTACACACTATTTCATGGTTCTACCATGAAAATGACTAAAATTACGACTTAGGAGACAACTTTGTATACGCAATGTCATGAGTTAGTCATAGAAGCAGATGCTTGTAATTTATCTTATGTGCATGAAATAAATGTCATCTTCAAATGAGCCATTCATTAGTTCTGACGTGAGACAAGAATTGCATAGATGCTTTGTTGCGTTCGTACATAATCGTAACTGACACTGGCAGCAATGTTGCATTTTATTATATTGCCTATTTGAACAAAAATGATTTCATTGTATCTTCATTTAGTATAATTTCATGAGCGATACAAATAATTTTATGGGTGGAGTATCTTAACAACATAATATGGAAAATCGTTAAGAAATTAATAAACTCTGTTAATAATAAAATACCTGATTGTGAAGAGTCAGGCAGTAAAATTAGTTTGTGTACTCTAAAAATCCCAAATAAAACATCAAAATACTACCCTTTTATTCAATAAAGACCTGTCACTGTTTCCCTCCGGCACGCATTCAAACTAGAATCCGATAAGCTTTTTGTTTAGTCAATAAACCTAGTTACGACCGGCAAATGCAAACAAAAAGCGCTTCCCCAAACAGTCATTGTGACGCGTCACTCGCGGCGATAGACGTGACAACGCCGCAAGTTCGGGCGCGCCGCAAATTCAGCGGCACAAATTGCCCTTTTCACTGCGAGATTACATCATGCGGGAGCGAGTGAAATGTCAAGCGGAGCCGACGGGTGCCAGACGCGCGGATAATGGCGCGTCGGCCGCGTGATTGGACCCCACCGCCCGCACCCCGCAAGCTCACCCCCGCTCCCTTTGTACACCCGTCACTCGCAAGTCCCGCAACCTCGACCCGACGTTTCATTTCATAAATCTCTTTGTTGCAGCTCGACGCGAAAAAGAGCCCACTGGCACTCCTGGCACAGACGTGCAGCGCTATCGGCGCTGACTCACCGAACCCGAAGCTGATCTCAGCGGCGGAGAAAGCGAGCAAAAAATATGACGAGAACAAAATTCACATGGACAACAAACCAAGTTTCAAGCCTTATGAATCGTGCCTGACTGCGAGAGAAAAGACTAGAACTCCTGAAGAGAGAGACAGATCTTCCGTTAATGGGAAATCACCGCTATCATCTAAAGGGAGCGCATCAACCACGCCCGTCCAGGCTCGATGCGGCAGCAACCAAAGCTCATCCTCACAGAGGACACCTCCCCCAGCTCATCGCAAAACACCATCTGAAAAATCAGAGGAGAGGTCGAGCCCACTTCACTCTCCGGCTCCAACTAAATCACCAAGTGGATCAACCGCATCAAAGTTACCCTACACGCCCACGTCTTCTAGCGCAGACACCAAAGAACCTTCAAGCTTCAAACCGAGCGTGCCGGTTACATCTTCGGCATTCCTTGGTGGATTGCCTCCATCAGGGTTTCCGCTTGGCATGGACTTGATGACGAGTAGCCTGATGGCGGCACAGCATCACGCCCTGAAAAACGGATTGAATCCTTACCTTGCGTACGCGAGAATGAAAGCACCAGGAAGTGATCTGGGGATCTGTCGGGATCCATACTGTACGGGTTGCTCTCTCAGTTCACATTTGCTCAAATCTGCTGCATGTCCTGCTGGCTGTGCGCAGTGTGACCACGCCAAAATGCCTTTCTCTATCCCGGCCGGACATCCTGCAGCTGCGGCTTATGCTCACGCGCAGCTAGCAGCTCTAGCAGCGGCGTCACAGCTGCCTTACGTCTGCAGCTGGATGGCGGGTGACTCTGCATACTGCGGAAAGCGATTTTCTTCTTCAGAGGAACTGTTGCAGCATTTGCGATCGCATACCGCTAGTGGTGAATCGAGCCCAAGTCTCTCGATGCTGAGCGCGACGCATCCATTACTGCAGCGCACGTATCCGACGCCCCCGCTATCTCCGCTGACGCCTCGGTTCCACCCGTACGGCAAGCCGGCGTCTCACATGGTATCATCCCCCCCGCTGCCGTTCCCTCTGCCCCCGCACCCATCTCTGGCGGCGTACTTCCCTTCGTACCCACTGTTCGGGCCGCGAGGGCTGCACCCGTGAGGACCATCGGCGCTCCACGCAACCAAAAAGGGGGGCGCCGAACGCTAACGCCCGTGCCGAAGGACGTTCAAAACCGAGTGCGTGTGAATATAGGCTAGTGTCTCGGGGTTCTAGTCGGGTCATATCATCGACGGACGTTTAACTGCTCGCGAGGGCCGTGACAGCTGTGATCTCTATCGTAATATTCATAATAATTAGTGCACCGAACGCTTGTTGGTCCGTTACGTCGCGGATTTCAAATTGACTAGTTTAAAAAAAAATTATGTACCAAATCTGTAGTTTGTAATATTTGTTAGCTTAAGTTGTTGCGATTAGTAAAGGTTGTTATTTGTGTTTTGTATTTTTTTAATATTTTGGTGACACATTTTGATCGATCACATATCTTTGTAACTTATACTTAAGGAGCGTTATGTATGACTGAATGATATTGGTTTACGAGTCATGTTGGATGGATAAGAAATGTTACCGAAATTTAATCGAACTTTTAACTTGTGCAACTTTTATTTGAAAACTAGATGTTAAATGAATCTCACTTTATTTTATAAAATTTATACTTACATTATCTTTATAATGCTTGCAAAACTGGCACTTTACTTTTATTTAACATCAAATTATTGTTCTAGAACACAGTTTGAATCTTAAATTAATATCATAGAATTTATTACACAGATAATAATTGAGGAAGTAAATGTACGTGTATTACAATATTGAATTATGTCACTATTAACTGCAAATTGACCTGTTCACGAATATTGTTAAAGGCATAAAGCGAAAAAAATATACGTAAATATTTAATTTCGTTTCTGTTTTTTATTTTAATTTTTAAAACAAACCTTACTATCTATGCAAAAGCCTCTGAAAAACTTGCTGGGCAGCAAGAAACAAATACAAATGACTGGAACTAGTTCTACCCATAGAAATTCATTCTTGGTATAACAACTTGGGCGTCAACTCAAAAGTGACAAATCTATAGATATCCCTATAGGAAAATGAGCCGAGTTTAGACCAAGTCTAACTAAAAAACTATCCATAGAAAAACGATCTTTAAATACTCGAACATAGAACGCTTTTTTGTGGTAACAGTTTTGTTTTGACATGTGTCAACATGGGTTCAACCAAGGTTTTACGTTTTTATAATAAGCATAGAATCAGGCGTTTAGGTAATGCAAGCAACATTGTATTCAGTCGATAAACTTGGAACGAACCTAAGATTTAGTAGTCCGCCGAGAACTTTAGTCCTCGAGGTCAACAATCGTAATGGTCGTGATTTTATCAAGCTAGAACATGTGTATGTTTCATATAAAAATATAATAAAGGCCCTGAAGAATAATCTAAGTTATAACAGGTAACAGTCATATAATATAATAAACAATTTTATTTTGCCGTCCATTACTCAGCGAGCGCGCGACGTCGCGTAATTAGGACCATTGCGGCTTCTACTACAATAAATTATAAGCAATTTATCTGTCTGTCTGTCGCCATACATCACGTTACTTGCTGCATTTACTACCGTTGAAATATTATGACCAACGTTTGGGGCACTCGTGCCATTTGTTGACGCCTCCATATTCGTGCGGCGATGTTTAGAGCGATTAATCGTCGTATGGCGTGGGTTTTCTATAGACATTATTAATCATTATAATTATTAGTTTTTGAATTCGTGCCAGATATGCACACATTGACTATGAATATGAATGATTGTAATTAAGAAATATTAGAATTCAAATGACTGTAAAATGTAAATGTTAGAACAGTTAATATAAATTATGTTTATCAACATTGCATTAATAAAAATTAATGATGTGACACAAGGTTTTTCGTTTGGTGAAACGAATTTATTTATCAAGATTTTTAAAAAGCAATTAGAACAAAAAGTACCTAAATTAACCGCCATCATTAACCTAAAACCAAACTTTCAAAGAATGATAGTATAGTCTTAAGCTTTTCATAACTCTTTTAGTTTAGTTAAACAATAACGGCCTAACTAATAAACGTGGTATAAAGTTATTCCTGAGTGTAAACTGTCAAAATGTATGGTTATTCCTATTTTATTCCGAGGAATAACTTTACACCACGTTTATTAGTAAGGCCGCAAGTATTTAAGGAGGAATATGGGCAAAAGAGGTATATTATGAAAGAAGAGGCTGGAAGAAAAGAAGTCAGTACCGGGCTGTGGAGATGATGATGTAAAATTGAAACCGGTAAGTTTATTATTGCATAACGCCATCTCAATCTAGCTCTGGTAGATATCAATGATAACTTAATAATAAAGATAATAAAGTGCATGAAAGGAGCCTCTTTGAGGCGCACTTAAAATCCTTTCACCACACTGGTTCGAAAGAACTGGTGACATTATAAGAATAAGAAGAAGAATATCCATACTAATATTATTTATAAATGTGAAAGTAACTCTGTCTGTCTGTCTGTCTGTTTGTTACGCTTTCATGCCCAAACCGCTGAACAGATTAAGCTGAAATTTGGCATAGTTAAAGGTTGTATCCCAGGGAAGGACATAGGCTACCTCTTTTCCCGAAAAAATGAAAAAATCCCGAGGGACCGCGGGTCACACCGCGGGAGCGCAGCTAGTATTATTATATTTGAAATACATTCAGTATCATAATATAATTGCACCCACTGCGGATAGGTACTTTACATGTTAATAAAGTTATTAACATAAAAAATGAAACGGTCAAAATCTAATAATTTACGTTTTAAAATTTTCATGATAAAAATACATAAAAAGCAATTTAATGAATAATCATGATTTAAATTTGAATATTTTTTGCAGTACCTACCTAATTATGTTAAACTATAACTAACTCCAGGTTAATTTACGGTTATGGCTTTAAACGATAATTTATCACAGATTTAGTAAAATTTTATGAGTCTGTACCAATCCTACAAAAAAAAATCCTACAGTGACCTGGATCAGGTGAGCTATCTATAGATCGTTTGTAACGATCCTTAGATAGCTTGACTAATCCAGTTGTAAATATGTTATATATAGTTGTATATAGATACCTATATATAGTTTCTGTAAATAAATCTATAGTTAACCTACAAATATTAAAATTGCGAGAAAAATGGGTGTAGGTACCTACTTATGGATGATACTTAACTAAGCTGAATCGGCTGAACGGATCCGGATGAAACTTTTACCTAATAATGTTTCTCAATCCCTAGACATTTTCAAAATATGTAAGTACATTTTGTAGAAATGTTGCACGAACGGGATTTGAACTCACGACCTCAAGCCGGTGGCGGGACACAAACGTGAGATAAATCATGGCTGCAACCGGCGTACCTTTTAGTGCTACATTCAATTTGATGGATAGCACAGGCGATGGACAGTCAGCTACATAAATCCATAAACATTTGAAAATTTGAAGTTTACTTTTAATCATTTTGGAAATTTGTATATTTTGTTACAAATAATACAGTTAGGAGCCCAGTAGTGGGAAAATATAGGTAATAAGAGAGAGAGAGAACATCAATATGGATAATGAACTTAAGTCGCTGACCATACAATCACTGCTATAAGATGTAGGAGGTAAGAATAAGCATACCAAGATCCAAGTAACTCCACACATTCGGATTTATAATATTTTTGAAAGAAAAAAGAAATACGCAAGTAGGTATTACTTTTTGAAAGTAAAACGTAAAAACAGGTTCACGACTGTATCCCCAACGTGCGGTAGACATTCTCTCAGATCTTTTTATGTTACTTATTCCAGATCCTATGAAGATGTCTAAGAGGGGTAGTCAGAGGCATGTTTTTGAAAGTACCTAGGTGTAATGCGTGTACATTTCAATTCAGGTAGGTAAGGTGCTTTCTGGTAAGACCGGACAAGTAGTAAGTCCGGATAAGTCATGTAACTACTAAATTCAGCAATATTTTTAAATGATGGCAACATCACCGTACGCGCCATTTTGTTGTGCCCCTCCCTACAGTCTGCTTTTTACGCTATGCCCAGCAGAACGTGTGCTATTGTCGTTCAAAAAAAGGATGTACCAAAAGTGGAAAAAGACATGATCCGATCTTCCACCTGAAACGTTCTGTGAGCAATTTGGTAGGTAATTTTTGTTTATTTTTGAAGTTTTGCTGTTTTATTACCATTTGCGATGTAAGACTAATTGATTAGTACTATACAATCATGTCTACGACGTTTGTAGACAAAGATCCGATCTTTAACCTCGTAGGTTAAGATCGGACATAATCCGCCGGTCTTTCACTTTAAAGTGTTTCTCAAACTTTTTACTTTACATGCTTTTTATTTTACTTTCAATATTCGATTTGTCTGTATCAAACGTCTCACTTTCGCAAGCTTTTGTACGGATGTCTTGACTGTTTTCGCCTACAAGTAAGTAAGTTATCAAAGTTACCTAAATTTATGATGTTTAAAATGTAACTTGTTTTACTAATAATGTTGTAAAAGTACTTACTTTTTTGTTTTTACTTAGAGAAGTATTTGTTATGTTTAGTTGTTGATTGTTATTGATTTCTTGTTTGTTCTGGATTGTATAAAATACGTAAGTATTAAGGTTTGTTGACAGAACGTGCTATAATACTGCATATTTATATTACTTAATAATAATTTAGGTGGATTGACCGAGTTTGGAATACCACGCTGCGTTCAACGACTGGTATTGTTGACGTAGGGCGCAAAACAGTCAAGTTGACGAAGAAGTGGGACTGGGCAGGGCACGTGAGCCGGATGCACAGCGAAAAATGGACAAACATCTTAACACCCTGGAGACCACGCCGCGGACGGCCAAGGAAACGCTGGAGAGACGACCTCGACTCCTTCGATAGTGGGTGGTGGAACCTATCAAAGGAGAGAGATGGTTGGAAATAATTGGGGGAGACCTTTGCCCAGCAGTGGGACAGTATAGGTTAAATAAAAAAAATTAAGAGTAAAGTGCCCACCTACAGACTGAAATGTTCGTCCTATTAAACAGTAGGTATTTAGTTATGTTCAACTTTACATAAAGTTTTTTGATTTTTTGCTTATTTGTTTGTAGATTAAAATTTTAACTTACCTATAATGAATGAAGTTGATTGATAATAATTTTTTTGTTATTATTGAACTTGAAAATGCAAGTTTCAACTCAGAAAACTGACTTCTATTTTGTTAATTGTCTGCCTGCTGTAATTATGAGTCTAATGAGCCTTTACCTAGATGTAAAAGTTTGAGATACACAAAAATCTATGTTTGAAGCATGCGGGGTAAGATCGGACATTTGGAGTAAAAAAATGTATTAAATCTTCGCTAAAACTTAAATTTGAAAACCAACTCAATAACAATTTGTACTATGTTTTTTATTAGGTAAGTCCGAATATTTTCCTGTGATAGAGCTTATTCTAGCTGTTACAGAAGTGATTTTATAAGGTAGTCCGGTCTTACCTTAACACAGTCCGATCTTTTACTTGCCATTCTGAAAAATTTTGCTCTGTTTGATCATTCATAAAACATCAACCGTTGTGTTTATCTAAACATTACAAATAAGAAATGAAACCTCTGTATTTTTGCAACAGTTTGGTTGCTATGGCGTTGTAAAAGAGTCACTAGAGGCGATACAATAAAATATTTTCTAAGACTCTTTAGGTTTTCTCAAAAATAGTCCGATCTTACCAGAAAGCACCTTACTACATAACATTCAACAATATTTATTTATTTATTTATTTATTTAATTATTGGAAAACCAACAGCTATAACATGGTGTCCTTAATAATTACTTTAGAAACAGTGAGCCAATTATAGGTCTTCGCTAATAGTGACAGAATAGCTATAAAAATGTGAACACTAATACTAGAATGCACTTTACCTATCTCAATACACAAAATAGATACTTAGAATAGAAATATATGTAAACCTACTACTTATTATATGCATTCAAGATTATGCCGACATAGAGGTATGTTTATATACTATGGGCGTTGGATGATTATTTAACGTGAACTTTAAAATAAAAAGTCTGCACACAAAAATGACAATAAAATTATCGTTCAACACCTCAGCAGTCCATTTTAGTGTTATAGTTTAAAATCATTAACGTTAATGTCGTGAATTTCAACCCCTGACTGTACAGGCCCATACCGAGTCTGTAACGTGTCGTTTACGACGTGATTATTTTGATCTGCCAACGTAAAAGACGCCGCTCCTTTGATCTCGCCGCCATGCTGACATCTTGCAGTTACAGAAAAAAGTGGTAAAATTTAATTGTTATTACGAATTGTCAGTTTAAAGCGTAAATGGTAAGTTATGGTAATGAGGGAATGTATGGTGTTATAAGGTGTGCTGTTGAATGATGAATTTATTGCAGTTTAATTGTGGTTATCCAAAGATAAATGGTGAGCAGAATAAAGGATCGGCAAAATAAATTAAAATAAAAAGACACAGGTTTGATATGGTGCGTTCAATAGAGTTTAAAATGCGCATTTTTTATCTTGAATAACGGTAAAAAGCCATCTACAGAATTTGAGCTGATACTGACCGAAGATGCAGTCCATTTTTCTGAAGTACAAGTCATTGTAGCATGCCATCAATTGCCATCCATAAGCAAAGAAAGCTAAGTAGTTATTGCAACTAACATCCACAGAGTTTGAACAAGGTGTTTGTTTGACCTCTTCTCCTTTAACAATCTAAGTAAATTCATACCAAGCACTCTTTTAGCTAAATCATATTCTTCTCTCTATAGCCTAGTCGAGAGTTTGTTCATTAGAAGTGAGAAAAGAGCACTATATCCTACCATACAAATATCCCCCACCCGCTTACAACCCCAACCTATTAATCTGACACGCTGAGTCAATAATGGCCAATACGTCAGCAAATGAGCGGACTGTGGTCAGTCAACGTCAAGTGCGGTCAAGCCGGGGATAGGGGACCGCTGATAGTTTCGACTATGGGAATTCGTTGAAAATTTCTGCGCAATACACGTCTTGTCGTGACAGTTTTTTCAAACCACTTTAGGAAGCAAAGATTCTAAAAACGGCTCAAAGTGAACTTTGAAGCTCTTAGCACCAATTTAATGAACTTTTTAGGTTAGACAACATGCCTTTTGGGTTAGGTATTGCGTCTGTCTTACAAGTGAAGTCTGTGTTTAGTTTAGGTGTGAGTTATTTGAGCAGTAGAAGATAATCTTGATGACAATAATATGGCCTCCAACATAGTAGAACTCCATTGCATTATCTTGCGCCATTTAAACTTTGTACAAAGATATTTTATAATGGTTTTAAGTATCCCAGTTTGGAGTTAGGTAAGTACTCAAGCGTACAAACTAATGTTGCAAAAACAGTGATGCGAGAAAATACATCTCGTTAGATCGCGGTACAGTCAAAGTCAGTGCGATCTGAAGTGGCTGCGGCAATGAGCAGATAAGCATCGTACAGCCGAGTGGAAGAGTGATTAACGTGTGCCGCGCTCCGCTGATACAGGTAGGGGTGGAGATACAGCGGTTTTGTAAGATTCAAATTTTAGCTTGCTCACCCTGCGTCTTACGTGGGCGGTCTGGACACGAACGCGAAGTAACGCGGTGCATATTCGTACGACGTACTTACGTGAATAGTTTTGGATGGTATTGGTAACTAAAGAGAAATTCAAGACATCATTGAACATCATTCATTGACATGCAGCTTTTAACAGGTATTAAAATTACTCAATGGCAACACGTTTCAGGCCATAGCAATACAAGTACAATGAAAATTAAGTTATAAAGAAGTGAATGATAAACGATTCGAGGAAATCAATACCATTTTTTAACGTTCTGGTATAAAATGGTTCTAATCATGTCAGCAGTTCTTGCGAACCAGTGTAATGAATGGATTTTAAGTGAGGCTGAAAGAGGATCTTTTTTTAGTTCTTCAGTTTCCTCACGATGTTTTCTACATTTTAAAGTAATAGCATAATGAATTTAAAAACTATGCTGAATCAGTTTATAAATTGCCGCTTATCGCTACCACTAGAGCCACCCGTCGTACCGCTGCCGTACACGCGCTGTCGGCCCGGATTAACTCGCGCCACCGAGCTACCGACGCGCGCTTTTTGTCCACATTTTTTTGTAGCCGACTCTACTTTGACTGGCTTATTTGAAATATTTTTGTTGCTAATGGATGTTATATGATTTTTTTCTAATTGATTGCGTCTGATTTGAGATTTGCACAAAAAGTTGAATTGATTATGTTTTATTGAAAATACAAAGTCATAAATCGTGTTGTTCTTCATGTATTTTTTAATGAAAATCGTAATGATGATGAAAATTTTTTGTATCGTTCTCTAAGTAAGGCAAATTCCTGAGTAAATGGGTTATCTGCTAGTGGCATTTACAATTTTGAGAGTGCTTTGGAGGGTCCGTCACATTTTAAGCTCTATCTCTCAAAGAAAAAAACACGGTCTCACAAAGTGATCGTTGGGTGGCAGACTCTGGTGACTCTAAAAAGCTTCCTAAATTATGAATAAGTTACTCTAACTTACAATCATTTGGATCCAGACATGTTTTGTTGCATCATCAGTCAACCATCTCAACTTGTCAAACCATCACCCTAATTTAAAACAACTCATTCCATAAACAAATAAATTACCCTCACAGGCCACTTTGTTTTAGCGCCAAAATAAACAAAACAGTTTATTATCACGAAAGTCAAACACGAATTTAATTTAAAAAGTAAAACGGGATCCATTAGATGAAGACTGCAGACAGACAGACAGATTGACAAACAAGCTTCATCAACTGAAATTCTGGAATGATCTTTATTTAAGTCATATTTTTGTTTCGTCATCTTTGATGTTGAAAAAGGAGTCAACGCAGGACAAACAAAATTAGTGAGTACCTACGTGTTATTTTACCGAACAAACATGATCACACTGACTCTCCCCAAGGCTCTCAGATATCGTTGTACCTATAGTCCAGATCCCTTAAAATCTAGAGGTTTTGAGGATTTGGCAGAAGTAGGTAAGCATCCATGTCAGGTTGCAAGCCCATCGTCACCTTCCAGAATACTAACTGGTTTCCTTCTGCATGTAGAGATAGTCAATTATTTATATTCCGCATATAAATTTTCCGAAATTAAAAATCCACTAATGCAAGCGGAATTCGAAATCTCAAAATTGGAATAAAAGTAGGTTTTCGAATGATGATGAATATTTGATGCGCTAGAGAGTTTTGGAACGAAGTTCCTTTTCGAACGCTATCTAGAATGGGGGCTAGAAGAAAAAAAGCGTTCGATTTTATCGTCACGACACAAATATAAGTCAAAACGTCACAATGCGAAGTGAGCAGGCGCGAAACTGTTCAAAGATTGTTGCATTGTTAGTACGGAAGAGCGTTTCTATTGTATAATTAGGTACATTATTTTATTTGATGCCAAATGTCAAAGTTAAAACTTCGTTCCAACCGAGTGCTCCACGAAGGTTCCGCGACACTCACGTTTTTTTAAATCTTTTATTTCGCCAAAGAGATTTAAAACAAAGCTTATCTTCCACTTCCATCATGCAGACCCGGGACACCGGATGTGGTACATAAACACCCCACTCTACCCTCCGATAGACATCAGGTGAAGGGTTAGTCGGAGGGTGCATATTGCTGTGTCAAGGTATTGCTTCCTGGGAGGTCGAGGCCGTTATGAAGCCAATGAATTAAACATTCTGATTAGCATGCTAATAAAAAAAAACTTAGGCCTTTACATAATAGATGTCTTTAATAGATGATTTATACAACGTCAGGAGGCAACCTATGCCTACGCTGCAGTGCCTGGGACATTGTTTGAAATGGAATAGGCTTTCCCAGCACCTTAAACATCCTCTCAGCTTAATCAGCCGCCCACAGGAAAGACAACGTCAATACGTGTGGGGCTGACTAAGCTGCGGGTTTCCTCACGATGTTTTCCTTCACCGTTAAGAGTTCGTGTTAAAGCGCATATAATACGAAACAAAAAAAACATTGATGCTCGGCTGGAATTCGAACACACAAACTTCGGATTGAAAATCGAGGTACAACCCCATTCGACCAACACGGCTCTCATGCTAATCAATAGACATGTTGATTAGGAAAAAAGTGTACTGACATAGGAGTGAAATGTGAAAAGAGCCTCGAGAGATTAAGGTAGGCAGACTTAAAATCTTATTAGCACATTCAGTACTTCAAAATACACAACAGGAAAAGAAGGAACTTTACCCCCAAACTGTGTTTTGTAAAAAAAAATGGTTGTCTGTAAAGTCGGTTTACTGACAATAGTTGAACGTGACAACGCAAAGGCCGATTGTGCTTCTTTGTCGCTCGTTCCGCACTCTCGCTTGCACTTGCGCAAGCCTTACATGGAATGCCTCAGAGCGAGGTAACGCCTCATGACGTCATGTTTTTTCGTGCGTGCAGCCGGCTCTATCGAATTATAAGACGTAGTCACGTCAAAAAAACTGTGTTTGTTCTGGTTCTTCATAGTATTTGTAGCGAAGAAACAGGACAAGGATCACCTAGCTCTTATAATAAACCATTAGGTAACCAAATCAACTTTACGGACAACGTTTTTTTTAGAAACTAGAAACATTTTGAGGAAAAGAGACTATAAAATGGAGTGGCAATCTTTGTGCTCTTGTTAGACATTTTTCCTTTTTCGCTAGTAAGTTCTTGGTGAGAAAGTAGTTTTTTTTACTTGTCGCAAAGTGATATACTTAAAGTAAAGAACATAAGGGTATCACGCGGTACTGACGCCAAACCACTTGTCAATAGCGTAAAATACCATAGAAACGAAACACCAATCAATTTGTAGTATTTTTTGGCTTTCTTGGAGCTAATTATTATTCCAAGAACCCCTGAAAGCATAATATCCTTGTAAGTATAGTTTAAAATAGTAAAGTCACAAAACACCTATAAAAACAAACTTACGGGCGCGAACCGTCATCCGATGGCATAAATTCATCCGCCGGTTAATAAGCTAGGGCCTAATTGGTGCCATAAATATTGTATGTTAAACAAACAACTTGTCAGTTTCAAGATGGGCAAAGATAAGTAGCACAGATAATTCAGCCATATCTAGGTATTTTGCTCAAAAAAGTTTTTTTGACGTGACTACGTCTTATAATTCGATAGAGCCGGCTGCACGCACGAAAAAACATGACGTCATGCGGCGTTACCTCGCTCTGAGGCGTTCCATGTAAGGCTTGAAGTGCAAGCGAGAGCGCGGAACGAGCGACAAAGAAGCACAATCGGCCTTTGCGTTGTCACGTTCAACTATCGTCAGTAAACCGACTTTACAGACAACCAATTTTTTTTTATGATGAATGGGTCTTGACCTCGTAACTTACACAGGCAAGAAGAGTGAGGTCTACGATGGAGCAAGCCTACCCAGAAGATGCCTATTAACTCTTAAAAACAGCAGGGCGTAGGTAATAGAGATAAATCTCTAGATTTTAACAGTATAGTGACCGTGACGTAAATCCATACTATACTATACTATATACTTACTATAATATTATAAATGTGACAGTAACTCTGTCTATCTGTCTGTCTGACTGTTTGTTACGCTTTCACGCCCAAACCGCTGAACAGATTAAGCTGAAATTTGGCATAGTTAAAGGTTATATCCCAGGGAAGGACATAAGCTACTTTTTATCCCGAAAAAATGAAAAAATCCCGAGGGACCGCGGGTCACACCGCGGGAGCGCAGCTAGTGCTCTATAACTACACAATTTTTGCAACCCTACCGAGGAGTGTGGGACTTTTGTGGATCACCAAAACAGGTATGTTCCCAGCCTTATTTGCATGAACGGTTTATTTGCGAAAAAAAAAAAGAAGTAGAGACTAGTTTTAAAGTGGTTACGTGTAATTAATTTTAATTAAATTGACAACCACTTTCAACATGCTAATAATCCCAATGCTGGATAATAATGCTGAACTTCTTCACACAGTATCATCTAGCCCCAAAGTAAGCAGAGCTTGTGTTATGGCTAGATGACTGATATACTACTTATATACTTTTTGTTTGTTACATACATAATTATTATAGACTAGCTGACCCGCGCGACTTCGCCTGCGCATTATTCGGTCCAGCCGTTCACGCGTGATGGCATGACCAAGGGGGATATAGGGATTCATTTTTTCGGCGCAATTTTTTAATTTTTTTCTGTCATAAGAACCTTCTCCTGACAATAACAAACACAACAAAAAACAATTTAGTGAAATCGGTCCAGCCCTTCACGCGTGATGGCGTGACCAAGGGATATAGGGATTCATTTTTAACCGACTTCGAAAAAAGAAGGAGGTTCTATGTTCGGCTGTATGTATGTTTTTTTTTTTTTTTTTTTTTTTTTTTTTTAATGTATGTACAGCGATATTTCCGTCAATTGTGGACCGATTTCCAAAATTTTTTTTTTGTTTGAAAGGGTATACTCTCGAGGTGGTCCCATATAAATTTTATTCCTGAGGGATTGATAGTTTTCCCGTAAAACTAAAACAATCACTGATCTTTAAGAAAATTGTGGACCGATTTCCAAAATTTTTTTTTGTTAGAAAGAGGTATGCTCTCGAGGTGACGCCATATATTTTTTTTCCTGAGGGATTGACAGTTTTCCCGTAACATTCAAAAAACCTCATTCTCACTACACAACACACCTTGACTCACAATCTGAGTCAAACATTAAATAGTTTGAAAGGGTATATTACACCCGAGGTGGTCCAAAATATTTTTTTTCCTGAGGGATTGATAGTTTTCCCCCTTGCTGATCTCCGGTGTGTCCTTTAGTAGGCCTGCCCATGACTTTTCTTATCCTTTCCTACTTAAGCTACGATAAGCAGGGTCTTAATGTAACTTACTATATTATTTACACTCACACTTTTATTTACACAGTATTTATTTAATTACACTAAAAAGTGAAAAATAAAAATTTTTGAAAAAAAAATTGAACCGACTTCACAGAACACAAACAGATGAACCTTCTACACACTAAAAAGAGAAAAATAAAATTATAATTTGAAGTCGGTGCAAAGTGAATACGATTAGGTACGTAGGATACAATTTTGCACACAAGTTCTTTTGAATTTCTTAGATGTTAATGAATAGTTGGCACCGACTTCAAATTATAATTTTATTTTTCTCTTTTTAGTGTGTAGAAGGTTCATCTGTTTGTGTTCTGTGAAGTCGGTTCAATTTTTTTTTCAAAAATTTTTATTATATATAGAGAAGATAAAAACACCCAGACCCGAGACAAATATCTGTAGAACATACAAACATTTGTCCCGCGGTGGGGATCGAACCTTTCTGCGTCGCAGGCGGACCTTCAATTGCATCCTCTTACAAGAAAGCCAAGGCAACTACCTGAAATATTTATCTTTGATTCTAGCTTCAATCTCAATTATAAGGTGTTCTGTATTTTTACTCTATAGCAACAGAAAGCGTGTTAGCGATATATGCCCTCTTTCAATGTAATCGTAAACATGTGCGATGAAGGCTTTGTGCTTACGAACATACTTTTGCTGTGCACAGGAGCACGTTGGTTTCTTAAGCAGTTTTTGAAATTTGTGGACTGCGCAGACAAATGGCTAACTTCACGAATGCCTAGATCCGTTGGGCGAACTGTGTTTCTAGCTTTATTGTTCACCTACACCGAAGAGCTGAGCCACTCGTCCGGGTACCGACAGCGTATCTGTTCGTATATTGGTAAGGTACAAATATCGTGAAACTTTTTTATTGGTTCGAGTACAACATCATTTTTACTAAGTATTCGTTTATACCTCAAAGGTTTTTAAAATAGTCTTTAATATGTATATCCACTTTCAGATCATCTTTTCGTAATCTAAACAGTTTGTACTCTAGTTAAGCCCGAGTTGTAAGTGTGTTTTTGTTTAAGCGTTGTGTTTTGATAGAAACTCGCCATCAATGTGTTGCTTCGATCGTAGCTGTCCATCGGAATGTGGATTTATAAGGGTAATTCAGATCAGTTTCGTTTTAGAGGTAAGGAGTTTAAAAACATTACACTTACCTACTAAAAGAAACCCATTGGTTTCTTTGGAACGTAAGTTTTTAAAACATAGTTGAAACGTTTTAATGAAAACAGATTGTATATTGTATTTATTTATAAAATGTTGAGTTTAATAACGACGAATGACGACCTCTGTGGCGCAATGGGCAAACGCCTGCCTGCGCCGCAAAAGGTTGCGGGTTCGATCCCCGCGGCGGGACCAATGTTTGTATGATCTGCAAATATTTGTCTCGGGTCTGGGTGTTTCTATGTATAATATGTATATATTTACAAACAAAAAGTATTTAAGTAGTATATCAGTCATCTAGTACCCATAACACAAGCTCTGCTTACTTTGAGGCTATGTGTGGAATAGTCCAGCATTATTTATAAAGATAAATACTTATTATTATTTTAAAATAAAAAAAAACACATTTATCATGTGCTTATCGACGTAGATAGTAAGCAATCTGTGTCTATATTTTACGTTTATGTACCTATTCTTTGAAGGTATTAGTAACTATAAAATAATACTAGGTATGAGATCAGACTCAACAAGATCGCTGCGCATTTTTACATGGAAATATAAAATCCTACTATTTATAGTTTTTTATATAATGAAGGATTAATAAATAAAATATGTAAAAAAACAACTTATACAATAAAGGCTGCTCTCTCACGAAAAAAATCAATGACATAACCTAACACAGACCATTAAAGTGCAAAATCACCGTTATATTAATCATAAAATAAAAATATAAGTACATAAAATAACAAAGATAGTAAAAATCTACAATAAATATTATTATTTATTCTTTATTTCAATCCCATCATAAATGTTATTTTTATCTCATCATTTCCTTTATAGCCTACATTATGATTAAATGTTTGACAGGTGGCGCCACTCTCGCACCAACGTGACAGACAGACAAACAAGCCTGTCAAGACGAACGTTTTAATGTAATGGAACTGAAATCACGATGGGTTTACGAAGCTTTCAAATAAACAGGAGCAATTAGCATTTAGACATGTTTGGTTTTTTTTTTCTTTTGATCATGAATAGGCTAGGATTTTGTCTGGCGAAATCATTGTTTTACTATTTTTTGTTACGTCACTAGTTCTGACGAACCAACCAATCTTTATTGCGTCCCTGACAGCCTCTGATAGACCCTTAATATACATTTTCAAAGGAACTTGATTGACTTGATCTGATACAATCGTAGTCCTGCCTTATTTCTGGACTCGAACTCTCTACCTTTGAATCAGTCAGTGTAGGCAAAAATCACTTGACCACAACACGTTTATTACAAATTCATTAGGTAGTTCAAGCTAATATTAAACATTCGATATCGAAAACTTCAGATTTGAAGTCATAAAATAAACCGTAAACTTTATCATAAAATAGTTCCGTTCAACGGTAAAGACACGATACTGTCAGTAATTCTAAACTTAAACTATAAAATACACTGAGTTACTCCTCCAAAGTAAATATTGATAAACACAACAGTTTACTAACACAATAACCCATAAACTACCAATGAATCACTAATTTAACATAACAGTAAACTTTTACCTTATTGCTATAAAATATATAAAATATTCATTTTACGATAGTGTCTGTGTTTTATGAGATGTAACAATGTTTTCATTCACTGTCGGGACTATTCATAAATCTTTACGCTTATAGTGTTTATCTGGTTATTTTCATTCGATATTTATTATCAGGTTTATGAGCCGTGTTAGCCTAGTGGGTTCTACTTTACATTCGACTTTCAACAAAAACCTATTCGTTATTTTTCCTGTATAGCTAAACTCTTAGAAACTGGCAGGCATTGTTACGTGTTTAAATATACTTATTTCAGAAGTGCTTTTTATTATTATTGGTAAATACAAATTATTATTATTATTTATTATTATTATTATTGGTAATACTTTTCATTATTGGTTATATTAAAAAGCTTAGTAAAATAGCTATTTTCTTATCGCAAGTTAAAATGAACCAAATTAAAAAGTCGACTTTCAACGCCGATATTGTCTTAAAATATGGTTTCTAGTTATAATTATTCGTCTTTATTTAACTTTTTAAAAACCACATTTCCTTTAAACATAAACCGCTAACTTCAAGATCCTTAATCTTATAGACAATTCCATCTGCATCATAATCATGAAATCTCGTACGATCTCGCCGTAAATCGTGCTATCTCGATCGACTCGAACGACCGGTGGCTATCTCTACCACGTCGGTATTTACGCGAGTCGTGTGTCGATTACTATCAATGCTAGTTTGTTTGTCGGTCTCTGTAAGGTTTGTGGTGTACTGATATATTTTTATATTTAAAATCTGTTGGCAAGTGTAAATGTAATGCGGTGTTAAAACCAGGTGTGCAAAAGCTTTTTAATTTAAATAATTATGAAGTTTTTCACATTATTTGTAAACCGTGAAAGGAATCGGTTTTCAGACACCAGTTATTATGCATTTTAGCTAAATATACCTACTTATTTGATGTCGTACAATCGCCTAAGGCGAAGGAAAACATCTTTAGGTACTACAATTATTGTAGTCGATATTTACGGCTTGAAACTTGTGTGTCAATTGTATTATAAAAACAATACAAAAATATATATTGTGTGGTCTAAACCACTCTCTAAAGAGCAGATCCGACAGATAGAAATCCTAAAAACCCAGTGCATCACAATCCGACGAAGTGTCGAGTTACACGACAAAACTAGTGTTACATTACGTTCGACGGAATCGGTGATAAAATCTCATTCTTTTCGATATGGAGAACCATTTCCCAACACTATTTAACTAATGACTGGGTATTAAAATAAACTTGGGTGTGAACGTTTCGTGGCGGTTGAATTAAAATAAAATTTAGAGTGTCTTGTCAGATAACAAGATCTCTGAAACATTGATTGGAAATTTTATTTATGTAGGTAGGTATTTATGCTACTCGTTTATTTTTAATAAATACCCATGTCAAAATATTCTTGCTATGAAATAGGACTAGGCATGAAAACGTATACCTAGCATTTAAGAAAATCTGGTTTTAAAAAGAAAATACCAGCTGCCTGTGTCACAACCTCCTTGACAATGTTTTAAAAAATGTACGACTTTTTAAAGGTATCTATGTAGGTATTAAATACAAACACCCACTGTCGTATCAGTCAGGCATCAGCTTCCCACAGCTACATTTATAGTAACTACACGTTCCTAGCTAGCAGCACTGTAATTATCATCTAAATAGTGCCACTAGCTACCATTTGACACTTGACAAATGTAATGGCGATAGACCGAACGGTGACAGCGTTTCAAGAATTTTTATGTCCTCATATCTACTGTTTTATACGATCTTGTCAGTTCCCCTTTACAATGCATGCAACACAACTTTCACATAGATTTTAAACGTAAGGATCTTAGTGGAACTGAAATAGAGTCGAATTTTGAGGTTGTTTAATTTGACAGTGACATTTCTAAGCTTGTCAAGATACAGAAGAAAACTAACGTAATTTTATTGATGACAGATATTTTGTGCAACGTATACGAATGGAAATAGAGCTCAATTTATCAAAGCTGTTTTTACACTTCTTGATAGGTTTATACAAAGAGCGTAAAGTAATGTTTTGCTCGTAAAAAGAACTGATAATTGAGACTGGATGACATTCTATTTAATTTCCATATAATTGTTCGGTAGTTTTCTAATATTTTTTATCGTGTTGACGTTTTTATTGTTATGAATTTGTTTTTTATATTGTAACTGTATGATTATCTCTTGAATAACAAGTAGCGTGGGAGTTGGAATATTCATATTTAAATATGCCCATTGGAAAAGTTTAGTAGGCACTTTTCATACATAATTATTATGAATACGGTTTTAGATTTTCTGTATTTCCCTTATTTGTTATTAACAAAATAATGAATATCTTAATTATAATATGTTGTAGACTTAAAAATTGAGTTTGACAAGATAATGATATATATTATTTTTTAATATAATTTATTTAATTAAGGCAATTGGTATAGATTCTAACTAAGTTAGCTAAGAAATTAGCCTAAGTTTAGATCTAAAATGGATCACCTAAAAAAAAGCTAGGCCCCAAACCGTGTTTGTTGCCCTGGTTCTTCACGGTATTGGTCGCGAAGGAACAGGAGTTAAATCACCTACTTTTAAGACGTTTCAAAGTTCCCAGCGGTCCTACTGACTAAATGATTTTTGACTTTGACTTTGAATGACTGGCTCGACACTAATCTAAAACCTTGATGGAATGGTGGTCAAGACGAAACCAAAGAGTGGCATGTGGTATCGATAATATTGAAACCAGTGGGAAAAGCTTGGATCAGACAGAAACAGGACCGTAAAAGTAAAAAAAGAAAAGGAAGCCAAGCTAGCGGTGTCAAACCAGGCCAAAATTATGAAGATAAAATTTTCAATATTTTTCAAATTGAATAGAATTTTCATTATTGAGTGGTATTCGTTTCATTTAGGATCAGAAGGTTTTGGAAGCGAAATTTGGGTCCGCAAAGTTTTTAGTCATATTTTAAAAGATTCCAAATTGTTGACGTCAATATAATATTATCGTGGTTGACGTGCAACTCAATAATTTAAACTGCGTTGTACAGTGTATCATATTGTCTTTGGTTGTACGCAGTTGTTCGTCATCAAGTAATTTATATCCAGCTTTTTATAATATAATATAACATATGCAGTTATTTATTGCACAAGATAGTCACGCAATTATTAAAATGCTACTATAATATCTATATGAAATAACAATAATGTTGGTTGTCGGTAAGCGCATAACTTGAGATCAGCTTTATCGATTATGCTACTCATTTTTATAAAAAAATAATTTGCTGGATCAGTTGAGCTATCTATAGATCGTTTCTAACGATCCTTAGATAGCTTGACTAATCCTGTTGTATTTTGTAAATATGTAGTAGCTTTGTTTTTGTAAATAAATTATATCATTTTTACTAAAAAAAATTATAGTCTACCTTCTATGGATAAAATGGAATTCATAAATTTTCCGAAAACTCAAAAATAATTGAACTTGTACCTAGTTTGTTAAAAAAAAATCTTAAGCAAACATTTATTTTAGTCGAGTTATTTATTACTTGCCACCTGAATTACTAAAATAGAGATCTTTTTCTTGTCATGCCACTTGTTTTTTCGCAACAATGTAGTGAAAAGATTGTAAGTGCGCCTCAAAAAGGCTCCTTTCATGCACTGACAAGTGACAATGTTTCCTTTATGGATGCAGACGTAATTCTGGGTTTTTCTCCTGCGGCATGCCCATATCATTGCACCTATTACGTACAATAAAAACTATTTGCGCTTTAAACACTATTTCCATATGCTCGCCATGCTCGGTCCAAGACATTCTAAGCACGTGCTAGGGGTAAAATTATCATATTAACAGCACTACAGACCATTAGGTTTCTAAAGGCTCTAGAGTACGAATATATATGGGTAAGCACCTTAAACGGAAAATTCTGGTTATTGCCTGACAGATGATAAATGATGGTAGTTGGATGCCAATGCTCTTTGTTTTTTTTCTGGTAACCTCAATTACTACATTTTTACAATGGATGAGGCTTTTCTAGCGACCAATACCGTGAAGGCAACAAAAATGCTAGCTATCCGTTCCGTGATCAATCTTCTTAGGCCACATTTCCACCTGCAAGAATGTCCGACAGGCTACAGTGTCTAACCGACAAATGCAGATACTGTAACGACTGTTTCGTGACAGCACTTGCTACGGAGCTTACGATTGAAAACTGCTGTTGGAAAGATCGGAAACTTCTGCGAGAAATCGTGGAAGTTTTCTTGCAGGTGGAAACCTAGCTTTACGTGCTTCAATGAACCAACACTAACTGACCAACTGATAAAACCACAGCTATAACTCCTACTAGATACGTCTTGTACGTACGTCCAAACCATCAGAACATCGTTCCGTTTGCCATATCTATTAGTTCAGATATCAATAGTCAAGTGGCCACCATCGTGCCATTTAATTGGTAGTCTCGTTGCTGAGACTATTGGAGATGGAAATCTACTGGAGCTAAATGCCAAAATATATTGTCTATGAGTTGGTTGATAGACTATAGAACTAGAAGTGTGATACGTTGAACTGGAGATGTGTGTTAAATGTAACAAGATCTCTTAGCTTCGAAATAATGAATACCATCTTTACTTATATTGATTTATTCAGAGGTTAAAAATTGGCAATAATTATTACAAACTTTGTGTATTGTAATAAAATAAAACCTTAAACTCAGATTTTCCGATAAAACTGGTTTTCGCATTAAAAACCACGAATCGAAACTGTGGATAAACAAAGTATTTCGTAACATGATATCGAAAACCAACTGATACCCTAAATTTATAGCGACACTAAATCTATACGCCGTATAAGTCAAAAACATAGTCGCAGTCTATAAACAAACTCTCGTATCAATATGAAACGAAGTTCATTGGAAAATAAGCTTTATTAATGTGGAAAAAGATTCATTGAGCTTAGTTACTTTAGATAAATCTATTTATAAATAAATAAGGAATAAACGCTTTGCTCAAAAATTATCATCCCTTAGCTATTTTTGACTTATAGCTGGTTTACACTTTGTTAAGTATCAAGTGCGAGTGACAAGTGCAAGTGTTAAGTGATTTCTATTCTATCTATTTTTACTAAGTAGCTTCATTCCAAAGCGCACCGACAGAGCTACTTTGAACCTGCAGAATCAAATAAAGACTGTGTGAACATTCTGAATACTTAACACTTGACACCAAAAAAGAACACGTCAACTGATCACTTATCACTCGCACTTGCGCTTAACAAAGTGTAAACCAGCTATAAGACATCTTCATAGGATTTTGAATATCGAAGTGAGAGATTTATGTCTTTGTAAAGACACCAACTAATCAGGCTGTTCATTCATTAAAACGTTATTATTTATTATGTTTCAATCAAGCAAGAGAGTCATAAATAAAAAAGTACGTGATTGTCGTGGAACACTCTGTTGGAACGAAGTTTCAACTTTGACATTTGTGAAATAAATTATTATTAAATATTAAAATCCTAGACACGCTCTTCCTTCAAATCTATGGACTGCTTTGCGACTGCGCACTTCGCATTGTGACGTTTTGACCTATATACCTGTGTCGTGACGGTAAAATCGAACGCTTTTTTTCTTCTAGTCCCCATCCTCGATACCGTCCAAAAAGGAACTTCGTTCCAATAATGTTTTAGTATTCGTAGTCACGACAAATAGGTTCATATCATACAACGGTCTAGTCAACGAGTCAATTTAAAAGTATCAAATTATGTATAAGTACGGTCAGCGACAGAAGTTCATGAACATTTGATGTATTTGAATCTTCAATATCTTCGAAGTTCGTTGGGTTTTAGGTAAAATTTCACCTTACATTGGATGTTTTGCCTTGCACCATTACTATTATGTAAAAAATAGGCAATCTTCCCAAAAATAATGATAAAAATGAAGCATTAAAATCTCCAACTGTTCATGAACTTCTGTAGCTAACTGTACCAACACTAAATAGTGAAGTCCGCATATATTCAGAAAACTAGAACCACATTTCTCGGAGTCTTGCCAAATATCCACAGTCAGGACCTAATTACATAAACTATTCAACAAAATGCTGCATAGAGTCGTCAAACATAAACAATTTGAAACACTGTCGCTGTACTACATTGTCTTGACAAGACAACTAGCTGCCATTACTGCCATCAAGCCATTCATTAAGATTTACAGTCAGACAGACGTTTTAACGGTAATACGTATTTATGTTTATTTACGCGTATGTACGAGAAAGCGCGGGTTAATTGTCGAATAAAATTGAATTTATGGATTGATTTATGAGAGTTGGATACGGGCGTATAACGTGCTTATGGAATTGAAAACATGCTCACAACTATCAAGCATGGTAGACCACTTAGATCTATACAGAAGAAGGTAGTCAGAAATAAATAAATATAAAAAAAAGTACGTGTGTGTTGTGAAACACTCGATCGGAACGAAGCGAAGAGTACTTTTCTATACTGGGAATATACATAAAAAAAAATTGTCAATTAGGTATCTTAAAAACGCTCTTCTGTACTAACAATGTAACAATCTATGGACTGTGACGATTTGACATTTACATGATGTGTTGTGACGGTAAAATGGAACAAATTCTATTTTCCAGCCTGTCTTCTTTTTCTTCGATGCCGTCCGAAAAGGAACTTCGTTACAAAACACGATTTCTAATAAGTATTCAAGAAAATCACCAACTGCATAAAGTGACGTTGCTTACCTAGGTACTGCTAACTTATTCTGTTAGGATCCGATATCGGTATCGGACGCCGATACGATGGCGGGGCAAGTAAAATGTATGAAATATGATAGCTTACGTTATCGGATCGGATAATGTGAAAGACAGGTATTTGATACATTTTACTTGCCTCCGATATCGTATCGGAGTGCTATACCGATATCGGATCGGATAATGTGAAAACGCTTTTAATCTCAATCAATCCAATTAAAAGTTATTATCTCAAAATAGCAGGTTAGTATATTTTATTTCGTCAACTTACCTTGTCAAGTTATCGAAAAATTACTGTCAATTTAAATTCAATGTCGTTTCGGATACTTTCGAAATTGAAATTGCCATTTGCCAGGCTAATTACTCACGCCATGTAGTTGCTTAAATAACATTTTTAAAATATATTTTCCTAAATGAATTACCAATTACCCTTTATCGTGTGTCAAGTGAACATTGTAACTTAATGCTTAGAGCAATGTCAAGCTAGCTATATACATATAACTGATGCAAAGATAGTTTTAGATACGCTAAAGAAAAAATCGTAAAAAGATCCTATGTGTTTTTTATACCCTTAAAAAGCTATGTTCTAGCAGTCATGGTGCAAAGAATAAACCTAATAACCAAAGATTTTTTTCGAAAAATAATTATCGTTGTTTCTTATCGGATAGTTTTCCCATCTCTAATATCAATAAAACCTCCCTACCTAGTTTAATACGCCTGCGTTTGTTCATCCCCTTGATATTAAGGTTAAACAGAATGTTACAAGCTGCATCACTGTTCATACCTTCATTCTACCCATCAAAAAATCGTTGCAGTAGGTAATCTGAAAGCATGAACCTGTGGTATGAACAGTCTTGCTCTACAGCCCTTCATTGCTCTAATATATGTTAATAAACAGGAAACCCGTAATTATCTGGTTACTTGCAAGTTATTTGTCTTGCGACAGCCGATATTTAAACGATTAACTGTTCGTTAATGGATACAGTATTTTGGCTGTTCGCAGGTGCTACAAGTATTTTAATTGTAAACTTACCTACATTAAATAAATATAAATAATAAATAATGCTGGACTTTTCACGCAGCATCATCTAACCCCAAAGTAAGCAGAGCTTGTGTTATGGGTACTAGAATGACTGATAAACTACTTATATACTTTTTGTTTGTAAATACATATATATTATACATAGAAACACCCAGACCCGGGACAAATATCTGTAGGTCATACAAACATTGGTCCCGCCGCGGGGATCGAACCCGTAACCTTCTGCGTCGCAGGCGGACCTTCGCCCACTGCGCTACAGAGGTATTACCAGCTATTACATCGAGTCTATCTACCTACTTATGTCAGAACAGAAGGAAATCTACGGGACGCTGTTGTACCTGAAAGGTTTTGATATTATTTGGGTTTGCCAGGACCTAAACCATATTTTCAGCTTAATCAGCTTAATCAGCTTTATCCATGAAGGTTTATCAAGGTCTTGGCTCAAAAGCCATGAAAATGAATGAGCCATCGTCGTGAGGTATCGTGTTTGTCGGTCTTCTACAGATTGTACTACGGTGAGTGTGCCCAGGAGCTACACGACCTTATTCCGCCTTCACCGTTCTTTTACAGGGACTTCAGACGTACATTATTATCCTCACCTGGTTGGTATTCCACTTATTAGAACTAAGCGCTTCGAAAGTTCTTTTATTATGCGCACTGCAAACATTTGGAATCAGCTTCCAGCGTCTGTATTTCCGCTGAGCTACGACCCTGTTGTTTAAGAAGAGAGTTGATAGGCACCTTTTGGGTAGGCTCGCTCCATCGTAGACCTGTGTAAGTCTCGAGGTCAAGAGCCGGCCCATTCATCATAAAAAAAAATACCTTTAAGCGACATTTATTATTTTTTGCCATGAGATTCGGCTTCTAGCTCATATAAAACTTGAACTCTGATGACATCTAGTTGATGATATACCTACGTGGTTCCAGACTTTGAATTTCAAAGCAATATATGTATTTGAATTTGACACATTCCTATAAATTGTTCATTCCTATGGAATAGAAACATCGCTCGCAGAATTCAATCATAGTGCACGGCGGCAGGTGGGCTCGACACGCGTCACTTGTTACTGCAGCTCTAACAAGCATCCTTCAGGTACAAAACTGAGATAAGGCATCTTCCTGGATGTTACAAAGGCTTTTGATCTTGTGTCTTATGAAGTTTTGTGAAAAAATATACCTAGACCGAAGACTAGATTCATCATCATCACCCACAGACTGAGTAAGATCACTAGGATATAGGTTGCTTTGTGCCACCGAACATAACTCTGGCTAGTCCTATTCATCGACAGCCCACGACTTTGATTAAACACAAATGGTAGAGTCATCAGATTTAAAGGGCGAGTATTTTATCTTAAAAATAAAGGTGTGGGTAGTGTTTGTTACCAATTGGTAACGCTTTGTACATATGTTCCATTTACAAGGCGATTTGTTGCAGTTGGTAAAAAAAAAACGTAAACAGGTTTACGACTGTATCCCCAAGGTGCGGTAGACATTCTCTTAGATGTTTTTATGTTACTTATTCCAGATCTTTTGAAGATGTCTAAGGGGGGTAGTCAGAGGCATGTCCAAACACATATTTGATACATGCCCACATCTTGCAGAAGCTACGGTATTCCATACATGACAGGTTGCAAGCCCATCGCCGCCTGTAAGAACACTAACTGGTTTCCTCACGATGTTTTCCTTCACCGTTTAGAGTAATCCATTGATGCACGGCCGGGATTCGAACCCACAACCTTCGGATTAAAAGTCGAGGTACAACCCCATTCGGCCAACACGGCTTGCAGTTGGTGACGCTAAAAAAATATAATGAACTCTATATCCAACTATTACGAGTATACCACATCCGTATTTCCAGATTCGTTGTCTAAGCCAAGACGCTTGTTACGGCAAGTTTGCATTGAGCGGGGTTCTGTCGCCGGATCAATGGACAATGGGGGTCTGACACCCCTAATGGGGTAACGTTTGCGTTGACACGTCGCTGATGGGAATGCCTTTGTCAATGTCTCTGAGATGGGATGCTTTGGCTTGTACGTTATCGGATACCAGAGCTAGATCTCTAAGGATTATACCCCTTGGTTTGATATTTGTGTAAAAATAGCCGTGGTTTATCTTCACTTTCTGGAGATCATGATTTTGAATCCCAACCTTACCAATGGTTTCCTTACAGACTAATTACTAGATTCCTTGATGTCTTTTTAAATTGTTTATTAACTAATAGATAGTTTATAACTAAAAGATAATTATGCAATAAGACGCGTGACGCAGCAAGTGCTGCGCCACAACGGGTAAGGCGCCACTGAAAACCAGCGCTCCAGCACTCTCGAGCTGTTCGAGCAAATGCTGAGGGGTAGCCGTATTTTCACCCACATAAAATTGTATAGATTTAAGTAGCTATTTTGTAACTGTGTATATGTGGAGAAAATAAAACTTTATTCTATTCTATTCTATTCTATTCTTCCAATAAAAGTGTCCTTACAAATGGTGCTCCATTTATGCTCTCTATGTTCGATCACATTTATACGAAAGTTCGACTGAGTAACCGAACTCAAGTGACGGAGTAGACAACTCTAGATGAGCTCAATATATTTCCTTCTAATTAACCGCTTTCAACTCATACCGCATCAATTCAATTAGCACACCACTCGACAACCCAAACAGGGACGTCGTATCTCCGTCAGCGGAATCACACAGAGCGATATTTTCGTCATCGCTATCGTAAACTTGTCGCACGCGCAACGCGACAAATGCGTCAGGGTTTGAGCAAATGGGAACTTACGTAGTGAATCATTTCATAATTATCTCGACGTATGGATGATACAGTCTCGAAAGCTCAGCTTAACTTATCTTTTCATAAAAAAATATCCCTATTTCTCTTGATCACGAACTTAGATTGAGAACTTACTCCGATTTGCCTGATTCTTTTGAATGATTCTCTGAGAAAACTCTGAGGAACTGAAGTTCCTTTTCAGACGTTATCGAGGATGGAGGCTAAAAAAAATGCGATCGGTTTTACCGTTACGACATATCGCTGTCTCCCGGGAATAAAAGGATAACTGCAAAAACACAACTTTGCAGGAGAAGCGAAAAACATGTTTTCGTTGCTAACTTCACAAATTGTGCAAACTGGTGCGCATAGTAGTGCGCAAAAAAAGATGCGCAGAGTGCGAAAAGTAGTGCACAAGGTGCGCAAAATGTCAAATGTACCTACAAACTTTTCGACCGAGTGTTCCACGACACTCACGTACTTTTTTTGTTGTCTCTTGAACCACGGGGCGCAGGCTAGTCTTTAATATACGTCTCATACTAATAGGTAATAGAGGATTTCGTCGTTGCAAAAGCAAAAGCTCCTATGTGACATTTTTTGCCAAAATGACTTTTTCACATTTTTGGATAGCCCTATTCAAAAGCCATCGTTTGTAAAGACTCTCAAGTGAATATCTTATTATTTGAGTGAGTTGTTCCATCAATTTAATTAATCTCATGTGACGGCTTACATTTGACTGTAAATCAAAATATCCCATGTGCCTGGTAAACACATGGGAGGTTTTGGTAACGGCATTGTTAAAAGTAATTTGTAAACAAATACTCTTATGTGCGAAATATTCCCTAGTTTTTGGGCTATTCTGCACCTATTTTGATTAGAAAAAGTGCAACTTTCTTTAAAAGATCAAAGAGAAAATAGGAGTGAGATGTGAATAATATAATTATTTATGTTTAAATTTTTTCTTTATTAGAAGGGAAATATTGCCAGATAAAAGGTTGATGAAAAGTCTACTAAAGGGAGCCAATGTTCGTTGATTATTGAGGTAGATACTCCTGGAGATGATGGACCGAAGGAGTAGGACATGGTTATGATAGGTTATGAATAGGCATGGTCATTAGAAGTACCTATGAAAGTTTCAGATGGATGGAGGGTTGCAAGTTGTGGGGAGAGATGAGAGTCTTTGCATGGCGGGTGATGAGTATGAATGTGGATGGGTATGTGTCGAAGTGGTTCTGCAAATAAATGAATGGGATGTGGTAAGTACGAATCTGTGTACGATGTGAATGAGTTCTGAGATGACGAAGGGTGCCAGAATTACATGAAATCTCTACACGAACGGATAGAACGGATGATTTTTAACTTCTTTTGTCAGACTTTTAACTTCTTGGAGGTATTTGAAGTTACTGTCTATGATTTTCGAGTGCGCAGCAATTTTCTACCAAGAGTAGCACTTTGCTGGTGGTAGAATTGGCCATGCATCGTTGAGTTGCAACAGCACTGAACCATCTGGCAAATAACTGCCATCACTGAGTCTCATTTATTCTTGCTGGATCATAAACACTTAGGAACTAATAAAACATCATTCATAGTGTATGGGGTCACATCATCAAGATTTCTTGGACAAGCCTGCTGCATTCGGAATAAATAGTCACAAGTTACTTTACACGTAAATGGGAGGTACATCCTAAGTAGTGCACTTCACCCTGTAGGTACTGCAGACAATACACAAGATTTCACACAAAGACAGTTAAAATAAGAAGAGACCCACACACCCCGTGACAGTGTAGGTATCTTGAATGCAGGCTTGCCCAGGAAATCCTGATGATGTAAAGTCTATTAGACATTCGGTCGTGGTAGTAATTGGAGGGCTGGAATGGAACGTTTGCCGCATGCTGTAGGTGCAATAAGATAAACAGGTAGGCTTGATCTACCACAGCGAAGAGCTGCTCTTGGTGGCGGATTGGTGCCCTAGCTCTTATTTTTGCACCCCGAAGACCAGAGACAGTTTAAATACCTACCTGAGTTGGATGTTGTCATTGATAAGGACTGCCGTCCGTTTTGTGATTGAATTAAAGGTTGGCATTTTTGGATGATTACCTGTTTGTAGCCTTTGTGTTTCTTTGATTGAACTATACAGTTTTCTTGAAGTGACATACCAATCGTTATCTTTTTGCCCCTATCCAACTGGATGGGGTTGGCATATTGTATCTCTCGTTTATTTTCCTCTACCACCCGTTATCTCAGAGCTTACTTATTACGCAAGCACTTGCGTCAACAAAATCCCATTCTTCTTTATTTACCTACTATTAGCCTACCCTATCCATCTACATTCACACTCGCTTCTCGTCGTGTAACATGCATGACTCTCATTCCTCCTGCCCATGCCCTTGTGCTCCTCAGTTTATCCGTAGCTTAACATCCCCTGATGTGGTACTCATTCTTTATCTTATTCATTCTCATTATATTCACCACAACTCAACAATCAATCTCAACATCCTTATCTACGTCGCATCTTCGTTTTGCTCAGCATTCTAATAAAATACGACAGACCTAACGATAAATTTACTTATTTGTATGAACCATTTAACTACGTAGATAAATGGTAACAATACTCGTAATAGTACCTGTTTCTCCTCCAAATCCCATCAATAACTCTTATGTGGAAAAAATATTTGCAAGAAAATATCTTATGTGTAGAAAAAAGCTAAAAAATGCCTTATAACTTAAAAACCGATAAAGTAATTAAAATAATTTATTTACTATACGTTTTTATTTATTTTTTAACAACATAATTACGATAGAAAAGCATAAGTTGTCTTTGAAAAATTTTCAGGAGGTAGTTTTTATTGATTTTCTCGGAAAGTTACTTTTTGCACATGTGAGGTATTAAATTTGCAACGACGATTTTCTAATTTCAAAGAAAGCTACGAGTATTATCGTGTATGTTGCCCTGGTTTGTCACGGTATTACTTGAAAAGAAACAGGAGTAGAATAACTTAGTTTTTAAGATGATATAGTGTTTATAAGTAGGTAATTGTTCCTACTGTACAGAGCCGCTTATTGTTGACTGTGACCTAAGACTTCGTATAAATAAATGTTGCGTCTTAAAACCTTCACTCAACTCTCTACGCAACACAATAGAACTAAAAATCGTAGTAAATAATTCGCAGTATGTCACAAATCGTGTCAGAGTAACGTTTTCACTGAGTTCCTCAGTAATCGCCGGCGCGCACGCTTGCCGAATGACTACAAATAACAATGATGTACGGTTATAGCTGTTGGCTATGGGGATGTGTTGGGAGCGGTTCGCTTTCCTCAAATTACTTTTTTAAAAAGAACAAACAGACCTCAATATCAGACTTGGCAGAAAATTACAAGCACATAACAGACTCCTTTTCTTCCAGTCCGTAAAAAAAGATTCTCATTCAGTTTCCTGTTTAAATCTGGTTTTCTATTTGGCATGGTCTTCTTCTCATGCTAAATATGAGTTCTTCCGAAACCAGTGTGGTGAAAATATTTTAGGTATCACTCAAAGAAACTCTGCTCTTTTGAAACAATAGATACATCTAGAACTTTTAGATTCTACAAAATGCCAGTTTCCTCACGATGTTTTCACAAGCGGGCTCAAACCCATTTAAGAAAAACTCATTGGTAGACAAGGATTTGAACTCATGACTTCCGGATGGGAAGCGCTTACACGCACCAATGCGCTAAACTACATTTATACAAACTCCCTGATTTACACAAAACTCCGTCAGTGTGTCCCTTGCACCACACCCGAACAAACGTTTGCACCGACTTACAAAATAAACACAAATATATTTACCACGTAATTGTATTTAATGCGACTTTATTGTTCGTTGGAACGTATGTACGGGTGTATTTTTGTTATTGTGCCCGTAAATCGCCCTGTTTACTTAGCTGAAAGCTAACTGCTTTACATGTAAAATGCAATTTCAAATTGTATTGTGGACTTGGTATTTTCTTGTTGAAATATTGCTGATTGCTGTTTAGGATTTCTATGCTTGAAAGTCATTGTATTTTTTTTTTTTTTTTATCGAATATACACCGCTATTTTGTAACTACCAAAATTTAAGGGCCGTTGCAGCAGATGTAGGAATATTAATGCCATGGTCAGAATTTTGTTTTATTTTATTATCACCACAGACCAGAAAATCCGTGATTATCACAAAGTTATCGAGGATTGTAATTAGCCAAACCCGAACAAAATTTAATGAAAACTGTACTAATAAGTACTGCAGACAACAATCGCGTACGGACTCTCATTCAAACTGTGTTCTTGTACCATCCCCAGTCAGTAAAACCGCAGTAGCTATCATATAAGAGAAGTTCTCTTTTGAATAGAAGTCAGGGAAATGCCGAGTTCGTAGAATTAATTTGATTTATATCAAACCACAGTCACTTAATAAGACAAAAGCCAAGTCAATGCCACTTGCCGACACTTCGAGGGAACGAATAAAAGAGGTGGATAATAGCACCGATTGATAAGGAAATGTAAAGGTGAGCTCCCAATGCATCGGCACGCAGCGTAGTCCGAGACTATTTTATATAAGTAAATAAATTGAGCAAGTACCTATACTTACTGGAAATATCTAATAGACAGCTAAACTGATATAAAGATTATTTGTAAAGTCATATGTAAATATTTTCGTTTCTGTAACGAAATACAAGAACCTACTACAGGAGGTTAGGAAACTGACTTTGATATTTAAAGAGTATTATTTGAGACTACACTCTACACTATGCGTCGTTGAGTGTGTAGGCATAGGTTACCTCTTGACGCTGAATAAATCATCTAAGTACTGAAGATGTGTAGGCCTACATTTTGGGAGATTATGCAAAGCCTGACTCAGACTACGCACTACGCAGTTTATCACAGTTTGACGTAGCGATGTGATGAACGACCGCCTTTAGCAAAATAAAGCCGCAATAACAATACGTCACGGACAGACGCCGCAATTTGCGAGGAGCGGATACTGGAGGAACTTTAGAATATTCGCGTTTATTGACAGGAGATTTGTTTGAGAAACAAAGTAGAGCGAGAGAAGAGAAATGTTTGATTCATCATCATCTTCCTTCTTCATCTTGCTAAGTGTTTTTGTTACTAAAGTTTATCTTTTTCATTCATCTCCTCTCACCTCTTTTACTAGTACACACTGTTTAAATTAGTATGTCCATACACATTAATTATAGGTACAGAAAGATTTTATTTTTTAATCATTTTATTTATCTCTTTTTATTTACAGAAACTAAGCTAGTATATTGGCAGGCTTCCGAGTGACAGTGACCTGGATCAGTTGAGCTATCTATAGATCGTTTCTAACGATCCTTAGATAGCTTGACTAATCCTGTTGAATTTTGTAGCTTAGTTTCTGTAAATAAAAATACAGTAGGTAGGTAGGTACCTACAATAAGTAACAAAAATGCTCTTTAGGCCTACCCGTAACTGGTGTATTCATCCAAATTAGCTATCACACTTTGACCATGATTCTCATCTCTTCTATGTGCCCACATTCACCCACTGCTGAGTTCAAGTAGGCCTACTCATATTCACGCTACTTTTTCGAAGTGATCGTCTCAGTCGAATCCATTGCCTTCCCGCCACCGCCACAATATCATCCATCCAGACCATCTGGCTGGTGGTCTGCCTGGTGCTATCGTGTAGCCACCACTCGGTAACTGCCTTTGTCCATCTACCGTCTTTCCGCCTTGCCTCTTCTAATAAGTACCTACATTAATCTCTCTAATAACATTCGCCGTTCATAAGTACGTAGTTCTACAAAGAAAATTCCCGATACCTATTCTTCCTAATTGGTTCATAGTTATTTCAAGAACAAAATGAGTGAAATGCCATTAGCGCCAATTTCAATAGAAGACTGTCAGAACCGCGACACCAGCGCCATCTATCAACGTCGTCGCTTTATGAATGTCCTGTCAAATCCTTATGAAAAAGTTAATAGAAAAAGTTTGACACTGACAGTTCTTTGTGACAGTTTAAAATTTTAATATTCTCGAGGAGGGATTAAATGAAGGGGTGCACCCTTTGTTTTTAATAAAGGTACCCAGAAAATGATTTGAGATTTTTAAAATCTGAAGTTAGAGGAAAAGTTTAGCGAGACAATCTATGCATTTTACAAGTTTATTTATTTATTTACCACTTCTTAAACTTAAGGCGCAAAAGTAACATAAAATATTTAATTAAGTAGGTACTAAATGGATAAGATCTGGATAAAATATAATTTATACTCATTATTAATTGCGGCATTCATCAATATATTAATTGCTAATATTACAATATTTATTACAAACATAACAATAAATCTGTTGATAAACGATCTTTTTAATTACAATTTATTAGGTTATGTAGGTTATTCTCGAAAAAATGACTTATTTTAGCATCGATCGTTGCAACAGTCTTAATCAGCGAGCGAAGCGAGTATGTACATTGTACCTACAAGAGAAAGTATAGCATATTTTTATGACTAGCCACATCAAGCGAGGTTATGAAAATACAGATGAGTGAGTGACTGATCAGGCACAGTTATGATACAAAAAATATCGGATAAGCAACATATATAAATTGATAAGTAATTAAATGGCCACACAATACTGCTGTTTTAGATGACTATCATTTGAAGCTTGATTACTTTTTAACCGACTTCAAAAAAAGGAGGAGGTTATATGTTCGGCTGTATGTATGTTTTTTTTTTTTTTTTTTTTTTTTTTTTTTTTTTTTTTTTTTTATGTATGTTCACCGATATTTCCGTCAGTTGTGGACCGATTTCCAAAATTTTTTTTTTGTTTGAAAG
Source organism: Epirrhoe tristata (assembly GCA_951394285.1). NCBI lineage: Eukaryota > Metazoa > Arthropoda > Insecta > Lepidoptera > Geometridae > Epirrhoe > Epirrhoe tristata. The sequence goes on along the minus strand of OX596144.1, from coordinate 10,914,051 downwards.
GGTATACTCTTATAGTGGTCCCATATAAATTTTATTCCTGAGGGATTAATAGTTTTCCCGTAAAACTAAAACAATCACTGAACTTTAAGAAAATTGTGGCCCGATTTCCAAAATTTTTTTTTTGTTAGAAAGAGGTATACTCTCAAGGTGGCGCCATATATTTTTTTTTCCTGAGGGATTAATAGTTTTCCCGTAAAACTAAAACAATCACTGAACTTTAAGAAAATTGTGGAACGATTTCCAAAATTTTTTTTGTTAGAAAGTGTAAAGGACACACTCTCAAGGTGGCGCCATATATTTTTTTTCCTGAGGGATTGACAGTTTTCCCGTAACATTCAAAAAACCTCATTCTCACTACACAACACACCCTGACTCACAATCTGAGTCAAACATTAAATAGTTTGAAAGGGTATTACACCCGAGGTAGTCCAAAATATTTTCTTTTCCTTATGGATTGATAGTTTTCCCCCTTGCTGAACTCCGGTGTGTCCTTTAGTAGGTCTGCCCATGACTTCTCTTATCCTTTCCTACTTAAGCTACGATAAGCAAAGTCTTAATGTACTCGTAGCTTACTATATTATTTACACATACACTTTTATTTACACAGTATTTATTTACTTACACTAAAAAGTGAAAAATAAAACATTTTTGAAAAAAAAAAATTGAACCGACTTCACAGAACACAAACAGAAGAACCTTCTACACACTAAAAAGAGAAAAATAAGAATATAATTTGAAGTCGGTGCCAAGTGAATACGATTAAGTACCTATCAAAAAAAGAAATCGAGCGATAGCGTACCAGGATACAATTTTGCACCCAAGTTCTTTTGAATTTCTTAGATGTAAATGAATAGTTGGCACCGACTTCAAATTATATTCTTATTTTTCTCTTTTTAGTGTGTAGAAGGTTCTTCTGTTTGTGTTCTGTGAAGTCGGTTCAATTTTTTTTTTTCAAAAATGTTTTATTTCAATTTATTTTAACCCTGAACTACTAAATCAGTCCAAAGGGCAATAGAGACACGGAAACAGCCACATTTGTCTACATTCTGGCAATAACGACACACTGACACAATGGCATACTTACCTCGTAAATAATCGTCGACATTATGTCTCATAGAAAACGCATTTCAACAATTGAAACGTAATGATCTAACATTGAGACGCAATATTTGAATGAAACTTTTGATCTGGTCACAAAGTTTTTGTAAGTCGATTCTATTGGTATGTTTTTTTCTCTATTTTACTACACTCATGTAAAAAATAGCTAATAATTTTACAACCATAAAATATTAATCCATAGTATAAAGGAAATCATTCTAGTTGCACCAAAAAATTCAAAGTGCCGACCAGAAAGAAAAAAGATTAGGTATATCCTGTTAAAACAATTTACAACTAACATTTTTTACTATGACACCTAACCCGTAAAACCAAAGGGTTGTTACTAATTTAGATTACCAAAAAATAAGTGAAACTCGAAAAATCTAAACTTTTAGCAGCCGAGCTATAAGCAATTGGCTGTTATTGTTATTATGACAATAATATAGTAGGTACTTAATTGTTGAATAAATGTGGAGAATTACTTATAATTAAATAATAGCACCCTTATTTCCGTAAACAGGTTCTCCGCTCTCATTAAAAATAAATAAAAAAACTTTTTTTTCTGGCCGGCACTTCTTAATTTTTGGTGCAGAAATGTATGAACGCAGAATAATTTCCTTTGGGGGAAAGGGAAAGAAAACATTTTTTAGTCTCTTCTTAAAAAATTATAAAAAAATAACTACTCGCAATAAAAATCCATTGACACATCAACACTATCTTTATTCCTACCCGTATCTATTGACAGTTCATAGAACATCATAAATCAAAATAGCGCACAAGATGGCGACGGCGCAGTTTGACAGTTATCGCGTGTACAAAGAAACATTAAACTCATTGATATTTATTGCTCAATCGTGCTAGCTAGCCTGATTTATTGGTAATAGATAATATCGTTTATTGTTTTATTTATACTCTTTTGAAATACTTTCGTTGGATTTTTATAGCTTTACTAGCAAGCCCAGTGGGCCAGACGGTGCCCTGCCAAGGTAGAGATTGAAAATCACTTAATATCGTTCACCTGCATGGCGATACACACATTTGAATGCATCAGTTTCCGGATGCAACAGACATGTCTTTTTTCGGTGCCTTTTTCGAAGAATTTCATCGAATCAATAAAGAAAATGCATTGCGAATCGCCATGCTGGTGTATGGAATCACACTTTTGTTCCATAGGTTGCAGTTCAAACAACCCTAGTTATTAGTTATTGTTATGACACGCGGCAGCTTTTAAAGTAGGCACATTGCATGCATGATAAAGGGTTATGGTGAAAGGAGTACCCATGCGTTCGTATTATCGTTTTGTGGATATTATATAAGTAAACTTTTTAGGCCAACCGCCAACAACCATATTGAGAGCTCAGTCAACCCTATTGAGGGTATTTGGAGTGTAAGCCTCTATTCAGTGTTGTCACGAATCAGTTATACTGCTCCTTATAATCTTGTAAACCAAAACAAGATTATACCAAGACCTTTCATAAAATACGGAATTGGAATTGAAATTTCCCCCAAACACGAGCAGTACAGCCTAATATCGTGGATTCGATTTTTCTAAGAATCTACGAACGTTGGTTTTGGCCTAGTACCTACAGTACATCTAATAGTGATTTGTGGAGCCATTAGTCTAACAGGAGCGATTTAAGCAATTTTGTAGTTATTTATCTCAGAGTCTGTGAAAGCTACAACTTTCATATTCAGGGAAATGATACTTCGACATTAATCTTGGATTAAGTGTTTTAAAAACACGATTCGTGAAAAATTTCTAGATAATATTTTTTTTTGAAGTTTTGCACTGTATTTTGCTATTTATCTCAGGAACAGCACACTTTTTTTGCTGGGTTTTTGTTTTGTCAAGAAACCTACAAGTATTTCTTTAGTTGTGTCTTTTAATTTTTCGATTGGTTGTTTAACTAACTTGTAATTAGGTAAAAAGTGTTTTGGCGCTGTAAATGACGTTGCGTATCAATAGCTCTGTACTTCTCACACGCCGAACAAATCACACTTGCTGTCCCGCTTAAAAAATGGCGGCTCCTGCACACTCTTAAAAGCTTTATCAGTTAGCAGAAGTAAGAAAGGAGTGAGATAAAGGCTGGTAAAGAACATGCATAAGTAAGAAAGGAGTGGAGATGGAGGCTGATGAAGAATTAGAAGAGAATAATGTAGTGCCAACCTCAAGAAAAAGAGAAGGTAGGAACATTGTTCATATGACGGTTATCGTTTCACAGAAGCCCAATGCTAAAAGGTAAACGTCAATACATAGGACAGAGCGATCGTAAGATTTTATGCGGCATTACCGCTTGGTAAGTGATGCGTAAATTCTTATAACACGGCCATAGAAGAGCTGATACCAAACTCTTACCAGTGTACATTTCACTTACAAACTATTATTAAATCTATGGATTTCACTCCTTTGCATGCACTTACGATTGAGAAAATGTTGAAAAGTCGTTTACCCAAACAAGTGTATGAGACGAGTGCGAATGGGATAGCTAGAAGGAAAAAGCCTAGACGAACACACATAGGTACAAAACCGGCATTCAAAAATGATTATGCTGTAATCCATACTAGTAACTCTGTCTGTTTGTTACGCTTTCACGCCCAAACTGCTGAACAGATTTGGCTGAAATTTGGCATGGATAAAGGTTGTATCCTAGGGAAGGACATAGGCTATCCCGAAAAAATGAAAAATCCCGAGGGACCGCGGGTCACACCGCGGGAGCGCAGCTAGTTATAAATAATCTACCTAGTAGCGAAGGTGTAAGGTTCAACTATGATTGTCACGTCGATAGTTTTAAAAGCAAATGGGAGGAAGTGCTCATTGTGTACTTTAGTTATTATTGATAAATCGCCAAACCCAAAACCCTAAAAGCCCCAAAAGTAAAAATGAGTCTTACAACAGCGCAATAAAGTTCATTTTCCTTCAACAGGCAATTTACAGTGACATAAACTTAGCACGGGGAGGTATTCAAAATATGAAAGAGGGTTGTATCTTAAAGGGGTGAGTTTAATGTAAGGTTATTTTTATGAGAGGTCGTTTACTAACTCTTGGGATGCTAAGGCTTTGACGGAAGAGGTGCTTTTGAAAGAGTTTTAGGCTACTCTATTTTTATATTCAGGTAAACACTTTAATCTACAAAGTTTTCATAAACTTAGTAAAGTTTATTGGACTACTTATAAAATATTTTGAGAAAAAAAGGTACGTAATGTACGTATCCAATTAAAATAAAAAGTCTTTCAATATATCTTAGTAGATAGATACGTTTCTTTTGTGTTTTGATACTAAAACAAACAGTTGAAAACCTCAAAACTTTCGTTCGACATGAAAAATATGAACTTCATAAGCATCATCCATCGCATCGCAATAGTCCATAATGCGAGCTGACACGCCAAAAAACATAAAAATAATATTTCTCGTTGCAACCGCTCGCAAATTGCCCGGTGGACGTGGCTGTCACTTGTCACCATGTCAGAGCTGTCAGCTGTCACCCGACTGACACCCAGCGGCGCCGTCAACGCGGATTTACATAAAAGTGGGTAAGTGACAATTAAAAAAGATTGTTGTATTCGGACAGCTGGTGAATTCAGTTATTTTAATTTGAATGACTTTTTCATTCAAAATTCATTTAATGGTTAAAATACGGGTAAAGGTAATTTTACAAAGCCAACCTCACACAAACATAGGTTCACGAAAGATCTTGTGTGGTCTGCCTATTGCCTCAGATGGCATAGCGCCAATATACGAGGTACGTATGAAGGGTCCAGAATGTATGCAATTTTTGGGCTTTATTCTTTAAACACGAGTTAGGTATAAACAGGTTTCGGCTGTGTTAACGTTTACGTATTAAATTGTATGTAATATTTCTGCCTCTATTCTACTCCGTACTCATTTCACTATCTTCACCGTCACCAAAAATATCCATAAATAAAAAAATGCATATTATCACTTAGCGGTTCTTAGCCATAAAAGCGGTGAGCAGGCTATCGCGATGATGTGCTTAAACGGCGATACGGACCGTTAATGTGATCGTGTATTAACCCGGCCCTTCGGCTCAGGTACCGTCGGAACATCACGAATTTATAAAACTTAGACTGTAGGTAAATACTCAGGTGGTGCCAAAAGTACTTGACCAGACCTGTTACTCACAGAAAAATCTCTTAGTTCTCATTTAGTGATTACAACGATCCTATTGAATCATTGACATTAGCAGATCGCGAGGGATACAGCCAATCGCGCGTAATAGAACGCGTAGCTCATTCACTCGAGATTGCGCGTACAGGCTTTCCCTCACGATAGCGTTTTGAGAAGAACTAACGAGTAATCGCGCGCGAAAGAACGCGTAGCATCAAAACTATCACTCGCGATTGCGTGTACAGGCTGTCCCGCGCGCAATCCTGTACGCTCAATCACTCGCGAAAGATTGTGCGTGTGAAGGCCGCTATTATTTAAAATATTATCTTGAATGTTCAAAGAGCCTCTATTCCTGTAGCTTGTTGGAAGAAACAAAAACTCCCATTCAATATCGGGACTGAAAAACGTTTGCAACCAAGTCATGGCTGCATTTTCTGACCGTACACAACACTTACGACGTTATGCGCCGACCTGCGTAATTGTTTGGGGCTGCTTAATGTTATAGCCAGTAAGTCTCGATTTAATAATAATAATAAATAATGCTGGACATTTCACACAGCATCATCTAGCCCCAAACTAAGCAAAGCTTGTACTATGGGAACCAGATGACTGATATACTACTTATATACTTTTTGTTTTGTAAATACATACATATTATACATAGAAAGACCCAGACCCGAAATAAATATTTGCAGATCATACAAACATTTACCCCGCGGCGGGAATCGAACCCGCAACCTTCTGCGTCGCAGGCAGGCCTTCGCCCACTGCGCCACAGAGGCCGTCAAACGATTATAGACGCCAATGTACTGATAGTGAAACTGAATATTAGTTTAATATTATACCGTCTAATAATGTAGGGTAAGCCCGGATGTGAGGAGAATCGTAATAAATATTAATAACTTGCTATGAGAAAAAAATATTATAGGGACCTGCCCCTGACTAGGTACTCCCATAGACATTAGACATCTTCAAAGGATCTTTGAATGAAATGATCTTCAATCTTTTGTAGAAGGTACCTATTATAGTACACTTACGTATCTGGGCTTCCCACCACTATTTGTTTCCCAATTCAAACGTTCAAACATTAAATCACGGTCCTAACCTAGAACCAAATATTCCAAACTGAAAAATTGGCCCTTGAAGTCAGAAATCGTGGTGGTAAGTATCCGAATATTCACCAAACGAACGAAAAAAGGAACGCGAATATACGGGTCCAGGTTTGGTAGGGCTATTTTTTCATGCACTGAAAATTTATATTGAGCTAAACAAATGTAAAAATAAGCCATATTTCAGCACTTTATTATTTCCTTGCTGTTTTTGTCGAAATATACGAGTATTCCAAACGATATTTTGGAAACAAACTCGTCCATAAATCCCCATAACACTTTCAGTCGGGGAAACGTTTCAATGTTAAAAATGAAACATTTCAGCGTTAAAAATTAAGCAAATTTATCCATCATGTTTTCAGTGCAATAAATCCTTATTACAAACGATCGAGCCAACGAATGAAATAAACAAAAGTCGGTAAAAAGTGTTGTACATCCGACTTTGCAATGAATACCAGTAGTAGGTCAACTAAGTACAATACGCACAATTTTTGTCTGTCTGAAGTAGCTGCGACCTATTTTTGATGGCGCCTAAACAACGAAGACATCGTTGTATAGCTGCCTCGCTCACTCGCTTAGTTTGTTGCATCGTGCTATCCCGCTTACTCTACCAAACCTGCGCAATCGTTTAGTGTACCTAACTTCAGAGAGACAAAGATCGGCTGTGCGTATTATATTGTTTACTGAGGTAAAATTCATCTCTTTGTAATTATAATGGTCTTGAACTTCGAATTTAAAAAGTACCTATCCGATTCAACACTACTACCACCTACTACTAAATTAACCAGTCTATATTTTTTATTACCGAGTACCAAAAACTGGCTTTGTCTTTTTCCTTTACAAATCCTCGCTTTAATTAAAAAATTACAGCACAGAGAGAATGTCTTATGTCTATCGTTTTCGCATTAAAACCGGATATCATAAGCAATACAGTCATATTTCGTTTTAGGAAAAATCCGGCTATATTATATTCCGCCCGGCTTTCAGTTATTTTACCCCAACACTACCTGAAGAGCTGCCCAATAATTCAGCAACACGGCCCAGTGCGGTGCTAAATTTTTATTCTCGCGAAAGGGAAACGGTTATGTCCGAGGTGAACGTCGGAACGGTTCGCTTGTAGGTCGAGAATCAAGTTATTTCAGTTTTATAGCCGGGTTTCAGGTTATTTGTTATTTTCAGGAGCACCTCACTTGAACTTTATTACTTATATGAGTTGGGACAGGGAAAACCTCAGACCCCCCCCGATGGATTCCAATCTTGACGCGATGGGGGGGCTTAGTAACCGTGGTTTGGAGGCCCACGGTGAAGCGAAAAGGAATCCCAGGCGGGGACGCCCTGGTGGCGTCTGGCGGATAGGGTCGCGGGTGAAGAGGCGTGTCGGTTTTTCGTTGCCGCTCGCCCTATCTCCCGCGACCCGACGGTGGCGCACCGTAAGATGCGTCGGCGGCGGGGCCGCAGTGGAAGAGGAGTGTCGGTGTTACGTTGCCGCTCTCCCTGTCCTCTGCGGCCGTTTTTGGAGGCTTCTCCACGCGCACCTCTTTAATTAGAGTGCGCAGTGGACGAAGGGAGCGGAGAGCTCTGGTGGTGAGTAGCGGACGCTAGGTGTGGGGGCACCTTCGTCCGCCTTGCACTACTCACCACTATGCGGGGCCGCCATAAGGGCGGGGATCGCCAGAGGGGGACTGGACGTAAAGGCTGTGCCGGTTTCCCAGACCCCCTCCATTCCAGGCGACGCCGGAATGACGCTGGGTCGTTTAGTGGGTATACCGGGAGTCCCCGGGGAGTCCCACATACCCCTCTCGCCCCCCGGCGGAGGGGATGCGTAACGCATTTTTCCCAGCGAGAAAAAAAAAAAAAAAAAAAAAAAGGGAAAACCTCAGAATTTAATAATTGAATCAAAATTATAGTCTGATGTACAGCCTCGTGTATAACTAAGTGTAACCATAGATAAATCTCTCTCCTTAGACGATCACTGTGGCGCGTAGTCGTAGCAGATTGATAATTATAATGTTACTGATAGCCTTTAACAATCTTACATTAAGTTTACTTAGAGCTAAAAATATTTAAATTGACAGCGGTACCTAGTCTTGTTTTCCAGCATAGGCCTCTCCCAGAGTTTGACACTGCGCGGTTCAGTGCTTATCTTCCCCAAGCAATGCCCGCTGTATTTCTGACGCCATCCTCCCATCTTCGACATGGTCTTCTTTTCTTTCTTTTGTACCGTCTTGGACACCATTCTGTGACGTCCCTAGACCATTTATCCTTATTACTTCGAATCATATGCCCTGTGGGGCTATGATGAGCAACGTGATTGTCACGGCGCCGGCGTGAGATAAGAAAATTTGTCATGCCGGCATTTTAATAATTTTGCGCTAATATGAGCGCCATGGCAGAGACTATGTCACACTATCTCACAATTTGACATAACGATATGAAATAACGGGCTGCGCATGACGACAGACAAAGTGACGATTTTTAACGAGAAAACGAGACGAGAGACTTCAGTCACGGTGCTCATCATAGGCCCACTGGTATCAGTAATGTGTAATGGTATCAGTAAACACAAGCTTCAGAAGTTAAAACAACGCATTTTGATTGTCCATCCGAAACAGTTCCAAGAATATTATGTTGACTTTCCATACACAATCATAGTCACCGGATATTTGTCCACTTGATTTTTTTGTCCTGATCTTTCGTCAACATGGGCATATTGGGCAAGTGATGAGAGTTGGACACTATCGGCAACAAAAAGGGACATAAATATTGTCAGGAAATTGACACTTGACATATCACTGGCGCCAAGATTCCTAAAGACTGTGAAATTTTATTTTACAACTTTACAACGCAAAAAAATATGCATTTGGATTTTGTGTTGCCATAAAATAGATGTACAGTGCCACAAACTTATCTGGGCCGGTGGCTAAAAGAGGAACTAAGGAATTTTACTGTGAAATTTATTTTCTGCCAACCCCAAATGCGATAACAGCGCTTCTCCACTTTAAAAGACACGGTGTTTTAGACAATAGTGCACATGTTTACTTACGAAAAAGTCGCTTTTAAATCAAAAATGTTTAGTTTGACTCGTTAATTTTTAAAGATAACTAAGTTGTTGTAAAATATTACCTATGTTTAAAAAAAAGTTAGGCCTTTACATCTATTTTAGATGATTTATATAGTGTCAGGAGACAATCCATGACTACACTTAACGGGACGCTGCAGTGTCTGGGACATTGTTTGAGATGGAATAGGCTTGCCCAGCACCTAAACCATCCTCTCAGGTTAATCAGTCTGGCCCACAGGAAAGACAACGTCAATACGTGTGGAGCTACTAAGCTGCTGGTTTCCTCACGATGTTTTCCTTCACCGTTTACCTATGTTTATGCAAAAAATATCTATACCTACATACCTATTACTATAGACCGATTTAATTTGCAATTTTGCAGTGAGATCCTCAGTTCAAGATTGAAAAAAGTTTGAAAATAATTTCACAGCACACTGTCACTAGAGGGAAAATAATAAATAATTAATGGGAGTGAACTAGGAGAGCTTGTAATGGGCGTGACGGGGCGACATCTACACAAAGAATGAAAAATTGTTATCGCCCCGACAGCCGTCAGATTGCACGCTGGGGGCAGATTTACACAAAAACAGTGTAAACAAACTGTTTCTTTTTAAATGTAACTATAAGTATTATCAAGCCAACATTCCATTCAGATCGTTTCAAGCAATAAACCATGCATTTCATTCAGTCTCTCCTAGTCATGTTTCAAACATTGAAAACCAGCGCTCCAACACTCTCGAGCTGTTGGAGCAAATGCTGAGGGGTAGCCGTATTATCGCCCACATAAAATTGTGTAGATTTAAGTACCTATTGTGGAACTGTGTATATGATGTGGAGAAAATAAAACTTTATTCTATTCTATTCTATTCTAAACAGAAATACTTAATAATCGATAAATAAAGCTAAGACTCCACCTGCATCTAATGGCATTGATTACCAAAACTGCATACATTTTATGTCAAGTATCGCGGAACGTCATTTTCTGGCCTTTTTACTAATGTATGTGGGATGCGGGAGCAATATAAACACAGTTTCAACTATTTCTTTTTATTTTATAAAACTTTTACACATACACAGCCGAACATCGTACACATCGTAGCCGGAAGAGAGAGTTGCTCATTTTTTTCATCGTTCACCTCATTCTTTCATCTCGTTCACTCACTCAGTCTATTTCTTCCATTCCTTACCATTCGGATACAATATTCTAATTATGTTCGGATATCACCATTCATTTCCTACATGCTCGGCCCTCCTGCACTCTTGTCTGGCCTCAGACACACACAACTTTCATACATCATGTTCATACAGTTCATCATCATCATCTTGCAATGCATCTTCTTTCATTCGTACTAATCTTAACAAAAAATCAACTTTTTTAAACATAAAACTTACACATAAAACTCTTACACTATGTTAAACATTTTCAAAACAAGTCTTCTATGTTACATCTTAGTAATAAACATTAAATCTTAGCTTCTTCACAACATAGGAAAAACATCAAAACATCTTCATGTGTCAGCTTGAATAATTAGACACAAAATGAAACATGGTAAGTAAATAAGTATGAAAATTACTCGTGTGACATCATAGAGAGAACATGGTAAGTAAACATCTTAATATTAGGGCATCTTTAAATCTACTAGGTAATCTAGGAACAACTTATGTATATAATAGAAATAAACTCAATCAAAAATCGTTCAAACAATCTATATGAACTCAATCAAAACATTCATTCATCATCTTTCTCATCTTGAATTTCCAACATCTGGTTCTATGCAGTATCAATCCTTCAAGAATCTTCTTTGTTTTCTTGAGTACATCGTCACTCTCTTGGGCACATCGCAAGTCAAATATGGTTGCCACACATGGGTTCCTGCTGAGGGTATCATCATGTCTCATCTTTGACCCGTCTTGATATTCTACCTCATAGACATAGTCTTTCTTAGGGTCTCGTTCATTCAGCATCATTTGTTTGTCCATCTTCTCGTTTTCCTTGGGAGAAACTCGTCGTGGTTGTTGTGCTACTGTGATGTCATCAGTTAGTATGGTCTTCACTTCAATTGGAGCTTCTTTTGTTTGACATGGAATGTACTCATCGACTAACCTTGCCACTTCCTGTCCAATGCTTTTCTTCATGACATCATCAACACAATCTGCGGAACATGCAAAACAATTCATAGAACTCATCCAATCATTAGGTTTCATCCACACATATCCATCTTTCATAACAGTTATCACATTTCTTAAAAACTCTTGCCCCAATATTAATTTATAAGGCATACAGTTTCTAGGCACAATGAAAAACCGCACTTCGTCGTATCGCTGATTGTCTATAACAGTGTCCGTCGTGAATACTCCTTGCGTACGTACCGTTGCACATCCTAAACCCGTCAACGAAATGCTCTCGCGCACGCATTCCGGCTTGCCTATTTCGTCGTAAAAGTCACTGGAGATCAAGTTGATTTCGCTACCGGAGTCCACGAGCGAATACGCACCACACCCTATATTTATAACCGCACTGCTTTCGCTAACGTAGTCAATCTCGTAACCGCACATTAGCTTTATCCACTTCACAGGTTTTGAAAAATCGTTTCTGTTTACATCTTGTTTGTTTACATCGGAAGTGTCATCGCCGCCATGACACCTTTCAATCGCCGCCATGTTGCCGTCCGAACTGTCATTGTCAGACGCACCGACCGTCATAATTGAAGTGACGAATGAACCCTTCTGATGTTCGTCGTTTCCGCTTGCGCCGCCATCGTGAAATACACTTCCGCCGTTTCGAGTTGAAGAACTCGCCGCTTCCATCTTGGATTTTGAACTCGATAAAAATGATGCATTTTTTTCAGCTTCTCGTTTTGGACATTCGGGAGAGATATGCCCAAACTCGTTGCAGTTGAAGCACTTCTTCCCTTGCTTCTGTTGAGGACAATCTGCACTTCGATGGTTTTCCTCACCGCAGCTAAAACATCTTACGCCCGATGTAGGATAATGTTTTTTTTCTTTTGCGGGTTGTTCAGGCCGCCTTCTTTGCATCTTATCTTTTACTTCTTCGTATATATTCAGCTTTTCTTTGAGTTCTGGGTAGGTCTTGACTCCGTACAACATCACTTTATTTATTTCTAGGTCCGTGATGCCGTCCACTATGTATTTGATAGAAACATAGTCGGGCATTCTACCTCGTTTGCCCATTTCCTTCATGATGAGCATGTAATCGAGACAGCTCTCGTTCGTCTTCTTCTTACGATTGCTCATGAGTTCGTGGATCGTCTTTATATCGATATTATCGGGAAATTCTTTGCCGATTGCCTGCTTGAGCTCGGTCCATGACTTGTGAGTTTTCTCAGCTCGAAGCCACAGCGCCGCCGTACCAGTAAGGGAACGCCTCGCCACTAGAAGTCTCTGCGTCGATGACCAGCCGAAGATGTCACCATTGTCTTCTATGTCTTGGATCCACTGTTGTACTGGATACGTTTTATCTCGTCCGTCGTACTTCGGTATCAAGTTTTCCATCAGGTGAAGCATACCGTGAGGACTCTTAGGCTGCTCCTCCACCTCGGAGTCTTCGGATTGATCATCTTGTTTGCTATTAGGCATCGTAGGATATGCGTCGTCGTCGTAGTGTCGTGTGAAAAGTTTTACGTCGTTGTTTGTACCCAAGCCACGTGCACGTCGTTGCAGGTTGCCGGTACCGTCTTTCGTCGTCGTCGTCGAGTTGAAAATATTGTGTTTGCTCCGATCCCGGACGAGCCCCCAAAATTGTGGGATGCGGGAGCAATATAAACACAGTTTCAACTATTTCTTTTTATTTTATAAAACTTTTACACATACACAGCCGAACATCGTACACATCGTAGCCGGAAGAGAGAGTTGCTCATTTTTTTCATCGTTCACCTCATTCTTTCATCTCGTTCACTCACTCAGTCTATTTCTTCCATTCCTTACCATTCGGATACAATATTCTAATTATGTTCGGATATCACCATTCATTTCCTACATGTATGATCGAGATTTCTCAACTTCTGTTCTTCTTGAAGCTTTCTGTATGACTGTGTCCAATATGAATAATGCTATTTTGTATGTTCAGTACAAAACCGTTCGAAGTTCGTTTGAATAAGTGTTGAGTCATCGTTACCACAAGTCGACTTTGAATGATTGCTTGAGCTAAGTTTCAAAGTCCAAAGTATAGTAAGCTTTAAGAATATAGTCTAATAATTGTTTAGCTGGTCCCTTGACAGGTTCCAGCATTGACTATGGAGCATCATACATTTTTATGAGATGGAATTAAAAATATTTTCTTTTGTGGTCGTAAATTTTTGCTTTCTATGATTGCCGCTAGATCATACAAACTTAGCACCGAACTTAAATTGAGTGCCCCTAAAGCATGGGGCACCAAAGAGAGTGGTAGCTGGGTCGCGAATAACGAATACATTGCGCGAACAAAATGCAACTTTCAAATCCTAGTACCTAATAGGTAAAAGTAAGCAACAAATAAACAAAAAAAACTGATTTAAAATCGACCTTATAACATTTAAACAACAGCAACATCAATCGCGAACAATGCCCACCCTGTCACCATAATTCCATTTTGACAGCGGCGCGGTCAAAAACACGGCTATTCTGTATGCAATGTGGAGTGCATTAATCAGTGCTAGTGGTCGTCCCGCTGTCAATCACTGGCCACTGACGCTGTCGCACTGACAGCCAACAAGTGACACACGCACCAGATGTAGCTGAGCATCCTGTTTGAACTTGAACAAATATTGCTCAACATTTTTGTAAAATCGGTAGTAACAAACATGTATTATAACACTAATTTCCGCAAAAAGAAAATGGCAAAGGTCAAAATAATTAATACTTACCATTTTTGAGTTTTGTGATTTCTGCTTCGAAACTGCGTCAATTTGTACGGTTGCTCTTTTGTAATCTGATCCTATTTGAATTAGATTCACAAGGGATTAATTTTTCGTACAAAACTTCATATTTTTTACATAATTTTTTTTTTTTAAACGCTGAGCAAAATATGTAATAAAAATTTGACAAGAGCAAGAAGATGGTAAGCAACTTTTGCAAGCGGATACAATTTACAAAACATTTCACTGCAGAACGCTTTTGTCTACGCTCAGTCAGTACTCGCAACGTATTCAACTGTCACTAGCACTGACAGTTTATTCTAATTGCGCGGAAATCGATTGGCAACCTGGGCAGCAGCCAGTAGCTCAACTGTACAGGTAATAAAGATGATCAAGTCTAATATATAATAAAGCACTAAAATAGACGTTTCACAAGCCGTAAAGGCAGATTTACATTGAGTCAGTAACTGACGTCACGAAAACTAACTCATACTATTTACACACAGTCAGTATTTCGTCAGTAGCATGTCAGTAATCAATTTACGTCAGTAAATCAATTAACACGATGGCAGTGCCAGGTGAGCACTGACTCGGCAGTGGACTGACGTCAGTTACTGACTCAATGTAAATCTGCCTTAAGCGATGTTTTGAAATTGTATAAGTAATAATTTATACAATTTGAAAAGACTCAAAGAAAGTAGAACAAGAATTAATGAAAAAATTTGTACTTGCTATGAGCCTGACACATACTGTTTCACCCCACGGATTTGTTATTTCTCTGGTCTGTGGTTTTACCTCATTCGCTCTCATTCCATTCTTTAAAAAACAAAACTCCCGACACCAGCTGAGTTTGGCTAAAACCTAATACAAACAAAAGCTCGCCGGCTCACATATGATACATTAAACCTTTTTTAGGGTTCCGTACCCAAAGGGTAAAACGGGACCCTATTACTAAGACTCCGCTGTCCGTCCGTCTGTCTGTCTGAATGATTTTTTTTTTTGTTTTGTTATGAAAATCCCGAGAAAATCGATAAAGACCATTCTTTCAATTGATTGTTGCTTCTTGTATAACTTAGTCCATTCGTGATGTAGCTGCGCTGCGATTGGTGGAACGTCTGTTGTCCCTGTCTGAAAATCAGTATGCAACATTTAAAAAAAATCAATAAATGATACATTTTTAATTGAAAACTTAAATCGGCTTAGGAATAAACTTGATACGGTCAAACGTCTATTTTCAAGAAGAAACCAAGAAGTTAAGTGAAACCATGAAGAATATGAAGACTAAGCTAAGATGTTACTGATTGGGCGATATAGTCGCTCAGCGACAAAGCCCTTTTCTTTTTTTGTAAATAAAAAAAAAAACCAAAAATGAGGCCCTGTCAGTGTTTGTAGTTTAAAATGAAAGATCCTGTATTTAGCACCACCCAATGGTGCCTACCATTGGGTGGCACTAAACATTGGCCGGGTCAGCAGTCAACTGGTCAAATAAAGCATGACATGTTCGTTCATTAATCACTCAATGTCCGCCGCGACGCGTCACCGTATCGATCCCGGCGATATTGATGGAGTTTGTACGTCAATCTATCTATTTGAATAGAATTACGTTGTTAAAAGTCAGGTTTTCATATTCGCGAGAAGTTACTGTACCACGAGATCTTTAACCATCAGCTTGCTTACCACGACCACCTTTACCGTAGGAAAAAATAAATCAAAAACAAATTTTCAACTCAAAACCGCAATAAAACCAAAATCTTCAACGTAATTTTAGTACTTCCGTAGACATAGAATACCTCGATATGGTAAACTGGTATGAAGTTTATTGAACTGAAAAGATACATATTTTTACTTTACTATACGTCTGATGCTGGGCTTTCTCTCCCATATCTCTCATTCGATTTCCCACTCCTCTCAAGTGTCAAGACAATCCTCCAGGCATCGGATATACATTTAAAAAGTATAAAAGTGCAAACAGCTAACCTCTTGTTAGTGGTTAGTAATCTCTAACATGAAAGTCGGCTCACAAAACGAGCCGACACCTTATCGCCATGTGCATTCGAGACAAATAAAACATCAGTTTGAACTGGTGCCTTCCCAACTCGGCAAGACTGCTGAGCATCGCTAAGAAAAATGTAGCAATTACATCTTTACTTGATGAATGAAATATCTGAATTGACTGACTATTGAGCCCCTACAAATACACTGAACGGGACAGTAGTCTAGGACATTGTTTGAGATGGAATGCCCAGCACCTAAACTTATATAAGGTCTTTCATTTAAAACTACACAAACTGACAAGGCCTCATTTTTGTAAATAGACGTTTGACCGTATCAATTTAATTCCTAAGCCCATTTATGTTTTCACTTCAAAAGCTTTATCATTAATTTTTTTTTTTATTGTTGCATAATGATTTTCAAGGAGAACAGACGTTCCACCAATCACAGCGCAGCTACATCACAAATGGGCTAAGTTATACAAGAAGCAACAATAAATTGAAAGGATAGTCTTTATCATTTTTACGGGATTTTTCATAACAAAACAAAAAAAAATCATTACATAAATATTTTTTTATTTATTTGTTGAACCCAATTCCTTAATTAACATAGTATAAAATGAAAGACCCTATATATGTAATGCCATTATTACAAGAGCCAGTGAGGACAGACCCAACTCTCACACAAGTGGCAGCCAAAGTGCAGTAAGTGGTCCCTTCCTGATCACTCACTGCGAGGAAATAATAAATAATACGCACATGTTCGCTAATATGTCAGTCTGCGCACCCTTAGCAATGGTTCTTCGAATTACACGTAAAGTAAAGTAAAGTAAAGTAAAGTAAAGTAAAGTAAAGTAAAGTAAAGTAAAGTAAAGTAAAGTAAAGTAAAGTAAAGTAAAGTAAAGTGGAATTTATTGCAAGAAATACATGTTATATAGATGTTATTTTTCACGATTTTTAAGATACACTAACGTAGTTAATGGTAGGTAAGTTAGAGCATCTGTCTGTATATAGAGTCTGAATTTGATTTTCGTATCGAAAAGTCATGTGAGGTGTTTTGTTGTAACAATAATGTTTGTTATTTCTTCCAATCGCAACACTGCACTCCAAAAATCTTTTTTACAATGCTAAATAGATTTATTTTTCATAATTCAAACTGTCTTTATTATCTTTTCTCCTAATAAGCTATTTTGCAAGAAACTCGTGCTTAAGGCAGTTTTATTGAGGAAGCAAAAACCTGCGGAGTGATGTTCCAGTGGGTAGTTTTATGACCACAGACATTTAAGTCACAACTGCTGTTTTGAAAATAAATACTTTTTCAATAAAAATAAATAACTTCAGAACTGAAGCCGTAGCAGAGTATCCTTCGACATTTGAAAGGTCGTGCTCCCGCACTTGCGTCAATGGAGGAATAATTGGCGTTTCAGAAAACCGAGCTCTAAACGGTGAAGGAAAATGAAACCTGTTTGCATTCCAATGAAAATAAGTGTCTATAGTGGCTTGCAACCTCACTGAATACCTTACAGCAAAATACCAGATGAAACGTGCCTATGGTATAAGTACTTACCTACTGACGTCTGAGACGACGTATGAGAGCGACGACACAGAAATGGACAGGGACCATGACAGAGTGGACCCCGAGATACAACACCAAAAGAAAGAGAGGAAGGCAACTGAAAAGATGGTCTGATGACATGATCTGATGAACAGAAGTGAATGGAAAAGGTTAGAGGAGGCCTATGTGTTGACAGGACACGCTGAAGAATAGCCGGACTGGTGTGCAAAACTACTAAATTAAGCAAACTGTAAAATATTTTCAGCAAATAAAGGCTTTGAAATTGAAATTGAACTGACGTCTGCCTCATTATGATAGTCCTTTTTCAACCGACTTCAAAAAAGGAGGAGGTTCTCAATTCGTCTGTATGTTTTTTTTTTTTTTTTTTTGTATCTTGTTACGCGATTGCTCCGCCATTTGTTGACCGATTTGCAAAATTCTTTTTATGTTTGAAAGGGTATACTCCAGAGGTGGTCCCATATAAATTTTATTCCTGAGGGATTGATAGTTTCTCCGTAAAACTCTAAACACCTTCCCTCCTAGCCATGTCACAAATAGAAATCGAATCGACAGCTTGACGCCCTGAGTCACACCGCGTTTCGAGTCAAACATTGAAGTCGGTTTTCTTTTTAGTATAAAAACGTAATTATTTTCATTCGTTTTTGAATGTCTTCAACATTTTCATATTTTTAACCTCACGCAAAGATGTGATTTCGTTTGAACAAACTTGTCCTGTTTATTTACAAACGTATCGCCAAAGCTTCAAATCCGGGATTTCCTCAGCTGTCACCATTAGTTCCGAAAAAAGCCGTCAATGGCAAACAGGGCGCTAACAAGCAAACAGCCTGAATAAACAGCGGTGTGCCTCTAACTATCACAAATTAGGCTTTGCGGGGCTAGTGTGGGGATAGTTACGGTGTAATCAGCACTTTTGACCTTTGTATCTTTTTCTGGTTATAAATTACAGAAATATTACTGGAAATTTCAGAATCTAGGTACCAGAGTAAAAAGGTATCTTAGCCTTGCTTGTGTGGGAACCACCTACCTAAAGCTAAACTCGGTATTAAGTTTTGGATCTCCTAAGAGAAAGCTAGGCCCTAAACCGGGTTTCTTACCTTGGTTCTTCTAGTTTTAGGACTAGTCTAAGTGATCCCAGAGCGGTTTCACTAAATAAAAAACAACGGGCTCGTAGCTCAGCGGAAATACAGACGCTGGAAGCTGATTCTAAATGTTTGCAGTGCGCATAATAAAAGAACTTTGAAAGCGCTTTGTTCTGACTGGGTTTCTGATAAGTGGAATATCAACCAAGTGAGGATGATAGTCGGCTGTGCGTCTGAAGTCCCTGTAGAAGAACGGTGAAGGCGGGATAAGATCGTGTAGCTCTTGGGCACACTCTTTAGTAGATCAAAGCTATCTCCTTGTACCTACCCAATCTTCTATTCCAAAAACCTAAGAAATCAGAAAATCATTATTTTAAAAATATAAAACTTTAAACCTCTACCCAGTAGGTAAATACATGCCCATTCACCTATATCCGTAATCTCATCTACGGATACCATCCCTACTTTGTATGCTAAACTAACACCTATTATGATCAAAGTGGTCCGTAATTTCATCCTAATTTGAACCCTATTACTTTACAATAAGGGTGAAAGTGTAAGCCAACTGTTATTACGATAGGATATCCTCTAAGTTTATTATTATAAGCTTAATCTCGGGAGCTGGGAATCGTTTAGTTTGTGGGAGATTGTTGTTAAATCGTTATTGTTCCTGTCAAGTTTAAACTATCATGGCCCAAACTTCGACAACACGTGGTTGGAATCAAGTAATGTTTATGGGTTTGTCGTCAATTAGTGATATAACTAATACTTCTTTTATTACAAGCGACAAAGTTTTACATAAGAATCTTATCTGGACGTGTTTCTGATTACCCCTTAGACACAAGGATTTTTAGTGACTTGATCTAAGAGAATGTCTACAGCGCTTAGAAGTTTTTAGTGACTTAATTTAAGAGAATGTCAACCGCGCTTTGGATACATCGCGTACAGATGTTTTTTGTTGTTTTTTTTATAATTAGAAATAGAGATTCGAATGAGAGTGAACTTTTTAGAGCGAGCTAATTTCCATGCTTCTGACCACACTCTGCTTAATAATAACATGAAGCATGGTTTTCTTATAAATAAAAAGAATATGTATTTGGACTTGCCTCTGGCTAGCCCAGAGACATACACAACATAGTTTCAGAGTTAAATATTTATAAATCATAGTGTACACGTGCTAGTTGTGCTACAATTCGTCAAATAATTTGTCATTGTCGATATTTCAATACCGGTAAATTAATATCGATAAAATAAGCGACAGCCAACGCTACCTATTCTAATTATTTTAGGGTTGTCACTTTATGAATTTATAAGTATTGATAATACAACATTTTTAATCGCTTCTGACCGATGCGGGTGAAACTTGTGATAGAATGATCGTAGCCTGGGATAGCTTACCTAAGCTACTTAAAATAAGATAAGATATAAACATCTTAATTGGCATTATTTAATTGAGTCATTGTCATTCTCATGTGAGTTAAAACTATTAACGCTCTTGGATATATTTGCTTGAATTATGTATTAATGATTCAAGCTTTAGATACAGTAAAATATTTTTGCTTACAAGTCCACCTACTAGTTTTCAAATAGGTATTATATTCTTGCCTACAGCTCTACTACGTTTTCAAAAAGTATTCTTGCCTTAAGCTCCACGAGCTTAATACTTCCTGTATCAAGGCAAGTCCGAGCCAGTAGGTTGAGGGTGTCGTGAGTTACAAGAAAGCGCGAATGGCTGGTTAATTTACCGACAGTCGCCGCGCTGCCGGAAATGGACCGAATAAATCAGGGCTAACTCCGCACTAGGGAATTTTGTACAGATTGCAGAAAAGTATCTGAAATTATGACTTGATGGTGACACGATCAAATTCGCGATATCTTTGCGTTTGCGCTGTTGTACTTAGGTACTACCTACATATTATTATATATTTTACTCATCATATAGTTTTCTGGTTTGTGAATAGGCACTCGTTCACTCTGCACTCTTGTCACTTGGTATTACAATTAGCTGCAATGGTGATTGTTTAACAGTAAAATTTTGAAATTGTGTTTTTATTGTAGTTTTTATTCAGTGTTTACTTACATGACTTTTATTCATAGAGTTGTAGAATTATTATTTTGTTATTTTTGACCGCTTTTTAAAAGATAGATAAAACTTTATGAATATTAAACGACAAAAGTAATGTTGACCCACAAATAAAACTTAGCTCAAACATTCGAGACTATCAAACGCAAATAAGCTCAGGCCCAGCATTAAAAGTTATTACAACATAAAAAACAATTTACGACATCAATAAAGCTACACAGAAAACGACCACAAGAACACTTTTACTGAAAATAATCAATTACGCAACAGTATTCATTCAAACGATGATTGTTCGCTAGTCACTGCTCATGGGTTTTCTCGTATTTAGTATAGATTCTTCAATTTTCTTTTCAACACAATAGTTCGGGTTAATTTGTGATACAATGAGGAGAACATCATTTTTATCTAACAAGAAGATGAAATATGACTGTACCTCTGAATTTCGACATGACTTTCTTTGTAATCATGAAAATATCATTAAAAATTCTATGAGATAGTTCTATACCTACCTAATATAACTAAAGTCTTAAAATATTTTTAAATTACTCTCTTCGTATAATATCCATATCCATAATTCCAGAATAGTTTCCAGATGATTAACCAATTTAATGTTACTAATAGGTAGGTACTGCTACCAACGTACAGATAAACTTCCTCCTCTTATTAATATACAGTGTTTTGCGAACAGTAGCGCAGTAAACAGTCGTATTCATTAGCCGGGCCATTAATTATTTTTTGTTGATCCCTCGAGTGACGTGCGCTGTCCTTCGCAGCGTTTTACAGTTTCATTTAAATTGGCAGCCCTAGCTGTCAAGCGCTTGACGCATGTCGAGCGGCCATCTTTGTTTTCACTGCATCTAAAATAACAGTTTAAGTACTTTGTTTTACGGTTTAAAATCTTTTGTATTATGTGTGGTTATTTTTCAAGTGTTGACAGATGTTTTTAGTCACAAGTAAAAGGTCAGGATAGGTTGACAATCAGCTGAAAAAAATTAACGCCACGTCGGACAGTGGTTTTTTGGTCAAGTGTCATTTGAATTTGATTTGTTTTGTGTTTTCGCTATTATAAATGTGTCTACATTTTTTTTCACCTTAAACATTGGAGCATTATTCTTATCCATACTAATATTATAAATGTGAAAGTACCTCTGTCTGTCTGTCTATCTATCTGTCTGTCTGTTTGTTTGTTACGCTTTCACGCCCAAACCGCTGAACAGATTAAGCTGAAATTTGGCATAGTTAAAGGTTGTACCCCAGGGAAAGACATAGGCTAGTTCATTATACATATATTTTTTTCATGACAAATCTTAAATCAATTTAACTTATCTATATTCGTACCTATTTACTTAAATAACAGTTAAGTAATAAGTAATAAGTATAGGTAATTAGTACTCATTGTAAAAAAAACTACGACTCATCTTGCAACAAAATGAAAAAACACCGGGAAATAGGTCACAACCTATTATTTTTTCGTCGGAATTATTAGCTCTGTATTTAAAACATAAAACATGAACAGGAAATAATAAAGCCCTGTCAAAATATAAGAATACGCGACAGATCACGGAGGTGAAAAATTTCGGCAACACATCAGAAGCTCACACGAGCGAGGCATTTTTCACTCTGATGAGGCGCATCGATCGTGTGGAGACTCCATACTTAAAGAAAAATACAGGATTTTTCGAATGCACTTTAAAATTTTAAAAGCAGCTGTAAAATCAATTTTGATTTGATTTTTATTGTTTAGACATAGACATAGACATAGACATCATCATCATCATCATGTCAGCCATCTAGTGTTCACTGCTGAACATAGGCCTCCCCCATCGATTTCCACAGCGATAACATCATCAGGGGGGATTTGCCCATACTCGCCACGCTGGGCATGCATTTTATTGTTTACTACAGTTATATATATTTACAGAAATTAAGCTACTACATATTTACATTATATTTACAAAATACAACAGGATTAGTCAAGCTATCCAAGGATCGTTAGAAACGATCTATAGATAGCTCAAATGATCCAGGTCACTGTCAGTCGGAAGCGTGCCTAAAACACTACAGTTACCATTTACGATATACATACAACAGCCTATGATTTTTTTAAAATAAATGACCAAAAGTGTGAAGACGGCTAGGGTGACATTTTCAAGGATGCCAATAAAAAATCTGAAATCTGAATTTCAATAAGTTAATTACTTTTACTTTATACTTTTTATTCTAAGTTTTGAGAGCACTGGTGGGATCAATCTCGGTCGGTTTTTCTGCCGAAAAAATTATGTGCACTATGCCAGTGCTCCCAAACGGTGAAGGAAAACATCATGAGGAAACCGGTATGTCGTAGAACCTAAAAATTTCGAAAACATTGTATCAAGTGCACGAAAGGAGCCTCTTTGAGGCGCACTTATAATCCTTTCACCACACTGGTTCGAAAGAACTGGTGACACGATAAGAAGAAGATTCTAAGTTTTATAAAACCCACTGTGTAACATTACTATGTATATTGATATGTCAAACTGGTAACCCTACACTACGAGTAGGGTGCGCATTCGTCCTGAATCCCGCGGGACACGGAGCGCGGGATCTCGGGATAATTGTTACCTCATTGTGCGGGGTCGTCCGTCTTGCGGGACGTTGCTAATGGATCGGTGATTTGTTACCACTCTAATTATAAAGTGTGGTGTCTCTACATTTTTAAAACTTGCAATTGAATGACTAAATATTTATGTAGTGTTATAAAATATTTATTTTGTACCTTGTATGAAATGCTTGACGTGTAGGTATGTTACTGACGATAACTGTTTTTTTTTGCAGTGTATTAAAATTAAGTGATATGTTACCGGTGCTATAACCGATAAAATATGAGGTTATCGATTGTGACGACATGGATTCTGTGACTAAATGGTAAGGCACTCCGGCTTTAGGAGGATCGTCTGATCGTTGCGGGTTCGAATCCCGTCGGAATCGAAAATTTTGATAAGACTTTTCATTTCTCAATGAAATACCTATGTGTGGTTTACCACTATAAAAATATAAATTATAGATTTGTAATTAAGTTTGCAAGAATTAAGTTCAGCACTTAGTGGTTAAGGAAACTTAAATAATAGTAATTCTTAAATTTAAATAATGTTACATTCTAAAATTTACTGAACTACTTAACCTAACCTAACTTATATTTTAATTTTGTATTCGAGTGGTTTTAACAAATATTATCTGGCAATATTATCATAATCATAATAGCCCTCTACAACACATAAAAATATATTCCTAAGAGCTATAATTTAATAACAAACTGAGTTAGCACAATAATTACGAAATGAGCTTAAATAAACATAAATAAAAATATTCCAAGCGACTATAAAACTCAAATAATCAAAAACATAATCGTAAAATTGTCAAACACGCGCTCTGATCTTTCAAATAAAATAAAGTCTGCAGTCAACGATTACAATAAAACTAATAAAAATAGTGATGTGCAAGGTCAGAACGATTCCCGTAAATATGTTTCATAATCCGAGAACTCTATAAAACGGATTTAAAAATGTATAAAACTAAACGAAATGACGTGGATTTTCTTTGCTAGTTTATAACAACCATTTTTTAAATTCTCATTTTACTAAGAAATAAATATATTATTTATTTATGGTACAGTCTACATCACCAACTGGTAACCACCTTAAAGTAAATGTTCGTATGAGTTAGTGATCAACTTTGGTGACGGAGTTTTTAAAAGAAGAAGAAAAAGAAACCAAGAAGTGAAGTGAAACCAAGAAGAAGAAGAAGACTAAGCTAAGATGTTACTGATTGGGCGGTATAGTCGCTCAGCGATAAAGCCCTTTTCTTTTTTTTTTTTGTTCATGTAAATAAAAAAAAGCCTAAGTTATCCGTCATGGCTTTACGACTCAATACACTACATCTGAATCAGAAGTTCCGTGAACAATTGAACATGATAGTTGTACTGCTATGGCAATGTTCTTTGAGCCATATGTTTTATAAGCTACTAGCTGCGCTCCCGCGGTGTGACCCGCGGTCCCTCGTGATTTTTTCATTTTTTCGGGATAAAAAGTAGCCTATGTATTTCCCTGGGATACAACCTTTAACTATGCCAAATTTCAGCTTAATCTGTTCAGCGGTTTGGGCGTGAAAGCGTAACAAACAGGCAGACAGATAGAGTTACTTTCACATTTATAATATTAGTAAGCAATAAGCAATAGTAAGCAATCGTCGACTGAATTTCTTAGTGTTTTTTAATATTATCAAATTCTAAGAAATAAAGGATTACAAATCAAATAAAACTTTAGGTGACACTAACAAATCGTTCAAATTAAATAAATCCCTGATTAAATAGACAATAACATATTGGTCGGCCGAGCTTCGTGACGCCGGAATGTATTATGTACTGTGAACCGTTGGTTTTACTACCATCTGCCTATTTTTCAGGCTCATGAGGGTAATCTATTGATATTTAGATACTTGAAGATCACAGAGTAATAACTTTGAAAGGGTGCCGAAAGATCAAGCGAAAGCATATTTTCAAACGTTACTCCATTTTAATTTTATTTTAGCACTTTCAAAAGCACATTTTTTACACAAACAAATTTCGTACCGTCTTGCTTCTTTTGAACATCGCAAAAATCAGACAGATCATAATGCAACCAGGAAAAAATACACTAACTTTTTCCGGCATAGTGGCAGGGTGTTGGGAATGCTTTATTTGTTCATACTTCAGTTTCGAGGCGAATCCAGCTAGGATGAGCAGCATTCGGCAAACTATCTTCTAGTATGCCGAATGCTGCCCATCTTACGGTCTTACGGTCGAAAAAGATTCCACAGTGCCTGAAGACCCGTCTGTATAACCAGTGTGTCCTCCCAGTTTTTACTTACGGTGCCGAGACATGGACGCTCACCAAGGAGACTGTGCACCGAATACGAGTAGCACAACGGGCCATGGAGCGAGCCATGCTCGGCATAACTCTCTTAGATAGAGTCCGAAATACTGAGATCCGCCGTCGTACCAAGATCTATGACGTCGTCGGCGAAAGAGCGATAAATCTCAAGTGGAGTTGGGCAGGACACCTGGCTAGACGTGGTGATGGCCGGTGGAGTAAATCTTTGACCGAGTGGTGGCCAAGATCGGACCACCGGAATCGAGGTCGTCCGAGAGCACGTTGGGTCGACGACATAGTGAAGGTCGTAGGAAATGTTTGGACGCGAGACGCGCAAGATAGAGGAGACTGGCATAAAAGAAGGGAGGCCTATACCCAGCAGTGGGTGTTACCAGGCTGAGATGATGATGATGACTTCGGTAGTTCATACTCGTTTGCACTCTATCCAGTATCCAGTTAACATACTCTTAGCTGCACTAATACGCAGACAGTTAAATATGTGGCAATTAAGAAACTGAAAAAACTCCGGAGCAGAAGTCGAGTCAACGAGGGAACTTCAGAAATAAACTAGGGGTTAGCACTAGTCACTACTTTATTGAACAACCAGCGAGGCGGTGCACCGAAAGGCACCCAAAGGAAGAAACAAGGAGCCAAGGCAAACCAGAAGTTACGTGGATGGATGACATAAAAGACCTGGATGAGAAAAGAGTGGCGATTGAGAGAAGAGGCTGTAATAAGTAATCTTGCACTGCGCTATCATTTGAGCTGATTCAGAAGAAATAAAATGTTTTATAATAGGTGCGCTCCCTCGGCGTTTTTTTCTTTTTTTCGGGATAAAAAGTAGCCTATGTCAGTAGATAGGATTCACAGGTTCTGGCTCACTTGTCAAGCGCCGAAAATTTTTTGTCCGCTCCTAAAAAAAAACAAGAGCCAACTTCGGCGTCGGCTAAAAAAAAAAAAAAAAAAAAAAAAAAGTTTGGTGTCTTTTTGTATGTTTTGCCACACGCCCGATCGATCTGTGTAATCCTTTTTTTGATAGCTATAACGCTTCGGGAGTTAACCTAACCTAACCTAACCTAAGGTAACCTAATGAGGGTTAATGAGGTCTAGTGGACCCTTGCAAATGCGGCACGTAACTCCCGAAGCGTTATAGCTATCAAAAAAAGGATTACACAGATCGATCGGGCGTGTGGCAAAACATACAAAAAGACACCAAACTTTTTTTTTTTTTTTTTTTTTTAGCCGACGCCGAAGTTGGCTCTTGTTTTTTTTTAGGAGCGGTAGTAGATAGGATTCACAGGTTCTGGCTCACTTGTCAAGCGCCGAAAATTTTTTGTCCGCTCCTAAAAAAAAACAAGAGCCAACTTCGGCGTCGGCTAAAAAAAAAAAAAAAAAAAAAAGTTTGGTGTCTTTTTGTATGTTTTGCCACACGCCCGATCGATCTGTGTAATCCTTTTTTTGATAGCTATAACGCTTCGGGAGTTACGTGCCGCATTTGCAAGGGTCCACTAGACCTCATTAACCCTCATTAGGTTACCTTAGGTTAGGTTTAAGTAATTACATGTCAACAATGTCGGTTGCTAATCACCTACACTCTTCAAAACAATAAAACTATAATTATGCTGGGTACTTCCTCTTTTATTTAGTTCCATAAAAATGACATTTAAACATATTAAATACCAATATATCATTCACAATACTATTGTTCTTGAATAATCCTACAAAATCTGACAAAGATAATCCGTGGAATTTGTAATAAATGTACATCAGGCAGTACTCGCCACATACTGAGGTCCAATCATTTTGTATTCTCATTCTGTTGTAATTCCATTGTCTTGAATTCCTCCTTAAAAACCTTAGGTGAGAACCTGTAGGTGGTCGACCATAAGAATCAAAATATTCCCCAATGCCATTGTCAATATGTATTGCAACCCAGTGAGATCCGGGTTTTGTGTCAGGGTCTAAATTGCTTATAAGATACGTTGGGGTTTGTATGCGTATTGGTAATCTGTTTGCAGCATAAACGTTGTATTGTAAGCATGGATGAATATTATTTAAATGTTGCTTTATTTCCAAAGTATTCATTTTGCCTAATAGCTCATAGGTCGTATTGATGACAGGTATCTGATACAAGTGGTACATTTTGGATAGGTACCTACCTACTTAACAACTACTTAGGATAGTATGGGTCAATGTAGATAATAATAAATGCATAGTTATAAGTAATTGATAACTTTATTTCAATGTCTTAACCTAATAAAAAACATAGTACAGTCAATCTTAAAACTAATCTTAACTGCTGTAATCTACATTTACATTACGATTTTTATCTATTTCTATAACATTATCAAACTCTGCGTACACAATGCAGTTGATGGTTTGTGAAAGTGCTGATTCAAATCGAACTTCCAGTCTTACGCTACCGTGTTTAATAAGATTCCAATGTGTTGAAGAATGAGCTGACAAATCAGATGTTAGATCGAATGCTAATAGACAATAACCGTTAGCATAGTGTTCCCTTGATATCCCATTACCTTCATTAAGAAAATGTATACCTGTACCAGAGAACAACGTGTGATAAGCTGAAGTATAAACCTTATTTTGAAATGATGGTTGTAGAGCTTTTGAAGGTATTTGCTGACCGTCAATATATAAACAAAATGTATTGATATCATAATTTTCAAAATTAAACGGATTTTTAGTTAGGCTACCATTGAATGCGGTATTATTAACAAACCCGACTATAACTCTCTTAGGTACTTGTCCCAAAAAAATGTTATCCAACGTTTTTCCCTGTACCCCTGATGGGATCGTTAAAACTTTAACTTCAGCTCTAGTTATAGGATATTTAGCTGTAGTAGAGGTTAAAACTTTCTGATGTGCAAGTAAAACTGTCGGATTAATTCGCGCTTTGCGAACAATAAGTGTGGCGTCGGTAATGCATGCTTTAAACTTTATATCATTCGAAGAAGCCATCAGATTAAATGTTTCTCTAGAACGCACTAGTTTAACAGACATTTCAACACCATTGATTAAAAATTTTTCTTGATTATAAATATCACCGTGTAAATGCCCAATCATCTCTATTTCTTTACTCTCTGATGCGAATTCCTGGCGCTTAGTAAACCCAACATTTTTATCATCTGTAGCATCCATTTTTCCAGCACTATCTTCATACCAAAGACCACAAGTCAAATGAGATGTCTTGGCTGCTGAACCATAATTCAATAAAGATTCCAAATATGCACGATAAGGGTAAGTGTTGTTGGGTGGTGATACAAGTTTTTGATTTAAATAAACATCAAGTTGACAAAACAGAGAATGTAACCAATTATTAACAGGAGCTACTACTGCTGTAGAAGTAAGTTTTGTTGAGTCCTGGTTTAGTACTTTAGCTTTTATATGAAGCAAAGTGTGTGATAGATCAATATAGTCATCTCCAGTTCCTGGTACTTGAAATTCGATGGGGCCATCGTCAGCAAGGGATGAAATAGGTTTGTAATGTATCCACATCCCATTTTCTATACTTGTTTGAGTTGAAGGCAAAGCAAATAAATCTAATTCTGACTTAATGCACTCACAAGAATGGGTATGTAAAAAAGACATTTTTATTTAATATTATGTAAAATGTTATGAAAATATGTCTTTAAGATTATTGTGGGACAACTTTTTCTTTTTATTTGAAGCTTTCACTTTAGCAGCTAGCGGTGGAATGAATGAAGCTAGTTGTTTCCGTTTCGTTATATATCCTGACCCCGACATATTAATTCGATCAATTTTATCATCAGCTTTTCTCTTTAAATTTGAGCTGACTTCTTTTAGACGATTTTTAATTGATTCATCCATAGGTCGCGCACTAACAAGATCCGATAACAACCCCACACCAGCATTCAAAGCCTCTTTACCAATCACTCGGGCTCCACTGGAGAATAGTGGTAAAACAGATCGAAACAGCCCCCCCAAAAAGCTGCCAATTCCATGTCCACGTTGATATGGTGCACCTCTATAGATGACTCCGATACCTGACCCAGCCTGGTGTGAGTAATAGTTTTCATAAGGGCAAGACGTATTATTTTGATGATATTGCATTATGTTCTTTTAAAATGTAGCTTAACACACACTGTTCCAAACTGGAATGGTACTTTTTCACCTGTGTTCGATCTTATATCTATTTCAATAGTATCAAACTCCCTTCGCATGACACGCAAGTAGTGCGGTGGTGAGAAAACGTGCATTTTATTAGCACCATAAATATATTTTGAGGGATCTAATGGTATTATTCTAAGTAAAGGAGTCATAACATCACCAACGATTTGTGGTTCAATTATATCACAGTAAACTAATAATTGAGATGGTAACCCTAAATGCAAATTGGCAGGACACTTCCCTAATCCCTTAGTAACCAAATTTCTAGAAGGTTCAAATCCAAGTTGTAGAGACAGCTTTGGTGATAACGTTAATGATGTTATTGATTTATCCATTACAGAGACCGAGACCAACTTTGATAACTCATCGTAACGAAATTTAACATTTTCTTTTATGTTGTTTAATGCTGCTAAGATATGATCAATACTATCATAGTTTGTGGCTGGTATGTGTGTTTTGTAGTACACTTTTGAGGTTTTCTGATCACCAGGCATCTGCATCCATTTAGCCACATAAACAATATTTTCACGTTCTTGAACAGTGAACATTGTACTTGGATATTGAAATTCAACAACACCAACAGACCATGACCCTTCCAAAATGATAGATTTTGGTAATTTAGTAGAGAAAAGAGCAGTAGTGTTTTCCGGAAAATATTCCATTGAACTGTTGCTTAGTAATGTAAGATAAAAACTTTCTTTCATTGTTGTTTGATGCTAGAAGCCAAAATCCAACTGTTGAATTTATCTGGATAACCTTTCCACTTCACCAACAACTGCTTTCTGTTCTCAGAGTAGCGTGTGCTTATGATTTTATCTATTTTATAACTTGCAGTGGGGTTATATTTTACTTTCTGCAGTTCTTTTTCATAAAATGTACCTATTATTGGTTCATTTTGCAAATCTTTCAATGTGTATACTACCCAAGGTGATCTATCTATGATTGAAGATACAATAAAAACTTCATCACTCCAATTGGATTCATATCCTTTTTGAAAGATATGTTTATACTTAGTTATTCGCACGTGGTCACCAATATGAAACCTTGGTAAAGTGGTACATGAGACCCTTATATCACTTTTTCTATCATATAGGTTATTCCAGACAGTCATTATGTTACTAAAATTAACGTCACAAGGACACATTTTTATGCTAGAGTGATAACTGTGATTATATGCGTACACCAAATCTTGTAAAATATCTACATATCTGTAAGTATTTTTGTGTGTAAAATAACGCCACATTTTCATCTTAAGTGTTCTTTGAAACCTTTCAACAATGCTTGCTTTTATGTCGGGGTTGTTTGTTGTATAATAATTATTTTTTTTATTCTTGAAGTATTTTTGCACTTCCTTTGAAACAAACTCTGTTCCCTTATCAGATTGTATGTGTGTTGGAGTAATATTAGCTTCATTAAAAATACTTTCAAAACATTGTTTAACTGTTTCAGAGTTTTTATTTTTCATAGGTCTTACAAACGCATATTTTGTAAAAACATCAATCACACACAAAATGTAATTAAAACCATCATTAGATTGAGAATACGTTCTCATATCACTTAAATCAGCTTGCCAAAGCTCGTTTAGGTTTGATAAAATATACCTATTACGAGGAAATTTCTTATGAACAGGTTTATGCAGTGTGTATGTTTCTTGATTCTGCAACCATGTTTTGATATCTTTTACACTCATTTTACCATTCATAGCTTTTGTCAATTTATTAATGCTTCCATATCCAGCAGGATGTGAAGGATCATAGTATATTCGATTAATTTCTAATAAGGGGTCCATTTTTCCCAATCGATCTTCTTTCGTAGTTTTTTTATATAGTCACTATTATTGGGTGTTGAATATGATTCTTCGTTTTTGGAATGTTCACCAATATCTTTTAACCGCAGTTCACTGATGTATTGACTTCTTTTGGGATTCCCGATGTATGTGAGTGGTATTTTCATATCTTTCAATCCTTTAGAGAACTCTTTCCAACCTATTGGATCACTTTTTTTTAATGGTCTTAGTATATCATTCACTAGATCAATAATATTACTTCCAGGAATAGCTTTATTATCAATCACAACTGTACCATCGTTTCTCCAATGAACTTTGTTTCTATTTTTACTCAGAGATAGTGAACTTAATAACAATTCACCTTTTTTGTTATAAGTTTTAGGTATTAAACTCAATATTTGATTAATTGAGTATGGAGTCTTCAAAGGGGAATGAATACTTTCGTTGGGAGACTCAAACGGAGTAATAGAACTTTCTTGCTGATTATCTTCATCGCTCGAAGTCGGAGAGTGAACTACGTGTTCATTTTTGATGTCATTATTTTTATCCAAATCTTTACTTATTACAGGAATTTCAGATGTTATTATTGGTAATTCAACAGGTTGGCGATCTTCTTCGGTGAAGTGAAGAAACCTTTGCAAAATTTGTAAGTATAGGATACATTTTTTTCTATCATCCATTTTACTATTTAAAATATTATGCATTTCTGTATCCAATCGCGTTCTTGGATTTTCAACCCCATGTTGGGTGTTAATTTGGTTTAATTTTTCAATCAAGCTTGGTTCAACGAGCATCATTTTTCTAGCATGTTCCATTTTAAATAAGTGAACTCATCAATCCACTCAAAATGGAACCTAATATGATTGGTAGGAATGCTCCACCTCTTTGTACTAAAATTTTCTTTCTTATTTTATTTGAGCCTTTGCGAACCAATTTCCTAAGTAAATGTTTAAATTTGTTTAGTTTATTTTTCTCTTTTCTGTCGAGTGGAATTTTACCTTGAAGAACGTTGTGAATACACTCACAGATACAATTTATTTCATCATCATCACATACCCTTAATATGACTTGTTGATATTTTGGTTTTAGTGTATTTAGTGCGTTTAATAAATCCTTATGCGTCTTGAGGCTACGACTCATTATTTATAAGTGATAGGAATGTGTTGAGTCTTTGAATATTTAAAGCCTTTTGTTGGAACGTAAACTGTGCAATAACCATCTTCAGGTAATATTTTGGTTTTGATTCGACAAATATCATTTGTGCCTTGCTTAAGATCAATCATTAAATATCCATGTGCTTCTGTGGTTGCATCCTTATAAGCATCTTCGATAAATTTTATATTTTCTGGTGATACTTGACGAGCTAGGTATCGAATTTGTGTTTTATCACGAGGGTTTTTAAAATAAATTATATAACTTGAATTTAATGAAATATCTCTTTGACCCCTACCCTGATGAAACAAATTTTGTGTAATATAAAAAACACTTAAGTTTCTATGATGACTACCTTTGGTAAAAATATCAACAACTCTACCATCGGATTCTCTCATGAGATCATCAATAATTACAAGGTGTGCTTCCTTTCCATCAAACATACTTAGATCTGGTATCCCTTGAATGTAGTTTACATTTGGTAAGCTGTACAAAGGTTGCATTTCATCAAAACACCAAGTAATTTGGTTAAAATGTTTGTTACATATCACTGTAATATATTTTATAAAGTTTGTAACAAATTTAGATTTTCCACAACCACTTGGACCAGCAATAATTGCAGTAAATGGATGAAGAAATTGATACATTTTATAACTATTTGACGTGTGAATTCTATGAGGGTTTTGTAACTAATAACACATTTCTTCAATAAAAATATAATTTATTCACATTCATTAAACAAAGAAAAAAAATCCTATACAAAGACTAATATACAAAAAAATATTTACAGATACAATATTAATGAATTAACAAAATATACAATACTAAAACTAGCAATTTATACACATTTTATAAACCTTAGATACTATTTCTATATTAATGAATTAACAAAATATACAATTACTAACACTATTTATATACATTTTATAAACCTTAGAAACTATTTCAAATTTTAAAATGACCCCAAGCTAATGTATCAATATTGTTAGGTAAAATATATCGTTTTGTATCATTGTATGACAAACAAGTTTTGTTAATTTTCTGAGTAAAAATTGTATGCTTGATTGATTTAAATCTATACATATTACAAAACTGATTATTTTTATCAAAGAGGCATGACTTATAATTTTCCATTTTCATCTTTTTTGTGACACATTTATTAACACCTTTTGCTTTAGCTGTAATTTTGTTCTCCACTTCAAACGCATACATTTTTGATCTGAGACCTACAAATTCTTTCATAATTTTACCGTTATTTTCATCTTTAAAAAAACCCAACTTCTTTTTATTAATTCTTGGATACCCAAAAAGATTATCTGCAGGATAATCTGATGTATCGAATCGCGAGACTAAGTCCAGTTTGATATCTTTGTAAAAATTATCTGTAAAAGTTTGATAGATAAAACTATCAGTATCCGTATATAATAATTTTGTTTTATTTGGAAATTTCTGTAACATATAGTTGTAATGAAAATCATACATTAAAGTTTTTGAAATATCCAATATACAAAACCCTAAATATATTGGTTTGTTGTAGAAGAGCTTTGTTTTTTTTAACTGAACTGCAATTAAACTTTCATTAAATATTGATAAGCTATGAAATTCTGGTTTTGCAATTAAGTCTTGAGCACCTAAAGATTTTCCATTATTTTCCCAGTGTGTTAATAGTTTTACATTTACACGTTTTTCTATGTTTTCCATTGTTTTACCAAAAACAGAATTATTCATCAATTTATAAAAATCTTTTTCAAAATCCGAAGTTGCGTTTTGCCTTAGTTTTGTATTTAAATTAATGTATTTTTCCAACCAAGGACTTTGATCAAATTTTAAAACCCTGTGAATTTTTGTTAATTTGAGACCCATATCAAGACATTGTTTTAGATTTCTGTAATGAATTTTATATTTTGTTTTATTGTTGAGATTAGGAACAAGCTTATTTTCCTTAGATTGTCCTACACATAATATGTTTTCTGGGCAAAGAGGGAAATCTGAATGTAAATCATGAAGATCTTTTGGGTACTCCAAATCGACTTCCAATATGAAACCATATTCAGAGTCATCAGAGACCATAAAATTGGTGTCAGGATTGACCCATTCAAAACCACCCTTTGGAAGATATTGAGACATGGCCCACCCGTAAAGATTGTTAGCATCTAAATAGGTTAGATAAGATGTAGGTTGACTTTCATCAAAGCCCTCTAAAAATTCATTGTTTGCCTTTGCGAAGCGATTACTACATTGGGACACACCACCTCTTATTCCAGCCCGAATAAATGCAATTTGATCGAAATCTGATAATAACTCTAATTCTATTTTGGTGAACTTCAACATAGCATCCCAACTTAGCCCTGGTGCTGTATAATAATGAGCAGGATCTAAATCGTATGTTAACATACAAAGGTTTCTGAAATTTTCAAAGATATCAACTAGCAGCAAAACATCGGTTTTTAAGTATAAGTTAGAATAATCCATCATATTTTGACACTTAAAGTGTTTCCAAACATCCTGAGCACGATTGTATTCTTCATCAGATATATTTGAATCGGAAAGAGAACTGTAAAACTGGCTTTGATTAGGGAGAGAAGTAAATTTTAGGGATTCGGATGATGTCATGAATTCATAAGGAAAAATACCCTTCTTCCTAAGGCGGTTGAAGTCTTCATTATTAGGGAAATTTCTTTGGAGTGTGTTAAATTGATGATCTTTTAGATTTTTAGCTAGTTGATCGAGACTACACGGTAAAAATTTCAACGAATCTACAAATCTCAACTTAATCTTTTGATTATTTATGGAGAGTACTTTTGTAAAAGATATATCGATGGTCATATGTTGACACCTCGTATAATACAAATGCTAAATTTTACAGGAGAGAGAAAAAACTTTCTAACTTCGAATATAATTGCTATAGAAAAAAAACAAAAATATAGTTGTTAGATAATTTGTTTATTAATCGAATGCTAAAAAAAATTAATACTGTTTATAAAGAGTTTTTTTAAGAAAAAACAATTTTAATAAAGTTGTGAGTTGTCAACGTTAATGTAGTTTAACAAATTAACAGTTACGTGTAGACAATTTGGTACTTAGGCACTAGTTGTGAGGCAAGCTGTCGTAGAAAGCATGGTAATCTGCAGGTATTACACTCTTTAGAGCTTGCAAATCATTGTATTTGGCCGCTGTTAGTTTTAGCGGTTCGCTAAAAAGGTTTTCGTAACTTCTTACTGGAAATTCTACTTTTTTTGGCCGGTTTGGCTCTCCATCCTCTTGGCCATGAACGGCAGAGACATCATAGCCAAAAGAAGGCGGAAGCTGGTTTGCAGGTGGTGAGGTATGTCCCTGATCTCCCAACAGATCCAGTGAAGAACGTGCTGATGTTTTGTGGCTATTAGGCATACTGGAAGGAGGCGGAAGCTGGTTTACAGGCAGTAAGGTGGTGAGTTCCACTAAAGTCTCTCCATCCTCTTGGTCATGAACGGCCGAAAGAAGGCGGAAGCTGGTTTGCAGGTGGTGAGGTGTTATGTCCCTGATCTTCCAACAGGTTACGTGAAGAACGTGCTGATGTTTCGTGGCTGCTAGGCATGCTGGATAGAGGCGGATGCTGGTTTACAGGCAGTAAGGTGGTGAGTTCCGCAGAAGCCTCTTCGTCATAAACGGCAGTGATCACTTTATTTAGTTATATTCGTACCATTAATATCAGATAAAGCTAGCGAGTTCTTTATTAAAATCATGTCTCCGTTTTCTGTTACTTCTTAAGTAAATATTTGTGAATTACTTGCAGTCGACAACTGGGAGGTAGTCTCTCGAGATTGGCTTTCATATCTATATTTACTTTTATTTTGACGTGAAACGTTAATTGTGAAACCAAATTCTTTTCTACCAGCAACAACTTGATTGAAAATTTCCCCATCACTGTAATTTTCCATGGTTAGGACACCTGAAAAAAATACGGATATTTTAATGTTATTCACTGAGGAGTTCCGTTGAGCAACTCCGAACTTCATCGTCAGATCAGCTCGCTGTTAACATATTATTACATTGTCACCGAAGACTAATAACTTAATAAGTGTACCTACCAAAATTTAGCTCAATCGTACTCCGAGAAGTGGATCAAATTCGAATTGCAAGATTTGCGCGGGAGATACACACATACCTACAAACATTGCAAGATAATAAAAAGTTTCTACAAAGATCAAATCACTCTCACCATCATCCATCATCACAAAACAGTAGGTAATTTTCGAACAAATTTTGAATTTTATGTAAACAGTTCTTTCCTACGATTGTAAATTGAATCTGAATCATTAACTTACCTTTTTACTGGTGCATTTATGTTGTAGGCACTTTTCACGACTTATTAACTTGTATTTGAATTCAAATTCAAGTTAATAAAAAATCAACGAAACATCAGCACGTACTTCACGTAATCTGTTGGAAGATCAGGGACTTAACACCTCACCACCTGCAAACCAGCTTCTGCCTTCTTTCGGCTTTGATCTCTCTGCCGTTCATGACCAAGAGGATGGAGAGACTTTAGTGGAACTCACCACCTTACTGCCTGTAAACCAGCTTCCGGCTCCTTCCAGCATGCCTAATAGCCACGAAACATCAGCACGTTCTTCACTGGATCTGTTGGGAGATCAGGGACATACCTCACCACCTGCAAACCAGCTTCCGCCTTCTTTTGGCTATGATGTCTCTGGCGTTCATGGCCAAGAGGATGGAGATACTTCTGTGGAACTCACCACCTTACTGCCTGTAA
This sequence comes from Epirrhoe tristata, assembly GCA_951394285.1. Taxonomy (NCBI): domain Eukaryota; kingdom Metazoa; phylum Arthropoda; class Insecta; order Lepidoptera; family Geometridae; genus Epirrhoe; species Epirrhoe tristata. The sequence continues at coordinate 10,876,349 of OX596144.1, read as the reverse complement.
ATCAGCTTCCACCTCCTTCGAGTCTGCCTAACAGCCACGGAACATCAGCATGTTTTTCACTGGATCTTTTGAGAGATCAGGGACTTTTTTGGTTAAATGACTTATTAACTTGTATTTGAATTCAAATTCAAATATTTCAATTCAGCGTGGTAATGCCGCCAGTGTTTTGGGCACGCTTCCGACTGACAGTGACCTGGATCAGTTGAGCTATCTATAGATCGTTTCTAACGATCCTTAGATAGCTTGACTAATCCTGTTGTATAAATATGTAGTAGCTTAGACTCTGTAAATAAATCAATTTGAAATTGGTTGAAAAAAAAATAAAAAAAAATAAACTAACACTTTAATTTACTAATTATTTAAAATAATAACAACGTACCGGTAGAAAAACAGAAGAACTTATTTCATGTTGTCAACTCGTAAATGCGCGAAAATTAGACTTAACGCATAGACTATAAAGTGAGGTGTCAACCGTTCGGATATCGAACCGTTCAATTTAAAATTGTTTCCTTGTAACTGTAGTAAAGTGAAAAAAAATGCTGTGATGAAATTATGAGGTGTCAGCTTTGGAAACATTTGTTCGAGTGACATTTTTTGAGAATTACAAGCTGTCTATTGTTAGACGCGCCGCGAAAATTCGAATTTTTCCATGTGCATAACTCATTTTCGATAAAAATGTAAGTTACGAGGTGTCAACCTATGACCATCGATATATCTTTCTTTGTTTTGAGGAATAACTTCTATTTCACCCTCCGCGAAATTTAAAGCATGAACGATGAAATGTGCATCATAATGACTGAGATTGTGGAGGAAAACTGGAATATAGTATGGTGGACGAAATTTTTTAATGCAAATATCATGCGCAACCCCTCTAAAATTACCTGTGTGCCAATCAAAATCGAGAACGTTTTCCCCATTTAAATCGTTTTCACAAATGTGGCAATTTTTAGCGCTAGCAATTTCATTTTGATTTTCAGTTGACAGTGGCTTAGGACACTTTTGAAAATTATTTGCCTTACAAATTTCCTTTAAATCGCTATACAAACGATTCATAAATATTTGAGCACAGTTTGGTCCACTATATGTTTCGTATTTTGATAATCTATCATTATATGAACATTTAACATAATATCCGAAGCTATAAACTTCATGCTTTGCTACATTTGTAGTGTATGGTTTAGAAGAATCATTAGTACAAGTTTGGATTGGGTTCAGTAATGACTCAAAGTCAGCATATACAACAAAAGGAATTTTCATCTTGTTTTGAAATTTTTCAAATACAAGCTTATCATTAGAAACTGGTTGTCCTAACCAATTTTTTGTTTTTCTTTCATTATTTGGGAGCTCTATCGAAATATGAGAACAATCATGTTGTTGATGGTTACCTAATCTTTCTTTTGTGGGGAAGTGAAGTAGACAACCATCACAAATGTAAACCGCATGCTCTTGATGAGAAAGTTGTTTGCTAACTAATCGAGATAAATTTTTGATGTAACAATAATGATTATTTGTACCGTTATGAACGAACAATAGATTTACATGACGAGTTTTGCGAGATTTGGTTAAAAAGAACGGACCTACAACATTATTCCTTTTTGTATTTTTATCAAATTCTAAACCAAAAACGTTAATACTTATATCGTTTAATACCTCAACTTTAGGTATATCAGTTAGTTTAACTGGAAAAGAAATACCGTCAAATTTAAGTTTGTTTGCATGCGTACTGTATGATGTCACACGATCAGAATTTTTATTGACTGGGTATAAAGCTGATAGCAAAGCCCATTTAAAACAAAGATTATCTGCATTTTTTACATTAATTACTGCTTTCTTTGCTCTCACATCTGCGGGTAATTCAATATATGAGGTACCTCGCAGTGGGTTGAATTTATTTACATTCATATCTAAACAATTTATTTTTGTGAGACTCCATCCACTATCTTTTTGTTCAAACGTACCTATTTTGTTCACTATAGTGTCAGACAAAGAGGAAAAGAAAATATTTAAGTCATCCCCACGAAATATTATGTAATTACATGTTTGAAAGTCAAAAGAATTTGATACATTTTTGGATTGTTGTATAAAATCAGCATGCAAAATGAAATTAACTTTGAATACCGTATGTTCTTTGATTGATTCTTCAATTAAAAACATTATATCGCCTTTTATGGATTTCAAAAATTGTTCAGGAGTTTCAAATATTAAGTTAGATGATGAATCATTTTTACCATTAATTCTATATGTTATAATTCGTTGCCCAAAGGCAGATTCTACTACAGAAACATTTGATAATGAACTGTGTGATTTCAGAACATTATTTTTGTGTACATTACTCTTTAAGTGATTTGTGAAAAAACGTCTTTTAATTAAAAGTTGACATATGCTACAATTCACCTTATCATTGTCATCTGTCTGAAGTTCTGTGGTCTGAAGACTCGATGTAGGAGATGAAGATCCAGAATCGTATTTTGGAATTTTTGCTGCCGTACTATTGGTTTCATTAGCACTCCGAGATCTCTTCCTGCTTCCACCTCCAACTTGTAATCGTAGATCACTAAAAGGTAAAAATGAGGTTTTATATTAAAATGAGGAACAAAACGGTAAATATAATTGTATTCTTAATATTTAAACGTTATTGTTTATTGCTGACATAAATTAACTTACATGTTGTTTTGTTTTTCAGCTGCAACACATAATCTGTAGAGATCTTCATCGTAAAATTTACTTCCCAAATCACATGATTCAACTTCTTCACAGAGCTTGAACATTTCAGTATCTTCACATTTATCAATCGAGTTCGGTGCAAAGAAAGTGCTGATGCAAACTTCTTCATGAGCCATTTTTATTTCACTTGTATGTGTTGCAATGACTTTCTGATTCAAACTGATGCCAGGCTATGCAAAATCTATGCTTTTTATCGTAACCATTCAGGTAAAATATATTTAATCATAACAATAGAGACAACCCACACAGACTAATTAGCTAATCATAAGACTTACATTAAAAATAAGAGGTGACACATACCAATTTACTAATCATTATTTTTGTAAAAAAATTTTTTTGAATCTTCCGTATTTGCTATATCTTTTGTTATGTTATAAATAAGGTTTTGTGTAGTGTTATAATTATCACCTTCATTTTTGGAATAATATTTTATCCTAACATCTGCGTGTTTCCAGTGTTGCTCTTTTGGAATTTTGGATAATTTTTTTATATTATATACTTCTATTTTAATCAAGTGAGTGGCTTTACCACCGTCATCATTATTTGTTGTTAAAAATGCAGTTCCATCTCCACGTGTCCGAGATACAGTGGATGACAACTTTTTCTTAGAAGATTTGCTTGGTATATTAAAAAAATCATCTAAGCACTCATTTTCGTTCACAGGTTTTTTTCTTTTTAACATTGAAGATTCTCTAATTACTAAATTATCATTACTATCATCTGATAATGTATTGTAATAATATTGTTTGTAAGTGTTTTCTTCGTTAATATCAATGATATTCTGAAACAACAGTTTATAACTATTAAAAACATTTTAATATATTACGCTATTTTCACAGATAAATAAAATAAAAAAGTTTACATACCTCCATTATGTTGAACTGCTAAGTGAGAGAGAGGATCTCTACAGATTATGTGTCGTCAATCACTTCAAACAAAATATTCACTGTTCACTATTCACAGGACTATAACTTTGTAATATTTAAAAAGTTTCGCGTTCTATATATATTGTCAGTTTTATCGAAATATTTGTTTATTTCATCATTAAGCTAACTAGTTTGATTATGATTACGTGTTTCAAATGAGTTTTGTGGAATGTTGGTCTTACTAATCACCCTGATTGTGTAATCACCAATTGTCAATAGTGTTATTGACAACGCTTTCTCGTATCTAGTTTTATAATGGGTTTTTATGATTAATTGTTGAAATGTCTGTTAAACTAGTGCGTTCTAGAGAAACATTTAATCTGATGGCTTCTTCGAATGATATAAAGTTTAAAGCATGCATTACCGACGCCACACTTATTGTTCGCAAAGCGCGAATTAATCCGACAGTTTTACTTGCACATCAGAAAGTTTTAACCTCTACTACAGCTAAATATCCTATAACTAGAGCTGAAGTTAAAGTTTTAACGATCCCATCAGGGGTACAGGGAAAAACGTTGGATAACATTTTTTTGGGACAAGTACCTAAGAGAGTTATAGTCGGGTTTGTTAATAATACCGCATTCAATGGTAGCCTAACTAAAAATCCGTTTAATTTTGAAAATTATGATATCAATACATTTTGTTTATATATTGACGGTCAGCAAATACCTTCAAAAGCTCTACAACCATCATTTCAAAATAAGGTTTATACTTCAGCTTATCACACGTTGTTCTCTGGTACAGGTATACATTTTCTTAATGAAGGTAATGGGATATCAAGGGAACACTATGCTAACGGTTATTGTCTATTAGCATTCGATCTAACATCTGATTTGTCAGCTCATTCTTCAACACATTGGAATCTTATTAAACACGGTAGCGTAAGACTGGAAGTTCGATTTGAATCAGCACTTTCACAAACCATCAACTGCATTGTGTACGCAGAGTTTGATAATGTTATAGAAATAGATAAAAATCGTAATGTAAATGTAGATTACAGCAGTTAAGATTAGTTTTAAGATTGACTGTACTATGTTTTTTATTAGGTTAAGACATTGAAATAAAGTTATCAATTACTTATAACTATGCATTTATTATTATCTACATTGACCCATACTATCCTAAGTAGTTGTTAAGTAGGTAGGTACCTATCCAAAATGTACCACTTGTATCAGATACCTGTCATCAATACGACCTATGAGCTATTAGGCAAAATGAATACTTTGGAAATAAAGCAACATTTAAATAATATTCATCCATGCTTACAATACAACGTTTATGCTGCAAACAGATTACCAATACGCATACAAACCCCAACGTATCTTATAAGCAATTTAGACCCTGACACAAAACCCGGATCTCACTGGGTTGCAATACATATTGACAATGGCATTGGGGAATATTTTGATTCTTATGGTCGACCACCTACAGGTTCTCACCTAAGGTTTTTAAGGAGGAATTCAAGACAATGGAATTACAACAGAATGAGAATACAAAATGATTGGACCTCAGTATGTGGCGAGTACTGCCTGATGTACATTTATTACAAATTCCACGGATTATCTTTGTCAGATTTTGTAGGATTATTCAAGAACAATAGTATTGTGAATGATATATTGGTATTTAATATGTTTAAATGTCATTTTTATGGAACTAAATAAAAGAGGAAGTACCCAGCATAATTATAGTTTTATTGTTTTGAAGAGTGTAGGTGATTAGCAACCGACATTGTTGACATGTAATTACTTAAACCTAACCTAAGGTAACCTAATGAGGGTTAATGAGGTCTAGTGGACCCTTGCAAATGCGGCACGTAACTCCCGAAGCGTTATAGCTATCAAAAAAAGGATTACACAGATCGATCGGGCGTGTGGCAAAACATACAAAAAGACACCAAACTTTTTTTTTTTTTTTTTTTTTAGCCGACGCCGAAGTTGGCTCTTGTTTTTTTTTAGGAGCGGACAAAAAATTTTCGGCGCTTGACAAGTGAGCCAGAACCTGTGAATCCTATCTACTTATGTCCTTCCCTGGGATACAACCTTTAACTATGCCAAATTTCAGCTTAATCTGTTCAGCGGTTTAGGCGTGAAAGCGTAACAAACAAACAGACAGACAGAGTTACTTTTACATTTATAATATAAGTATGGATTTATTTACTTACAGAAATTAAGCTACCAAGTACAAAATACAATAGAATGAGTGAAGAGTGAAGCTATCTAAAAATTGAAATTACATACTATGCGCTGTATGTAGGCATAATATAAGTATTAAAACGATGTCCCGAGTGCTACTTTTTTTTACTTTTTTTTTCCGAAAGACGCCACTTGTACATGGTTGATATTCCCAGAGTTCGTACAAAGCGTTTTGAGTCCACTTTTTTCATACGCACTGCCAAACTGTGGAACTCATTGCCCGAAAGGTACAATATAGGGGTCATTAAATCAAGAGTAAATAGGTTCCTTCTAGGAAAGCATGCTACATCTTAGAACTCACTAAAGGAGGTCAAATGCTGACCTATTTCATAAAAAAAAAAAAAAACTTCTCGTTAAAAAGTTAACCACTTGTTTGAGACGTTCATAATGAGTCAAAACTAGTGCTAGCATTCATATTTGTGGCCTCGGGTGTTAAAACTACAGAATTTATGGATTCCCTGTTTCGTTGAAAGATTTAATATTATCAACTGACAGTTCTTTAAGATAACTGATGGTGTTGAAAGTAAGAGGTTTCCATTTAGTCAAATTATATTTTTCTAATTTATTTCGAGAAACACATTTATTATATGGGATTTATGCTCCAAATTAATATATTAGTACTTAAATAGTTAACGAAAAATATGAATAAAATAAGTATTTTCGCGATAATTAACTCTTGTTAGAGTAATTAATGCACAAGCCATTTTGTATTTCACGACTTGGCTGCGTGTTAATCGCTCTCAAATCTCAAAATCAAATAGCACTTAAACTTTTATTTAAAGTAGCGATAAAAATATTTACAAAAATAACTTTCTCATTACAATAAACAAAGTAACAAATCTCCCTATAAATCAGCTCCACTAGTGTTGCGCCGTGACATATCGACAAACAGATGGTCGGCGTCGACACAACATCGACTAATTTATATCCTCCTTAACGCCCGACCCACCTATTAGCTGCACACAATATATTTCACGCGGGTGGTTAGATAGCTAAGCTGTGAATAGCTGGTTGTCTACGCTAATAGCAAACGCGATGATAATAGTAGGTACATTATGGTACTAGTGTGTAACATTGGTGATTACCACCGAGGTGTTTTTATGAGCCGAGCCGTTAGGCGAGGCTCATAACAGAACCGAGGACGGTAATCATCAATACACACGTGTATCATACGACGTTTTTCAACACACTTGTGAATAAAATAACAATAAAAACTCATTTTCAACAGTGAAAACGAGTTGTGAAAAATGTTTCGCTATTGCGGGAAAAATTAATCAGTTTTCCTATGCGCGCGCATTGCGATCGGCCACAGACTATATTTCCGCGCCGCGCATAGGGTTTGCGGCCTATTCTGCCACGTACAAAATGGGGAATTTAAAGTTTTCTTTTATTATAGAGAAAACAAAAGTTATATTTGAGTGAAAGTTTTATTTATTAAACACGTACGAGTTAAAATTATCTATTTAAATTAGAAGTTGCATGAAATGAGCAAGCAATAGGAACATTAATTTATTTGTTCTATTGAACACGATCTTTTTTCTGAATAAAAACTTTTTAAAGAACAAAGCAACTCAACCAATAAAATTAAAAAAAAAATCTATTACTCACTAGTGAGTTATAGTAATGAAAAAGTCACAGTTTGATTATGGGTGTCATTATGTGCCTAATTGCGGTGACCATAGAGCCACTTTATGAGCAAGTGTGTTGAAAAAATACTTATTATGAGTCTGTGGTGAATTCTGATGACGGAGTTCTTAGGCTGCTTGAAGGGTTCTTGTTGATTTAAAAATGTATAGCGTAAGATGTATAGCGTAAGTGGAAGGAAGAAGAGGAAGAGGAAGACCGAGGATAAGCTACATAAGCCAAGTAAAGGAGAAGGTAGCTGTCATGTCGTATAAAGAGGTCAAGGAAGCAGCCCTAGAAAGAGATACATGGAGAGGGATTCATCAGTTGTACCGGCAAGGAGTAAATCCTTAAATAAGAAGAAGCGTAAGATGTAAGCGGTATCAACAATTTAACGGGCTTGTAATGTCCCACTGCAAGCCAAAGGGTTCCTATCCTTTCAAAAGTTATTTTACAAACATGCGCCACTTTACTTTATTTACACAATACCGCGCTAGTTGTATGATGTTACCTACGATGTAATGACATAAGTAGGTGAACCTATCTGATTTAGGTACTTTTAAGTAATTGATAATAATGTTTTAGTATAATAGGAATAGGAGTGACCTAGCTGTCTCAATATAATAGTTAGGATGAGCGTATTTTGGGAGCAATCTCATTTGTAACGTGGGATCAGAAAAGTAGTGATATTTAGACAACTAAATATGACAAGTGTTATCTATTATTACTAGAAAATATAATTATGCATATTATATTAAATTTTAATACTTAATGTATTTTTCACGCATAAATATTATCTGCCATAGGGGCTTTAATAAAAATACCATTTAGTTTTTTCTTTATCTCCGGCAATAAAAATAATATCCATTATTTGTCTGTCTAGTAAAAAGCATTTATAAAATCCGAGTCCAATCGCAGCAAATTGGATGTGACAGTAACAATAAATTAAATGAATAACTAAAAACGATTATTGCTAAGAATAACTTTCCATGCGCTGACAACAATATTGTTCGCTGCATGTGGCGAGTTGAACATGGCATAAGTATCCCCAACTGAGTTATCGAATAAAGCTTTTTATTTCTGGAACCCATCGCGACTAACACTCTGCTTTCATCTTGTAAACGTTATTAATCGACAACGCTCCCGGACGCGCGCCCATCACTATCACACACCTTTAAACAATCTCACGATATCATCGAGTTGTTTGTCAACCATTGAAGGTTTAAACCAAACTGTTCTGTTTTGGTTTGTAGTAAAGTAGTAATGGTTGAGAAAGGAATCTGTTTGTTGGGTAGTAAGTGCCAACATTGTACAGATTATTGTGCAAAATGTTTATGTTCACAGTCTTTGTAAGCCGCAAAGAGCAATCAGTCATGTTGATACAAAACCGTGGCTGGCATTGTCGTGTTGTCTCCGCAATAATAAGTTTAGGTGACTGAATGAAATTGTGGAATTTATCATGGAAATAAGTTACTGTCGTGTGTAATAAGGTTCGGCGGAAACTTTAATAGCTGTCTGGGGATTGAGGTGCCTGTTTCTGACTTGTCGACTGAAACGGAATGTAGCAGCAGGGTTTTTCAAGTACTTATAAAAATAAATTTAATTCTGTAATTCTACTACTTATAGTAGGTATCTCGTGACGAGCGCTATGTTTTCTGAACTCTACAGTTATAATTAGTTAGCTTACGGAAGTTTTGTCAAAAAAACACTGAGATTATTGCAGTTATCGTAGTGTTCTTTTCAAATGAGATAACAATACTTGTCGGAGTTTTTGAAATTGTTCGTGTTCCACAAAAATATTTAACAGACAGGAACCAATCAAAAATTCAACGACACTGACGCTGTTAATTCGCCAAACAAGTCCTGGCAGACCCAATCATGCAAATCTCTCACGACAAAGCTCGATAACGAGAAAAATAAAACACCCTTACGAATACTAATAGAATCGTGTTAGCATCTGGCGCGGACGCGATCGAGTGGCAGCCCTAATTGACAGTAATCAATTCCCGGTCCGCTTTCAATATTCCTTCATCTAGGATTTTTCTCGGCTCTCCCGTTTTTATATCGGTTCTCGTCTCGTGAATTTATCGCTCAATTAGTCTTGTTTAATAGCCGCCTGCCGCGCTGATGTCTGCTTCTCGCGCCTCCGAGGGCTGTCACGAACACTTTACGTTTTTATATAAGTTGGTACATTTCTTTGTACGGTTACTTCTTTTATTCATCTTACTCAAGTTTATAATTTAGCACAAAATGGTACTTAGAATTATTTGTATAGTGAATAGCTACGTTCAAAATGTTCAGTTTCTTTTAAGTTGAACTGAGTAATACTTTATGTTTCATAAGCTTTGATGAGACTTTGAGACAGTTAGGCCGCGTGTACGGAGAGGCGATGGTACGCGTCATCGAACGCCTAAACACAAATATATAGCAATTTATGGTGACGATTACGTTCAGGCGACGGCATCGGCGGTGGCGGCGGCTGTCACCGCGGCTGCGGACGCGGTGACCGAGGTAGGTTTGTAAAACTATTGCATCAATTGATATTTTATAAACAACATAATTTTGTTAGGTGCTTAGGTACCTACTTAAAATTCAAATTTAATTACCCTATTCCATAATTTTTCTTCTTGAGGAACTAATTTTCAAATGGAATTTTTGTTTAACTACCTACGCACAGAAAAACTTTACAAATGCACGCAGCCCTACACGTAGAAGACGCAGAGAAATGGGATTAAATTAATTGTCGCATCAGTCAGGAGGGCGTCGGGGTGTTTTTTATTAGTCGAGTGTCTCTCCCCCCCCCTCGCACCCGGCTGAGTAAATCACGCGAACTCTCATGTAAAAATATTTAGATGCGGCAATTTAATTTAGTTTTCGAAAAAAAAAATATTTTATCACTTATAATACCACAAGAGCTTCAAAATTATCGGGTATTTCCCGATAGGTTCGTTGCAAACAAATGAAGGAGTCAAGTTTTTCAGGAAAAATCACTCGCGCTTCGCGCTCGTGATTTTTTAACCTGAAAAACTTGACGATTTTATTTGTTTGCAGGGAACCTTGAGGGAAATGCCAGATAATTTTGAAGCTCGTGTGGTATTCGGGGGATTATTTTTCCGTCCCAAATGTCGGCCAATAGAATTGCACCATGAGACGAAATGTACAGTTAACAAATAAGAATTTCATAATGACTTTAATTAAGATTCAGGCTAAACAACATTTAATTAAGATTCAGGCTAGTGCAATTAAAAATACAATTGTCATGCAAAATCTCCAATTTTCACAATTGAATTCAACCTGTCAGTTTGACGTGTGGTTAATTTGACTGGATCATGTTTTGTTTTTTATATATAGCAACTACCAGAGAAAATTTTCAAAAAATTATCAGTATAATACCATGTAGGTTGTACCACGTGACGTCGAATGGTGCAATTCTATTGGTCGATATTTGGGTCGGAAAAATAATCACTAATAAATTAACTTGTTCTTGTCTTCAAGTGTGAATCAGAAGTGTCGCTTTCCCTAGTATTGTTTGAAAAATGCATCAATGTTTTTAAATTTTCTTTGGAGAAGAATCTGCAAAAAAACATTCTTATGCAAAAACCAGTGTTGCATAAACATATTTTTGCATGACTGTTTTTTTTTTTTCAAAATAGTTTTTTCTTCTTTCTTACGTTGTTTGTTTACTAAGTGAAAACAGGTGCTAGGCATACTCAAATACCCATTTTAAATCTCTAAAATAAATACCACATCAGAACTTTGTAGTCAGCAACAAGCCGCGCCCAGCCGATTTGTTCGTTCTTTGATCTTCGCTGCGATTTATCGACATTATTTTTAACGCGAGCGCCCATCACTAGTCATGAGTGATACACTCGACGCAACATTTTCGTTCAAAAACTTTATTTAGTTATGTTTTGGCAGACGTTTCAGAATAATCCTTTATTCAAACGAGCTTGCATTTTCAGTGGGATGGTCGATGAATTACTTTGATTTAAGTATTGGATTATAGAACAAATGCAAATAAAATTGGAAGCATTTTTTTGCTCCTGTAATTCTCTAGGTTAGTATAAATGTAAGTGCCTACTTACTGTTACTTTTTGTAGTTCCTACCTATCTATGTTTTTTTTTCTCTATTATGTTTTTTTTTACTGTGTCTGTGTATGTACAATATGTACATACCAAATAAAGCATCTATAATCTACTAGCTGCGCTCCCGCGGTGTGACCCACGGTCCTTCGGGATTTTTTAATTGATAAAAGGTAGCCTATGTCCTTCCCTGGGATACAACTTTTAACTATGCCAAATTTCAGCTTAATCTGTTCAGCGGATTGGGCGTGAAAGCGTAACAAACAGACAGACAGACAGACAGAGTTACTTTCAAATTTATAATATTAGTATGGATATGGATATGGATATGGATGGATCTATCTATCTATCTATCATTCCTTCAAGGAAGTTACAAGCGCAATTGGATATAAACTTCTCATCGGATTTCAGATAATTATCATGACAACCATCATTATGCATTCAGGAATAGGAGATAAGACATGACTAAGGGCAGTCAGAGGCATGTCCAAGTAGCTACATATTTTGTTCATGCCCACATTTTGCGGAAGTAGGTACATGACGGGTGGCAAGCCCATTGCCTCCTAATATTTATTAACCTGGTTCCTTCACGATGCTTTCCTCGTATTGATGCGCATATATATACATTGACCATGGGGCAGACCAGCAGCCCGTTTGTCAGACGACATAGTTGGCGTGGTTGGACGACAATGGATGAAGATAGCACGGAACCGAGAGGAGTGGCGGGTTAGAGAGGAGGCTTACGCCCAGCAGTGGATATTAATAGGTTATTGATGATGATGATGATGATGATGATGATGATGATAAGTATATAAAAGTGATATACCTACTTTGATACTTTGTAGTTCATACATATTATAGGTACTTTGCATTTGTACATTTTGTATACAAAACACGTGTAAATAAAATATAACATGTGTTTATGGTGCAGTAAATTATCGGACGTATTCCAGTCAGGACTTGGCGTATTGTCTAGAATTTTACGAGCACTAGTAAATCTAGACTGAATGGCTGTGTCATGGGTTTTTATGCGACATATTTGCATGTAAGTACGAAATGTGTATGTGTGTATTTGGCATCTCAGATCACGCACACGTTTGTGAGTAAAACATTTTGTTGCGGAATAACAACATTTAAAAAAATACTTTGGAAACTACTTATTTATTTTCAGCTTTACATTTTTCTCCATTGTACCTGGTACTTTAATAACAATATAATAACAATAATAGCATCCGAAAGATTGGCCCCGACAAGCACACGACTTGTGACCGATTTGATTCGAAATAAGTAAGGTAACCCTTAGATTATCTAGAAATAATCTAAGGGTTATGCCCTACCTACCTATCTAAGTATATTATTTTGTATGTACCTATTATTAGCTTCGTATTGTCTTGTACTTTCCGTTCGTGAAATCACAATCTCAGGTCCAGTCTGAAAATCAGCTTTACTCTGTACCTTCGGGCATGGAGTAGCAATAAGCTGATACTTACTGGACTTTTTGGCCCACCAACGCACACACCTATGTACAGTACCTACGCACAACCAATCTTAAGCTCTCTGAAGTAGTTTTTTTCTTTTTTGTGTCTGTGTTGTAATGCCGTGTGTCAAATAATCTATCTATCTATCTATCTACTTGGTCCTAGCTAGATTCAGACCTAGTTAATAGGTAGACCGGACACTCAGACGAATTATCGGATTTATCATTCAAAACCAAAAAGCATTGATTCAGTAGGACAGCTAGAATCACTTATAATTATGAGTTAGTGATTCTAACTTTAGAGAAGACAGCCTATTTCGTACAAAACAACTGGCAAATTCTATTTACCTTAATAACACGCAATGTACCGATGGAGCCTTGGGACACCACTTTGTATGATGATTCTCTGTCCCCTTCGCTGTGCTCGTACACAATCACATCACGCAGCTTCGTCACACACGGACTGGCAGGTGAGCGAATACTAGAACATTGCAACAAAATTCATCCAGGACTCTTCCTGATTGAAATTGGTCAAAAAAGCCGTCGTATTTGATAACTACCAGACCACGTTGACCGTCTGTATTAGACGAAGCGAGGAAGCTGGTTCTTTCCGATGTCGTATCCATTATTTCCGACGATTTAAAGGAACGCAGAAGGTTGCGGGTTCGATCCCCGCCGCGCGATAAATGTTTGTATCATCATCATCATCATCATCCACAGCCTGACTTCACCCACTGCTGGGTATAGGCCTCCCTAAGCTTGTGCCATCCACCACGATCCTTCACTAATCTGACCCATTGACGGCCCACGACGTGTACAATATCATAATATAATGTTTGTATGATCTTCAAATATTAATCTCTGGTCTGGGTGTTTCTATGTATGTATTTACAAACAAAACGTATAATTTTAAGTAATAATTATATCAGTTATCTGGTTCCCACAGTAGGTACAAGCTTTACTTATTTTGGGGCTAGATGATGCTGTGTAAAAATTTCCAGCATTATTTATTATTAGGTATGCCTGCTCAGAAGGTTAATAGATAGAAAGATTATAGGTCATTATTTATTGCATACCAATAACGAAAAAGACAGGTGCAAGAAAGAGACACTTAACTTATAGTAAGACAACTGGCGGCCTTATCGCTGAATGCGATCTCTTCCAGGAGAAAAACCATAACAGATATAAGGAAGGCGGTTAATCTTACTCGCCAAACTACCTACCTGTAAAGCTCCACTAAATCCATCAACACGAAGTAACACGGACTTTGCATATAAAACAGCTGTCATTCATTCTGCTAATGAACAATTTGAATGTAGGCCTTATTGGGCGACGATAGTTAAATAAATAATGTGAGCGATGCCGGTTGCGCGGGCGCATCTTAATCTACTACTTATACGATTCTACCGCCGGGGATGTAGAATAGAATAGAATAATAATAGAATACTATTATGATTTTTTTATAGGGCTTGCAACTTGTCACGTATGGAATGTTAACCAGGATTTTGACCACCATAGACTAATATACTCGTACTAGCGTAAACTTAAACGAATACCGTCTTGTTACAAAAAAAATAACCGAGCTTAGACTAACTAAAAAACTGTCCCTAGAAAAACGGTCTTCAAATACTCGTACATTGAACGCTTTTTTGTGGTAACAGTTTTGTTTTGACATATTGTGTCAACATGGGGTTCAACCACAGACCAGCAGCCTTATTGTCTAATTTGAAATCCATTCCCAGTTGTCATCCCAATAGAGCTCAACCAATCACATAATACGAAAATGACAATTGAAGTCCAGAATAGGTTTCTAATGTCAAAATGAAGCCCATGTCCATTGCCAGTCGAATTACACAATGAGACCCCAGATTCCAATATCCGTGGGGTTTAACGTTTATGTAATAAGCAACATAGTGTCAGGACAAACCTGTTATAGATACTATAATTATTTAATTATAAGACTTATTATTGTTTAAACGGTAAATAAATAATTATCTCTGAAAGAAACTGTTTACAACAGAAAACACGACTGTATCCCCAAGGTGCGGTAGCCATTCTCTCAACAACAGATTTACAATTAAATTACATAAGAAGCTTTTAAAGGTCCTGCCGAATTTTACTAGACTTTTTGTTGAAAAATATAAAAAAAACATTACACTGGAACTAACAAACGTGAATACTACAACTTACGCCTCTTCAAAATTAAAATAAAATGTATCTGAAGAGCTTATAAAAAGACAGTTAATGCTTTTGGTGGGCTATTTACACCATTAGAGGCATAATACTCACGACTCCCCAATAAATAAACCAAATGCTCACAATCTTCCAGCTTAATGACCCCGAGGTAACAAAACGACTGGAACCATCGATGTTGTATCATAGGATGCGTTACTCAGCACACAGCTGAGACAGAAAATATTATGTAAATATTCTAGAAAAATATACTATAAGGGCAATTACAGATCTGCTTATAGATATTGTACCAAGGGGTAGTCAGAAGCACATCCAGAATATTTAGCATATCCCCATACAAGAAAAATACTTAGGTATGTGGAAAACAGGATCATAATCATAAAAATACTAAAACTGACTACTTAGGTAATAGACCATCATAAATGAGCTGTGTGTGTATGTTTGTGCTTAGGCACATTCACGATTCCACACTCATGAGACTTTGCAACCCCATGACAATGCTGAAACAAAGCACACTCAAGACCCCATTCGGTCGGCACATCTTCTAAAAATTCCCTTCACCAGCTTTCAGTTCAGCACTTTCTTACATATCCACAAGAAGTCACATCCAGAGTTAAACATCCGTACAAATAAACGTGTGACGTTACGATCTCGGATAACGTTTATACCGGGTGTAAACGTCGTGACGTGCCTAACTGCTGTTTTATGAACTACCAGTCTTGATTCGGCGTCGAATTACAACGTCGGCACACACGGTTGACATAATCACGGCTGGTTCTTCAAAATGTGGAAGACGGTCTTTAAGGATTTTTTTATGTATTTCCTGGTCCTGCGAAGAGGGTAGTCAAAGTTGATAAGTGACAGGTTGCCAGCCCCACGTTGCATATTAGAATACTAACTTTTACCTTCACTGTGTTATTGTCACAGACCAAGTTATTGCGCATCTGAAACGAAAAATCCATTTATGAACAACTGAAATTAGAACTTGATTTTTGGATCGCACCGGGCCTCACACACAATCCCTGGGAGGTTCACATGGTTTCTGTTTTTGGGTGTTATAAAGTAGAGCTATCAGTCAACTTTTGCTTAGTAGGTGTAATAATTTAGGGGTAGATGGTGCTTTGTAGATTGTCCTCAAACATTTTATATACGAACGAAGGCACAAAATTCATCCCGTGTGTTCCAATACCGATTCTAGAGCGAGTATGTTCCTCACGTAGATCGCACTCAAATCTTTTATCGTCGACGTAAATACGATTCTAACGGCAGCCATCAATTCGCTTTATCGCCATTTAAAAGTTTAATTTACAACTGTTTACAACTGTTCCTTCGTGAGGCGACCACCCCACGACAGTCAAATGTTACTGTCACAACGTGAACCTATGTGTGCATGAATAAACTCGTATAAAATGTTTTTAATTGATTGTTTATTATTTTTAGTGCTAGAAACTCACTTTCGTCTTCGAGATATGACAAAAGTATCAAAAAAACGGAGGCCTGTCATCAGAGTTGGCCACCTGATACGAACTAAAATGTTACGCGCAGACCATCTTGGATCAGAAATCTCGGACGGAAGCTAGTGTTTAAATAGGTAGGTACACGACAATTTGTGTGTTCGTAGGGCCACTCCAATCTGCACGTACATTTACAAGCATCCTGCCAAATCGCGAGGTCAAATCAGATAGAGCAGTAAAAATTCTCCCGTCGATCGCAGGCTCGACTTCACCACTCGGATCGAATAGAAACTATCCGATTATCGACGACGTTGGGAAAGCAGCCTTGTGTAATAGGCCATTCTGTGCCAGACCTAGTGATGTACTGTTTTAATCGAGAATTAAGGCAAATCGCCTTGGGAATAGGTCTGGGAGTGGAGACGTAATACAATAGAGAGCTTGAACTACACTACGGCTGATGGATGCATTCGATGCGTATGTAGAGGAAATTAGGAAATTAGTTTTAAAACGAATGCCAATAAAGTCGTATGGTCTGTCTTATACAAAGTTAGAGTAGGTAATCTGTTGACATCTAGTATTGATTTTTTACAGTAATCATGAGATTATGGTCTACCTACACTAACATTTTATGAGATAGGTACCTAGACCATGAAAGAAAATTGAGCAGTCAAAATATGGATAGATCGAATATGGATGACCGCTTCTGGCAACTTGAAGAAATCAAGACACCAAATGGTATGGACCAAACTTTGGTGGCTTAAATCTGCAGCTCCTGCTAAAACGCTTAATCATAATAAAAGCCATTGCTCAGAGAATTTTTGACATAGCTATGAGTTCGCTCAACAAGCAATCTACTCATACAAACTTTGATACAAAGTAACAACGGAACCATTCGTGAAGCTCCGTTGGCTACGTCACTTTTTCAAAACGAATTGCACATCACAAACTTCACGAATGCCTGCTGTAATTTTGTTGCTGACTTTTGCTTACGCGTTCACGAACCATTTACTATTATCGCTCCAAGTCTATCCTTGGATTGCATCAGCTAATCGATACCTTACATGCTCCTAGAGTTCTGATGCGCTTGTAACTTGACGATCACTTTAAATATTAAGCACTCAATGAATTGTCCGTGACGTGCTGACGCGACTACGAATTTGCGGCTTAAGAATTCCTGGGAAAATAAAGCCCTTGGGTTGAAATTAAGAGCCAAGCTAGGGGTTGTAGGGGTTCAAAGAGTTTGGGTTGGATCGAAAAGTGATAGGGGGTCGGTTTGTTTATGGCTGGATGTGTTTCTAAACTGTGATACTTTTTCTGTAAACTAAAACTCACCTCGCTTATAATTTTCAACCTAGTCTAACATTGAAGGTTTAATAGTTGTTACTAAACATAAGTACAATACGCACAACTAATCTTTAGCTATCTGATGTATCTGCGCAGGACCCATTTTTGATGACGCCTAAAGACGAAGACAGCGTTGTATAGCTTCCTCGCTCTCTCGCTTACTTTGTTGTATCGTGCTATCTCGCCTACTCGCGCAAACCTGCGCAATCGCTTAGGGTACCTAATTTCAGACAGACTTTCAGATTCTTTGAATATTTTGTAGCTAAGATTACTGGGTTCAAACCCACGTCTTAAAAACCTCTAGGCTACAACAACCTATTGTGCATGCAAGGTATTGAATGGCGCTAATCGTGCTTCCAATCGCGGTGGACAATGCGTCCCTAGGCCGCGTGGCGTTGCGTCCTAGATGGTATCGCATCCGACCGTGTGTGGTCTAGCTGGTACGACTACGCATTGTTAATTGGATAAGGAATTTTGTGCTATCCTTGCCTCCTTGGTGTCATCACAATGTATTTTTCTGGTCTTATCTAAGTAATTCTACATATTATAACTTTAATATAAGTCATTTTTTATCTCTTTTAAAATTCGGATTTATTATTTTTATTTACACTTATCTCACTTCTTCATCTTGTGATACAAAAATAACATAACTTGATTTGGGTGAAGGTAATACACCTTGAGGTAGAATATACTCTAAACAAACAGATTAATGCTGGTTTTCATAACGAACATTGAAGTTACTTTTTCCCGAGATATTGCAGGTAAAACCACGTAGCGCAGTTCTATAAAACTACTAGATTCTCTGATTAATAAACAGTAGTTTTTACGACTGGATTGTGATTTATAATTGCATTCGTGAGCTCCGCCTGCATAGCAAGTGGACCACCGGGCTCTGTACTAACTGTTGCGCATTCTGTGCGCACGTGACTCGAATGATTATTGACTACTAAATAGTTTTGATTTTTATTGTGTTGCGGCCGCCCGTAGCTTCACGTGGATTGCACATTTCCAGTGGCCTTTTTCTTTGACTTGTCATTGGCCTCTTGGTTTTGATAAACTATGATTTTTAGAGTCAAAAGGCTGGTTAAGCTGAGAAAACTTTGTTTAAGATGGTATGGCGACTCAGTCGTCAGCCTGGTTTAAAAAATAAGCTTCATCGTACCTTAGATACCTACAATTTTCATGATAGGTACTTATCAACTATCATCCACAACCCTCATCACAAATAGCAGGTTGGTAACCGCAAATTATTGTTGTTATAGGATTTGTGGCATTATAACAAAGGATGCAACGTTTTCATACACTAAATAATACCTTTAACGTTGCACTGTAATTGCTAGTTCGGTCTTACCGGTAATCTGTGAATATAGGTTCGGAAGAATCTAGATTCTGGTAAAGAATTATAATGATAAGGTATTAGGTTCCCGTTTTTGAAAGATACTTGTGATTTAACGGACAATAAAAAAACATTACGGAACATTAAGAAACTTTTATTTTGATTAGATATTTTTTCAATAATGTTAGGTTTAAATGCTATCCATACGGATACCTAAAGGTTTTTAATTCAAATTTTCATTTACCTATTCAAGTACCCTACCACTTCAAAATAAAAAAACGATTCAATTTTTAACAGCTCAATTTTCAGAACTTATTTTTTTTTAACAACAAAAAAATAAAATAATCAGCACGATAATCTTTAATACTGTCGCAGCAATCGAAAGGACACATCCAATCATACAATTGAAATGTGCGTGATTGTCCAATTGGCATCAAAGCACCCCACCCGTCACACTCAACTGAATCAAAGCGCCGCGACAATCAAATAATTGCACAGTTTATTTGACACCTCTGAGTATGGGAAAGGGGTTCAAAGTGGTCCTTTTAAATTTGATTTGTTTATTGCAATATAAGTACCTACCTATTAATAAAAAAACTAACGTATTTGATAATTTCAGCTTCGTTATCACCAACATCCATACACGTTGAAAGCACCGGTTCTCGTATGATCACCGAAAGCAACGTCGGGCGCGGACAGTAGGTACTTGGATGGGTGACCGCCTAGGAACACCGCGTGATGTTGGCTTTCAACTTTTCACCTTTTTTGACAGGAAATGAAAAAAAAGATGAAAAATATCCATTTCTTTGTTATCAAAGCAGAATTATGAGGAACTACTACATTTGTCAGTTTCATCATTATGAATGATAAAATAAGAGTAGAAAGAATTGATAATGCCCCACGCGTTTGTGGGTCAGAGATTATCAACCTGCCACCAACTCGCTAGACAACTCGCTAACTTCCAACCACTAGGTCAACCTAGTGGTTGGAAGTTAGCGAGTTCAAATTCCGGTCGTGCAATTTTTAATTCGTTATTTTCTTTCCTCTATGAAGGTATTAAAAGTAAGTACTTATGTAATTGATTTTATATGTTTTTATTGTTTTGTGCAAAATGTTACATTTTTGTTTGAGAAAGTACAAAAATAGAATCTTAACTTACATTAGAAATTATTAGTGCTCAGTTGGAGCTTAAATAATTAACTTACAATGTCTTTTTGTCGAAAAAACCTATAAGTAACAAATCTATAACAAATGAAATTAATTAAATTATACTAAACACTATTACTCTATCAGCAAAGAGCGGCAGAAACTCTCAATCTTCTAGCATTCAAGATCCTTTTTCTTTATAAAAATAAAGTAATGTTCTATGTTCTGATCATTTAATTTTACTTGATGAAAATCATGAAAAACTGCATTTTAAAAAGGCTTTTAACGCACTAAGACTCTTCAACAGTATCTTTCAGTTTCCTCCCCTTTGTTTCAGGCAAAATCAGGCAGAACAAAATCGCCAGAAACGGCAAAACTCCAAAAATAGACGAGGCTATCCATCTAGGCTTCAAATTTACCACGAACGGTGCCATCATCGCGCCTAATTTCGACCCAGCGGAGCTAAAACTAAATCCCATATTCCTAATAGGGGTAGGGTATAACTCTATGACAAAGAGGTATACTACTGCAAAAACAGCATTCGCTGATAGGACTCCCAGACCTCCAATGATGGTGGATGTCAACGTGCCTTCAGGGATAAAGATCAGCGCGGTCATTGATACTCCGATGGTGAATAAAAAGCCGATGGCTGAGAGTTTTCTTCCAAAGTTTTTGGCGGCTAACATTGCTACCGGTGATCCTGGTACCTGGAAGATAGATGAAACGAATGAGCCTCTGGCACGAAAGCAGCGTCTTTGAGGCGCATTTAAACTTCTTTCGAGGACGAAGCATGACGAGAAGACCTAGAACAGATACGTCTCTTGTTTTTCAAACATTCAAGACTGTTTGACAATGTCGTATCCAGAAGCATGTTCAAATACCACATACCTACATCAAATATTAAGATTCTTCACAATGTTTCCTCTGCTTCTAAAAATCGGTAACAATGTTTTCTTTCTAATACCATTGAAAGTTGAGGCACCAAGGCACTCGTATAATATGGAACAATGTCCCAGGCACTAGGGTCCCGTTGAATATAGGCATAGTTGACTCTTGCCTAACGCTGATCTTAGTCATCTAGAAGAAATGTATAGCTTTGTCTGGATGACGTTCTCACCTGCATAAAACCCAGAATAATCACCCCAACTGTCAGGTTTGAGCCAACCTGTGATATGTACTGATTTAGTCCATAATAGCTCAATCCTATCACGAACCAGATGATGACTGACGTCACAGTTATGATGCTAAGCTTCTTAGACCTGAATAAGTCGAGGTATGTGAAAGTGGGTGCATCGGTTGTGGACAATTTAAGGGCTTCTATACTCTTTGTGACGTTCTCGGTGATGTGTTCAGTGCTTCTTCCGTTCCTGTAAGAAGAATAATGAATTTACGAAAAGGAAAAGGAAAAACAAAAGTCTAGGATGCTTAATTCAGACCAGCCAACGAAAGTAAATCATGAACATACGCAGACAGATAGCCAAAAGTTACTTTCACATTAATAATATAAGCATGGTTGATGTCTAAGAGGAAGAATATGTCCATGATGCTGCCTATTCTCAGTAATAGAATAAAGATGATACTCACATTCTCGCCGCCTTAGTCATCACTTTAACAGCCTGATCAGCTTTTGCATTCGCTATCAACCATCTAGGTGTCTCAGGCAGAAAGAACAGCAGTGCCACCAACACCACAGAAACAGCGCTGTACTCTATCATAAACGTCCGCCAAGATGTTGTGAAATACGCGAAAATAGGGAGACTGGCTAAACCAAGACCATCAGGTAGCAAGGCAATGCAAGACACGAGTTCAATCAATCGTGTGCCAACAACCTCAGTTGTGTAAACAGCAGTCAGTGCAAATATCGCTCCAGTACCTAGACCTATGAAGAACCTACATGCAGTAACTGTCCAATAGGTAGGAGCGAAAGGGGCAGCGAACATAAAGACTAAATTGGTAATCCCTGCTAGGATCATTGCTTTACTGCGACCAAATCTGAAAATAAAAAAGTAAGTTAGAGTAGTAAAAGTAATTTTAGTACAGATTGGTTGCAATAGGTTGGATATCTTCATAAATTAATCTTTAGCAAGTCTTTTATTTTCTGGAAGCTGTTATAACCAGGGATACAATACTGATAATACAACAAAAAGCTTCCAAAGAAGCTTTTTCAAAAGAAAAGATAATCTTACCTATCAGATATCCAGCCAAAGAGCGAGACTCCCCACAGCAATCCAAACATCATGACCGTCTGCGTAAAGCTAGCCAGCCACGACTTCTCGCAGATCAACCCAAACTCCGAGATCAGTGTCTCCTCAAACACATCTTTTACATACTCATACTTCACACAATTATCATAGCACGTATTATTTCTTACTTCCACTGTCTCATTACCGCTGAATTTTACACATGAGTATTCAGTATTCGGAGCTATGAAAATAACAGACATTGTGTTCCATTGAGCTAAGATTCGCGTGAAAGCAACTATTGATATGAATGTGAATTGGAATCGGCCGAAGGCTCCCATTGATTTGACGACGTAGTCATCTTCTGTGTCAATTTCCATGTCTTTTTTATCATCGTTTTGGATTCGAAAGTCGATTGGTTGCTTCATTTTGATGTCTTTGAGAGTTTTCAACTTTAATTTAGAGCTTTTAGTTGTATCGTCATAAATATGTTTTCATATCAGGTTTCCGTGATTTTGTCTTTTTGCGAACTTTTGATAGTATTTTCGTCTTCGACTTCTGCTCCATCCAAACTCGCAGAATCTGCAAGTAAATAAAACACAAAAGATAACGTACAAAGTACTTCATCCATAGCTCACTTTCTTATCTTGTCGATAGCCATAACCATCGGAAATATGAAATAATTATAGTTTTTAATTAAACACAGCTATCAAAATTCAATTGGGTTTTTACATGGTTTTTGCTTTGAGGAAAGAAAAGGTCATTGGGTTTTAGCAATTCCTCAAAGGGTTTCACTCAAAGAATAAAAATTACTCTCACGAGTTTCACTTCACTTCTTGGTTTAGTGAAGTGAAACCAAAGAGAATAATAATATTATATAGATGAAACCCTTTGAGGAATTGCTAAAACCATAGATTTAGCATGGTACCTTTTTGGTACAGCTAAAACCCAAAACGAAACATTATCAGAATGACATGACATTCGACAGTCGCGTCAAGTCATAGATTTAGCATGGTACCTCTTTGGTACAGGGTCAAGTATAACAGACTTCATCCTCTTTGAGGCGCGATTAAAATCCTTTCATCACAATGGTTTGAAAGAACTAGACACGACAACGAGATCACCTTTTCGTCTTCTTCTTGTCGTGTCACCAGTTCTTTCCCAGCCTCCAGACCTCCAGCCTCTAAGAGGCTCCTTTCGTGCATTTGACACAATATGTTTTCGATCTTTTCTTTATTTTAGGAGGAGTTCCCGCCCACTGCTAAGTACTCTTGATACCAACAAACAAAAAGAGGAACAAGTTTTTAAATTCGATATTTGGAGATAGCCTCCTACCTAAATTTCAAACTCACCAACAAATTACCTCAATAGTTTATAGATATTTTATCTTTCATCATGAATACTGTTTTGAATTTCATTAATACCTAATTTACAAGTCAAATAGGAACGATTTCAAGTCGTATTCAAGTTAAATAGGTATTTTGGAAATGCATTGCAGCCATGTTAGGCTAAATATTACGTACAGACGTAATAACATGTCGGTATGTATGTACAGTCAGCGACAAATTACACTTACCTACTTATGAAGTAAAAATATTTTTGATTACTTTTTGAAGTCCTATTCAAAATAATATTACCTATCATAGTTTTAGATTTTGGTGCATTTGACTTCTTGTAAGTATACATTTTGCATTTTTATTGTGAAACACAATAACAAACAACGACTCTGAAAAGGTACCTATAATGGTCTTGAATAATAGGTAGAATATAACTGTGTGCCTTCTGTTCCAGGAAAGATGACGTCAATACGTGTGGAGCTGACTGAGCTGCGGATTTCCTCACGATGTTTTCCTTCAACGTTAAGAGCTCGTGTTAAAGTGCATATAAATACGAAACGAAAAATCCATTGATGCACGGCCGAGATTCGAACTCACGACCTTCAGCTTCAGCTGATTAAGCTGAAAGGATGGTTTAGGTGCTGGGCAAGCCTATTCCATCTCAAACAATGTCCCAGGCACTACAGCGTCCCGTTAAGTGTAGGCATAGGTTAATTAAGTATATTAAGTACATATATAGTAGGTTATAATTAAGTACGTACCTTTAGTTAAGCAACGTTCGAAACGGCCTGTAAACGGATGGGTGACCGCCAGTGGCATTTTCATCTGAGCGCTTCCATGCTTCGGAGGGCACGTTAAATTGTCGGTCCCGGGTATTTAAGTCGTTATGCTATTACGGAGGCCTTAAGGCGGCCTAAAAACTCCGTCACCAGAGTTGGCCACTGACTCATACGAACGTAGTTTCCTTTTTTTTTAAAGCTTGTGTTTTATATTGTGAATGAAATTAAATTTTATTCTATTCTATTCTAAACTGTTATCAGTATCACTTTCGCCGCCGACTGTACCCGTAATAACATGAAGGCGTAATAACATGTCGGGCGTTGGAAACCTGCTATTTAGAGCGCTTTCATCGCACCCAATCAGGTTGGACTTGAAACTTGAAATAAGCACGAATTTAAACTGAACAAGAGAAATGAGTTAAGTTTTCAAGAACAATCAGTTTTAGACCGAATGGTTATGATTTAAGCAGTCTGTATACCTACAGACTGTTTATTTTTAAAATGGAGGATGGGGGCTAGAAGAAAAAAAGCGTTCGATTTTACCGTCACGACACATACATTGGTCAAAACGTCATAGTGCGAAGAACGCAGTCGCAAATCAGTCCATAGATTGTAACATTGTTAGTGCGGAAGAGCGTTTCTAGGATTTTAATATTTGACTATAATTTATTTGACAAATGCCAAATGTGAAAGTTGAAACTTCGTTCCAACCGAGTGTTCCACGATACTCACGCACTTTTTTTTTACAAATAGCAGTAGGTATTTTATGGTTCCCGTAACACGAGTTTCTTTGGAGCCAGATGATGCTGTATGCACAGTACAGGTGAGTAGTCCATAGTAGGTTTTTCAAGAACAAAAATTCTACCCACAATTTTTTTAAAAGATTGATATTGAAGAATGATTCCGATATGTATATCAGAATTTCCCTGCCCTTGTCCCACATTATGTGGAGTCGGCACAACATGACATGTGTTCTTCTTCTAATCTCCTCTATCCACCGTCATCTCAACACTCACACCTTTCTTACCCATATCATCCCTCACGATGACGACCTCTGTGGCGCAGTGGGTGAAAGCCCGCTTGAGACGCATAAGTTTGCGGTTGTATAATATGAATGTATTTACAAACAAAAAGTATTTAAGTAGTATATCAGTTACTAGTTCCCATAGTACAAGCTTTGCTTAGTTTAGGGCTAGTGATGCTGTGTGAAATATCCAGCATTATATATTTATTTATTTTTCAACACAATCCATCCATCTTATCTTTGTTCTACCTCTACTCGTGAATCTATAAATGAAGAATGACCCTCCTTATACATATGAATAGTTAGGTACCCTTTGTTATAATCAAATAATAAGATAATATTTTAAAGGGTTAGTCATCATTGGAATAATCAAATCAAAACAATCTACCTGCCAGTCCGCTCACCCACGCGTGGGCAAGTTTGCATGACTCACGTCAAAGCATCGGGAACCCTTCAATCAGGTAACTATCAGTTTTGTAAAACCACACTTTATGGGTAAAACAACACTGGCAGATAACTGAGCAAGGTAGAATGCTGTCTCGTCTCGTGTTTTCTTTATCTCTTGTATGTATTACTTGTTACGACCTCATCGAGTACGGAGTCGATTTTTACTTAAAATGCTTGGTAAAATGATTATTTTATTCAATACACGTCAAGTGCGACCCATTATTTTAACTTTACGTAAGTTTGGTCTATATTTGTAGGCTCAACCACTGCATAGTACTCGTATGCTACGAGATACTACGGCGTAGCAGTTGGTGAAATTATATACCTAGATTAAAATTTACTCTATGTCAGTAACTATATTAAATACTGTTTTAAATTATATCCAAAAATATAAAAAATATAAAGTGAAAAAGAATTACTCATAAAATTATTTATTGTGCGTTTGCGATGAAAAATCACAATAAATAATTTTATGAGTATTCTACCTTGCTCAACCCCTGGCTCCAATTACCGTGGGCCCAAATTACGAGGTAACCACCGCCGGCAAATCATCGTAATGGGCTGAATGGTCCAGACAGGATTCTAGACCACACGATTTTAGATCCTAACGTCAATCGCGAAGGAGAGAAAAACCTAGGTTTCAATACTAGTCTAATGACCTTAATATTTAGAATCAGTAACAGGGACGTCTTTGCCCAGCAATGGGACAAATACGACTAGTAGTCAATCAAGTAATAAGTCATTAAAATATAATGCGATTATATTAGAAGCCTTTTTGAGGCGCACCAAAATCCTTTCGCCATAAACAAGTGACAAACAAGAAGAAAGATTCGATGGTTTTTGCAACAACCTATACTTTTCTCTTATCAAATATACACCCCTATTTTTTAATTACCAACAAAATTTTATCTTTTTACTGATCACATTTATGTAGCTAAAACTAAAAAAAATTATAACCTAAAAAGGAGACGAGACGAGTCAGACATAGATTTATGATAGCTACTGCGGTTTTACTAGCTGGGGGTAATGCGAGAGCATAGTTTAAATGAGAGCCCGTACGCGATTGTTGTATGTAGTACTTATTTGTACAGTTTTCATAAAATTTTGTTCGGTTTTGGTTTATAATCCTCGATAACTTTGTGATAGTTAAATTTAAAAAAAACTGACCATGCCATTATCATTTTCTGCATCTGCTTAATTTTTTTTTGGTAGATACAAAATAGGTATAGTATTGTAAACGACCGAACCGAGAGGTCCAGAATCAGGCACACCTCCAGGCGGTAGTAAATCTGACGTCTAAGTGGTCTCCGCGCGTAATTCTGGTGATTAGCCACCTACCTTCGGAAATTCCCCACTGCCAGGCTTTGACGAAAATGACGGCCACTAGCCATCGGATGATGGGTTGCGAGGAATTTGAAATATTTTAAGTTCGATTGCATCGCCTTTTTAAGTGCTATTTACATGGAAATAGGTAAAGATATAAATGAAATGAAAAAATAAAAAAATGAAATATAATTTATGAAATGTATATAATCCTGGACATTTCACGCAACATGTGGATTAATGTGAATTAAGGACCCATAGTAAATAGAGCTTTTGAATTGAAATCGCAACAAAATTGAATAAAAAAACCATACAGACGAATTGAGAACCTCCTTTATCGAAGTCGGTTGAAAATATGAAGCGATTGAAAGTCAAGACGGGCTTTTAAAAACTCGATCGAGTTCGTCATTCATCCCCGAACCACTCAATCATTCTATTCATTAAACTATCCGTCCAAATTCTAAATTTAATAAAAATCCTCACAATTCTTAATTGACTTTAGAAAACTTGGTATTTTTTGCTCGATTTCTCGCGAAGTGGCGACGTAAATATTTCAAAAAGAGTTTTTAATCAGTCGTCAAGCGATTTACAAATTAAACAGGGGCTGTGTTATGAAGAAATATCGCAGGCCTTAGCGTGTGCGTTTCCATTGCACTACAGTTTAAAAACCAGCATTAGAAATTAAAGCGATAGAGTCAATTTCACAAAAGAAGTCCCTTCAGAGCGGTCTAAGTGTTATCATGTGTTATTAAAAATTCTCAAAGGTTTTTCAAGTTCCACAAAATTCCGCGTGCCACCTTTTGTGAAAAGCACTCTACATAGGTTCAGTCATTCAGTCTTGTTTCAAGCATGATTTTGACACTTATTTACATTTATTTAAGTACATAAGGAACGATCCTCAACGCAAACGTAAACAAAAAGATCATTTTCTACCACTAGGTAAATGTGACATGCAACGCAATTCTAAATTCAGCTCTTTATTGAACAAACAAACACTGAGTAACGCTTTTCCATGCACTGCTGCACACCACACAGCTTCATCGAACTACTTGAGAAAACGAAACTATCCCTATTCAGGTCATGAGGAAAATCTCTCAAGTTAATGCACTAGAAACCACCAAGGTGCTAAAGTACTCGTAAATAAAAAGCCGTGAAAGCCGATAAAACCGGGACAGTGGAAACGCACATAAAAGAAGAAATATAGCCAGCAAGGATCTCTCCGCAAAAAGCTCGCAAATTTCCCCATCAATTATCATTATTACGGAGCGGAGTGCCGACGTGGAGTAATTGAGTTTTATAAATGGCGACTCGACGTCATAAATACGAACGTGTGTGTGACGTTTGACGGGTGATTATGGAAACGGGTAATTATAAGCGGGTGTTTATTTTGCGATTATCGTGAAATAATCGTGTGTGTCATGCATGCTGCGCATATCCATCTGAGTGTTTGCGATTCCATCCTCTTTAATAGCTAGACCAATTTGGATAAAACTTTACTTAGTAGGTACATTATGGATCATGATTTGTTAAATACCAGTCCTGGCTACAAAGTTATTAAGCCATGACCAAGGCCTTCAGGCTTTTAAGACAATTATGCAGTAACTACCTACCTATACAACTATTCAAACAACTATTTAAGTTCTGTTGTTCAAATTAAGAAAACCTACTACAATTATAGTATTTTTCACGTAGGAACGTATCCCTGACACATAGAACTTTTACGTTTCACGCTGTTTAACAATGAAAAATTTTGAAATAAATGAAATCTAGTGATAATACTAAAAGATACAACTTCAAAAAAAAATATTTTGTCTATTTCCTTATATTCAGAAATTAACATAAAAGAGCCTTGTCACGGAACCGCTCCTATGTGAAAAGTATTATAGTAAACATCAGATATTTACGAGGTGACTACATTGTTTAGTTCCCTATAATATGATTAACAACTACTAAAATATCAAGTAGCCATATTAACAGAGGGAAAGTAATTTACAAGAAAGCTACTCAACTTGAATAGAGTCGGCGCGCTCTCAGAGTTATCGATACAACATTAAGATTACGAGCAAACAAACAAATAAAGTTGCCTTTATTACCGGCGTTAAAGTAGACTTGACAGTTGGACAGCGTGTCACGAACATAAATATCGACAATAACTGTTACTAGCTACAATTATAACGTAGGCCTGACCTGTTATCGCGGATGGTTTAGGGAGGAGATTTGAAAATAAAACTATCGATATTGATATTTGAAACATTAACATTTTGGTAGGGGTAAGGGAAATGATTAAAATATCTAATTTGATAAAATGAAAAGGACATCATCCATTTTGGTTCAAAATCCAAAAGCGCCGACCAAAAAAAAGTGCTGTATTCTGATAGAACACGTCGGCCTTAGCATTTTTAATATGGCACCAAAGCCACTGTGCTTCGTATTATTTGAGTTCCAAAAGTCCGTCTTTTTATACATTTTCAAATATGGTTACAATATCAAAGCATGTAATTAAATGCAAGACCAGATTTTGACGTCTATGTTTCTAGACATAGTCTCTTTTATTTGGACTTTGGCAATAAATATTTATGGTTGGAACTTCTTTAGATATCATTTAAATTAAAAAATATTATAAAATAAAGTTTGTCTGTCCATCTCTGTCTGAAAAAAGAACCTAAATATTTGACACATTCAAAATTAATATCTGTTTTGAGTATTTCAACTTAATCGATAAACGGAACTTTCAACTGGCCCACCTCTACAGTCTCATCAAAGACATCTTGTCTCAGAAGGCGTTGTAAATTCAACTGTTATTGTTCAGACGTTAAAATAAATTGTTATTGTGCGTTGATAGACAAGTGCTACTCATGATAAGTAGGATTTAATGCTTGTACCGATAAAATACTTCAGTTTAGAAACCATTCTACAATTTGAATACAATTCTTCAATAGCATGACATACAGTAATTTAGATGAAAAGTTTTGAATGCTAAATCGTGCTAAAGATTTACCAAAACATCTGGACTCCAGATAAGCAGAGCTTGTGTTTCCTATTAGGATTAGATTGGCCTAATACTGCTTCGCTAAGAGTTGACCTTTAGCTCAACAAACTTTCGAAATGCTGTCACGATTTAAAAAGAAAAAAAACCATAGGTATGTACGTAAATTACAACAATATGTAACAAAATTGCTTGACTTGTTTTGGATCTAGATATGCACCGGGTGTTAGCTTAGTTAATAGATATATTTCTGGGCGAAACTCTCCCTTTTAATTTAATTTAAAGAATTAATGAATCAAAATTAAATTATCAAAAAACTTAGCAGTCAAATATGACAGAGAAAAAACGTGCAACAGCCATTCGTAATATTAATTCTTGAGAGGCAACCATTTTTCACGGTACAGCACGCGGCTATTGTGACGGCACGTGATACGTCCAAGTTATTTTAATGCTAATGATCTCCATAGATTTTGCCGTTCCACATGTAGTTTTACTTAATTGTACGATCGAGAATTGGTCTTCATATCTTTAGGCAATAGATGATTCAAACAGCGACGCGAGGCGACATGTCTACCTACCTGCACTCGACTGAAATGGCGTGCACTGTACTTTGATAAAGTGCTCTCGTAAAAAAGCCCGAGGCTTACCCTAATGCTTTACTTTTCATCTGGCTACAAATTAACAGCGTTGCAAATTAACGTTGATTAATCGACAATATTAATATTAGACAAAAGGGATTTATGGCTTTGTTTGGTCACTCATTAGATATTAGATGATTTATACAGCGTCAGGAGGTAACCTTTGCCTACACTAAACGGAACGCTGCAGTGCCTGGGACATTGTTTGACATGGAATAGGCTTGCCCAGCACCTAAACCATCCTCTAAGCTTGATCGGCCTTATACACAGGAAAGATATGGTCAATACGTGTGGAGCTGACTAAGCTGCGGGTTTCCTCAACGTTTTTTCTTCAGTCCAAGTCAAACAAGGCGTAGTTTAAGTCAGTGAGAGTCTTTTCACTTGTATCACGACCTGATTTTAAACTTCGATATGAACGTCATATCTACCTATACCTACGAGTAGTTTGACAAAGCAAGTGTATGAGGCGAGTTTGTATGGGACATCTGGAAGGGGAAGGTCTAGGCGAACCTTCTTGGATCAAACTGGCGACATTTTGGAGAATGGCCAGGTCAAAAGTACCCTAAACCGGAGAGCATGTATGAAGAATGTAATGAGAGTGAATGAGGCAAAAGTTGTGTGTCAGGATCGTAGCAAGTTGAGATCCGTGGTCTCTGCCTACCCCTTCGGGAAAGAGGCGTGATTTTATGTACATACATAAATAATAAATATGTATGTACATAAAATGTACCTAAGAGTAGTATTAATTATTAGTATGGGAAATTGTAAGAATTATTAAAAAACAATACCTCGAATAAAAACTCCTTCGTCTATACTACGTATGTTCACAACTGCCACCACAGGTCTATTGTGACAGTCCTTTATAATGGGTGTTCTTAGAGCAGCAGATAATGAATATACCAGATTTACCTAACATAATAAATCAAATGTTACATTATTTTAATGATTTTGCAAGTTCAATGTTAATGTATTTTACAGGACCTGCTAGTTTCGTTAGCTTTGTCAAGGCTAAACATTTCCACGATAGTTATTCCAAGCCTTGTTGGCTATGTGGGATAGTACCGACTTTCAGTCCAAAGGATCCTATTTGAGGCGCACTTATAATCCTTTCACCATTCGACAGAACTGGTGACACGATAAGAAGAAGAAGTCCAAAGTAGGTATGTTTGAAGGTGTGAAGTGACCACAGAACTAAGGTGGTAATGGCCGACTCTGGTGCCGTCACCAGAGAGTGGTGTGGATGGCGGCCTTTAAATACTCCGTCGTTTTTAAAGGCCACCATCCACACCACACTGACAGTTTAAAACTTTGCTTAATTTCGACGATCTGTCAAGAACGACTAAACAAACTGCACCTTATGAGTCCTCGCTTCTTTTAACTAGTTCTTTTTTTTTAGAGGGGGCAAACGAGCCAGTGGCACACCTGATGGTAAGTGATTACCACCGCCCACAGACAACTGCAGCATCAAGAAGCACTGCAGATGCGTTGCCGGCCTTTGAGGTTTTTTTTTTTTTGTAGTTTGGTTTCATTGTACCGTTTCTCCAGATAGGCGAAGTTTGGGCATCAAATGTCGAATTTTAAGAGCTGCTTACTATGACTACCAATGATTAGAGAGAGTAAAGTGACTGAAAACTCAATTATAATTTTACTCTATTCTAACGGCCTTACTAATAAACGTGGTGTAAAGTTATTCCTGTTATTCCTGAAAATGTATGGTTATTCCTATTTTATTTCGAGGAATAACTTTATACCACGTTTATTAGTAAGGCCCTAAGAGTGATAGAGTGGTCTTAGTAAGTAATAAGTATGCAGATGCAGGGTCCATAAGCTATGTTTATATGCTTGAGTGACAATCTGTAAAATGAGCCTCAGTATAAAATAAATCCTGGCTGTCATAGATACGTTTCATCGGAATTATTTGCGGGTCATAACTTAGCAATATCTCGGCGGGAACGGGCGCCATTTAACTTGACTTACGACCTCACAAGACAGATTTTATAAAAGCGAGGGGAATGGTTATTTTGCGTGTTTTTGCTACTTGATATACTTTCGGCACAACGGATTACCTTGGGCCTTAAATCTATTTAGATAGTATATGAATGAAGTAGCGGTGTTACCCACGTTAAAAAATGGTTCTTCATAGAAACAACATTCGCGTTTCTATGACCGCAATAAAATTTAAAATCATCTAAGTTCACTTTTGAATGGGTCATTTTACTCAAATGCACCTACCTATAAATATGGTAGTTATGGTAAGCAGACTGTTTATACACCATGGATGGAAATGGACGACATGATAATGATAAAGATTGAGAATAAAAGTCATTTTAGTGGTCATAAGTATAATGTATAGCTATTGACTTCGTCTTACAACCACGTATCACCAGCCCAACTTTTATGAAAGCTCACTCCAATATTTCACGTTAAATGGCGCAGCTTTTTGTCGTTTAATTTGAACTTATTGCTCTTGTGTCTTGCAGGAAATACGACGTCAAAGATTTTACAGTATGTGGACGATTGGACATCTACTGGCTATACTGTTTTAATGATGTTTTAATGTAGCGCAGTGGGCGAAGGCCCGCCTGCGACGCAGAAGGTTGCGGGTTCGAGCCCCGCAGCGGTACCAATGTTTGTATGATCTACAAATATCTATCTCGGGTCTGGGTGTTTTCTATGTGTCATATATAGCATTTGTTGGATCTAGTTTTGCTGTACACTTTATTGCTGTCATAATAAAGTTGTAATATGTAGGTAGATTTACATGGTTTTTTGTACCCTCAGTTTCTAACCAGCTCCCTAGCTGAATAAACGATACTCATCTAAATATGTGTTTTCCTCAGTAATCAGGACATAATAGTGGCGACGTTTAGTAAAAAGTGTTAAAATGAGTGCTAAAGCAGTGAAATTCGATCAATTCAACCCAAAAACGGACAATTGGGAGATATATCTCGATCGTTTAAAATTTTGTTTTGAGGCGAATGGCGTCATCGACGATGCATCGAAAAGGGCTAATTTCTTTTCGATTTGTGGTGCGCGAGTGTTTGAGACAGTCCTAGCATTAATTACGCCGAGAAAAGCTACGGATGTGACATTTGCGGAAATAGAAACAATTCTAACCAAACATTTTAGCCCGAAACCCAATGAGATTTCGGTTTCGTTCAAGTTTTACAAGTGCGATCAAAAACAAGACGAATCAGTGGCGGACTATATTGCTAACCTTAGAAAATTGAGTTCATGGTGTAACTTTACCGATTTGGAACGAATGCTTCGTGATAGACTAGTGTGCGGGATGCGAGACGCTAAACTACAATATGAACTTTTGAAAAAGGACAATTTACGCTATCAGGATGTGGTGGACGCGATGTTTACATACGAAAGTGCGGGGAAGGACGCCCGCATGATGCAGAATGCGGCCGGCGCGTCTGCACCGAACGCCGCCGCGCCCCCGCCGACGCCGCCAACGCCGGGCGTCGAACCGATGGACATCAATGCAGTTCAACCCAAGTTCAATATTCGATTGTGCTATCGATGTGGCGATCGACATACCGGAGAATGCCGATTTGTGAATACCGTGTGTCGGTATTGTAAGAAAAAGGGCCATTTAGAAAAAATCTGCATAAGCAAAAAGAAGAATAATAGCCGAAACGTTAACTTCGCTGACGAAGAATACTGTCTGAACGGAGTATATTGTGTACAAAGCAACAGCCGCATACCACCGTACGAAGTGGAAGTGTTGTTAGCTGAAACACCGGTACACATGCAAGTAGACACTGGCGCTAGTTTTTCTATTGTCAACGAAGGAACTTGGCGTTCCTTGCGCGAGCGCCTGCCTCGCGCCGAGCTGCTGCCCGCGCGGATGACGCTGCGCACCTGGACGGAGACGCCGGTACTGCTACTAGGGCAGGCAACGCTGCCTGTTCGATACAAAAACATTAGCCGACAATTGAACTTTGTCGTCGCTAAAGGAAACGGACCTAACCTACTAGGTCGAGATTGGTTAGCTCCACTCAACATAACAATGAACAACATCAATCTCGTCTCGAGCACGATGGACTTCGAGATGACACGTGTGATAGAGAAACATGAAGAAGTATTCCGAGATGGACTTGGTACCTACCGTGGTCATCCAGTGGCGATACATTTAAAGAAAGGCGCGACACCAAAATTTCTTAAGGCTCGACCCGTCCCATATGCCATTAAAGAGAGAGTTGAAAAAGAAATTGATAGACTTGAAAACGAAGGAGTCCTGCGACCGACTTCCTATTCAGAGTGGGCAACACCGGTAGTACCAATAATAAAGAAGTCCGGCGACATTAGATTGTGTGGTGATTACCGTAGCACTGTCAATGAATCAACTGAATCGGATACCTATCCGATGCCAACTGCAAATGAAGTTTTTGCTACCGTTGCTGGAGGAAGATTTTTTACAACATTGGACTTGGAACGAGCTTATACACAGGTGGTGGTGACTGAAGATACATCCAGGTTGTTGACATTAAACACATGTAAAGGCTTATATACCGTGCACCGATTAGCTTTTGGAGTGAAAGCTTGCCCTGGGATTTTTCAACGGTTGATGAGTTCCTTGCTGGCGGGCATCGGTGGAGTCTCGGTTCTCATCGATGACATCATAGTATGCGGTCGCACAATGCCAGAGATGCAGGAGAGGCTGGATGCAGTGCTGGAGAGAATCAAACAAGCAGGACTTCGACTTAATAAAGGCAAGTGCAAATTCGCTAAAACCCAAGTTGAATTCCTAGGATTTATCATCGATTCTGAGGGCATACATCCTGCACCGAGTAAAGAAGAATCTATCTCAAATACTCCAGAGCCCAAAAACAAACGAGAACTGCAAGCATTTCTGGGATTGTATAACTTCTATGAGAGATTTGTACCGCAACAGGCGACGCTACTGGAACCGTTACACAGGCTGTTAGAGACAAGTCAGACATGGAAATGGACAGAAAAAGAACAGAACGCGTTCGAAATGGCAAAACGCCTAATCACATTTGACTTGACGTTGATACACTATGACCTCAAAAAACCGCTTGTACTTACATGCGATAGTTCGGAGTATGGAGTTGGGGCAGTTTTATCACACGAGATCGGTAAAGACCAGGAACGCCCCATAGCAATGGCATCAAGGACACTACATACCCATGAACGGCGATACTCACAACTGGACAAAGAGGCAGCATCGATTATGTTTGGCATCACGAAATTCCATAACTATCTTACGGGTAGACATTTTCGAATAGTGACAGACCACAAACCACTCCTTGGTATATTTGACCCAAAGAAACCTATGCCCAACATGATATCGCCGAGGTTAACAAGAATTGCCATTGCTCTGACATCACACAGTTATGAAATAATTTACAAACCTGGAGCGATCATTGGTAATGCGGACAGCCTAAGTCGTTGGCCACAGCCAGTGCCGGATCAGCCGGAGTTACAGATAGGTGAAATTTTGCTAATGGCAGAAACACCCGAAGACTTTCCATATGATGTTGAACACATAGCTGTAGAGACAAAACGTGACAAGCTTTTATCTCAAGTGAAATATCACGTACAGCGCGGTTGGCCCGCCAAAGTAACAGATACTGAATTACGCCCATTTTGGCTAAATAGACTAGAGCTATCTCTTCAAGACGACTGTATATTACTTGGATGTCGTGTAGTAGTACCCAAGACATTGCGCCAGGCAGTATTGAAAATGATACACAAAACACACACAGGAATTGTACAAACCAAAGCATTGGCTAGAAGCTATGTGTGGTGGCCAGAGCTTAATAACGACATTGAAACCCTAGTGAGTGGTTGCAATAAATGCCTTGAACACCGGCACATGCCCCCAAAGACCAGACATGAATGGGTGACACCAACAAGACCATGGTCAAGAATTCACATTGACTTTGCTGGACCTTTCCACAGCAAATACTTTTTGATAATGGTTGATGCTCACTCTCG
Organism: Epirrhoe tristata; assembly: GCA_951394285.1. Lineage (NCBI taxonomy): Eukaryota > Metazoa > Arthropoda > Insecta > Lepidoptera > Geometridae > Epirrhoe > Epirrhoe tristata. Next base: position 10,839,167 of record OX596144.1, on the reverse strand, counting down.
ATGGCCCGAGTTATTTATGGTTTACAATACTACATCGGCCACAGTTATACGACTATTGAGGACTGTATTTGCTACACACGGGCTTTGCGAGACTCTAGTATCCGACAATGGCACATCATTTGTGTCAAATGAGATGAAACAGTTTTTAGAAGCTAATAATATCCGTCATATTACCACAGCACCGTATCACCCTGCCACAAACGGTTTAGCTGAACGGATGGTCCAAACCATCAAGGATAAATTGCGAAAAATGGATGATTTAGCATGGGACATCAGAATACCAAATTTACTATTGGGTCTTCGTTCAACTCCATGTACTACAACTAATAAAACACCAGCAGAGCTGTTGATGAAGAGACGCCTGCGTACGTTGTTGGACACAATACACCCAGATAATCTGCAATACAAAAAAACAGAGACCCAGATTAATGACAATAACATGACAAAAACAAGAGAGACGACTGTGGGTCAAAATGTAATGTACCGAAATTATAACAATGCAGGTCCTAAATGGTTATCAGGCCGGGTTATTATTAAAAATGGTCCATCAAGCTATAGAATCGAAACTGACGATGGTACTATAGTCAACCGTCATGTGGATCAATTATTTAAGAAAAGGTCAGCAGAACCAAGGCCTGGGGATAGGGAGGGAGAAGATGCAGCTGGTCAGGAAGACACAGCTACAGGAGATACAAATAATCCAACCAACACACCAGGAGATAATATAGATCTGGATGATATATGTGGAGATAAAGATGAAGATATGAGGGACATGCAAGAATCAGAGAAAATAATTGAGATTCCAGATGCTGATCAATGGGCCGAAATGTTAGGGATACCAACATCAGATAACCCCCATGATACAGCAAGGAAAATTAAAAATAAGTTGAATGAACATTCTAAGACTCCTTATCAGAGACCTCATCATTCTAAAGATAAGCAGTTGTATTTGTCTCAGTTATTCTTGTGAATTATTATTTTATTGTGCTATGTTAGTGTTAGTATCAGAAAGATTAGTTGATTGATTTGTATGACAGTTAAATTAAAATTACTTAGAGTAGGTTTGTTTCAGTTTATTATTTGATTATGTATACATTTACTTAGAGGGGAGGTATGTCATATATAGCATTTGTTGGATCTAGTTTTGCTGTACACTTTATTGCTGTCATAATAAAGTTGTAACATGTAGGTAGATTTACATGGTTTTTTGTACCAGCTCCCTAGCTGAATAAACGATACTCATCTAAATATGTGTTTTCCTCAGTAATCAGGACATAATACTATGTTTAATATGTACCTATGTTTACCAACAAAAAAGTATTTAAGTAGTATTATCAGTCATGTAGTTAGTACCCTTAACACAAGCTCTGCTTACTTTGGGGCTGGATGATGCTGTGTGAAAAGTCCAGCATCATTTATTATAAATAAATAATAGTACATTATGGTACTAGTGTGTAACATTGGTGATTACCGCCGAGTTGTTTTAAGAGCCGAGCCGTTAGGCGAGGCTCTTAATAGAACCGAGGACGGTAATCATCAATACACACGTGTATCATACGACGTTTTTCAACACACTTGTGAATAAAACAACAATAAAAACTCATTTTCAACAGTGAAAACGAGTTGTGAAAAATGTTTCGCTATTACGGCAAAAATGAATCAGTTTTCCTATGCGCGCGCATTGCGATCGACCACAGACTATATTTCCGCGCCACGCATAGGGTTTGCGACCTATTCTGCCACGTACAAAATGGGGAATTTAAAGTTTTCTTTTATTACAGAGAAAACAAAAGTTATATTTGAGTGAAAGTTTTATTTATTAAACACGTACGAGTTAAAATTATCTATTTAAATAAGAAGTTGCATGAAATGAGCAAGCAATAGGAACATTAATTTATTTGTTCTATTGAACACGATCTTTTTTCTGAATAAAAACTTTTTTAAGAACAAAGCAACTCAATCAATAAAATTAAAAATAAAATCTATTACTCACTAGTGAGTTATAGTAATGAAAAAGTCACAGTTTGATTATGGGTGTCATTATGTGCCTAATTGCGGTGACCATAGAGCCACTTTATGAGCAAGTGTGTTGAAAACAATTTTAAATGGTCATGAATGTCACATGATCTTCATGATATTTCAGTTGCCTCTTAAGCCTTCCATTTCGTGAGTAACATTAGTTTCTATTAAAATAAAGAAGGCCCATTGAATAAAAACGGTATAAGTTTACGGTCTTATCTTAGGAATCGAATCTAAGGCTTTCGTTGCAAATGAAAGAAAAAATCAAGGAACATACAAGCCACCCACGATTATTTGAAGATACCCATCTATCGGGGTAGTCAGACACACAAACGGTATTCTTCACGGTATTGGTCGCGAAGGAACAGGAGTAGAATCACCTAGTTTTAAGATGTTTCAAAGTGATCCCAGCGGTCCTACTGAATAAATGCTTTTTGACTTTGACTTTGAAACATAATTTAACACAGACCACATTTCACAGTCAGCAATAAGTATTAGCTAAAAAAAAGGTGTGTGTCGACAATTTAGAAAATAAAATACTAGGCTTCTTATCAACATATCGGCTTACCTCTGCGCGTCGGCACAGTACGACCACTGAAACATACTGAAAGACCTCGGCCTTTAAATGCATCTTCACACTTGAACTAGAAAGATTACAGTGGAGGTGGCTTTTGATAAACTAAGTAATAATAGAGAGTCAATGTTGTTTTTAACATCTTTATTCAGACCTTCAGACCTGACGCTTAGGCATAACCAACTTTAGAGCGTTTTCACACTATCCGATCCCATATCGGATATCGGAGCTATCAATTTCATACATTTTATTTGCCCCGATATCGGATTGGATAATGTGAAACCGCTCTAACGGTATTCATTTTAATTTTAATCACGCTGTTTGAACAACGCAAAGTCAATGAACGATCCATCACATTGCAAGCATTCCATAGATTCTAAAAGTAAAAGTCAAAAAGTCAAAAATCATTTATTCAGTAGGACCGCTGGGATCACTTTGAAACGTCTTAAAACTAGGTGATTCTACTCCTGTTCCTTCGCGACCAATATCTCGTTGCCATTCTACAAAAACAAACAGGATCACAACTGTATTCTAAAGGCACGGTAGACATTCTTCTTCTTCTTTTTTTTTATCTGGCGTTTGTGTACAAATTCTTTAATATCTTTCTGAGTTTCAGATCCTTTGAAGATGTAGGTATAGTACGCACAACCGATCTTTAGCTCTCGGAGGTTAGGTGCACTTAACGACTGCGCAGGTTTGGTAGAGTAAGCGAGATAGCGCGATGCAACAAACTAAGCGAGTGGGCGAGGCAGCTATACAAGCCATCAAAAATGGGTTCTGCGCAGCTACTTCAGAGAGCTAAAGAGGTTGTGCGTGCTGTAGGTAGGCAACTACGTAGGCATGTCCAAATATATTTTGACATACCTCAAGGAGCATTTACACGATGCGATTTCAACCCATACGATATCGCATCCCAAGGCAATTTTTTACGTTCAATGGGTGGGGCTTAGCAAATCGTACGAAAAATCTCATCGTGTAAATGCACCATAAGCCAACATGTCAGAAGTTAGCACACATAGGTACTTGTCAATATTCAAAGAAGCAAGCTTGGTAGACATTCAGCCTTTTTACCTTAGTTAGAAGATGGTAAGAGGGTAGCCAGAGGCATATCTAAATAAATATTTGACATACGTACATTTGCGGAAGTAAGCACACCATTATATTACCATTATTCATAGAATAATCCCGAAAAAATCCCAAATTGCGGATGCCGCAAGCGCTCGGTCGCAAACCGAGCAAACCGCAGATTGGAGAAAACAATTTGCAACAAAAACAAACGTGTTATCCGAATACTTAATTAAAACGCAAATCGGTGACCGCAACCGACCTCTCGCCTCGCTAGGGATGGGAACAGTACAATTTCACGGCACAATGAAATGAATTCATGTGATGATTACGTTTTAATACTAAAAAGAAAACAGACTTCAATGTTTGACTCGAAACGCGGTGTGACTCAGGGCGTCAAGCTGTTGATTCGATTTCTATTTGTGACATGGCTAGGAAGGTGTTTAGAGTTTTACGGGGAAACTATCAATCCCTCAGGAATAAAATGTATATGGGACCACCTCTGGAGTATACCCTTTCAAACATAAAAATAATTTTGCAAATCGGTCAACAAATGGCGGAACAATCGCATAACAAGATACAAAAAAAAACATACAGACGAACTCCTTTTTTGAAGTCGGTTGAAAAAAAAAACAAAATGAGACAGTAAAAATTTGACGACCTTTTTAGTGCAGTGAGTAATGGATTCGCTTGCGACGCAGAAGGTTGCGGGTTCGTTTTCCGCCGCAGGTATTTTGTATGATCTGCAAATATTTGTCTTTGGTGTTGTTGTTTTTTATGTTCTACTTGATTCTAACAATGACTAGCTAACTAGTTAAAAATGAAACGAAAATTTACTATTTTTTTGTAGACCTATTTTAATTTCATTTCATCATTAGCTTTGACTAGAGTTGTTCACTTGTTCCTTAAATCGTTTGGTTCACTTTCGAAACTTTTCGTTCATTTATTCGTTCGAACATCACTATCAAACAGCCCCTCTCTGTGCTCCGGTTTTGCATAATAAACGCTGAATTAGCATAAAATCGCCGACTGCTAAGCTATTTGACTTGCTAAAAGTCGCTGCAGGCTTACATTGATTGGTTTTCATTGCAAATTGTTTCATATCGCTATGTAAATGAGATGAAATACATGTGAAGAGATAAATCACAGAGAATAAATAAAACATACGTATCTCCAATTATTTCAGTAACTTACATAAACCTTGGTTTCATTTTTTTTAATAAATTAGAGTGCTTTTTTTAATTTTTGACGTGACAAACGTCTTATAAATTGGTTTGCCGGGTGACACTTCAAGAAACTGCGTTACGCTCCGCTCACGTTATGCACTCACAATGAGAGCGAGTGAGAGGCACGCGTCCCTTCCACTCGGGCATGGTTAGCCCGCCTAAGAGCGAAAGAGACAGACATAAAAAGTGTTGTCACGTAAAACTTTCGCCCGTATACCGACTTTACAGGCAACCAATTTTTTTTCTTTATTTAATTTTGCCATCGTTTAGTAATTAATTACACTAAACTATTATTTATCACTATTGAGGCAAAAGATCGCAGCAAGTGAAAGCCTGTGATATAAGCCTACTCCTTCGGGAAAGAATCGTGATTTGATGAGTGTGTCGGTATAATTGTATCTATAGGTAGGTAGATAAAGATCAGTTCATTTGGGTTTATCAGTCACCCGAGTATTTAAATCATTTAACGACTTTATCCATAAAAAAACAAGTGAGAGTCGGACTCGTTCACTGAGGGTTCCGCATATTACTTAAAATCGGACTATAATTCAAAACTATTTCAGCAACTGAGAAAAACGTTTTAACACATAAAATTTTGATTTACCTTCTTGTTTCAAAAAAGAATATCGGATTAAAATATCCCTAGTCAAAATTACACGGAGATGGCGGGAAGATTTGGATATGCATTGTGGTGACCTCTATCTACCATCGCCTGAACTACAAGCTGAACTATAAGCTGAACTTCAAGAGATGTCAATTACAGCGACGTACTTCGGAGCTGTACCACTAGATGGCGCTAGGAACACGCAAAAAGTATAGCTATGTCTATAATTTGTGGAAAAATTCTGAATCGCGCTGACGATGTTTACTGGGCACTTTTACCTATATAGAACTATCCGACTATAACTGTCGGCCGAAAGGCCCTAAGGTAAGTGTGCCAGTTGGGCAAACCTTAGTTAGGCGAGTACTCCCTCTTTACCATAACTTGGGGGAATACCAAATACCCCCAAATGCATCTACCAGACTGGTCAACTGCATAAGACAGAAAAGACTGGAAAATGAGGAGGGAGGCCTTTGCCCTGCAGTGGGACAATACGGGCTAAAAATAAATAATAGTACAAAATTGGTCGCATTTCGTAATGACATAAACTTATTGTTGCAACAGAAAACTTGTAGTATTACGGATTTAGTATTAGCATCAAACTAAGAGGCATGAAGCTGTAATTATGAGCACAGTGTAGACCCTTTCTTGAGGAAAAAAATGACATAATAAATGGACGACCGAGTTATCTTTGAATGGTTTGTTCTTTACACTAGGAAACCCTAAAAACTAAATAGGTTAGAAACAAGGCGGCTTCACGCGACCAATTTGAACGTATAAATCGCTCCAACCACCGATTAGCGTTTACTACATGTTATTTTGGCCCTCCCTAATCACGGTTAATACGTCGTTCATTAATAACTAGCTGTTGGGTTTTGTGAAAATGCACAAATTATAGAGGGAGAGATTGGTCGATTATAGAAATATACATCGACATCATTCTTCGAAGTCTTGAAGGCTCGTCATCCCGATTACCTTGATAAACATTTTGTACCTATATATGTTCAATGACTTGATTGGCATCACTGGTCTAGTGGAAGCGCGGTTTGATTCCGGTCGTATAGTAAACTAGCTGCGCTCCCGCGGTGTTACACGCGGTCCCTCGGGATTTTTTTTATTTTTTCGGGATAAGAAGTAGTGGAGTGTCGGAGACAAAGGAAACGACCGTCTTGCTCGATAGCTAGTTTATTACTGTCAGTTACACACAGTTACATACAAAATATACACCATCTCTCCAACATTAATTTGGAAATCTGTAACAATAGAGATCGGTTTCACTTACATGATACATAACTAAGTTTCAATAATACCTACCTACATCTTACTGCTAATAGAATTGCTTATAAAATTCAACTGGTTTCCTACACCTCTTAGGGCTCTTAGCGGGACTGTGGGTGGACGTACTTGGCATATCCTTGCTCGGATTAGCCTTGTCTTTTTGAGGCATTTCCAAAACCTCACAAGCTTCCGCCCACTCTTCATTGAGCTCACCCCCTTGTTCCACTTCGTTTGAGTCATTAACAATAACAGCTACATTATTCTCTTCACCACCAGTCGCGACTCGCACCTCCTTTTCCTCCACAGCGGTAGCTGATGTAGACAAAGGCGGGAATGCCTGCGTCGCGGCCGGTGGTGCGGCGGGCTGCGTCATGGAGAGTGGGGGCTGCGACGGGGCCGGCGGCACCGGCGCTGACAGTGCTGGGCTGCTGGTGCCGTCAACATTTTGCCCACTTTGGCTATTACTGACATCACTACTTCCGCTTACAAACTTTCTCATTTGATCGATGTGCCTGTTACAAGTACTATCATAATCCTTAAAATAAATTTCAAACATTCTAGATCCTATAATTTTTGTGACAATTCCTTTACTCCAAATATTTTTTCTTGCAATAAACCACCTAGCCCATACAGTTTCACCTACTTGAAAACAACGATTACGTTTCAATGGAACTTTGTTATTGTTTTCATAGTCATGTTTATCTTGTGGTAGAACTAAGTCCAACCTACATCTTAAATTACGACCTAACATTAACATAGCTGGCGTGGAACCTGTAGCACAATGTACTGTGTTTCTAAAATGAAACAAAAACCCTTGTAATTTTTCAAGTATTTCCTTCTGACTATTACCTTCCGATAACATGCATTTTATCATTTTTTTACAAGTTTTAACAGAGTTTTCCGCTTGGCCGTTACTAGCCGCATGATAAATAGGCGACGTTAGGTGTTCAATACCATTGACTCGACAAAAGGTGTGAAATTCTGCCGAGCTAATTTTTACATCATTATCCGACACAATAACATAAGGCACACCGAACTTAGAAAATAATTCTTTTAGTTTTAGAATAAGCGCATGTGTAGAAGTGCCACGCTCCATGTGAATACATTCCAGCCATTTAGAGAACGCATCTATCACTATCAAGTACACTGCCTGACCTATCGACATGTAGTCTATGTGGATTCGCTGCCATGGGCCGGGGGGGCGCGGCCAGGGCGCGGGGGGCGCGCTCGGTGGCGCGCTGCGTACGGCGGCGCACGCGGCGCAAGCACCTACCCACCGCTCGATATCACCGTCGATACCCGGCCACCACATTCTACTACGAGCTGCGCTTTTCGTTTTCACGATACCAAAATGTGCTGCATGCAGTTCTTTTAACATCCTGTCTCTGTAGACAGCCGGTATCACTATCCTATGGCCGCGAAATAAACATCCATCGATCACTTCCAAATCCGCTTTGCACTGGAAAAACGGCATTATACTTTTACAATTTATTTTTCTAGGCCACCCAATAGTCATATATTTAATTACCGTACCTAAAATTTTGTCGTCGTCCATCGCCTTTTTGATATCCCGAAATAAAACTGGTTCCGCGCATGCTTCTAAGAAAAGAAAATACTTTGTACTTTCTTCCTCCTGCTTATCGGCGTCCGCCGCCGCCACCGATAACGGTGACCGAGAAAAATAGTCTGCGATTTCATTATTTTTACCGTCAATATACTTTACCGTATAGTTATATGCAGATAGGATTATAGCATATCTTTGAAGTCGTAAAGCAGCCGTCACAGAACCCCTTTTCCTTTACCGAAAATAGACAGCAAAGGTCGGTGGTCAGTATTCAAAATAAAAGGTTCCTGCCTACCATACAAGTATTGATGGAAATGTTTGACGCCGAAAATAATAGCCGTTGCTTCCTTTTGAATCTGGCTATAGTTTTTCTCGCTCGCCGACAAAGACCTTGAGGCATACGCTATCGGCCGCTCGCGTCCGTGGGCGTCCCGGTGCGCTAGCACTGCGCCGAGCCCGCACGGGCCTGCGTCCACCGTCAGCACCAGAGGCGCGTCCGCGTCAAAATGCGCCAGCACCTGCTCACTAGCGAGCGTGGACTTGACACTGTCGAACGCTTCCTGCTGGCGATCCCCCCACTGCCACTCTGCGCCTGAGTGCAGTAATTCGTGTAGTGGACTTAGTACTGACGATGCATTACGAATGAAGTTTCTATAATAGTTCACTACACCGAGAAAACGTTTAACCCCTAATAAGTCTGTTGGTGCAGGTGCAGAGAGGATCGCCTCGACTTTCGTGGGGCAGGTTCTTAAGCCGCTCTTATCAATCACGTAACCCAAATATGTTACGCTTTTCTCGAAAAAAACACATTTGTCTTTTTGTAAGCGCAATCCGGCATTTTGCAATCTACTTAAAACTTTTTCTAACGTTGACAAATGTATTTCTTTCGTAGGCCCCGTAACACAAATGTCATCAAGCCATACACTAACTCCTTCTAGCCCCGCTAATAAAGACTCCATGGCTTTTTGAAAAATAGCTGGTCCGCAAGCCAAGCCGTAGACTAGACGTGTATAAGCTAATAAACCTCTGTGTGTGTTTATTACGGTCAGCTTTTGAGATTCCTCGGATAACCTAAACTGATTGTACGCATTACTTAAATCAATTTTGGAATAACTTTCCCCTCCTCCAATTTTAGAAAAAACTTCCTCTATTCGTGGCAAGGGGTACTTGTCAATTTTCAAATCCTTATTCAAAGTACATGAAAAATCACCCGCAATTTTTAATTTACCGTTTTCTTTCAATACTGGAACGATGGGCGTGGCGTACTCCGAATAACTAACCGGTTTGAGAATACCTAAACTAACCAACCTATCCAACTCTTTGCTAACCCTGTCCTTGAGAGCGAAAGGAACAGTACGTGGCTTGAAAAATTTTGGCGTAGTATTCTCCTTCAATTGTAATTCGACTTCGAACTTATTAAAACATCCTAACTCATCCTTCCAAAGGTCTGGATACTGTTTCATGAGCCGTTGCACTTCTTCCATGTTTTTATTCTTACAAGACATTATGTTATTATTCGCCGTTGCAAAATAAATTTTAAAAATGTTCATAAAATCACGGCCTAGCAAGGGCGGTCCACCGTTCTGTATAACATAAATTTTAATGATTTTACACAAATTCGAATAGGTAATATTAGCCCAAAAATATCCCAGTGGCGTGATTTGATGACCATTATATAGACACATTTTTAAGTCACTTTTATGTAAGCTTAAATTAGAAAATTGTTGCGAATACATCTTATGAGATATAACAGTGCTTCCTGACCCAGTATCCAACTCCATACATACATCTATATTGTTCACTTTAACAGTTATTTTAATAGGATCATAGTCAACATACCTTAAATTAAAAAGTTCACACTCACTGCAATGACCTTCTGTATCCGCAGCCTCTTCCGTGCCAATATTGTGTAGATTAGATTTTTTAGCCGTACATAACTTCTTAAGATGTCCTTTCTGTCCACAAACTAAACACTTGTAGTTCTTAAACCTACAATTAACCGCGCTGTGGTTTCTCAGACCGCACACTGCACAACGTAATTCACTACCGCCGTCATCAGATTTGCGGGCCGCCGACGTGACCTGTTCTAAGCTGGGTCTGGGCTGACGGTTGCTGCGAGCGGCACCGGCGGCGGCGCTGGCGCCCGCGCCCGCTCGCACGTAGAATACCGGTTCTTCCTTCACGACGACGGCACCCACCTTGTCGGTGCCCGCGCGCGCCTGCCGCGCACACGACGCCTTCTGTGCGACTTCCAGCGCTTGCGCCAGCGTCAAAGTCTTGGAGTCGCTCTCAAATAGCTTATCACGCTCGTGACCTGTTCTGAAGCCTAGCACGAAACGGTCGCGCAGAAGTGTGTCCAGCTCCGTGCCAAATTCGCAGTACACGGCTAGCCCTCGCAGCCGTGCCGCCCATTCCTCGATGCTTTCACCGTCGGATTTGATCGCTTCATAGAACTTCGCTCGATCAGCGAACGTCGACCTTTTTGGCGTGAAATGCTGATTGAGTACCTTCACTAGCTCACTATATTTAATCTCTTCAAGCTTCTTCGGATGTACAAGATTCCGAAGCAGACGGTAGGATTCATCCGACAAATGCGTTAACAACACTGCACTCTGATTTACTTCCGCGATGTTGTTCAACTTTAGAAACTGCGTCAATTTACCATAAAATACTTCCCATTCGTGTATTTTATGATCGAAAACGCTTAGATTGCCGAGAAAATTCGCCATTTTATATAAACGCGGGTAGACTGTACTCGTCGTCACATGGAGTGTCGGAGACAAAGGAAACGACCGTCTTGCTCGATAGCTAGTTTATTACTGTCAGTTACACACAGTTACATACAAAATATACACCAAGTAGCCTATGTCCTTCCCTGGAATACAACCTTTAACTATGCCAAATTTCAGCTTAATCTGTTCAGCGGTTTGGGCGTGAAAGCGTAACAAACAGACAGACAGACAGATAGACAGAGTTACTTTCACATTTATAATATTAGTATGGATAGTTTTTCTTGTTCTGAATTTGTCATTCTCTTCACAATTAATAATTATTTTGTTTTTAAAGTTATTTCTTACGTTGAAAAGATTTCAACAGAAAAAACTAAATCTAAGGATACACTTAAAAGTGTATCTTTAAACTAAGGCAAGCCTAGTCTCTGTGAAAAACCAACTATCAACTAAACAATGATCCCAAAGCTCACTGTAAAGCAAAACAAATAATGCAAGCACTCACCCGCTTAAACTATTTTTAATCTTCAATGCACAAATACCACATCAAGCTACTGTACGTACTCCACAATGCACCGACGTAATTCTAAACATAATTATCGAGTTGCTCAACGTCGAAAAAAATCAATTTCATGGCTACTCCTAAGCCCATAAGCTTATAAAATGAACATAGGAATATAAAACCAATGCGGTTGACAGAAGGGAGGGTATTGCTTGTCGAAGGGTGGCGTAATCCATCTATTGTTTGCTATTTGTCGACGTAAGCCGAGAGCTTGTTATTGTGTAGTTTTGACATATCGATAACATCTCCGTGTACGACAGCCGTCACTACGTATTTTTGGCTTACAATGGCAACTTTGGGTTTTCGAGTCTAATTATGGGGTGAAATGTGGCGAAATTTTTTTTTGTGATGCAATAAGCTGGGGATATTATTAGCTGTACAATGGTGTTATTTGATGTTGTAAGATGAATAGGTGTTGACGATAACAAAGCCGGTTTTGAGAAAAGCACGGACTTTTGAGAATGCTCTTCCGAGTCATTCATAGATTTTGAAACAAGATCAATGAAAAAAAAACAGAAATGTATTTTACGTGAGTCAATGGTAGCTACCCACCCACTAGGTACTGTTTTAGCACTATAATATACATATAGCATTTAATTTAGACATAATATTTGAAATTAATTGAATAGACAAAATTACTAATTTAGCATAAGTAGAGTCATTTTTTGATGACGAACTCATTCCTTATGATGATTATAATTAAGTACATATTGATTGTAATTTCGATAATTAGCATGTGTCATATATATAACTGAATGAATGAATCTTATTTATCAAATAATAATAAATACTTTAAAATACCACAAGAACTAACAATTGGTTACCGAAAATTATACAATCGCGGACAAAAACGGCTACCATTCTAATGATGTACACGTCTCCTCAGGCGTTCCTCAAGGTTCCATTCTTGGGCCGCTTCTATTTATACTTTTTATAAACGATATCGACCGCTGTTTCCAAAATTCAAAATTCCTCTTATATGCAGACGATCTTAAAGCTTATAAGTCTATAAAAACCATAGACGACTGTATCCTATTCCAGCAAGATCTTAATAGACTCACAACATATTGTAACGCCAATAAACTGCACCTCAGCTTGCCTAAATGTAACTTCATTCATTTTACTAAAAATATCAACATCATAAACTTTACCTATAATCTCTGCGACGCTCCCCTAAACAAAGTGACGGTACTCAAAGATCTTGGCGTTCTCCTAGATAGTAACCTACACTTGTACCTGCATGTTCAGAGTATTGTTAATAAAGCGTTTAAGATGTATGGCTTTATCATGAGATCTTCTACAGATTTTAAGCGATCATCAACATTTCTTTATCTATATAATACATTAGTTCGCACACAACTTGAATACGCAGTGCCGGTTTGGAACCCTTTTTACAACAAATATATTGTGGCGATAGAGAGGGTCCAACGTAAATACCTACGTTCGATGACCTACAGATGTTTTCATCGGTACGATTCGTATCCCAACTTGCTCTCTAGGTACAAACTATGTACCCTTGAATCTAGGCGCAAATACCTGGAAGCCATTACGCTGTACAACATTGTGCATAATAAATTTGATTGCATAGATCTTGTCGCAAGACTATGCTACGTTGTCCCGAGAACCTGCACTCCGCGAGCAAGTCGCGCTCGCACGCTCTTTGCGCTCACTCCCTGCCGCACAAACTCTGGTCTTCGTGTCCCGATTCGTCGTATGGTTGAGTCCTATAATCTCTTCTTTATAGAAATAGATATATTTTACCACGGTATCTATAAATTTAAAAACCTAGTTAACGCTATTATTTTTAATACTGACTCCTTGAGTCAAGCTTTACTTAAGTAGTTACTTAGTTTTCTTTTAGTTACGTTTTTTTTTTCTCTTTTTCTTTATTTTGCTTCATTAAGCTTCACTTTCGACTTCCTTACTTTCTGTTTACGACATATTTAAGTTAACCTGTGGATAACGCCGTGGGCTACATTATTAATAAGTTATTATAAGATCTACATTCCCGAAATGTATACCTCCATAAGTTCTTTAGTTAAGCTTTATAATGTAGCTGTTTGTTATTCCGTTATAAATAAAAAAAAAAAAAAAAAAAAAAAAAATACAGTATTTTTCATATTCAAATGTGGTGTATTGTCAACAAAATCTCATTGTGTGCTGAGTGATCATTTTACGCATGGTGAATTTTGACAGACTGTGACAGAATGGGGCCCTGCATGACAGTCCCATGATAAAAAACTTCTAAAAAAAACTACATTTTATCCAAAATTAGTTTGGATCAAGTATGTTTCATAGAAACTAGAACCATTTTTAAACGTATCTTCATGATTTACAAACGACCGCACGTACCTATAGACGGATGCCACGAGTTTTTCAAATCATCTCATATATCACAATTTAATCTATAAGGAAGCCACGCTACAAAATTGGCTATGGCGCAAAATATAGATAAGTACTCGAATCCTATTTGTACACCCGTAATCCGAGTGTAGCGGATCAAATGACCAACACATCTTTCATAGCTCTGAAACCATCCTACTCTTACCATCCACCCAAGAATCTGTCGTCTATCACCAATGAAATAAAGTTCATATTCGCCTGAATTTCTGTTTACTACCCGCATAACGAATTCGCGATAATACACCACACCAAAACCTCAACTCAAAGTTTCGTGTACTCTATTAATAGGGTTGTAGAGTTCCAAATCGCTTGCGTTTGAATTAAGCAGTTGAAAAAGTTGGTGATGACAGAATAACAGTCATGTCAGTTGAGCCATATGACAGGAATCGAGTGACATAACACAAGGGCTATTGTCCTCGGGTGCTTAGCCAAATGATGGGCAAATGAATGGGGGACATAGAAACTTTAAAAATAAATAACTTTGGGTCGACCATTAAATGCGATGGTCTTCGATCAAGAATGACAAATCGATTTGCAATCTTTATGTGACGGTTCATAAAAGCAGTTTACATTTAGTACCTAGGTACCTTGTTTGAGACTAGGATAACGCTTTTTGTGAGACATATCCTGCAATCTCTTTTTAAATTTTCACGCTTTGGGACGAATTTGAGAGGGAGTGGTGGGAGATCACCAGAGATCAGGGACCAATCAAAAATGTTGGGGATACCATTGCGTAGCGAGGACACAATAGGTTGATTAGGAAGCAATTCATAAACAGATGTTAGACCCGGTATGTCCCATCAAGTTTGGAGTAATCAATCATTACACTTTGATATCACGTCGCATGGCCTAATCATTCAGCGGATATCATAATAAATTCCCGCCAATTATGAACAAGACTTCTGAATATAAACTACCGCATTTTGTACCTACCGTATCGCCTCACAGTGATCTAAAATGGCTGCTTTAGTTTGATATTTTTTTTCGAATTTACCATACCAACCTACACTGTTAATTCGATAATTACCTTGTCAAACAATGTAAACAAATAATTAAATAGTGAAGACGGCTGTAAAACTAATCTCTCATACGAAGACTATGCTACTACTATGCTACAAGAACATAACTTATTCAAGCAAGTAAATCCTATGAACTTCCATGATCTACTTATAGATATTTTGTTAAACACATTTAAGAAGAATGTTGCTGCCGTAGTAAATAGATCAAGGAGGCTGCCCTGGATAGAACTAAGTGGAGAAGATGTATCAGATATGCCGACAAAGAAGAAAGAAGAAGACTATATTGACAGTAAAAACTCTGGGTAAACCAACTATCTACTTATAAACTGTGTATTGGCCTCACACAATAGCATAAATACCGCTGAGACAGACGAACGGACAAAACAAACGTATTGATGGTATATATTAGCTATAAATCTAATATATTGGACGTGTAACTAGGAACCGCCCGTGATTTGCATCGTAATATCTGGATTATACTAGAACCTACCTAACTATTCGAGCAAAGAATTTATTCCAAACTATTTAAGTTAAATGACTTTTTCAGTGGAGATTATGTGGTTTGTATGGTGAAAAATACCACAATAGGGTATTTGACTCTTTTCAGAAAACCATTTCAAAGTGTTCTTTGATATATTATATGCACACTGGTCATTAAATTTCCTTTAGATTTAACATAATTTTGATAAAAACCATGTTTAAAGTTTAAACATACAAAATCGCGCGAAAAACGATATCTTGTGTCATGGCGCTGATCACGTGGTACCCGTGACGTCACTCCATAGTAAACAGACAGTACAAGTCCATAGTGACAGACAATCAGTTCGTTGACGTTTACTAGCGTTTGACGTCATCAGAGTCACAACCAATCACAGTGCGTTTTTGTAGACGAAATTTTTTTAATTTTTTTTGTAATTTTTAAAGGTTTTTTTACCAAAAGTAAACATATTTTAGACGTAAATGGAAAGAAATATGCTTATTTAGACTATTTTCTAAAAGGATGACCACAATTTGTAGTTTATTTTTAATGATGTCAAATACCCTATATTAATGGGAATTTCAAATAGAATGATATTATAATGAACATAGACATAATTTTGTTTTTGCTCATAAGTGTATTGGTAATAAGTTTGTTTGAGATAGTCATAACTTCAGATAGAAATCAATTTCGATGAAGTCAGTGAAACATATAGGTCGTGGGAATCCCGGTAGTGCACCAATGAGTTTTTCTGGCAAAAAATTCATCAGCACTATGCCAGTACTCCCAAAAAAAGTAAAACATCGTGAGGAAACCAACCGGCATGTCGTAGAACCTAACAAGTTCGAAAACATTGTGTCAAGTGCACGAAAGGATTGAGGCGCATTTAAAATCCTTGCACCACACTGGTTCGAAAGAACTGGTGATACGACAAGAAGAAGAAGTGACACATACAATTTTTAGCACTCAAATAAGTATTATAGGTACCTACGAGTATCAGGTAATTAGCATTAAATTGGATCTTCATAGTGTTGTGGTTACTTTTTAAATTTTTAATCATTTGTGATTTCTTGAAAGTAATTTTCTTTCACTTCAATTTTCGTGGGTGTTTTCTAATGTCTTCCGTCATTTTGATGCTCAGCCTAGCCACATAATAATAGAGTCTTCACATCGGACAACAGTCGCTGACGTGGCATTACCATTCCGTTTGTCAGCAGTCTCAAATTATCACTTCAAAGTAGCTATTGATTGTGGTATAATAGCAAAATCAATAGCACAGGGCTTCATGTTCAGTTGGTTTATTTTAGAAGTAGAGGAAGACCAAGGAAAAGGAGAATTTAAAGATAATAAGAAGAAAAGGGGAAGGAAGGAGTTCTCGGTCAAATCTTACAAGGTGATTTTGACTCACTTCCCGATGTCCGATTAAGCTGAATTTTGATACACTTATGAGTCTTTAGACAATACAAAGATCTGACGAAGGAGTCAGGAGCAAACGAAACTCCTCAGTGACCTATCAATGTTTGGGCTCATTTCAACCAGCTCACGGTAACTAATTAAAAGCCTGTATTGGAGAAATATTTTTCAAAAACTCAGTATTTTAGAAAGCTTAAATAAGCGTAACTTAAGGTTGTTGCTAACTCGTCCAAGGCGAAACTAGAATCCGTCGTAGAACCTTCCCCTTTTTATAAGTCGGTTACAAATGATAACAAGCAATCCTATTGAGCTGTGACTGAAAACTAATGATAGTAGACAGTGTAGGAAATTGAAATGCCCTCGTTCGTTTCAAACAGAAATAAATAATTTCTGTCATTTAATGCCACCTTGTAATCTACCCGCTATTATGTCTCAATTGTGTAGTTTCTTTTATTCAATTCTTATAACTTATTCATAAAGTTCCTTGGCAAAGGACATAATTTGTACTTACCAGCTAATTAGTTTTTTTTTCCGATAGGTCAAATATTGATTAAGTATTTAATTTTTTATAAGAATAAAAAAAAAAAACTGAAACTAAAGAGAGGTATTTTAATTTCTCGGAAAGCCGTCAGAGTTCTGGACGTACCCTACCCAACCGATTAGTGGGAGTAGTGGGAAGACCATCGGACTTTCTGGGGTGGACTAGCCTATCTACCAAAACTTGAACTACAGCTAAGAACCATCTCGAAAAATCATCAAAGCGGTCAAGTCGTTTAGGAGTGAAAAAAAACGCGTTCTAGTTTTAAATCTTCATTTGTATGCTTGAATGTTGTTTAACAAAGAAAAGATAAGCTTCTTATGAAGCTGAATCGATTTAGGACACCGTCGTAGTGATGTATAACAGCGGTGTCGAGCTCACGACCGCGCCGACCTCGCTCTATAACTCACGGAAACCCGCTAGAGATGGGAAAAGGACTTTCAAGATCGGACTGATAATCGAAATCACAAAGTCTTGAATTGAACCATCACTAACGTGTTTATGGAAAGTTTCTGTTCAGTTGAAGGAGAGAAAGACTAAAGATTAATAATAAAATGATTAGCAACGCGCTTATTTGTTTAATGCTACATCAACAACGATAAGTAAAACATTTTGCTTTAAAACTTTGATAAAAGAAAAATTACTTCTAGGTCTTCTCGCATCTTTTCACACAGTTCAGGTTGTATACAGGGTGTAAAAAGACTGCTACCAAAAACTGAGGGGTTTCAATCAGACCACGATTCTGAACATATTTAGCAAAAAAAACGTAATTTTTTTTTTACTTAGCTAAGTCATTTTATTTTATTTTCTAGTTATTTACTACAAGTACAACATAATAAGACCATACCTTCCTAATAATTTCATTTATAAAAGAAAAAAACTATTAAAACTCAAAATCCAGCAATCTACGTATAAAAACGCGCTCAGTACATACGCAAACAGTAATCTTCAAACGCTGTTTTCTCCGGATATAATGATTTTTTCGGAAAATCCTTTTGGATGTTGTACCTACCCTTTTCGGCTTCGGTAGACGTCTTTTTACACCCTGTATCTTGTTTCAAGGGCATAGTATTGAAAATATTATCATCAGCCTTTACCGAATACCTAGGTATTATGCTAAATTTACTGGTAGTAGAATTCCTGAAAAAGTATTTCTCCAAGACTGCATAATTTCCCACCCCTATAATAAGATCCTTCGAATGTTTTATGACCTGATGAAATGACCTGTCCCAACCGAAGGCAGGCCCTGTAAATCGGCATATTCCGCTCTTTAGATAGATGGTGCCTTTATCATGCTTTCGATGAAAAGACGATAGAATATAGCGCCTGATGGAAATTTTAGAGCATGCCGCGTGTTTGCTGTAATAGTAACGTAAGGAGATCAGGGCCTTGATTCATAATACAGCGGAATGCATTCGGTCCGAAATCGACCGATAGCAACCAATCTCAGTGCAGGAATTGATCCGAATTTGACGTTTCTGACGTTTCTTGCACTGTGATTGGTTGCTGTCGGTCGATTCCAAACCGAATGCAATCCGCTGTATTATGAATCAAGGGCCAGGCACAAGGTTAGTTCAGTTCTAAGCTTAATTAATAGTCGATTTAAAAATCAACTGAATTTTCTTGAGAAACTGCTGACTTTGAAATATTTTTGAAGATTCATCCAATGTAACAAAAGTGTTTACAAAAAGATTCAAGTTACCAAAGAGGCATCGTCAGCAGTTTCCCCTGAATATTCATAAAGATAAACTGAATTTATGAGATCATAAAACGAGGGCCGGCGATAAAGAAGTTTCTTTGAAAATATTCATGCAACTTTTATTTTTTACTCTCGCCTGCAGCTTGCTCTTACCTCAATAGGGTATATTCTACAAAGTCAAATATAACTATTCTAAGTTCTATTTCATTTGGTTTACCACTTCACACCTTCTCACGGCCTTCCTAATGAACGTGGTATAAAGTTATACCTGAGTGTAAACTGTCAAAATGTATAGTTTTTTTAGTATTCCTATTTTATTCCGAGGAATAACTTTACACCACGTTTATTAGTAAGGCGCTGATTATAAATGGTATAACTATAAAAATATTATAATGAAAGCATGAGCTGTTACAATAGTACGAGTATTATAGATAGTATTATAAATTTGATTTATATTTTTATTATAATTTTATTAATTTTATTATAAATTAATAGAATTATAATTCTTTCTTAAGTTTTTATTAGTCTTTTAGGTGGTCTGAAAATTCTGCCAACACGGAGACAAAACACCTAAAGGCAATTGTTTTTACACGGAAAAACTAAAATTACTCCTGATTATATTTATTTCAATTTATCTAACAATTTGTGATCTAGACAAGTCATCAATCAACTAGCCTCATTTATTTCATAGGACCACCTTTCACTGATGAGAATTAAAACATAAGCTTATATGGGCTTATATCTATGTATCTCACCTATGTATATAACTAGCTGTATACCGCGGGCTGGTCCGCCGGGACCGGGGTGTTTTATGAAGGAAGCTGTTCATCACGCTATAAATCTTCGGACGCCACTTCGGGACCGTGACGCGGATCGAGAATGGATGAAACTTTCTCATATAATGTTGGTGTGGTTAAAGTGGTAAGAAAAAAAAAAGCGTGTTAAAAATGGCGGCAGATAAATGCAAATAATAAATTCGTAGCATACGAAAGAGTTGCTACGCTTGCTACGACTCGTAGCAATGTTCTACAAAAAAAATATATTGGCTCTGCGCTTGAATTTGATCTGAAAAAAGCCACAAATATAAAAACCTAAAATGTTGTCCGGAGCGAATGAAATCTGACACTATGATCACGGGACAAAGACCCAATATTTTTACCCGCCTGACTGTCAAGTCACAGGGTTTGTTTATTAATTAGTATCTAAATATACCAACTAAACAATAAACTCTTCAATTAAAAATTCTTTTTTTTTTCAAAACTAAACAAAACCAGCCAGTTCCTCCTCTCTCGTGCCCCGTCACTCCGGGTGAAACATGGCGGGTCACAGTCGCGAGCTGACAAATTCATTCCTCACTTGACACTCCCCCGAGCCGGGGGTGACACGCTAATCTCTGTTACACTATGAATTTTTCAGATAGACTTTCAGATATTTATATAAGTGCTGTATTATTATTACTTTCTTTAATGATAGTTTTGACTACCTCTGTGGCGCAGTGGGCGAAGGTCCGCCTGCGATGCAGAAGGTTGCGGGTTCGATCCCCGCCGCGGGACAAATGTTTGTATGACCTACAGATATTTGTCTCGGGTCTGGGTGTTTCTATGTATAATAAGTATGTATTTACAAACAAAAAGTATATTAGTAGTTTATCAGTCATCTTGTACCCATACCACAAGCTCAAGCTTACTTTGGGGCTAGATGATGCTGTGTGAAAAGTCCAGCATTATTTATTTATTTATAGTTTTAAAAGCAGGTGGGAGTCTAAGCGCTATTTTCGATAGATCAAGGAAATTAGGCTATATGCTCTAAGATTTAATTAAATTACAGCAAATCAACATTTCAGCAGTTTAATGGATGAAAGTCTTCGATCATATGAAAATGAAGAAGAAAAATTAAACGCAAAAAGTTTGTCAAGCCCATTAGGATTTGAACTTGCGCCCCTCAGATTCTTTTGGTTCACTTTCGTGATTCTTGTTTTTGAAAGTAGGCCACACTAGGACAAAATTGAATACGTTTGTAGGAAACACGCGCGAACACGTGATAAATCTAAAAGTCATGAAGCTCTCTT
Organism: Epirrhoe tristata; assembly: GCA_951394285.1. Taxonomy (NCBI): domain Eukaryota; kingdom Metazoa; phylum Arthropoda; class Insecta; order Lepidoptera; family Geometridae; genus Epirrhoe; species Epirrhoe tristata. Next base: position 10,817,931 of record OX596144.1, on the reverse strand, counting down.
CGGGTCGTTTCCTTCAAATAAAATATATTGGACGAATAAAAACCGGTGAAATCTTCCTCCGAGAGTCCGCATTTTTTCCTCCGGAGAGGTCATAAATATACCAGACACCAGTTAAGGCTGGTTGGACAGAGGCGCGTACTTGTAAAACACCCTACGGTTCAGGACCAACAATTCACTGTATATTGTATTATCAATTTCATTGAAAAAACATAAAAATATTGAGGTAAAGAAAACTAAAAAAAGCTATTCTTGAATTGAAAGTTAAAGTTTTCCATAAAACATTATGAGAGGTAGGTACCTATTCATTTTTTTACAGTGGAAAGAATTTAAAATACCTAGGTACTGGTGCTTACTACATACTTTGCCTAAATGGAACATAAGTACAATGAATGATAAGTATTCGAATTTATCCAAAACATCTTTTCTCCAAGCCATAATCAACATATTCGTCTAGACCCATTTTATGGACAAGATACTACAATTTACGTTTAAATTGTCTATTTCTGAATTTTCAAAAGAAACCATCGTGCAATGCAATAGTTGTGCAAGTCACCGACATAGCCCACAAGATTAGCAAGTTGAAGTGGCAGTGGGCGGGGCACATAGCTCGTAGAACTGACGGCCGTTGGGGCAGAAAAGTTCTCGAGTGGAGGCCACGCACCGGAAACCGCAGTAGAGGACGGCCCCCACTAGATAGAAAGACGATCTGGTAAAGATTGCTGGGAGCCGTTGGGTGCAGGCTGCACAAGATCGATCGCTGTGGAAATCGATGGGGGAGGCCTATGTTCAGCAGTGGACACTAGATGGCTGACATGATGATAAAGATGAATGCAATAGTTTAAAATCCAACAGTGGTTTATGTTACCGCGTCCGGGTTGGTGAGTGGGGGTTGATATATACAGGGTGGCTACACGATCTGTCATTCCGGAATCACCTCCGCGATGTACTGCGCTCGGGATTTATCTACGCAATTGCTCATACTGCATGGATAGGGCATGCATTGTTTACATAAACTTGATCAGAACTTAAGGGTATAAGTTTAATAAAACCAAGTGAAAGGAGCGGATGCACAGTTGACAATTGATAGGAGTGAAAAAGGTAACATCCGACAACACTTTAACCAACGCATTTTATATATTTTTCTGGAAATTCAACAAAAAACACATTTGTTTTGACCACAGGAGATAGTTACAAACACTGCAGCTTTTCCACAATAGATGACGCTTTAAATCACAAATCCTTTTCCAAGCAATGCACAACGATCAAAACACATGCATCATCATACATCACACACAAACCGATGGTAATCTCCTCTCCTGCTCTGCGGCTATAATTTAGAGAGGGACGACGTTTTTACGATCTCTTAATCAAGAAATACGCGTTTGCAGGACGATTAAGAGTGCGCGATTTAGCTCGGAGCTAATGCAGTTGTTAGTGTGATATATGGATGGAGCCTTGCTAGGAAAAACTCTGTAATTACTTAGCAGTCTACTAAACTGAACTAGTACTGTTTGTTTCTGTCGATAAAATCCAAAGCTCACGACTGTATCCCAGAATGGTTAACAAGACATGCTTCTATTGGCAACCAATTTTAATTTTTGTAGCTGTTGGTCTTTTCAATACAATAAAGTACCCTAAAATACAAAAAAACATCTTCACACGCCCACTGGCGTGTGAAGATGTTTTTTTTGGCACCACTGTGCCAACATGTCCTAGATAGGCAGACAGAGATGCAAAATATAGAGCAAAAGCTTTGAGGAATACCTCACAACAAACATACAAGGTACCACTATTAGTAGAGTGCAACCCATAAGCAAGCAAAAAGTAAAACTATCTAGTCAGGATTTGAACCAACAACCATCTCGCCGTTCATTACAAAACTACAGCGAAGTTTGCCTAAGGCTACATAATATGAAATATCATAACGACCATGCTTATTCGGCACATTAGCTATTCACAGCTAATAAAACAGATAGGAGAAAGAGATAATTTACATTTCAGCGGCGATAAAATATATTCTTCTGCGACCGGCCGAAATGAGCTTTCTGAATGTGGAATGTGCTACAATTTAGAGATCTATTTGTACTGGACAAGTTATAAGAAACCTGCGGTTTTTGTAGATCTAATTAGGGAGTTCCAACAGATAGTAGATATGGATGGAAAAGGAGTGAATGAGGATTTGACGAGTAATTGGGGGTGAGTGGAAGAAGAGAACATTTTGTACTGACCCCATGATATGAAACAAATAATGATGAATTAGGTACTTAATTCCAACTTAACCAAGCACAAAACACGACGCATTTTCGTCCATGCTATCAGAGTGGAATCGAATGGATTTGAGAAAATGTGTACCTACTTACTTGTGACTTCGCAGACACTAGTCAAATCATTAATTTGTCTCACAAGTTGTATTTTTGATCAATTGTAGCATAGATCAATTAGTATTCGTTGAATTGAACATCGATGAAATGACTTTCGAAATGAGGCTCGGTTAAATCGCTTCCGCTTATACTTTGCGGTATAGATCTAGTTACAATAATTCACGGCAACGGACATTTTTATAGGTATTTAGCGAAAGCGTCGCATCTACAGACCAATTTGCAACTTGTTTGCGTCGCGAATAAATCCAGGCGCCATTCTGTTATTACTTCGCTAAATGTGCAGCGCAGTACTTCACGAGGACCTGGGGCCAAATTGTCATTGAAACTGCTTTCAACTGAAGCTTGACTTAGATCCCAGATGGATCATCTAAAAGAAAGGCATAAAACCGTTTGATTCTTTAAGGATCGCGAAGCATGAGTAGAATCTTTGAACTGTAGGTACCTACTGTATCCCATACTCTGGCTGGTCCACACTCTCTCTGATCAATGCCTTATTTAAACGGGTAGTCAGAAGTAGGAATGTCCAAAGATTTATTTAGTAGGTACAATACAAATTCATATTTGAAGATCACTATGCCTACATACAAGCTGCAGCCTGTAAACTTCATCGCCCATAACAATACTATACTACACAAAGGTGATTTCTGCATAGATAAATGCAGGCTTTTTCCCCGAGGATTCTGAACGTAGTTTGATTTTGCCAAAGTGGATGAGACAGTAGCTAGAAGGTATTCTTTAAGGGATAATACAGGACTATTCTTAAAGGTAAAACATCACAAAACGTAATTCCCGCGTTATTCCCCGCAGTGTCACCTGTCGTCATATTTCGGGAACATTTGCCCGCGGGAGGGCATCGGATACGGGCTTTTAACGCGTCATGTAGAGGATAAAATTTTATAAGGTTCTTTGCTGGAGATAGTAGGGCACAATGACAGTTGAGTATTATCTATACTCGTTGTCAAAGTCCAAAAATATTAATTTAGGACCAGTTTGATCACATAAAGTCGTGTAAGGAACCGGGGCTCAGCTAGTGGGCTTGGCTCTACTAGCGGAAATTCCGTTTCAGAAATCCAGATTTTTTTACAGTTTCCCTTAGAATCTTTAAAAGGCTCTATGTTTACTGCATCGGATATAGCACAGGATAGTCATATGTAGATAGATCCTGTTTCAATTTTGAATTTGATGGTTGCCCATTGCCCAATTTTAGAGAACAAATAAATAAGAGAAACTGTTTTTTTTTTGTGTCTACAAAAGTACCTACGTAAAATTATTCGTTATACCTATTAGTTTACTCTTCAGTCAAACTTAATTTAGGTACTTAGATACTTCGTAAAATTGTTCGTATTTTGCATTGTATTATATAGGTGGTTGAACCATAAATTTACTATAACCAGCCGGTAGCACCCACTGTTTGGTATAGGCCTCTTCTCTTTCACGCCACTCCTGGCTGGATCCACTGTTCTCCCGCCGCCCTCGCAATGTCGTCTGACCATCGGGCAGGTGGTCTGCCCCGAGGCCGCCGCATATCTCTTGGCCACCACTCGGTAACCGCCTTGGTCCATCGGCTGTCGTCCCGTCTGGCCAAGTGCTCCACCCATCTCCACTTAAGCCGCGCTATCCGTTATAAAATAACTAATAATATAAAATTAACGAATACTATAACATTCTTAAGCATAAGGAAACGTATACTTATTTCAAAAAGCTAACGTTTGTTTCCCAGGGGAATAGAAAAAACACGACACAGTAATTCCTGTTGTTGATTCTAGGATGTCAGTTCCAGTACTGAAGGATGCTATAATGTACGGACTAGGGTGAGCCTAAAGCAATATTGTAGAGGGGTTCCACGATATACATTACAGTTAGTTCCTTTGGGATTGTTTTAAAATTTTATAGATAAGAAAGTGTGAACATAATCCGTCTTATTACAAGAAAATGAACCGAGTTTAGACTAAGACTAACTAAAAAACTGTCCCTAGAAATTGGATATTTAAATACTTGTACTGTAACGTCCGATTTTAACAATGGTATTGTGAATCGGTCCATTTTTGATTTGTCCTGTCATCTGCCAGATTCAAACCTTGGCGGCAGCGAGATAGGTTATAATATAATAAATTTTTAAGTCTAGCAACACTGTATTATTAGGGAAATGGTTCAGTCATGTCATATTTGCTATCTGTGCAATTGTCAATGTCAGTCTGACAGGCAACTTGATGTCTATGAAGGATTGGATTGAAGTTGAAGCTTGACTGACGCCATCTTGCTGAGGCTTGATTGCGTTGCGTGCGTGTGCGTTGGCAAAAGCGATTCGTCTGCTAACTAAATTATTAAATATATTAATTGGAGCTTTGAGTTTGTCGCCGAGTTGTACCTACTGTGGCGTGGCCTACAACCGGATTTCATAAGTGAATTTTATACGACCTCTGGTAAGATCATTGTCATCTACTCCTATTGTTCAAACTTTTCTCTCGCCGTGCGAACGAACCTCAGGCATGTTGTCTTTCCTTCCTCTGTTCGCATGGACTCGCTTGCGGACGCATTCGCTTACCGAGACATTGGTTTTTTCCAGAGAAAGAGGTTTTTTGTCTTTTCCTGCCTACCAGCTGAACACGTGGCACGTGTTCAAAGACTCCGCGCGGGCCATCAGCCCCGCCCTGCTGCTTTGTCGTCTCGATGCTTGCCTACTAAGCTGCAGTCAGCCCTACTTCCGCTTGCCGCATCTTCCGTCAAGCCTTGGGAGCGATTCCGTCGCCGTAGCCTTCAAAGCACAAGCTTCTACCCTTGTGAATTTGAGAGTACTGTGAGTTATATGTATGGGAAAAGCATTTAACCTAGGGTGCGTGCGAAGATTTTCCTACTAACCAAAATTGACTCTATCCAAGGAATTCCACCGTGACGTTTTAACCATATCCCGTCCCGGAGTGTGAAAAGTGTTCGGACAAGTTTTCATCTGTATCTATTGCTACCTCGGCAAAGGTCAAGGCAGATCACCAACCCTATAAATTACCTTTATCTATGTAAGAGTAGGTCTAAAAGAAGTTATATTTTGTCGACATCACATCATTAGGTATTTATTATAATCTCTCTATTGTTTGTTAGCGTGGAGATTCTTGTATAACATAATGTTCTGGTGTAAATAATAATAAAGTTAGGTTCGTTTTTGTGAAATATTCTTTATTTTTGTGTGACCTACCCTTTCCCCTATCTACCCCTATCAGGCTAGGGAAAATAGCATTACAGTACATAGAACGTTTTTTTGTGGTAACAGTTTTGTTTTGACATGTGTCAACAAGGGGTTCAACTAAGGTTTAACGTTTATGTAATAAGCAGCAATAAGTTTGTTTACATTTTTGAGATTGAGTTTCTGAGTGAAAGTTTTTCGGAACGGCTGAAATACAATGTGACAGCCAACACTGATCACAAGGTTTTTTTTAGAAATTGATGATTATGCTTCCGCATTGAATTTGCTTAACGGATTGTTAATTCAAAAAGCCTGGATTCAATTGGATTAAATCATGTCTAGTCTCTACCTCGAAGTCAATGTAGGTACCTATCTCAAAACTACCATCTAACAAAACCCAAGGAAAAAATTTAAAAATAATTAAATTAATTCCAAGCTTATAAACATGAAAGAGACGCGTAAACAAAGCAAACTTAGCGCGTCCACAAAAAGTGTAACAAAACAAATTCACTGAAAACGCGACACGTACCCGACAGATGGCGTTGCGGAAGACTTTACTACTTCCGCAGACAAGATGGCCGCGCATTCAACGCAGCCGGAAACAGGGTAGCGCGCCCAAAACATGCCGACTACCCTCATATCAAAACAACCTAACCTCCAACGGTCATCAAGCGATTCTCAACACTGTTGTCCCATATTTAGAGTTCAAAGTCGTAGTTTACTTTTTGGTGAGATATGAGTGTAGTGGTAAAAAAGGAAAGCAATAAGTAAGCGTCGTTCCCGTCAGCGCTTATTTCCCGCGTAGGGTATGATGAAAGTTTTCCGTTGTGGCTGATAGCGGGTTATGACGATCGTTTGGCCTTTACAGGCGAGGACGTATTCGCAAACAAAACGCGGGGCCGTATTCTCAAACGTATGATCACTCGTCTACGCATAGGGTTTGAACTTCAATGCTTGCGAAATCTGATTTTAAACCACTGGACTTCCATTTTTTTGTAAATAAATACACATACCTAAAAAATATTTACAAATCATGAACATTTTACCTCGCTACTGAGGAAATTTAACGAAAAGCACGGAAGCGCTGTTATAAATGCCCTTAGCGGTCACCCATTCATTTAGTGACTGCGCAGAAGATCGCTTATCTTAGACGACCCAATAACAAAGCAAGCAACACCAAGAGCGCTTTAAAATGCACGCTATTAAAACCGGTGTTTGGATCTTATCCAGTTTCAACCGGTTTTGTGAACCGGTTTTCTTGCACAACTAGCCTGAGCGGACAGCTAAGCATCAAATGAGCAGTTGTGAATAGGGGTGCAAATGGGCGAGTGACGTGCTATCGCCTCCAATGGGCCGTTAGACTGGGGTGATTTAGGGTGAAGTGATATTTGCGACTAATTCACTGACTGTAATTGCTGGGGAGATTTTGATTATTGCGGTTTCAAGGAATGGAACGTGTGAATTAGATGTAAAAAATAGAGCTTTGTGAACTTTAATGGATCATATTTCAAAATAAATTAGGTTTATTCATTTTTTGTAAATGACGATTTGAGTAAGAAGGAAGTGCTGATTGTGGTGCTGATAATGTCAGCTGATAGAGGGGAAATGGAAGAAGAAAACATGTTACCGATTTCAATAGTGTAGACGTGGACATAAAGATGATAAGTCAAACTTAGACGAGATCAAGTAGAATATAAGTGATGTTACAATACGCACAATCGTTCTTTAGCTCTCTGAAGTAGCTGCGCAGAACGCATTTTTGATGACGCCTAAAATCGTGCTATCTCTCTCACCTGCGCAATGTCTATTGCACCTTACTTCAGAGAGCTAAAGATCCGTTGTGCTTAATATACTCCTATCCCATCGCGACCATAGCCAACTCGATTAGCACAAGTCAGGCTTTTACTAATTTTAGCATAGGAATGTGTTCAGTCATTTATTTTCCTTTAATTTCTATAAATTGAAAATGTCCAGTGAATTCTACTTTCAGAAATGGAAGAAAACTCTTGCCTGGTTAGAAGATATAGTCAATTTGGATACAGAATATCAGGTAATATTAAGTATTATTGACAATTTTCTAAACGAACAATAGTATGCACTCTTTTGATCGACTCTAAGGTACTAAAGTAACTTGTTCCAGAAAACAAGGGCCCACGACAAAGACAGCTGTGATGCGACCCTTCGCTTCACTTCAATTCTAGGTCAATACATGACGATATACAACCACATCTTAGAGAGTAGATCTCAGAACCTCCAAGTGCAGAAAACGGAGTACATTGAGGAGGTTGTGAAAGCTGTCGTGGACAGGTAAAAGACGCTTCAAAGCAATATTGGATACATGGAACATGGAAAGTCTTGATGATCAGGAATCTTAAATTAACCTAAACCATAAACTTTGAACATGGAGTGTGAAAGATGTCTAGCCTGACAATAGTTAAATAGATGTAAAATTGATACCATTTTTTCTGGAAAAATATTCCTATATGCAGAAAAAATCGAAAGAATCTATAGGCAACTGATGGACATAAAACCAGTTCAACCGCAGTAAAAATGTTTTAGATCTTAAGGCATAATGTGTCTTACCTATCTAATTATGATTGTATAATAAAAATTTTTGAAAAAAAAAATTGAACCGACTTCACAGAACACAAACAGAAGAACCTTCTACACACTAAAAAGAGAAAAATAAGAATATAATTTGAAGTCGGTGCCAACTATTCAATTACATCTAAGAAATTCAAAAGAACTTGGGTGCAAAATTGTATCCTGGTACGCTATCGCTCGATTTCTTTTTTTGATAGGTACCTAATCGTATTCACTTGGCACCGACTTCAAATTATATTCTTATTTTTCTCTTTTTAGTGTGTAGAAGGTTCTTCTGTTTGTGTTCTGTGAAGTCGGTTCAATTTTTTTTTTCAAAAATTTTTATTTTTCACTTTTTAGTGTAAGTAAATAAATACTGTGTAAATAAAAGTGTATGTGTAAATAATATAGTAAGCTACGAGTACATTAAGACTTTGCTTATCGTAGCTTAAGTAGGAAAGGATAAGAGAAGTCATGGGCAGACCTACTAAAGGACAGACCGGAGTTCAGCAAGGGGGAAAACTATCAATCCATAAGGAAAAGAAATATTTTGTACTACCTCGGGTGTAATACCCTTTCAAACTATTTAATGTTTGACTCAGATTGTGAGTCAGGGTGTGTTGTGTAGTGAGAATGAGGTTTTTTTAATGTTACGGGAAAACTGTCAATCCCTCAGGAAAAAAAAATATATGGCGCCACCTTGAGAGTATACCTCTTTTTAACAAAAAAAAAATTTTGGAAATCGGTCCACAATTTTCTTAAAGTTCAGTGATTGTTTTAGTTTTACGGGAAAACTATTAATCCCTCAGGAAAAAAAAATATGTGGCGCCACCTTGAGAGTATACCTCTTTCTAACAAAAAAAAAATTTTGGAAATCGGTCCACAATTTTCTTAAAGTTCAGTGATTGTTTTAGTTTTACGGGAAAACTATTAATCCCTCAGGAATAAAATTTATATGGGACCACTATAAGAGTATACCCTTTCAAACAAAAAAAAAAATTTTGGAAATCGGTCCACAACTGACGGAAATATCGTTTTCTTAAAGTTCAGTGATTGTTTTAGTTTTACGGGAAAACTATTAATCCCTCAGGAAAAAAAAATATGTGGCGCCACGTTGAGAGTATACCTCTTTCTAACAAAAAAAAAATTTTGGAAATCGGGCCACAATTTTCTTAAAGTTCAGTGATTGTTTTAGTTTTACGGGAAAACTATTAATCCCTCAGGAATACAATTTATATGGGACCACTATAAGAGTATACCCTTTCAAACAAAAAAAAAATTTTGGAAATCGGTCCACAACTGACGGAAATATCGGTGAACATACAAAAAAAAAAAAAAAAAAAAAAAAAACATACATACAGCCGAACATATAACCTCCTCCTTTTTTTGAAGTCGGTTAAAAAGGTAGAGAATGTCTAAATACTAAATGGCGACATAGCAAATAATGTTGCATGTATTTACAGAATGTTGGAACTGAATAAGGAACTTATAAACTTAGAAAAGAGTGAACATCAGATTATAAACAACGGTTTGATATATCAAAAGTTAACGACATTCGATTCTGAACTCACCGAGTTACCAAACACAGTAAAAAGGTCAGAACAGAGCAAGATGTTGATAGAAGAGGCTATAGAAAAAGTGAATGAACGGAAAAGAAAGATTGGTAAGAAAACTGAATTAATTCTTAAGGTATAAAAGTAATGAGAAATGAATGAAGAGAATGATGATAATGAATAATTTACGAGTAGGTATGTTTATGAACAGTCAAGCTCGTTACATTTTGGAAATAATTTTTTGGTAGGTATACCTACTATGTATACTCCAATATTCATTCAAATTGACGAAGGAAAATAATTACAATAATTGGAACATTTCAGAGGAACAAAAACGTCATGAAGAACAACTCGAGAATGAAGAAGCTGAGGGAAAACTAAATTGGTGGGACGAAGAAGGCAGCGCTGAGGCTACTGAGGACAATTTCATAGAGGTTGAAAAAAAGAAAGAATTAACTGAAGAAGAAAAAGAAATCAAAATGAATATAGAAATTATACAAGCTTATGAAAAAACGAGGCGCGTAAAAACAGTTATAGTAGAAGTAACAGGTTTAGAAAAGCAAAAAAAAAATCATTTTAAAATGTTGATTTTATAGACAAGTAGTAGCTTGGCGAATTCGGAATATACAGAAAAGAGAAAGATGGCAAAAAGAGATAGAAGGGACGTGTGCACCACAAGCATCGTACGAGATCCGAGAACGCAGTGCAGCGCTCATTCAAAAAGTATTCAGGTAGGTAAAATGACCATTACTATTTAAAATAAAATGATCAAGCAATGATATAAATGAACTAACGTTAAATGTATATAACTTATTTATTTATTTAAATACTTTATTGCACAAAAAAACAAAATATTGCACAATTGGCGAACATAATGCCGAAGGCATTCTCTACCTGCTGACCAACGTGTTGTCGGAGAGGTACAAAAGGCGTGCAAAATAGGTAACAAACAACATAATAAACCTTAAATTTAACATAACAAAGTTTTTATAATATATTTAGATATATATAAATATATAATATATAATTGTAAATATAATAATACTTATAGTATAATCGAATTAAATATATAACTACAAAGAGTCTAGCAATAGTTTCCGAGTCTGCCTCTTGAAACCTTCTTTTGAGTCAATCATCCTGACATCATAAGGGAGATCGTTCCAAAGTCTCACCGCCTCTACAGAGAATGATTTATCACGGTAGGAAGAGGTGTGGGCTGGAATTTCGAGGATAAGATTAGTCGAAGATCTAAGCGGTCTATTGTGTGCATCAGCTAAGAAATTGAACCGATTTTTAAGGTATACGGGAGTAGAAGGGTCTTTGAGTATAGAAAAAAGAAGACACAGAACCCTCAAGGTTCTACGTTCACGAATAGGGAGCCACTTCAATTTAGCTCGGTATTCGCTGATGTGGTCATATTTGCGGAGACAAAATATGAAGCGTATACCAGCATTCATAAGGCGGTCAAGTTTATTGAGTAAATCCTGATTGAGATCTATAAAAGCTACATCTGCATAGTCAAATATTGGCATCAAAAGAGAGTTTACTAAATTTATTTTTGTGGAAACAGGTAGAAAATTTTTTAGGCGGATTATAGAATGAAGCGTAGCATAGAATTTGCGTGAAAGCTCCTTGATGTAGGGAGTCCAGCAAAGTTTAGAGTCAAGAATAAGACCAAGGTTTTTGACCGTGGGAGAGAAAGGAATTTTATGACCGTTGTATGAAAGTTGAGGAAGTGTATCAAATGATGCTATTTTCGCAAGTTGACGAGACCCACCGATAATGATGGCCTGACATTTATCAGGATTTACTGTAATACCAAACATGATGGACCAAGACAACAGACGAGCAAGGTCATTATTGAGAGCAGAGATAGCATTGTTTAAATCGTCGAAAAAAAAAGTAACTTCAGGGAATACTTCAAATGTAAACGCCAAAAATATAAGGAGTGCAAAAGGGATGAAATTCTAGGCTTAAAACGTTGTCTAAAACCAAAGAAGGATGCCCAAGAAAAATTTGAACAGGTAATAAATAAGAATCATCATCATCATCCACAGCCTGACTTCACCCACTGCTGGGTATAGGCCTCCCTAAGCTTGTGCCATCCACCACGATCCTGCGCTAATCTGACCCATTGACGGCCCGCGACGTGTACAATATCGTCTGCCCATCTGGCCGCCGGACGTCCTACGTTCCTGTACCCAGATCTGGGCCACCATTCAGTCAATACTCTACTCCACCTGTCATCACCACGCCTCGCTATGTGTCCCGCCCAGCTCCATTTTAGGTCCATTATCCTATTCCCGACATGGATGTCGGGAATAAATAAGAAAGGAATAAACAAATATAGGACAATCTACCTAAATTGCTACTTAATAAAAAAAAAAATTTCAGCTAAAAGCTGAAAATCCTAAACTGAAAGAGAAGTACGAGGAGAAGTGGAAAACAGACTTTGAATCAATCAAAGAGAAATATAGAAAGAGAAAGGGTGATGAAATATGTGAATCTTACAGAGACAACATACGGGACTGGTTTCGTATTTGGTAACAATAATAGATATCTACTTATGAGATATATATTATATATCTTATATTATCTACTTTGGTATGGACACGTTATGAAGAGGGATGAAAACCATGTTACCCAGAGAGTGATGAATATGAGTGTGGCTGGAGATTATGCAAGTAGAGGAAGGCCGAAAAAGAAGTGGTTGGATTGTGTGAGAGATGATATGAATGCGAAAGGAGTGGATACAGATTTGACTAGTGATAGGAGTGAATGGAGGAAAAATACATGTTGTGCCGACCCCACTTAGCGTGGGATAAGGGCAAGGGAATGAATAGATATCTACTTAACTATTAGTGAATGCTATGCTAAATACTTATGCTTTAGTTGAAAGTAAAGTAAAAAAAAACAACTCTACACACTAAACATAATGCTTATTTTTTTTTAAGGTTTGATGAAATCAAACTTTTTTATGACATACCTGACGAAAAAGCAGGTGGGTCTACGTTGATATTGAAAGAAGAAGTACTAACGCCTGAGGAATATTTAGAAGAATACAAAGTTTATATGGCAAACAAGTCGAAGAAAAACCAATCTGCACTTCAGGTAGAGCTACTGCCTTAAAACCTGAAATGCTAAAGACGTGACAGAATAATAAACGCAACAATTTTACAGCGAAAATACGCGAAATTGGAAGCAAAAAGACAAGCAGCGTTAGATAAAAAAGAAGCAATGAAAAAGAAAAAGTTGGAGAAAGAATTAAAGAAGAAGCTGATGAAAGACCCAACCAAGCATCCTGGTTTTAGTTTTCCTGAATCTAAGAAAACTGAACAGTTATTAAAGGTAAACAGAGGAAACTATTTGTCAGATATTCAAATAAATTAGATTAGTATGTAATAACTAATCGTTTAACAGTAAAATTGTAAACCTAATCTTCTTTTTTGTCTTTACGGTGATTTCATTTTAAAGGTTATTGAAGAATATCATAGAGATTGGGACGTGTATGATGGAACAGATATCCTTGAAGTCAAGAGAGGACATTATGATGAAATAGAAAGAATAAAGGCGTTTATGGAGGTGAAAATGGAAGTGATACCGCAAGCTGATGAGATTATGAGGTAAGACAATCCTGCTTTCCATCACAGTTCGTCAATGGATGTGTTTGGTGTAAACGACTAAGGAAATCTTATGATACGCGTTAATGTTCTAAAGGACGGCGATGGGCATGCAACTAATGATAGTGGACTTGTGCTAACATCAAGGGAGCTGAATCACTAAGGATCTGAAGAGATTATTGTTCTTAGTGCTAGGCAGCAAAAACCGAAACCAAATCATGACTACTTGATTTTGTTATAAAATATTACAGGGTAGAATTGAAACAATTTAGAAATGCCTTGAAGAAGGACTACATAGCTAACGAAGAAGAAATGCCAGAACCGATGAAGAAGAAAAGAAAGAGACAAAACAAGAAGAAACAAGCAGTGAAACACGTTTTGAGTGAAAATCTTGCAGAGAAGTTTGAGGTTAGTACCTACTTGGCAAATCTTTACGTAGAAAATGAAAATGCAAAACAATTCAATTACACAAATGGTGATACCATCACCAATCCTTTGAGTACAAAAGTAGCAATAACCTTGAGTTTTTATCGTGATGTCTAGGATGATTGTTGTAGGAGTTGGTGTTTCGAGGGTTTATAAAAGAGTATCCCAAAACGAAATTGGAGGATTTCATTGGTGACCCTAACTTTGCTGGCGATGATATACGATGTGATTATGGGTTAGTTACCTTACTTCAAAGTCAAAGTCTTATTAAAAAAATAAATGCTTTTTATTCAGTAGGACCGCTAGGATTACTTTAAAACGTCGTACAACTAGTGAATTTCAAAATACTTAGGTACTAAGGTTCGAATCGAACCTGTTGAGAATGCCTGTTATTGAGTCTATATTGCCACTAGATCACTGGTAGCAGCCAGATCATCTAACGAACTATTGAATGGGTGCATCGTATTTATATAGAATTTATATAGAAAGCACTTCGCACCATTTGATATGACCAATATGTGGATTAATGTGGAACCTAATAAGGAGACTTATAAATACAGACGAATGATGAAGCCATCAGCATTTGCCTGCTCTTAATCGGGGTCGGAACAATATGTTCTCTTCTTCCACTCTCCCTATCACTAGGTATATCACACACTATCGCTTTTATTTGCTAAAATTCAGTTTGTGTGGAATGTTTTAGGTTAGCCTTGCCTCTCCATGGCGAAATAAGGCGGATGTGGTGGGAGAAATGTCGTGAAATGACCCATGGATTCAATAGGATATTGCTTGTAGGCCCTAGAGGTGGAGGGAAAACTACTTTGATAAATGCCATAGCTTCATTGAACGGTAATTTTTCAAGAGCTTTTTATAGCAACCTATAATCATTTGTTCCTGGTAAGAGTTTTGTGGTACCTTAGTCGTATAGATTAGAATATTTTCTATCATTTGAACAAAATTATAACTATTTTATGTTTTAGATGCGATACTATTTGAGCTGGATCCAAGTCAAATTCGAAGTGAGCTGGCATTCGACTTATACTTGGATCGGGTTATACAATACGTCGTGTCCTGCGCAAAAGCCGCGCAACCTTGCGTTATACACATAAGACATGTACACAGATTTTATTATAAAAAGGTAATTTTATTTGTATTTATGAAGTAGGTCATGATAAACCCACCTGGGTTAGAAACCCTAAAGAAAAGGTATAATGCCTCTCGTCTAATTGGTTTTAGATCCCAAAGGAAGACGCAGAACTAAACTTGGATTTATTCAAACGATATTTCACTAAAAAGCTATTCAAGAAGATTAATAAGTTGGATAACATTACTGTGATTGGTAATTCCTACTAATTATTAGATAGATACACTTATAAAGATAATGCTGGACTTTTCACACAGCATCATCTAGCCCAAGAAAGCAAATCATCAAAGCAGAGCTTGTGTTATTAATGCAAAAGTTTGTGAGGATAGATATCCGGGTGGTTGTTACTGTTTCACGCAAAAACTACTGAAGGGATTTGGATGAAATTCAGCACAGAGATAGGTTAATAGCACATATGCTTTCTTTTTCCCCGAAAAGTGTAGTACCTATGCCTAACCTATTCCCGACGAACCGCGGAGCGCAGCAATTTATTTCTTTCTTAAAACGGACATCTCAACGTGAACAGCTTGGCTATTCTCGGTTTATATCGTCGAAGACATTTATGATGAATGTTTCAGGGAGTTGTGTGGATCCTTGGATGTCAAAGAGCAAGCAAATGTTGAAACAATTCCCAAATGTGGTTTTATTGCCAAATACAAACTACTCTACAATCGTACAGTTACTTAATGAATGGGTGCTCAGGTAGTGTATTTAATATCATGGTTTTATGGAGTTTCAATCTGTATAACAGTGTAAGTAATCACTGCGGCTTTTAAAAACAAATACTCTAACAACAAATGAATAACTGAGATTATTAAGTACTGTTCATTTTTTTCACTCCCTAACCCACTCCCTAACCCATTTTGAATGAAACCTGAAATAGGTGCATATCTTGACTAAACTGACTAGGCTATTTAAAACTCAAGCTACGTTACGGATAAACAGTACTCTTGCTTCTAACTTTATTGAATGGTTTCTTTTTCAGTAACCACGTAATACCACATGACTTCAGCGTGAGCAGTCTTGCACAAGTCCTACAAGGTTATAGCTTTGGCTACCTCAAACAGTTCTTGGAGGGTTTCCTTACGGCTGAAAGAATTAGATGGTATCTATGCTTTTCTTTATGATTAATGATGAATAAAAGAGCTAGAAAAAAAATGAAGAAAGTAGTTCGTATGAGTAATATTTCATTTCATTGCAGGATTTCATCAAATGGATTTTCCCCGCAAGATGTATTCAATGTCATTCTCGAAGATAACGTAGAGAAAGTTGTAAGTTATCAAAATTCCGAACTAGTGTGAGTGCGGAAGCTAGTCATCATTTCCCTGCCCCTATCTCACGCTAAGTGGGGTTGGCACAACATGTTTTCTTCTTCCACTCACTCCTATCACTCTTCAACTGTGCTTTCACTCCACTTCTTTTAAATTTAATTCATCTCTCACACAATCTACATCACATACTACTTCTTCAGCCTTCTTCTTCTTGCATACCCAGCCACACTCATATTCATAGCTCTTTGGTAAGTGCGGACGGAAGCTAGTATAAATAGCTAAAATTATTGTGCAATTTGCAGGACTACCCAAAATATCTCAAATGGTACTCCGAAAGAACCGCGTGGGGTAAGAGGGAGAGGCTACATCATGAAGAGCAGCAGGAGTTCAAACAAGCGCTGAAGAGATGGGCCTTGAAGAAAGAGATGGAGAAACGAAAGGCACAGAACAAAACTTGACAGTAAAATGAAATGTTCCAAGTTTGTTTGTTTTGATGTAGTAGGGTTATTTGAACCATGCATTGAATGCATTCGATTTTGTTGTTGAAAGTACGCATGAAAATACTTTAACACATTGTAAGAGTTGGTAGGTATTAAAAAATATTCCATACGAACTCCCTACGTAGGTAGCTATGATTTAAATATCAATGATCCCAGTCTACGGCTCTCTCACCCATTAGCAGTCTAATAATAAAAAGAAATCAAAATATTTACCTGTTTAACTGCAGAAAAAACCAACAAAAACTCAGCAATATCAACCTATTTATTAAAATAGCATTTTTTACGATAAGCTGAACAAATACCATTCAAGTGTCGATTCATTCTACCCCATTCGCGGGGTAGAATGGGGTAAAATGGGGTGCCGATGCTTATCTCAATGTACCCGCGTTTACTCGTGTTCGAGGGTCGCTGATGTGGCAACTTTTATTACTTTATTGCGAAAAAATGCTAACTTTCACGGGGTTTGTAGGGTGTACATGCTTGAAGATTTTTATGAGATACTTCAATATATTTTTACTAGCTGCGCTCCCGCGGTGTGACCCGCGATCCATCGGGATTTTTTTAATTTTTTCTGTATAAAAGGTAGCCTTCCCTGGGATACAACCTTTAACTATGCCAAATTTCAGCTTAATCTGTTCAGCGGTTTCAAAACAGATTTTTTCAGAACAGAGTCAAACAGATAGACAGACAGAGTTACTTTCACATCCATACTAATATTATAAATGTGAAAGTAACTCTGTCTGTCTGTCTGTTTGTTACGTTTTCACACCCAAACCACTGAATAGATTAAGCTGAAATTTGGCATAGTTAAAGGTTGTATCCCAGGGAAGGACATAGGCTACTTTTTATCCCGAAAAAATTAAAAAATCCCGAGGGACCGCGGGTCACACCGCGGGAGCGCAGCTAGTTTATAATATTAGTATGGATAGTATGGAAGTATGGATATAGATACATAAGCTAACAAAGATCTTTTGTGGTTCGAGATTCAAACATACACAAAATGAGTTATAGGAAAGTACTTACCGATTGCGGAATATGCCAGATTAACTCGGAAAGTGTCCTAGGTTTCGGCTTGATGCATTTCTTCTCAGCTTTATGGATTCAATTAGCCTTTCAGTTTTCAATAAATTGCAAACCTGCAAACGATAATTATGATTGATTTACTAAAATAAAAAGACTGAATGAATTCATGCACACAATAATGACAATAATGTCTATCATAATTCAACTCCTGATAAACCACACGGTACGTAGGTACATAAACGCAAATGTAGTAAAATTGAAGGCTTTTGATCAACACTGAGATTCAGAGCTAAAGGTACAAGTGGCTACTTACCAAATAACCTGGAATCAACAAAATTCTGACGAATCCATGGTCACCCCAGCTCCACCCTTTTAATATTCGAGGCTAGTATTTGAAATTAATTTGATTCGGTTAAATATTTCCACCGCCAACTTAATTATTGTTTGAGTTTCGCCTTTTAGCCCGATGTGTTTGCTCGGCTTGCCGCAGCGGTATTTTTAAGAGCTTTTAAGGGTAGATTATTTATTTTAATACTAGCTTTTCCTGTGTCTTTGGCTATTAGGAGTATTTAATTTGTTTTTTTTTTCTAAGACCGTAGAAATATGATAACATGAGTGGAGTTTATATAAGTTTTATTTTTAAATACATTGGTAGGTACGGTCAGTGTCACCAAATGGTAACCCCCCCTGCTTGCAGTACAAACCGCTTTACTAGGGATTTGGATTTAGGACCAATTGGTTACGCTGACTGGTAACTGCATGTGATAATATTTTATTTATTCAAATTTAAACTTAAAACGCTTCTAAAAGTATGTTTCTCAAGATTGATACACAACTTTCAAGGCAATATTATGCGGTTATTAATTTTCAAACTCTCGTAGACCAAACAGTACTGATTTATTTACTTAATTATGTAGAAAACAAAATGACGGGGGATTATGAATAAAACAGGAATAAACTTTACAACTTTTAATTTTTTATGAGTCAGTCTTTTAGTTATTAAATACTTTACTACATCACAATAAAAATATACTAAAAATATCTTTATTATATAAGTTTAAAAGAGTACAATAACTATTCAAATAACGTTAACCTAATATTTATTTAAGCGTTATTTTCTAATACCGATACTATTTTGCTATTAAGCGATATTTTATCAATATCTATAACATTGTTTTAATCGGATTAACGTTATTATATTGTCAAGTCTCCTTTTTCACAACCATTCCTTGATACTCTTTCAAATGTATAAATTCAGTTAGTATGTCCAAAATGCCCATTACGCCCATGGCCCTAATACCCATTGGCCATTAAACAATACATATCATACGCATATCATCGGTCAATCTTTTGATCAAACATATGAAAAAACTTGGCCTTTACATCTATACTAGATGATTTATACAGCGTCAGGAGGCAATCCATGCCTACACTTAACGGGACGCTGCAGTACCTGGGACATTGTTTGAGATGCAATAAGCTTGTCCAGCACCTAAACCATCCTCTCAGCTTAATCAGCCGCCCACAGGAGAGACGACGTCAATACGTGGAGCTGACTAAAGTAAGTAAGTTCGCATGAGCCATTGGCCAACTCTGGTGACGGAGTATTTAGGCCGCTTTAAGGCCTCCGTCATGGCTTAACGACTTAAATAGCCGGGACCGACGATTTAACATGTTCTCCGAAGCTCGGCAGGAGCTGACTAAGCTGCGGGTTTCCTCACGATGTTTTCCTTCACCGTTAAGAGCTCGTGTTATACATACAAATTTTCCAAACATATGAGAATACTATCTAAATCTAACACTAATAATCTCTCAAAATATAGCACTGCGGGTTACACTTGGAGAACCGATGAGGCCGGTTGGATATGGCCATTGCCTCAATGTCCAACTTGGCCAGATGTTCTTTCGTGTTGGCCCCTTCCCTCACAGCTGGTAGATCGTCCTTCTTGAGCACTCCGGCTTGCAAGTAGCCGAGAAGTGGAGGTGCGTGTTCCTTTATTATCTTTTTACGCTCTTCCGAGACTTCGGTGCGCCTGGAACATAATTTGTAATCAGACTAGCTTTGCAACTTTGAATACTGGGATGTCGTTACAAACTAGTTATTGGAAAGTATTTATAACTAGACTAGCTGTTTGAGACTTCGCCCTCATTGAATGCTGTGCTAATTTTCCTATACAAACTGCGATCGCTTCCTCCGTGATTACTTTAAAAAAAGTGGCCCTTCACAAAAAATATGCGAATTTTTGAAACTTGCAATAGATGTAGATCGTAGCCTGGAATAGCATGGGCATGTATTATTTACTATTTTCAATAAAATAAGCATTTTATAGGTTTTGAGAGTGAAAGAAATTGATGATTAGAAAGACGTGACATAAACTCAGTTTTAAAATGTAATTTGGATCATTATTTTCCTTGTCGTGTCACCAGTTCCTTCGAAAGAGTTCTGTTTTTAACTAGCTGTTTGTTTCAGGGTTATTTTTAAACTTCAAAATATTTTTAATTAAAATGAACATACCATGCTTTATCACAATCCCAAACATTCTGTGCCCTAGCCTCTTCTAACGCGTGGTCTTTGGCGCGTTTCTTCGTATTGTCTGCGATTTGCTTCAACAGTTGTTGCGAGTACGCTCGCCCCTTCTCTTTCTTCTTCCTCTCCTTCTCTCGCTCTTTCTCTTCGTCTTCCACCATTTTTGCGTCAGCCTGTAAAATAATGGAGGACATTTTTGTAACGAAGTTCCTTTTCGAACGGTATCTAGGTACATACATATGTCAAAACGTCACAGTGCGAAGTGCGCAGACGCGAGTCCATAGATTATTGCATTGTTAGTACGGATGAGCGTTTCTAGAATTTTAATATTTGACAATATTTTATCTGACAAATGTCAAAGTTGAAACTTCGTTCCAACCGAGTGTTCCACGACACTCACGTAGTTTTTTTTTTCGTTTAAAAATAGACGTACCTTCTTCCTAAAATCAGCCTCTACAACCTTCTGTTCCGCCGCCAACTTCTTCCTGTTATTCATCTGGTCGGTGAGCGCGGCCTTGGTCTCCCTCTTGACCCGCTCCTTCTTGTCCCGCTCCGCGATGTCGTCGTTGCAATTCTTCTCTAACGCCTCTTGTTCTTGCAGGAGTTTTATTATGTTAGCACGCTCTAGACGGACCGCCTACAATGATAGAAGAAATTCACTAAAACGCCTTTAGGTGGTCTAGAAACTTCATCAATAATTCTATACGTCAATTTATATTGCTCATTGATGGTTAGAGTTATTTTGTTAAAGTAGTTTAGTAAAGTAGTTTTAGTTAAAGTACCTCGTCTGCCAATATTTTAGCTGCGATGCGCTGATTTAGTTCTTCTTTCTCCTGCATTTTTCTTTCTCTCGCTGCAACTCTGCAAAACGTAAAAAAAAAATACATCAAACTGCATTTTATAAAACTCGATAGCGCGGGATTTTGATTGGTTGAGAGTTGAGACGCACGAGGTACGTGCGAGGTTCTTACAACTACAGACAGAACAAGAAAAGTATCTTACATGGAAGAGCTTCTATCTGAAGCAGCCTTCTTCTGCTCCTCTATCTGCCTCTCCTCGATGACCACCATTTGCTTCTGCTTCTGCTTCCATGCTTCGCGCGCCTTCTTGAACGTCACCATCTCGTTGCGGGTCCGTTCCATCAGAACATGCTTTTGTTTGAGCTCTCTGGAATTTAAATAAAACAATTTTAAGCACTCCCAATATTTTATGTTGATAGGGACTTCAATGCTTTAATGATTTAGCTTGCTCAGTCAAACATTCTGAGTGGTCACAAAAGTGGATTGGTGATTGCTAGTGGCATTGTGAACTGAGCGCTTTTGTGATTTGGGTGTATGTTAAGCCATGACGGCGGCTTAAGGTGGCACAAAAACTTCGTCACCAATGTTGACACTCAAGTATTTATTCCGTAAGTGCATATGGTGAACAACAAGATATAGGGAATCATGTGCTATCATAGGCCTTGTTGTGTAACTAAACTGGCAACCGTCATCAACTTCATTTTGACATTTGAAACCTAGCCTGGACTTCAATTGTCATTTTCGTATTGTGTAATTGGTTGACGACAACCGGGAATCGATTTTAAGTTAGACAAAAAAAAGGCAGCAGGACGAAGTGTGTGACTATATGGATATAAAGTATCTATCTATCTTAGGCCTTTACATCTATATTAGATGATTTATACAACGTTAGGAGGCAATGCCTACACTTAACGGGAAGCTGTTTGAGTTGGAATAAGCTTGCCCAGCACCTAAACCATCCTCTCAGTTTAATCAGCCGTCAATACGTGTGGAGCTGACTAAGCTACGGGTTTCCTCACGATGTTTTCCTTCACCGTTATGAGCTCGTGTTAAAGCGCATATAAATTTTTCAAAACGAAAAATCCAGCAAAGCACGGCCGGGATTCGAACCCACGACCTTCGGATTGAAAGTCGAGGCACAACCCCATTCGACCAAGACGGCTCTAACTATCTATAGTTATTCACCTTTGATCTTCATCAGCAATAGTCC
This sequence comes from Epirrhoe tristata, assembly GCA_951394285.1. Taxonomy (NCBI): domain Eukaryota; kingdom Metazoa; phylum Arthropoda; class Insecta; order Lepidoptera; family Geometridae; genus Epirrhoe; species Epirrhoe tristata. The sequence continues at coordinate 10,795,715 of OX596144.1, read as the reverse complement.
TCATTATATCCTCCAGCATTTTCTTCTCAACCAGACTATCCTCATAAATACATTGCCGTTCCATCTCTCGGTTGACAAGCTGTGATTGTAAGTCCAGTTTGTACTGTGAAGTCCGAGCAATCTTCTCTCGGTCTTCCCTTTCTTTCGCCTCCTTGTCATTGTAGAGGGCGTTAGCGAGGATTGAGTTTGCGTGTTTTTCCTCTGCCTTAAAGACAAAGAAAATATGTTCATAACAACATAGGAATTGTGGAACTCATTGCCGGGCTCTGTATTTCCCGAAAAGTAAAAACGTAAACAGGTTCACGACTGTATCCCCAAGGTGCGGTAGACATTCTCTCAGATCTTTTTATGGTACTTATTCCAGATCCTTTGAAGAAAAGTACAATATCTTATCTTCAAATCAAGAGTAAATTGGTTCCTTCTAGGAAAGCATGCTTCATTTTAGACCTCACTAACTGTAAACTGTACCGTGTATCTACACAATTTTATGTGGGTGAAAATACGGCTACCCTCAGCATTTGCATATTATATTCTTATATTATATTCTCTTATAAGTAAATAATACAATATTAACTCATATCCTTCCAGATCTGAAAAGATATTTGCAGATCATACAAAAATTTGTACAGGGAGGGGATTGAACCGGCATCTCTCTACATCACCTGCAGCCTTCACCTATTACATCATATGTTGTAGGCACAAATATGTAGGCAACTGTGTTTAAAATAAGTAACTAATACATACGCACAATCAATCTTTACCTCTCTGAAGTAGCTGCGCAGAACCCATTGTTGATGACGCCTAAAATCGTGCTATCTCGCTTACTCTACCAAACCTGCGCAATCGTCTATTGCACCTAACTTCAGAGAGCTGAAAATCCGTTGTGCTTAATATAAATACCTTATCCTGTAACCTCTTGTATTCATTATGCAAGATCTGCTGCCGGAGATCTCGGCACACATATCCAGCTTGCAGCTTCTTACTCAGCTCCCTCAACCCTGGATCTCGTTCACGAAGGTAATGTCTTCGGAGTAGCTCACAGGACTCTTCACGACGGACCTTGGCTACCTCTATGCCTAGAGCTATCTCTTTCTCTGCTCTCGCATTCACTATTGCTGCATGGTCCGTTCTCTGAAGAGGAGAAAAGTTTCTGATGAGGCTGGAAAATTTCCCATACGCTTACTTATTATGTTGAAAAGATGAGGAGCCAACAGGCTAGCATGGTATGGGCATGTAATGAGAAGAGAAGAAGGTCATGTAACAAGGAGAGTGCTTGGTATGAATGTTGAATTACGAGTAGAGGTAGGCCAAAGAAAAGATGGATGGATTGTGTAAAGGATGACATGAGTAAAAAAAGAGTGAGTGTTGAGATGACGGCTGATACCTAGAGGAGAATGGAAGAAGAACACATGTTGTGCCGACACCAAATAATGTGGGAAAAGGGCAGGAAGATGATGCTTATTATGTTGAAAAGCAAACCTCCTGAAAGTCCTTTTCCATCTCCGCCTCTCGTTGTATCAAGGCAAGGCAGCGGCCCATTCTGCCGTCTTCCATTCGGCTGTTCAGCCATTGGATGTCCAGGGCTCGCTGAAAGAACTCCAATTCCTTTCGCCGGGCTTCGGCGATTGCGTTCCTTTGAAGCTCATTCTGTTGAAACAAGACCTTAGTTTGTTACAGGTTTCGATTAAAAACTAACAAAGACAGTAAAAACGGATAGCTCACCATGATTGTAGAATTTGTCGAAACAACTAAAAAAATATAACAATGAAAAGAGCAGTGAAATATTTGAAAACTCAAAATAAGTTTTGAAATTGAAAATTCGAATTTGTTTTGATTAATTGAATGAATGAATACTTTTGTAAACAGAACGAAAAGAATGAACGCGAAACCACAGACAACTGACTGACAAGGCCGATTACGCCGTTAGTACACCGACGCATTCGCATGCAAATGCGAAGCGATGCGAACCCACATCTCACTCTAGCACATAGCTAATGACATAGGTGCGTCCTTGTCGGATGCGATCTGTCGATGTACTAACCCTGTTTGCCCTGTTGGCCAAAAGATGTTATGTACCATCCATCTGAATGTTGTGAAACGATGTTAGCGACATCTAGTAAACACCTATTCCATTAATTAGTTTCCTAATTTTGCCTACTATTGCTAACAGATGGCAGTACTAGTAGTTAAACCGAAAAGCATTTATTATTAACTGTTTTTTAAGCTATGTCCTGAAAATAATAAAGTGGACATTAAATATTCGCCCATATTTATGCACATTTGAGCTGGATTATCATGCAATAAATGCAGAAAAATCCAGAATAAAAAAAGCCTTGTAAGAGCCATCTATGGCCACCTCAGAGTACTACAAATCACGTCTTTTCGAAACACCTTTAGCGCCCTCACGGCGCTAGGGTGGCGATTTTTCTGTCATTCGCGAAAGTGCATCACGGGGGCAGCACGCATCTGGATTTTCACGTGTGATATCAATCAGCTGCAACCAAATTCGGATGCAGATTGTGGTGTATTGAAATAAATACGTACGGTTATGAAAAAGTGATACAATGTCTGAAGGTAAAAGTGCGTTGTTCGCGAAAACTGTGCAAAAACATGCCGGGCGGGCGAAGGAAAAGGTATTTATCGCATATCCATTTACTTGCAATGTTTTTACGAGGTGATTGGTTCATGAGAGGTTTTGCTAGTTTGTTGACGTGAAAGTTGCATGTTGAAGAGCTGGCCACGTCTCTCCACGTCTGGGTTTTTCTCCTGTCTATAAACTGCCGGTTCTAGGGCGTCGAATTTCACCTGTTGATCCGTGCTTAATACACCTGTATTTATCGTTGTTTGTTTACAATATCCGTGCGATATAACAATAATATAAATCGTGAGTCTTATTGTAGCTATGCAGGCGATGCTATCGTCTCCAGGGAGTAGCTGTTCTATTTATAGTGCTCAGCGAACAGTGATAATTTTGGCCCGTCTACTGACCTCATGGTACCAACTGTTCTTCCTGACCTATCGCTCGGTGGCCATTGTAAAGTAATGAGATCATATTTTATTGCACAAGACTCTAGGGAAGAGTCTGATTTAAAAATAACACGCTAGAGACAGCCGACTGAACTGTCATGTTGGTTCGCTGAAATAATTTTATTTCTACCCGAGACTATTTTTAAGTATAGTTTGTCTCTTTCTTATGATTCAAAGTGTAGGATTCTTGTTCTGAGTATGTTGATCTAATAAAGATGGCTGACCTAGTTAATAAAACACCTTTAGTTTTCAGGACCTATAAAAGAATTCAAGTAAACCAAGCATTCTAAAACTCTTTACGGTTTTAAATGTAGCCCGCACATATATTAAAGATAAAATATTCAATCAATAAAAGTCACCGGCCACTTACCCATTTGCCTACAAAAAACCTGATTCGACACAGTCACTGTAGGCTATTGACCCTAGGTACCTGGCAGTAAGCCCATCTTCTGCAAACTATGGCCAATACCTACCTACCCACATACCTACATGCATGTGTTCTACATTGTTTAAGAGCTTTCTTGTAAACAGAAAGCTCAGAATTTACCTAGATTAAATGTAAAAAAATCAGCATTAAATAAATATGGTAACTCAAGTTCTACCATTGAGGAATGTATTATGACCTACCAACTTATCTTGCTACCTACATAAATACCTAAGTACATCAGCTTACACTTTGTGATGAGCTTAGTTCCACTGTAGTGTGTAACTACTTGATTGAGAATGAGGAGTTCAATCAATTATTTTCTATGGTTCTCAATTCTCATGGTGACAAAGTCTAAATTCATCATCAATATCATTTTGTAGGAAGCTCTATATCGTTTTAATTTAAGCTGGCTTGTCTTAGTGGTTTGATCAGGGGCACGTCCAAATACATATTCAGCGTGTACCTCTATTTTGCAGAAGGTAGCAACTCAAAACTCGCACTCGAACTCTTTTGATAAACATCATAATCATCATCATCATCATCTTCCTCCATCATCATCACTACATAGTATAAAACAAAGTCGCCTTTTCTGTCCCTATATCCCTATGTGCGCTTAAATCTTTAAAACTACGCAACGGATTTTGATGCGGTTTTTTCCAATAGATAGAGTGATTCAAGAGGAAGGTTTATATGTATAATACATGCATCATATACTAAAGCAACATTGCTAATTTTAGAGGTTTCTAACGTGATGTCGTAAATTAACCTATTTTTTTGGGCTTATTTATGCCCGTGCAAAGTCGGAGCGGGCCGCTATGTTTTTATATACAACGTTCATAGTTTTTCTGTAGTGTATTTAATTTAGTATCAGCATTGCACCCGTGCGAAGCCGGGGCGGGTCGCTAGTTTGATAATATAGTAAAGTATTAAGTAAATTGTGAAGAAGGCCCTTACCGTGCTAAATTCCCTGCAGTTTCTTAGGACGCGACAGTCGATCAGCGTTAATGCGCCGCGCCTAGCATTCTACGCGTTTAGGATGTCCGGTTATAAAAAAATCATTCAACATGTAGAACACTTCAAAGTAAAATACGTCAAGTTATTTCCAGCGTCATGATGAAGTAAATTGATTTATTTTACGCAGGTTTCACTTTCGAGTATTCATATCGTAAAGGAGATTAAATTATTACAATGACCACTAGCCGCTGAACGGTCTCGTGGTTGGTCCAGAGGGGAATGGTGGGACGAACTAGATAAACACAGTACTACCTACTACCACTTCAGTTTACCGCCAATGATGTTTTTCAAAAGGGTGAGGGTCACTCAACCACAAGACAAAAAAAACAATTTGGCTGACCTACCCATGGCCGTAATAATATCGTCTCGCACCACTCATCCCATCTTCAAAACACAATTCAATTTGTGTAAAAAAAAATTTCTCTTTTCTTCAACATCGTGAAACTCATCTTTCATGAATTTGTGCCATCAAGTTATTTTATAGCTGAAACCCTCCATGTACCTACCTACTTGTGTTCTTTCTCCGGCAGTTTATTGAGAAGACTTGCGAGTTGTTACTACCAGAAAAGTATTTCGTAGTTGAATACCCCAAGTCCCTGTAACTTATTTACGCACTTCAAGCAATTTAATCCCACCTTTCTGTTGTTTATATCCCAGTAGTATCCGAGTATCCCAGGTCTTTTTACTGGGCCTTCTTTTATATAATCTACTTACCGTACTAGCTAAAGCTTCCACGAAATTAAGCAACGTAGGGGACAATGGCACGTTCAGTTGCCATCCTGTGTTTTGGAAGGCATGAAAAGGTTTCTTCCTTCTAAACGGTGTTTGGTCAGCCACAAAACTAGCTTTATCTGTACTCTAGATAAAGTCACACATGTGTTCAAACATTTGTTCAAACATTTGAAGCTAGGTCTGACGCCGGGGTAATACGAAGCTACTGTTTGTATACCTACCTGTGTTGATCCCAAGGTGCCTCATTGTACTGCCTACACGAACCATAGTATGAACTCTAGCTACACTACGATCAGTCACGTGCTCCAAATCAATTTTACTAGACTTTCCGTACCTCAGCTTTTCTGAATGAGTGATACTATTCATAAATTTGTTTCACTCTGTACATGTACACTGATCACGTCACTTAAAATGGCAGTGTTGTGTGAAAGTAACTGATAGTTAGGTCAGCCTATAATATTCCACTTTAGCAAGACTTGTGAAATTGTGCGGTGTTCAAATTCAATTTGTCCGGTGCAAATTGCTAGATTTACTAGAGATCATGATAGATATTGCTGGTTATATCACTATGCTTTTCTAAAACATTGTTTAGACATTCTAAAGCAAGGTGGTCAATATTTGAAGAGAGAAGAGTGTCCAATAATTCTTGTTTAACAATTTTTACTGTCAAACCATTTGAGTACCTTTGCGCAGCGTGAATTTCTACACAAAGTCTTGATAAATTTCGATAGTGAAATATACTATTAGTAGGTAGTATGTTTTTCGACACAGGAACTCTACAGAAGTTGAACCTATAATCGAAGAAAAACGTCAGTAGTAAAGATACCACTATCAAAGTAACGCGAAAATTAGAATTAAGTACTAACTTAAAAATAATGTCCTTTGGTAAAAAATACGTTTATTATTAGCTTATTTAATCATGCAACAGATCTTAAACTGTGTGGGAGTACTTGAACTTTTGTGTACAACACTTTCTTCGATTCATGTCAGACCGTGGAAAACATAGAATTCGTGATGTGCAACTCAATGAAAGTCGAAATTTTTGTAGTGCAATCGCTTTGTAGAGCAAAACTACAGGATATTTAAAATCATTGTTTCTACAGTTATGTGAATGCCATTTAGTGTTCTAAAATATCTTCGTTTTAAAAATAACAATTTTATTCAATGGTTTCCAATGTCGCCGGGAAGGATGTAATGTAATGACTGTGTCAAAGAGAAGAAATAATTAAACGCTGAGATAATGGCTGATCGAGTATAGTGGAAGAGGAGAACCTGATGTTCCGACACACGTGGAATAAAGGAGATGGTGGTTGCCGTCATTATTATATTTATAGGTTGTTGAAAATTATCAATAGATGCCTATTATGGTTATCGTTAGTCAATAATGTGTGGTGGGTGGACTGGGCATGCCGAATTTCCGCTATCCCTAAAGGTTAATTTTTATGTGTCCACAAATTTGGTGCGCCTAAATAAACAAGTTATTGCTTGTAAAATTTTGCGCACGAAGGTTATTTGCTAAATATTTAAGTAAGATTTTTACCTAGAAAACAGAAAATATGTATCTTGAGGAAACCGGCATGTCGAAAAATCGAAAAATTCTGAAGTCTCAAGTGCACGAAAGGAGTTTTATTGAGGCTAAAGGATTTAAGCCTTTCATAACACTGGTTCAACCAAAAAGGTACCATGCTAAATCTATGGGTTCAACCAACTAGTGACACAAAAAAAGAAGGAACAGGCACAAGTAACTCAGATACAAGACTTTTTGTCGTCCAAGTGTGGCACAAAAGATTCATCGAAATTGACAATAGAGATAGAATTGGCAATCATCGTATGATATTGAGACCGGACTCTGATATCGAATAGGTATGATCTGAAGCTTAGTTTTGGTCATAGGATTAGATAACTTTCAGTTCGTAGCAGTGTTTATAGGCATTTATATTTTCGACTAGCGAAACCGCGAACTAAAAAAAACCTTATCAAATCATTAATTTTGATTTATCAAAATACTTATAAGTCCTGAAGATTCGATTTACATACATGATAATTGTCATATCTAGCCCATTGTATTCCACAGCTGGGCAAAAGAACCTCTCTTATATCTCCACCTATCGCGGTCTTGTGCTATTTCGACCCATGCTTTATTAAATGTGTTATGTTCGTCACGCCAGCTCTTTCTTGGTATCATAACATGATCTTAGAAACTGTCTATTAACTTCAAGCCAAGGGAAAATACTGTGTGACTGGTTAGTTTTACAGCCTTTCCTTAGGTTAGTTGTAGAACGCGTTGGAACTTAATCACCAGTCGAGTTTGTGACCTCTGATAAGCTCATTCTCTTAAAGATTTTATTTATTACTAAAACTATTTTACAAGAGCCCTTAGTGCATTGGCACAAGTTAGCCTGTGTCGCGGGAGATAGGGTGTATGTATATACTAAAAAAGGTTACCAATATACTGAAACGAAATCATCTATTAAACACTTATTTGTTGTGGTTCTTGATCAGTACCTGTCATGTCTCAATCTATCTGAGTTCGGAGTAATTTTGGCTTAGATAGCTCCTCCGGTTTCGTGAGTATCTCTGCCATCAATGGATTTCGTTTCGTAAAATCTAAGTATAAGTAAACCTTGTGTTAAATCACGAAAGAGAGAGATGGAGTGATATTGGGAGACCTTTACCCAGCAGCTGTGGGTTGATTAAAAAATCTTTTATCAAATTTTCTTAACATGTTTGAAACATTACCACCAACGACAAGTTCCTTGGACCATGTATTGTAGGTAGACTATTATCACTAACCGTAATGACCCTAGTGACTCACGAACAAGTTACTGGCTTATAATATTAATCATTTGTTTAACAAACTTGTTTTTACTTGACGGTGTGATAGCTAGATTAATAGGATGAAACTGTGGATGGGGTCAAAGTTGGATTATCGGAATCGGCTGATAGGCAGGTATAGGATTTATCAATAATGTAGGTAGTGTGATGATTATTATGTGTTTGTCAGCCATAACTTAATTTAGAAATTCAGCCTTTTTAAAAATAGATTGTGATTTTTTTTCCTATTTCTTCCCAAAAACCTAAAATCCCTTGAACTTCTGCATTTATCGAAAAATCCCTAGCTCATGTAAATCTAGAGTTATTAAAAATCAAACTTGTTTTGTTTTGCACCCTGTTTCGATCTTATCACGTCTCTATATTTGATGTGTAGCTAACACGATTATAAAATCGTCAAAGCCTAGGAGGTGACAATGCAAATTTCACCACGTTAATCTTGCGTCTCTCGACATCTCTATCTCGTCCGCATAAAGTTGTGATTCAATCAGCAGCGATGCTGATCAGGAAGGTCGGGTAACTGTGCAAACGTCATGGGAACAGTGAATGCCCTCAGAATTGTGTTTATTGTTATGTGGAAATGTTTGCGATCGAATGAATGAGCTTTATGGTACGAGGGTCTTGAGGTGAACTGGTTCTGAAGAGAAATCTAGAAATTATGATACCGGACTTTTACACTTGGGAATTCAAGTAGGGTCATCTCTTGAATTGTCTTAATATATTTTCATCGTGTAGCCCAGGGTCCATAATAATCTAGGTGAAGATGGCACGTTGGGTTGTCGTCACAGTTAAGGCGGCAGGAAATGTTTTAAGATGCTCAGGATTTCAAGATAGAAAAGGGCTATGCCCAGCAGTGGGAGATGGCAGCCAGAGACGCAAATAACGATGACGTATTTCCTTTGCTATTTTAAATACTGGCTATGAAACTTGAACATGAAACCAAAATAGGCTCGATGATAGCTATTAAGTTTGAGTACCAATGTTGTCCAACCAGGACTAGATCCGAACCGTTAGGCACAGAACTAATAAAAGTACGCAGAAGAACTTGCTATTTACTGTAGTTACCTACAGAGGGTATTTACACAGTATAGTAATGTTTTTTAAGGGAAGATCTACAAGACCGTTATAAGACCAGTCGCGATGTATGGATCAGAGTGTTGGGCAATGAAGAAGATGGATGAAAGGAAAGTGCATGTAAATGAAATGCGAATGTTAAGATGGATGTGTGAGGTAACACGGTTAGATAAGATAAGGAATGAGTATATCAGAGGAAGTTTGAAAGTGGCACCTATTTCTGAAAAGGTGAGGAGTGCTAGGCTATCTTGGTATGGACACGTTATGAGGAGGGATGAAAACCATGTTACCCAAAGAGTTATGAAGATGAGTGTGGCTGGGTATGCAAGAAGAGGAAGGCCGACGAAGAAGTGGTTGGATTGTGTGAGAGAGGATATGAATGTAAAAGGAGTGGATGCACAATTGACGTGTGATAGGAGTGAGTGGAAGAAGAAGACATGTTGTGCCGACTAGAGATGGGTAATGGGTTTAAACCCATTCTTCCCATTCGGGTTATAACCGGGTTGTTTGGGTTTAAACCCGGTTTTAACCCATTATCACCCATTTTGCTGGGTGAAAATGAGTTTTGTTATAAAATGTGTAGTAAAAGTAGTGTTATATTTTAACAGACGTGTTGGCCGAATGGGGTTGAGTCACGATTTTCAATCCGAAAGTCGTAGGTTCGAATCCTGGCCGTGCAAATTTATATGCTCATTAATACGAGCTCTTAACGGTGAAGAAAAACATCGTTAGGAAACCCGCAGCTTAGTCACACCACCGTACCACACGTATTGACGTTGTATTTCCTGTGGATAAGGTCGATTAAGCTGAGAGGATGGTTGGATGAACAATGTCCCAGGCACTACGGCGCGGCCGGGGCGTCCCATTGAGGGCAGGCATAGGTTGCCTCCTGCCGACACTTTGTTTTTTTTTTAAGTGAAAACTTCTTTAACTGCGTTGGGCAGTTTGAGTTGGATGAGTAAAACCTTGGATTCGCCTTGTAACGACACCGGCTTAGTACATATCTTGAAATCAATTGTCATTTGTCATCCTAATGGCAATATAAGTCATGTGAAATGAAGAAAAAAATAGCAATATTTGCAAATTTGGTAATGAAATATCCAAGCAGACGCCACGGTGTGCGATTTTGAAGTGATAACCCTGACAAAACGATAACGCGATCTAATGTACCAGTAGCGCCATCTAGTTCTGTACTCGGTAAACTTTTACGGCAATATTTTTAAATTTATAAAAGCTCATTTCCTAAACGGGTGAAATGTAGAATATAGTAGGTAGTAGTTTAGTGGTGGTGATGGTTGGTTCTGATTTCGAATAAAATGGCAAACAAAATAAGGCATGAACAAATTTTCGTTCAGATTTTTGATGCAACTGTATTCATTCAAATATTATGTTTTAAAAAGTATACAGCATTAAAATCACTAGGTATTATACTTACCTAATTGTTCAAGTTTTCACTTCTGGTCGGCACTTCCAAAGTGCCACTGGTTTTTTTCATTTTCAAAAAAATTTGAGTAACTTTGGTTATTTTATTTAGACGAATCTAACGATAGTTAATTTAAATTAAATGTCGAAAATTCTAAATATAGGTAATTAGGTAGGTACTTACTTAGAACATGTTTATCATTAATTTCAATCATGCAATCATTAAATTCAATAAAAAAATCTAGAGTAGGTGGTGTGTCACAAAAAGTGGCGGTCAGGTTCATCCATCCACGCGGTGTCTATGCACACAGTCGTTCGCGTTAGCATCCTATAGTTTGTGATCGTTCGTTCGTCTTTCCTTCAATTTTTTTCTTTCTCAGGCCATGAGCGGGCACGCCCGCAGTCTTACGCTGATTACATCCATATTCATACTAATATTATAAATCTGAAAGTAATTCTGTCTGTCTGTCTGTCTGTTTGTTTGTTACGCTTTCACGTCCAAACCATTGAACAGATTAAGCTGAAATTTGGCATGGATAAAGATTATACCCCTGGGACGGACATAGGCTACTTTTTTATTTAAATACTAGCGGAACGCCCGCGACTTCGTTCACGTGGTACATATCAACATAGCCCTTATCACTTGAGTAAGCTTAAGCTTTTCATCACATTAACTAAACTGAGTGACTGTGACTGCAAGTTCAACTTTGATGACTGAGTCTGAGTCCTAATCTCACTCTAAATCTGACCCTCAATCTAACCCTTATCTCGCTCTCACTCTTAATGTGACTCACAATCTCACTCTCACATTTTAATCTGCCGCCCCCCCATAAACTCACAAATCCATAAATCCATAAATCCATTAACCCCACTTCCAATCTCACTCCCACTTAAGAAATACCACACATACTTAATCACCGCCAACACCCTGTTTCAGGAATTATTTACAGCCCTCCCTTTCAACCCACCCCCTAAATACAAAAGTTCACCCCACCCCTACGAAATCCTAAAATGCAGCAGAAGAAGAATGTACCCTCCAAGTTTCAAGTTTTTAGGACTTATGGTTCTCATAGCAACTGTTACTCCCTCTTTCACCCCCTTTATAGTGGAGTAAAAAAAATATATATAAAATATTACTCAGTACTCACACATAGCGAGTTTCCAGCGAATCGGACCACGCATTCAAAAAACCCATACAAACATTAACACCCCCTTCTAGGGGTAGTAGGTAGTTTTGAAGCTTTTTGAATGCAGACTTTCATTAAAACTGTTGAACTATCATAATTCTAAATTTCATGTCTCTAAGTGCCAGGAATATGATTTTATGATTTTTTCCCGTTATTTCCCACTTATCCCACATTATCCCATTTCCCCCCACTTTATCCCGCATCATCCCATTTTTCTCGCTTGATCCCGTTTTTTCCTGCTTTTTCCACGCTTTATCCCGAATTATCCCGCTTTATCCCACATTATCTCGTTTCTTTCCTGCTTTATTCCTCTTTTTCCCAGTTTACCCCGCTTTTCCCGCATTATACAGCTTCTTCCCGCTTTATCCTGCCTTTTCCCTGCTTTATCCCGCTTTTACCTCACTTTATCCTGCATGATCCTGTCTTTTCCCAGTTTATCCCACTTTTTCCCGCTTGATCCTACTTTTCCCCCACATTATCCCTCTTTTTCCCGGTTTATCCCACTTTTTCCTGCTTTTCCCCCACTTTATCCTGATTTTTCCCAGTTTATCCCGCTTTTTTCCCACTTTATCCCGCATTATCCTGCTTTTCCCCAGTTTATTTCGCTTTTCCCCCGCTTTATCGCGGTTTATCCTACCTTTTCCCCACTTTATCCCACATTATCCTGCTTTTCCCCAGTTTATCCCGCTTTTCCCCAGCTTTATCCCGTATTACCCCGCTTTTTCCCAGTTTATCCCCCTATTCTCCCGCTTTTTCCCGGTTTATCCCGCATTATCCAGCTTTTTTCCTGTTTATCCCGCTTTTCCCCCCGCATTATCCCGCTTTTCCCCCCGCATTATCCCGCATTCTCCCGGTTTATCCCGCTTCATTCCACTTTTTCCCGCTTATCCCTAATAACGTTATCCCTTCCCCAAATACCCCACTTCCACTCCCAATGGACTTATGGCTCCCATAGAATCTGTACTGTACTTCCCCTTTTTCACCCCCATTAAAGGGTAGATTTTGAAAAAAAACATGCAGCTATTTTTTATTACACTACTGCTAAATACTCATACCGAGTTTCGACCAAATTGAACCACGTATTAAAAAATCCTACGCAAACTTTAACACCCCTTTCACCCCAGTTTAGGGGTAGTTATGAAATTATTAGAGTGCGGAAATTTTTTATTTACATTTTTAAATAATCATACAGAGTTTCAAGCAAATCGGACCACGCATTCAAAAAACCCCATACAAACATTAACACCCCCTACATCCCCTTCTAGGGGTAGTTTTGAATTTTTTTGAATGTAGACTTTCATTAAAAGCGTTGAACTATCATAATTCTAAATTTGATGTCTCCAAGTGCCAGGAATACGATTTTTCATACAATCGTTTTTACCCCTTTTCACCCCTTTAGGGGTTGAATTTCAAAAAATCCCTTCTTAGTACACCCCTACGCACCAAGACGGACATACCCTCAAAATTTCAAGTCTCTACGACCAGCGGTTTAGGCTGTACGTTGTCTATCAGTCAGTCAGTCAGGACAAAGATTCTTATAATAATAGATTTTTAAGGGGGCGTGAAAATAAGGGTTGCAATTTTGTATGGGGAAAAAAGTTGAGCGACCCTGGGCGAGGTCATAAAGATGATGGGTGACCGCCACTTTTTGCTCTGTTTTTGCATTGCAGATTTTTTGTTTTTTTTCTCATTTTGCATGATAAATGATTTTTAAATTAATGATAAACATGTAACATGTATATTTCCACTCATCAATACATCCGAAATTAATTTTTTTTGATATAAAATACTTTTTCCTTGGCTTTGGTTAGAACGCCATCTATATCACCGAGGTCAAAACGGCTTTTTACTTTTTCTCCTAGGTGGCGTTTCTACTATAGCGGAGTCGACCTCCGCTCCGATACGATCATTTCGAGTTTTGAAAGCTACTCCTGTACTTGAATCCTAATAATGTGCAGACGAAGTTGCGCGGGTCAGCTAGTATTAAATAAAAACAAGGAAACCAGGCAGGGACTTCGTTTATTAGTCTTTATTGTCATTAATTACTACTTAAATCGTTTTCACCCGCTCAAACCACCCAGTGGGTGGTTTGAAGTGGGTGATAACTAGGTTATTACCCACCTCAGGGTTTTTACCCGGGTGATTACCCATCTCTGGTGCCGACCCCATTTAGCGTGGGATAAGGTCAGGGGGTGATGAGTAATGTTTTTTAAGAAATTAAAAAGATGTGGTGTTTATAACAATATAACTGTTGTTACTTTTGTTTCTCTACTTCAAAGCTGCTAAACTGTGTTTCATAAGCTGCTCGAAGTTGTGAACTGTGATCCTAGTACAAACAATGTTGAAAGTGTTCGGTGAATACTTTGTAATGCAAATCCGCGATGGTCTATGGTCAATTTCAGTTCTGTCAAGATGAGGAACTTTCTACGGCCTCGTTCGCTACGAGACTCGACTGCCAATTATCCAAACTAAACAAATACGTGTATGGTAATTTACGGGTCATTCATAACCAGTGCTTTCTAGTGAAGCTTACATCCTTGAACAAATGAACCCCTGTTTCAGTTAAGAGAAGATTTCGGACACAATCTTCTCTTTAACTGAAACAGGTCATTTCAGGCTTGTGTTCGATGTCTTCTGAGCTTGCAGGATTAAAATCAATGGATTCGATACAATCATCAAATGGTCCATAAAATAAAGCTACAGAGAGCTTAGATCTCTTTAGCGGAGTTGTGTCAAAGATGATGCGGAGACGAAGTTCTTCACCAGAATTCGCCATTCGCTAATGCTGTAGGTAGATGATAGCCTCACACACGATAGTCTTACCTAATAATAAATCTCGAAGATGGATCCACGCAATTCATTACAACACTAATGTGTACTTACTGATCCCACAGTAACCTATTGCTCAAACAAAACCACAGGTCATTTGCCTACAGTTTTAGAATAAGGGATCTTAAAGAAATGCCGAACAGCACTTTCATTATCCGTTTCGGCGACCATAAATCAAGGTCGGACAATAGATGATCGTTACAAACTGTTACGCTTGCGTTTTCTTTAACAGGTGGTCGATTTGGATTACTATCGTTGTATTGTATGTAACCCGCGCTTATTTTTAGGTCAGTTTCTACTGTAAGTGTGTAACTGTGTAAGTGATAGTTCAGTGTCATGTGTGCATATCGCGGTTTGTTAAAATTCTAGCATGACATAGGTGCTCTCCTTGATATCACCCACATCGGAACCGCATTGTACCAGCTTATCCCACGCGACTCGCGACACCCACAGCTTTATAACCAGCACTTTCATTTGGTTAGATTGCTTAATAGAGGCAGATTTATGTGGGGAAACGAGAGGCGTCTCTAAATCTCGATTGTTTTATCGTAATTTATAGTGTTTTCCTATTTACTTAATATTTTCTCTACAAAATGAATTGTGCTAAAGAAATAGAGTTATATCATCGTTTGAATTAAATAAATTAATAATGCTGGACTTTTCACACAGCATCATCTAGCCTCAAAGTAAGCAAAGTTTGTGTTATAGGTACTAGACGACTGATATACTACTTATAAACTTTTTGAATAGAAACATAGAAAACATAAAAACAACCAGACCCGAGACAAATATTTGTAGATCATGCAGCGGGGATCGAAGCAGCAACCATTTGCGTCGCAGGCGGGCCTTTGCCCACTGCGCTACAGAGGTCGTCGATTGAAGTAGTCTTACGAACCGATGGTGTCAGGTGCTGCTTATTCAGTGCTCTCCAATCTTCAAGATCATTGTTTCGTCATACAACACTATCTTCAATCTCAGTTTCAATAGGTAAAATAATTACGTGTTAATCCCAAGGTACGATTTCGCCATTCTGTCGCCCACTTCCCGTGGCGCTTGCCAAATACTCCACAATTGGGTCGATATATCGATGTATGTCATGTTACAGTCTATTATTACAATTTTAGAGTTATTCGGTCACGCTTCGTGCGGTTTCAATTCTTGATTTACATCATGATTCGTTTTGAGAGTAAAGACTGCGTGATTGGTGTAACAGCCATACGGAGCGTTACACAACGCTTACTCGGATATGTGCTATCTAGTTCAATAGTTCAACAGGCTGCATTTCAACCCTAACCTATGAATGTAGGTCAGAAGAGGCATAATTAGATTTAACGTTGCCATCATAATTCATGCGGGGAAGCGGGGGTCAGCCAGCAGTATGTTGGTCCTTAAGGACTAAGACGCAACAACAAAAAGCCTAAATGTGTGTTGTATTTCAAACTTAGTATGAAATCATCTTCTAGAGGTATGCGAACCTCGTAAATTAAGATTGTCGAGTGCGCTATTTAACTGTATCACATCTCCCTTGCCTGGAAGTGATCTGTCATCGCTCGACACATGTCTGAAATGCCACAATTAAAGCACCTCATACTAATCAAAAGCATAAGCAGCGTCAGGAGATTTATCTTGCAGCGTTCGTTAAATGGCACAAAAAGTCGCGCGTTCACACGGAATCAGAAGTCGCGAAGAATTCCAAACCGGTGTGAGGTGGTCCGGTGTTTTTGTCTTCACGCACTTTCTTACTTACTGGTACTTTCTCGAACAAGCCTCGGGGGCCTCACGTACCAAATAACATACCTATTTGTGATTTTTACAACCTGCGCTTACATTTGACCTGTAAAACAGAACAGGTTCACGACTGTATCCCCAAGGTGCGGTAGACATTCTCTCACCTGTGTTTGTCTTAATAACCTTTGGATGGTTTTGCAGTTTACCTGCATGTTTTTCATTTAGGGAAAGTAGATGCAAGTACAAATGATTGGTTGGGCTACTTAATAAATTACCTTCTTAATGCTTGTGAACTTTTTTTCATCTTTTGCCTTTCACATTTTTTAGTTTATGGATAAATGTCTCACCAGTGATTTCTTTTATTTTCAGGTACGTTCAACATCATGGTAATTTTAAAGGGATGTTCCTGTGGATTCACTCTCACAACATCTGTACGATAAACATCTTTGTAATATTGCTCTCGTATTTAGTTCTATACCTAGTATCGTAAGTACCTGAAAATAATTTATCTTAGAAGATAATAATAAAATAACTATAAGCGTATTTTGCAACTCGTGTTTACTTATTTGACGCGAGTTGTTTGTATCACATTTTTCCTCGTCACGTTATCAGATAAAATCCGACATCTCAATGATGTAGTGTTCTTTTCCATCACAAGGTCTCCTCATAATTATTATGTGTGTGAGGCCTATCACAATGTTTGTACCTTGAACTTGATAATATCCATATTGTCGTCTTTGTCCTATAAATGTTACAATGCACAGGAAATTGTAACTAAAATTATGTCTTTCTAAAAATATTTTTTATCATTGAATAACACTCAGGCACTTACTTTTCTCAATTATTAAGTTTGTCTATGAATGAGATGTCTTGCTTCTCTTGACTAATAACATTATCATTTCATAGAATACTAATTATATTATTCTATTTGTTGGTTTTTTGATGCTCTACTCATAAAACATGGCCTTATTCATTGTCTGCACTATCATTACATTCATTAGTTTCACTTTATAATTAAATAATTGTTTTCACATTTTTATTCTCTTAAGTATATTTTAAAGGAGTGGTCTACATACAATTGCCCAGAAAAGGGATGAGTAGAGAGAGGGAAGGGAGGCCCTCCAGACGTCGCGATCCTGTGCAAGGCTCTCCCAAGCGACCATACATTTGTCAAGGTCGTCTCGCCATCTACTTCTCGGTCTGCCGCGTCGCCTTCTCGTGGGTGACCCGCGCCCACAGCTCACCTGGCATACGACAGACATGCCCAGCCCAACTCCACTTAAGCTTGGCGGCTTTCGTGGCTACTGCGATTTGTGTTTGGGAGCGCAGTTCGGTGTTACGGATTTGTCCATTAACTTGACACCCAAAATGCTGCGCTCCATCACACGTTGGCAAACCTTGAGCTTGGACTTCTGATGTTGCGTCAATGACCATTTGCGCACCATACATGAGGACAGGGAGAATGCATCATGTATCCATTAGTTTTCACTTAAGCGACAATGGCAAGTCTGGACTTTTCATTAGATCTCCCTTGGCCCAATAGCTCCTCCAGGCAATCTCAACTCGCCGAGTGATTTCTTTGTCTTGCCTGGAATCGAAGGAGACTATTTGGCCATGGTAGATATAGTCCTCGACATACTGACAACAATAATAATAATAAGTATATTTTCGTTATTCTAGTTAAAAGCGCTCTGTATGTCGTACTTGCCATATTAGGGTAAAGTTTGCATAAATAAAACCATGTCATTGGTTGTTTCGTGCTCTGGAGTTTTGCACATGGCTATTTAGATAACATTTTATCTCATGCTATCGTGTTCTGGTTTACTGTTTTCATTTTTTTTCCAATGAGTTACTATCACGAATGTCATTGTTCTACCTTTTATTAGCGAAAAGCATTACCTATTGTTTTTTGTAACCGGTAAAAATTTATTCCTTATCTATGTTAGTAATAATTTATGTTGTTTCCAAGGTCTTTACAAAGATGTTTAATCTATGTGTGTGATTTGTTACCTCCTATCTCTCTTGATTCAACTGGATGTCTGGACGCAAATAAATCGGCCTTCGTAAGCACACTAAGATTTTACTGCCGATAAAATAACTTCGTTTCCAAAGATCCAAGATTCATCATAATATATGAAAGATTGGTTTATTATTCCATGAACCAAACTCGTAATACTGATTTCATAGCAAGTTACTGTTTTTGGAGTGACTCCAAAATCGACGTTCTTATTGACTCAGGGTCCGCGGGTGAACGTCCTCAATTCAATACCCACGCGGCTTTTGCAAAACCCTCAGTGGTAACTAAAAACGGCGATGTTATGATCCAGACTCGTTGAACAGACCTATATGGGCATTACTGACCCAAGACCAAGGCTCTGTAAACTTTTGCAGACGTGACTTGCCTTCGAATCCATTGAATCATCAATGACTTTTGTATCAGAGCGATGGTTTGCAAAATTGTACTGTTTGATTTATCCAAAGTCGATAACGATAGACAGTGCATTGAAATGCGGCCCACTTAGCTCCCAGCGGCCCCAATGGTCAAATCCGATACAACTTATTTTAATTTTGTCTCAAAATAAAAAAAAATTGACCTTCTCAAAAACATGCACACAAACTGTACCACAACTGTATTTACCTTTTTATACTTCTTGTGTAGATGATGTAGATTCGCCTATGCAAGTACAGCTAACTGCTCTGCCTGGAAAGTGACGTAAAATATTTTGTTGTCCATGTCCTTTAGACAAATTCGTCTTCGTTTCACAATTATTTTAGTAGAAATAGCGCAAACCAACATTACGTCCACACCTCCTAATAAAGAGATCACGTTCACGATAGAGCCTCTAACGAAAAAGGACATGCTGACCATTGGTTAGCTGGCGCGCGCTAATATATTACGAAACCTCCTTCTGACTGACAAACTACATCCATTATATCTTTAAAGGGAGCTTGAACTCGATCTGGACATATTGAAGCATGGAGTCGGAAAATAATGCATTCGAATTGGTACTGATTTTCTAGTGCTTTCAAAAAAGTAGTCCGCCATCCGCATTTTCGAATTAATTCCAACTGCTCCGTTTTGTTTATCTTGCAAGAACATCGTAATTTTTATTCTTTCCATTTCTTGCGTCATATCGTCCATTAACAAAGAATTATTTTCATGTCAACGGAACCATTAATACAGTTTGTGTATTTTGAAGATTTTAACGTAAAATATGGCATCCGCTCGATCCACACATCTCGCAGTTTATCTTTTCGAATTCCCTCAATTTCCGTCCAATGTTTATAAATTCAATAAAACATGCCCGTATTGAAAATAATTTAAAAGAAAACTCTTGATGCTCTATCTTTTAAACGAACCTCAAGTGCCGTCAAAATAAAACGCACGGCCTAATGGAGTACATCTAAAGCTTCGTCTAATATTAAACTGGGTCATTTATCTCGACAAGGTCGTCTCCTCCTTACCATGTGGCTTTTGATTTACTACAATAGGGTCTTGCGGCACGCTCATTTGTCATCCGGAAGCACATCGGTGACGTATCGAGTTCGTCGTCAACCAAAATTACGTAAGGAAAGGCGCAGACGCAGCTTATATCCGTCCCGCGGTCGGGGCGTTCTGACTCAACTGCCGAAACCGCTCACTGCAAAACGAACCTAATTACGAATGTATAAGAACGAAGATCAGATTAGGATGGCGATCGACTTCGGACTGTTTATGAGATGTTAGAAGCATGGACGGCGGCCAGGCCAGGCCGTGATGTGACTATTCCCGTCTGGTCGACTGGATACTGTGTCCGATGGCTCGCGAACTTTTTTTTGGCACGTGTCATTCATTTCTGGTGCCGTTTTATCGCTATACGAAGATCGTTGCGCTTTTTTCACAAAAAAAAAACCTCGGCTGACCCATTTTCCAGGTTGAAAATATCCACTATTGCATGCAGCGCATGATAAAGCGATCCACGTGCTCCATTGTGTGATTCGCAGCTTTTTCATTACACATACTTTTAGGCGTGCTGCGTAACAAATGTAATGCGATCGTTATGCCTCATTAATTGAATAACAATTTGGCTCATGTCATGCATACCCGAATGCCTGCACCGTAAATATGCTATCATTCTAATTTTGGAGCTGTTTGATTTAAGTTTTGGTAGCATGGTTCATCGCAGCATTGTTCGAAGTTTCATTTGTAGACAAAAACATAGAAGAGTCTGCTTTGTTGCATATGGTAAACTATTAAAGCTATTGAATACCTATTCTACCTTTCTAATGGGTCTGGATCTGGATCCATTAAAGGAGAGCTATCTATTCTTGAGATAAACTTGTTTATTGATATTGGCTATCGCGCTCCAGCAAAGTGTGGCTTTAGAACCGGACAGGTTGTGTGCAAAGTCATCGGCGTTTACACGTTCTAGCCGGACAAGTTTCAATGTACCATTTGTGTGTACATACCTAATGCGTTTTCCAATGCATTCTTCCACATTGCTTCGTAGGAATTACACGATATCTTCTTTATTAATTTCAACATGTTCAATTATTATTTTTGTTTTCTCTTCGCAAGTATTTCATAATTCAGCCATGCTGTCTGCGATTTTCTTAACTTCACTTTCTAATAAATTTATAGCCGATCATTAAATGGTCGTTTCAAAGGTTTTATGATGCATTACCACGCCCGCTATGTTTCGTGGTAAAGGAACTTTAACATTTATCTATATTCTTCTCAGCACCGTGTCCCACTTTATTATACGAGTATTTCAGTTCTAGCAAATATATGATTATTATATTATTTATGGTGTATAATAATATTCGTATTCAAATGATGTTTTTAAGTACATTGATGTTGTCATGTTTGATTTAGTCCCCTGCGTTCATTAGTTTATCCAAGTTGGTCAAGTTGAATATTCATTCTGTCCAAATATTATTAAATGTAATTCAGTCATCACTGTGTTTAAACTTTTAAGTAAGTTTATTAGTTGTTATGTCACTTTGAATCTCCGAATAAGCGTCACGAATGGCGGCGCGGCACCTTAACCGATGGAGAATGAAAACGAAATCAAGGTCGCTACGGTACTTGCATATTTGGAATCTTATTTCTGTTTTTCTTGCATTCCAAACCATTAAATGATAAGTTTTCTTTTGTTTGCGTTAGAATCTCATTCATACCAATGGCTAAATAAATACATATTACTCACTCTCTAAGTCAAATTGGGTCAAGACCAGCTGTAGCTTTTATTTCTGTAACAAAAGATCTGTTACTACTCGTATTTTATCGCGAAACAAATATTAGGTCGACTTTTTTTAGCTCGAGTTTAGGTACTAATTTACTATTTTTATTAAGTATGTGAACGTATTCATAATGTTTTTCTGCTGTTAAATTAACGCCATTTTTGCATCCTACTACGTCTACATCAACATTCCTAATTCGAAAAGTTTTTCATGCCTCTACCTGTTTGTCGTAAATAGTTAGGTTTTCGCAACCACGTCTCGCGTTGTTGGAATGCGGCTAGTGAACGTCGAAACCGCGTCTACTCCGAGGCATCCCAGGAGCGTTGCCTTAGCTGCAACCAGCCAAATGTCACTGTACCGAACACCGTGGTCCCACGCCCATAATTGCGAAATCACTACCAACTCGCATCCCATTCCGTACTAACAACTATACAATACAATCAAACCTATTGTCGAACTTGTAACGTTGCCAGCTGGGGAAATATTTGCTGTATTCTTGAATTAACTGTATCGCGACCAGCGGTTCGTCCTACTGTTTGCTGCATTTTAATCATGTTACTTTAATAATGCTTAAGCTGTCCTATGAGAAATACCTAACAAAATAGTTGTTTATTTTGACGTCCATCTTATCCGAGTCGATAATGACTCGGGCCATCAATACATTTCTCTAGTTTCTACGAAAGCCAGATGTTGCTATGTGTGGAAGTTGTTAAACTGGGCGCTGTGCCCTGTCCCTTTTCTTTTTGCGTAAAATTAGTTCCGAGATTGTTGCCTCTCTGTCTAACACGGTTGCCCCTCTTACCCCCGCTTGCGTCCACCTGCGTCGGAGTCGCGACACACATCTTGCGTCTTCCGACCATTGCTTTCTATTTTCGCCAGTCGTACTCAATTTGTTTTATTATACGATGATATACCTTTGAGATTATTTTTACTTGGCTTAAAAGTTCAACTATACGCAATCATAATGACTTATTTCACTGTGTCAAGTTTACGGCCGACCATTGTATCCGTAGCTGGTGGCGGTTTCACTGAATCTTTTCGTGTACTCAAATACTCTATTGTTTCCAAACTTTTTCCTTTCCTCGCGTGATGTATCACTTTTACTTGTTAGCTGCATATTATCGCGTTTAGACGCCAATTATGTAAATTACCCTTTTTGTTGTCTGAACATTTTATACGATAGCAATCATAATCAACCCAGATAATTTTATTTATTAGAGATATCGAGTCGATGAACCGTGTGTGGTAAATTACAAGTGCGCGTTTCCTATTCACCAAACGGTCTTTACAAAATGTTCTAAAGGTCCACTTTTGTTACAGTCCACTCGTCATGCAGGTCGTTTATAAAAGGTTTATGTTGCGAAATAACAATTGGAGCGGAGTATTTGGGTGTTTTACAAACACAATAATCATAACAACATTAACAACTGACACGAGTGCTGCTAGTTTGTAACTGGTCTTGAAACTGTTTCCTTATTTGTTCTACCGTAGAATTCACAATATTGAAGTTTGATCCACATTAATAGCCTCCTCTACAATCTCTTTTAACTTTAGTTGTATTTTATCCGCAATAAGCATGATTATAACATGTGACTGTTTGTAACATGATGTTGCTTTAATTAAGTACATGCTCTAGTAGTTTGAGTATTACTTTAACTATACACAATTCTCTAGACATTATGACATCAGAGCCGTTACTCATATAAACATATAAGTTATGAAAAGTTTGCACAATAAAATTGTTGATCCGCTCATCACTATTCAAGAGCTCGGGAGTTCTCAAAATAGAAACGCATGTATTCAATCGATGAATGACTAATTAATCAGCATATTACATTGTTTTTATAATGCTCTTCACAGAGGCACCCTGTTATTATAATATGCTTGGTTGTTTTTGGAATTTAGTGAAGAGAATCCTTAAATTAATTATTTTGTTATGGTTGGTTATACATTCGGGAATTTTGGAGTTCTATAAGTTAAACGTAAAGTTCCGCGAGGTGTTAAAGTTCTGTCTTCTATACATGGGATTTATTGCATGAGATTCTATGTCAAACAACGGCTTCCGAGGTCCGTGATTTCCGCTTGGGGTCAACGATTGCAAAACACATGCAAATAATGCTGTTTTGCATTATTAATGAATTAGTTGTATCTGAATATTAATTCGAAGACTGGACTCATGATCTTGACATTGATATCTTGAGATTTGATTATCGAGAAAGTTCATGATTTGGCTAAACTTTTCTATCGCATAATCCGATCTTCAACTTGGTTCATAAGTATTCTAGTTTCTTTAGTTGTATATTTACTGTTTTATGGTATAGTAGCTACCATCTGTATCCGAACATTCGGTTTTATAGCAATGTATATTTTTGTTACAAACCGAAATTAAATGTGTTCTGATAAACCATTTTTACTACTGTTTTGTGTATTTTTATGTTACGAATCAAATTAAAATTACAGTCGTAGAAACAATATCACATTTAAAGTTATTTCAAATCAGCAAGTATTTTAATCTTCTTTTCGTGTCACCAGTTCTTTAGAACCAGTAGTGTGGTGAAGGATTATAAGTGCGCGGTACAGAGGCTCCTTTCGTGCAGTTGTTTTCGAACTTGCGCATGCTTACGGATTATTTTACTCCCAACCTAGATTAGTACATTGCTTAGTAAGCTAAGCTGATACGATTATGTCATTCTACATTCAAGTAGATATATGCCACTGCATTTGTAGGGATGCGTTGTGCATCACAGCGTACGCCACAGTCACTCGGCTAGGGTATCTAATTGCCTTTTGTCTGGAAGTCTGCACTGCGTGCATTTCATATTCATAACATTCCTCGTTCTGAACCTTATTGTCAGTTTATTTCTCATCATTAAAAGTCTACGCGCGCTCATGTCTTTTTCTAGGGATCAGTCAAGTTTAAATTTAAAAATATTAAATCTGTATCTTTAGTTGTCTTTGTTTAGTTTGGTTTACCATTGATATGATTATTTGGCTGTTGTATGACTGTTTTTATATTATATTCCTAAAAAGGCATTTTTCAACAAAAAAACTGGATTGCAAAAAGTGGCGGTCACCCATCATCTTTATGACCGCGCCCAACGATGCTTAATTTTGGTCCCCATACAAACTTTTAAACCCTTATTTTCTCGCCCCCTTATGATTATTTACAAAAAAAAGTATTTATAATCTTTATCCATGCCAAATTTCAGCTTAATCTGTTCAGCGGTTTGGGCATGAAAAGGTAACAAACAGACAGACAGAGTTATTTTCACATATATAATATTAGTATGGATTAGATACTGTATGCAATGCAACTAAAGCTACATATCAGTGAAAGCTAAATAAGTATTGCGTTTACGCTGTTTTTAGAAGTATTTGTCAACTGATAATATACCTACGTCAACATTGTAATCTAGCATTGTTCTCCAATACGACCTCAGTCTGAGTACCGTACGAGTTAACGTTAATGGTAGGCTACTTTGTATGTTTCAATAGTTTCCTTAGCTTTTTCTAGTAATTTGAAACACGTGTTTGAAATTATTATTTTTTTCAAAGTCAAAGTCAAAAAGCATTTATTCAGTAGGACCGCTGGGATCACTTTAGATTTTAGGGATTACTTTACACTTAAAACTAGGTGATTTTACTCCTGTACTTCGCGACCAATTTTCATCACTATCTCTAATGATTTTATTTGATTTACTTTTACTTGTACCTTCATCTGGGAAAGAACTGTCTCCTGGGTGGGCCACAGCTCATGCTTCTCCAGGAGACAGGG
Source organism: Epirrhoe tristata (assembly GCA_951394285.1). Classification (NCBI taxonomy): domain Eukaryota; kingdom Metazoa; phylum Arthropoda; class Insecta; order Lepidoptera; family Geometridae; genus Epirrhoe; species Epirrhoe tristata. The sequence goes on along the minus strand of OX596144.1, from coordinate 10,770,445 downwards.
CCTTATTTAATGGTAGCTATACTACGTAGGTATTTGTCAAATAAATATATTTTTTTCTTTCTATTTTCTTACGCTTTTTGTAACCTTGAAGTCCACAATATCATCAGTAGTCCAATAGTCGGATAGAGTCATCCCAATAATTCACAATCATTCCTCGCTTTACGATTGCCTCTGCAAATGTTCGTTCCGTGTCTGATATTAGTGATTCCATCGTAATTTCTCAAGGAATAAATCCTAGTGGGGTTTCCGACCACACACATAATGTGACTGTGTTTTATTCTAAATAATCTTTCTCCTTTCAATTTCACAATATCTCCAAAAGAATTCTAGTTGTAATGAGTAATTGTATTAAGATGTGCAATTTGTTCATTTCAATTAGTAGAGCGGTTTTAGTTTCTTTGAGGAACTAGGCCGTGAATGTCGTTGGAGAGAGGTGGCCATTTAACCATACGTCCTTGCTTTGCGTCTCTGACCGCTTATCTCCAGACGAATAGTTTGTTTACGTTCACTTGTAAATACATAAACCTCAATCGCACCTGTATTCTAAATCAAGAGTCTAGTTATTTGTTAGGCTTCAGATATGAAACCAATGCTTTCTCAAGTTAAGATGCAACAGAATGGCGGTTCCAGATATTTCCTAAGTGGTCTGAAGCTGCAAGCATCAGTTCATTTATAAACATGTTTGAACAAGCACTTGAAAATACACCGTTGAAGGTTTATTTCGATGTTCGTTATTACATTGTAAAATATTTTCAATAATGTTTAATTTTACAAACAGGTAAAGTAAATTTTGCTTTATGTTGTACGATATCTCTGGAATAACTGATTGGATTTTGAAATATCTGTCACTGATTTACGCTACGCACGCTGTTCCTGAAATCCTGAATTGCATTGGCATAAATGTCCGGTTTCTGGAGAAATCTGTACGCAGATAAAATAGGTAAAATACGTTAGTCACACAAAATATTACATACTTACAATTTTGCTTTTTTTGAAATGTTTTTGGATCCTGAAACGCAAGTTCCTACAAGGTTTGCTGGATGAAATCTAATTATCACATCCATAGCGAGCACAAGGTCGACGAGTTTCTACAATTCTACATGCAGATGAAATACGTAAATAAAAATTAGTGCACGTGTATAAACTAAGCCGTGTGGGTCGAATGGGGTTGTGCCTCGACTTTCAATCCGAAGGTCGTGGGTTCGAATCCCGGCCGTGCATCACTGGATTTTTCGTTTCGAAAAATGTATATTATGCGCTTTAGCACGAGCTCAAAACGGTGAAGGAAACCAGTTAGTGTTCTTATAGGCGGCGATGGGCTTGCAACCTGTCACGTATGGAATACTAACTTCTGCAAGATGTGGGCATGTATCAAATATGTGTTTGGACATGCCTCTGACTACCCCCCTTAGACATCTTCATAGGATCTGGAATAAGTAACATAAAAAGATCTGAGAGAATGTCTACCCAACGTTGGGGATACAGTCGTGAACCTGTTTACTTTTTTTTTTACGTATAAACTATACGTTACGTATTCACAATAGAAATACATACAAACACAACTAGACAACAGTGTGTGATTACAAATCTAAATAACGGAGTCACTATTTTAAAGGATATATCAATCTGCGTATGATGTGCATGTGCATGCTAAAAATAAACGTAACAGACTGAAATTCATTTCTTACAAGTATAAAATTAAAATCAGATTATAATTTGTTTGAATACAAAAGTCATGCCCCCAATATCGTATCAAAACTATTAGATCCCAGATACAAATATCACACTTGACAGTTATAATCTAAATTCGTCTGGTAGTGTTCGACTCGGAACGATGCCAATATTTAAATATTGTGTTCCGTTGTCTTGTTGTTCGTCAGTATTTGCTCAAATATCTATATTATGAGGTTTCAAGTAACCGGGGTGTTCAATAAAGATTTTCATAATATGTCACACACTCGTCATTATTATTATTATTAATTATTCATTTTGGAGAAGGGCCAGATCAAAAGTACCCTAAACCGGCGAGCATGTATGAAGAATGTAATGAGAGTGAATGAGGCAAAAGTTGTGCCGTCTCTGCCTACCATTTCGGGAAAGAGGCGTGATTTTATGTTGTATGTATTATCATTATTAAAACTATAAATTCATAGCTAGAACTCCATCTTTCTATATTATTTACTATAGGTACAAACAATTACAATAGTACCTATACCTACCTACCTACTAAGTTACTTCTTACAAGGTAAACTTACGTCATTGCTAGCTATAGATCCTACACGAGTTCTACAGAACTTCATATAATATTACTATTGAACAATAGTTTAGTATATTTTGTTGTCTGTCGGCTCAATTGAACTGTTTTCGTTGCCTTTTTGGTCCATAAATTTTACAACAGTTTCATATCAATATCACACCTTGGGATACAACCGTGTTTTTGTTCATTTCTTCATATTAATAATGATTGATATGGAATTTCTATATAGAATAAAATCATAGTCCTGTTACAATATTCTCTGCTCTCCACGTGACCTCTTTCGACGATGAAGTAATAACCATATACGGAGAACGACTGCTGAATTGGCCGAGGATCTTTCGAGACTTGATTGATAGCAGCATTGTGAGAGCAACAATAGCCTGGGCATCCGTGCTGGACACAAAACATGTTTGCTGTATTCGAAACGGCGAACTAAAAACGAAACATGAAAAACCTTTTAGATTTTGCTGTTGCACTATTCTAGAGAGTTTTTGGAAAGTGATTTGGTATTCGCCTAAGTAATGGTAAGTGTATCCTTCGCTGCTTTTATCAACTCATTTCCGAAAACAATTAGAAATATGGTCAATTTATCGCTTTGTGGAAACATTATTTATTTTATATTCACCAGGTTTTTTTATTGCCAAAAGTAATCAATATTTTGATGACGCCAACGTGATAGGAAATTAAAGGAAAACTTTTGTATTGTTTTGTATAAAAGCTTACTAACATGGATATTGACGAACTCCTTAATAGTTATCATAGTTATATTTATAGTTATGTCCTTGTCCCTTGGCCCCGTCTGTTAATCATGTCTGTTTTGTGCCCTTTAAATAGCTTCATTGTGTCTATTAATCCAATCAAAATTTCAGTTAATATCTTAATTTTCCTTATTTGTTGAATTTCACATAAAATTAACTGTTTTATGTTTTATTTCAATCGCTTAATTTACGAAATCAGTATCGTTTTGATCATATTTATCTGGACCTTTGCAGTCAACTGTTTAAATACCTACTTGCAATAATATATTCTTTATCGATATCGTGTTCGCTGCAACCAACTGTATCCGCTCACATTTGCGGTTACACTTGCATCCTGAGATCTAGAAATACCTTAGTGCCTGTTATGAAACCTAACCGACATTCGGTCACGTTTACTTCGCTAATTCACTACGTATTATTACTGTGGAACATTGAATGCGGTTGTTTGATTTTATTTCGAACTGCATGACGCCCGCGCGTATATTTTTATACATATTTTACATGATGTCATAACCTGTGCAGATATTTTTGTTTTTTGCTCTTCAATATGCAGGTTCATTGCGTTCATCTACCATAAATTTGCTCCTTGTCTTTACATGGTTAAACTATTATTTCTCAACATTATATTCAAAGATTACGCTCCATTCTTATGTATTCATCTGCTCTTCTGCATTCGTCACAAGCACACTAACTACAGTTTATTGCATGATTGTCGTCAATCTTTGCTACTTGTCAGCTGGAGAACACCAATTATGTAGTTACCTGGTTACCTTTCCACTAGAAATATCTTATGTTCATTCCAGCTCGAACTTGTGTATTCGTGGTATCTAATTGTTGAAGATGTAGGATCTTCCTATTCTATATTACATTTACCAAACATTTGTTGTTATCTATCTGATAAGTTGAGGTGGTTTAACAAAACATGAAGAGGAACAAGTCTCTACGAAAATGATTAGAGAGTTAATTGGAAACCAACAAAACGTAGAAAATATAAAAAAGTGTGAATGTTGAGATGCTGAAATTATCGCAGTGATCGTCTTAAATAACGTAGTTTAGTTACCATTGACTATCAAAAATGTGATCGTTAAACAGTCGAGAACTTTATGCTCCAATATTCCAACAGTCACATAATTTATTATACGGGCACATAACTCCGTGATCTCAAAGTCGCTATGAATACCAAGATTCTTGCTAATCGGAACACAATTTGCATACCTACCTAGTATCGAATTATGAAAAGTTGATATAACGGTATCCACGGTGTGGATATGGAATTCAAATGATTGCTTACGGATACAATATCTGTAAACAAAGGTTCAGTGGCACGTGCTAGAGCTAAAACACTTTTAATCGATAAAAGTAATATTGAAACCTGCAAGTCCTGCCTTAGTCAAGTCAAGTGTTTAAGTTTAATGTTACTCCAATCATATTTTCATATTTCAAGCTGTATAAATCGCGTTTTTGATGTATAATTTTTACTCAAAACAATCATGAAATGTTCAAAATCATAAAATGCATCGTATATTACGAAACTGCATATTACTCGTACACACGGTTTGGTTTTTGATGCTATTCAAAAACAAATATGCTGGCAGAAATTATTAAACAAAATATGAGTAAAACTAGCTAGATTGTTATTGAATATCTATTTTTATACGAGCCACATGTTTAGACGCCTGCCAACGGGGAGCGCATCCTTTAATCCGGTTTTTTTAATGTTAATACTAAATCTCATACCAAATTGCATTTATTTATATCTTTAGACTAACACAGAACCATATTATATTTAAGTAAATCGATTATTATGAAAAAAGAAAATAAAAGGAAGACATCTTATTTACGTTTAAAAAAATACTTAGGCTAATTTTCTTCAACAATATTGAAGCTAATTTGCTTCAATATAATGAAGATTTATTTACAAATCAAGTCTGAAAGCTTTTAGCCGCTGACCTGATTCCACCAATTATACTGTTACCTACATTTTCATTATGATAATGGACGTTTAGAACAATAACGTAATTTAATATGAGATGAGATTGAAATAATTAAAAATTATAATTAATTCTGTTGAAAACTTAGGAACATTTTTTAAATATTACGCAGATATATTCGCAGATACATCAGTTAATGACGACATGATTAACAAGCACGTCTGAATTCAATATGGAAACTACTGAAATCAATTACTTCTCCAATTACCTAACTGTAGGTTACATACCAAACTTATTTGCTAAATCCTGTATTTCTTAATACTAGAGTTACCGATCGTTTCCCGGAAAATGCACTGTGCCATGCTTCATTATTGGATTTATCGTTGCTGTTTTCACAACTCCAGTGTTCATTTTTAATTAATTCCCGTTTTTTATCGCTCATCGGAATAGTAATCGCACTTCAGAAACAATCAAATTTCTTACAACATTCTGCTAATGTTATTTATTAGGCATTGGTTGGAAGATAAGAGGAAGTTACCATTTTCTAGGTTCGATGTTGATTATAGGAAAGAACAATCGTCTAATCAATGACTTTACAAATCCAAATTGACCGTCATTCTGCACATACACAATCGTAAGGATGAGTTACGGAATACTATTTTAATAATCTTTCATCAAACAAACAACTTAAATCTCAAACAGAACTTATCGCTCATGAGTAAAACTTAACGGTTTTGATTTGAATGGCTCACTTTTAAATCCAAAAGTTCAAAACCATCACAATCAATACGATCAAACAAAACAATCTAACAATGAACCTTATCAGCACGGTAATAAGGATTACGCAACATTTATCGGCGCGTGCGCGTGTACAATGGATGTATATACACGTAATTAGAGGCCTCGGTCAAAGACAATTGAAATCGAAAGGAAGCAAGAGCGGATGTGACGTGCGGTGGACGATCAGGTAGATGATTGAAACTTCCCAACTGGTTAGTGGTAAAGTTTTTGCAGTTTTTACATAGAGCAGTAGGTACAGTTAGCGATCTGTCCGTGGCTGCCAATCAATTTGTAAATTGTTTATGAAACAACATGTCTATGATAAATGAGAGAAACATTAGTCTGCATGAAGAAAATGGTGTTTGCATTATCGTCTTCTACGACAGCACTATAAAATTAAAAAAGTACTACTTGTGCCAATTGTAATATTTCGAACCTCTTTATAAAAGGTAGGAAATGTATTAATAAATTTTTTTAGTGCAGATAGGGACTACTAATGTAATGGATTGTTTGCTCGGTAGATAATGAGGCCGTTTCCTTTTATAGCTTTTATACAAACTATACGGTCTACATTCAATGTAATTCAGTACATTGACCTGAATTTATTAGTCATCAGAATTCAATGTAATTTGTTTGTTATGTAGTTCTATATTTGATATAATATTATATTATATATTATATATTATAATATTATAAAGAGGAAACATTTGTTTGTTTGTTTGTTTGTTTGTTTGAATTGAATAGGCTCCGAAACTACTGGACCGATTTGAAAAATTCTTTCACCATTAGAATCCTACATTATCTGTGATGAACATAGGCTATAAATTATTTTCAAAAAAATTAGAGATCCTTATGAAAATTGCAATAATGTAACCAAAGGTGTAAAAATTTTGAACATAAAATTCTTCATAACGCGTGCGCTGCGAAAACTATTGATGATAGAACAAAAAAATGTTCTACAATATTAAAGAACGTATCAATATCTACAAAAAAGTCAGCGATAGCATATGTCCAACTATTGTGGTTGTGTCAGAATAACAACATTTATAATTTAAAAAGAGAATAAAAATGCCGACCAAAAGCAGACCACGTTATTCTTATTTTGGTATTTATTCTTATCCAAATAAATTCCTTCGTAGTAAAGGCTGTTTCAGTACCCGTCGATTACTTTTTGAATGATTGAAATCGGACATTTTATTCAAAAGTTATCATGAGTTTAAAAATGTAAGATACATCGCGACCACAGAATAAATTTCAGTTAGTACGGTAGGACAAGTGTCTGGGATTTTTAACACAGGTAACGGGATATTAACCATGATTAATACCATAGATACTATTGATCTGATCATGGTGTATGCAACTGCGCCGAAATATCGGGAAACTCAAAAAACATTAAATAATGGTAAATATCCCGTTAACTGTGTTAAAAATGTTGAAAACCATGATGGTTTAAAAAGTGTCTGGGATCTATGGAATGAATGGAAGGGAGTGGTAATATATCAATTAAATATATATGGGAGGTAGGGGAGCATTGGGCAGTAGGGAGGTTTGGACACCCCCGTGTCATGTCGGCCAGAAACCATCATGCCTAGCGTCAAATCGGAATTTGATCAGTTAGAATTGACCATTTTTGGGGGTGGATTGACATGATGGTGTATGGCCGGCATAACACGGGAGTTTGCCGGTGGTGTCCAAACCTGCCTTACTGCCCAATACTCCCTACCTACCTTAGACCTTACCTACATATTAATATTAACCTCTAAACTTTAAAGGATCATACATCCCGCTCCGGGACCGCCATGTTATTATTAAATATTTCTTAAATCCATACTTCCATACTAATATTATAAATCTGAAAGTAACTCTGTCTGTCTGTCTGTCTGTCTGTTTGTTACGCTTTCACGCCCAAACCGCTAAACAGATTAAGCTGAAATTTGGCATGGATAAAGATTATACCCCAGGGACGGACATAGGCTACTTTTTTCTTTAAATATTTATAAGGGGGCGTGAAAATAAGGGTTGCAAGTTTGTATGGGGAAAAAAGTTGAGCGACGCTGGGCGAGGTCATAAAGATGATGGGTGACCGCCACTTTTTGCTCTGTTTTTGCATTGCAGATTTTTTTGTTTTTTTTCTCATTTTGCATGATAAATGATTTTTAAATTAATTAAAAACATGTAACATGTATATTTCCACTCATCAAAACATACGAAATTAAGATTTTTTTGGTATATTAAAATACTTTTTCTTAGGCTTTGGTTCGAACGCCATCTATATCACCGAGGTCAAAACTGCTTTTACTTTTTTTCTCCTAGGTGGCGTTTCTACTATAGCGGAGGTCGAGATACGATCATTTTGAGTTTTGAAAGCTATTGGAGATTTTTGCTTAGACTTTTCGATAATTTTTATAGGTTTTCAACTTATGTTATTTTACTGACGAAATCGCGGGTACCAGCTAGAAAATAAAATATTTTTCCTTGGCGTTGATTAGCAACGCTAGCAACGCCATCTATATTTTTCATTTTCACAACTAGGTAGCGTTGCGAGATCAAGAATACAGATCATTTAGCGTTTTGGAAATTAAAATAGGCAGTTTCATAGACGTGACGACTTAACCGATTGTAATGAAATTTGTATTTGTAGAACGTAGATGCTTTAGCTTTTTTACTTGAATATATGCTTATCTAATTAAAAAAAATCAACCCATATGGATGTTTTACAGGGTGTTAAAGTTAGTATGGAAAATTTGATTCCTTTTTATTCACTTCAAACACAGTGTAAATAAACTTTAGGTAACACTCCTGCACTTGAATCCTAATAATGCGCAGACGAAGTTGCGCGGGTCAGCTAGTATTTGATATGATTACAAATGTAGTCTGAAAAATTGTTTCACCGTGAGCTATCTACATTTGAATGTTTCTGCCAAATTATGGTTTATGTTTTGTTTAGTTCGCATTTGGAATGAATATTGCATATTTTTTGCTTAGGTACTTTTTTTTCAATGGAAGAACCCTGTGCCCAAAAGTGGGCGAACACGAGCTGAGCAATGATGATAATGCAATATAACAGGAATGGCGTTTGCAAAACGAATTCAGTGGATTTGCGTTTGCCCAGCAATAGGACAGAATAATTTGATCACAGTGATCCTATGTATCATCTGGTCTGTCCACAGGATTACCTGGAAAGGAACAATGGGCTACCGGTCGATGACACTACGTGGCATATTAGCATCAAGACGCGTCGGATTATGAGCTCCGATTTCATAATATGTTTGATTTGCTTTGTTCCTAATATAGATTTGTTTATATTTCGTTTGTCTTATAGAATAATTCGATGAAGATTGTAGTCATGAACTTGTCATAATTTACTATTTCATTTCCCATAGACGTACGGCCTTACTAATAAACGTGGTATAAAGTAAACTGTCAAAATGTATGGTTATTTTTAGTTTATTCCGAGGAATAACTTTACGCCACGTTTGTTAGTAAGGCCAGTGAAGTTTTAATGCTCATTCAAAGAGTTAGTACTTTGACGTATAAACAAATTCCATAACCTTCATGAGTTATTTATGCTATTTCGGCTCTCTATGAATGTTTATCGTGTTATCGTCTTCCTAAGATTATTTTATCTCTACTATCTCTGAATCAACCATAGAGCTCTAATTCTCTAAAAGTTTATATCAATTTTACACCTTATTATATTATATAATATTATTATTATATCCCTTTAAAACTCTTGTTAACTGCTTCCTTCCTAAAACACGTTTAAACTTTCTCGAGTCAAGTAGAACTCTCACGAGGAAATATTCAAAGTATTTCAAACCAGTTTCTCTACGCAGGGTGTGCTGCATCACCCAAAGTATAAATAGGACTTTATTACCTGATGTGAAGGAGGAAATTTGCATGGTTCGAATAATGTAACCTCGTGTTTCATAAGAGCTCGCATCCAATCTGTCATAGAGCGACCTTGGAGAGACAATTGCAAGGCTTATTGTTCGGCTAACCGCTCTTCTCGAGTACTACTGCACCTGAGAAGATTATTGTTGACTATCGTAGAAAATAGCAAAAAATGTATAAATAGGTACCTTAGCCTTGTTTTTCGAAAGAAAAGACCAATACTCAGTAGTTTCATTACAGAAGCTACAAAATATTCCAAATTAGCACGTTGAAGAACCTACGTCATATTATCTTTATTTTCCTCAAATGTTTGTTCTACAAATATGGTATGATTGCTCATTGCGCAGATCGTAGACTAAGTGGGTGTGACATAGCAATACATATTAAAATTAGTTGTTTCGTAAGGGACATAACGCTAATAAGGACTGTAATATTGCTAAATTTTACTGTCACGCTAGTAGTACCTAATCAATACGATGTGGTTCCGAAATATGGTTAAACGTAACCCACAGTGAAAAGAACGGCTGTCGAAAATACACAATTCATACTTGTTTACTTGTGAAATCAGATTGTAAACTCGTACATCATTCCGTCGGTTTTTATGAAAACTGTAAATCGTTTTTGCAATAATTCTGAGGTGTTGGAAACCTAACCACTTCCTATAGTTCGATCGCAAGGCTGATATCTAACTAAACTGCACCAAGAAATATGTTTGTGTAATGATCAGATTAACGGAGTCCTGCAAGTTTGTAAATGTGCATTTGAATTTCATAATTGAGAATTGTGGTGCTTTAATTATTCATTGACTGTTACAAATGATCATGCTCTGCCCAAATTATAGAAAATCGTCTATGCCGAATTTCCTATCATGAACTCGATCACTTTATCTTGAGCACTTAAGTGTCGTCAAGGAGACAGTCGATAGACTTTCATGCGAAGAGCTTGGTATACCGCCAACTATATTCAGCGATTTATAATCCATGTGCCAGAAATCGATTCATAATATCTTCTTAAATGTTCATTGATGAAAGTGATTATTTTGTTTTGGTGGTCATTTCATCCGCCTTCCTTTCGTAATAATCCATACTAATATTATAAATGTGAAAGTAACTCTGTCTGTCTGTCTGTTTGTTACGCATTCACGCCCAAACCGCTGAACAGATTAAGCTGAAATTTGACATAGTTAAAGGTTGTATCCCAGGGAAGGACATAGGCTACTTTGTATCCCGAGAAAATTAAAAAATCCCGAGGGACCGCGGGTCACACCGCGGGAGCGCAGCTAGTTCTAAATATTTTGATATTGAACACAATAGAGTTTGTTTTTGTAACTGTCCATCCTAATATGGTCTGAGACGTTACCGTGTGTTCCAGTTCTTCTCTTTGAATATTCATTGCTCTCCTGATGACCTTAGCCAAGATTCCGTCCACGTAACGTACAGTTAGATAAAACAAATGCACTGATTTTCCATATCCGGGCCAAGGTTTCATGAGATTACCAAGGGACGACCTTTCTTATTGATTTGGTAACTGGAGACTATTTGTTCCACATGGTTGAACCATTGAATTTATTAATCGAAATAAAATTTACTATCTTTACGGTACTCAAGGCGTTTATTAGATAAACATGCGTAGGTTTGTAAGATTTGTCAGGATTTGTAAGATATTGGTTTTTACCACAACTATTTGAGTTTTTGCCATCAAAGTCAAAAAGCATTTATTCAGTAGGACCGCTGGGATCACTTTGAAACGTCTTAAAACTAGGTGATTCTATATTATCATCTTAATTCGACTTCAGTAAGTTGTAGTATCAATATCGTGTTTCAAAATAGAGAATGGCCGTAAGACAGAGGGTAGCATAAACTGTCCATTTATAAACAAAGGATGCACCTACGAGTACAATACAATACACAGGAACACATCAATATAAACGTGGATTGGATTATGCAATTGGAGCCAGTTGCAAGGCTCAAGCTCACGGACCAAGGTTACATATAATCCACTAATAACTCACTTTAATCCATGGCTTTATTCGAATTCTATGTACCTATCTCTGTGTTACATCTAATGAGCCTGAATATAATTGTTCACAAGGAAATGTTTCGAAACTACGTTGAAAGGTTAAACGATGTTGAAAATTGGATAATACATATATTGTTACAAAATGTGATTATTTTAATGTTGCAGAGATTACACGAAGTTGCAAATAACCAAATAAAGGCCACTCATTTAGATACTTACCTAAATTCGTCTTCACAAGCCTCTGTAAAAAAACAAGATCGATTTACATTTTGTGAAATTAAAAAACATTTGTTTACATTAACATGTTGCTAGTTTTTGAAGTCGTTAGAAGAAATTTCGCTTATATTAAAAAGGTTAAGTTTATAGTTGGATGTAGGATAGGGTGCAACTCATCCGATTAGCGACCACTTTAGTCTTCTTCTTGTACTGTCACTAGTTCTTAGAAATAATTCTAAGTGCGTTTCAACGAGACACTTTTCGTGCTATATCACAAATCTCACGTCATCTCTTTGTTGTCCACAGCTCTTACAGAACCTGGGCAAGGTAGACCGGACCTTGGACGACATCTTCGAGGAGCACCTTCAGAACTTCAATCGGCAGCACCAACAGGCCACCAGACTGCAGAAGGAGTTCAACAACTACATAAGATGTATACGAGGTGAAGCATCAGCCATTTTAAATAGCTGTAATAACATGTTTTACCAGATTTCCATATTTTACCATGACGTCAATTTCCCTGCAGCTTGTATGTAGTTAGTAGAGTCAAGGCCGGAGGTTCAAACTCCGACGTGTTGCATTTTTAGGATGCATTTAAAACTTTAAAGACCTTAATCGCGTGACAGACGAGTGCTCGGCTGAGACGCATAAGTGTAAGTTCAATTCTCGCAGTGAGGAAAATATTTGCATGATCTGTGGATGTTCTTTCCGGGTCTATTTGTTTTGTTATATAAATAATAATACATTTGAATTTGTTATTCCTGATTTCTACGACACAAGCGCTCGTGGTCATGCTTGCTTAGTCGTTCTTGATAGATTGTCGAAGTTAAGCAACGTTCAAAACGGTCTGTAAGTGGATGGGTGACCGCCAGTGGCATTTTCATCTAAACGCTTCACCACACTGATTCGAAAGAACTCGTGTCTACTCGAAGATTCCAATAACCTTCCTCATCCATTACAGCGGTACAAACAGCATCCAAATCTCTGATGGAGGCTATCACCGAGGTGTACGAGAGCGGCTGGTCCGGCCACGACCTGCTGTACGTGCAGGCTCAGAACTTGGAGATGCTCTGGCAAGACTTCTCGCATAAACTCGGGGATCAAGTGCTGATTCCGTTGAACACATATACCAACCAGTTTCCTGAAGTCAGGGTGAGTATTTATGTAGTGAGTTGCTTGTTACAGTTATGTCTAACAAATGCGGGTGATTTGTTTCTGCATCTACTGACACAATTAGGACCAACCCGTTTTCTTGTTGGCGAATAATCTTTATTCTTCTTCGATATTGATCTTTTCTGATGCATATTACGAGCAAGCTCAACTTTTGATTCGAGGGTCGACCTTAAACATGATGGAGACCTTCAGGGAGTCTACTAAACGGCTCCAGATTTGTCCACTAACTCTTAGAAACTTACTTTTTTAAACTGTATCTTAAAGATTGTTGCATGTTGTAATCCTTGTTATCTGCCTACCCCTACACGAAAGTGGCGTAATTAATGTACGTATTATGTTTCAGAAAAAAATCGAAAAACGCGGCCGCAAATTGGTAGACTACGACAGCCAGAGACACAGCTTCCAAAACCTCCAGGCGAACGCTGCCAAACGAAGGGATGACGTCAAAGTAAGTTAACATTTTCCATTCCTTTAATATTATTATTTTGATAGGCATGCATGGGGCCGAAGCCAACACACAGAGGCCTTTTTGACACTTTTGATCTTGTGTGATGGAGACACATACCGGCTACTATCCCTTCAACACTATAAAAATGCATTCAGGAACAGTCTCCGGTTTCTGCAGAACTATTGAGGATATGGAAAACTAATTACCGGGCTATGGGGTGGGATGGCAGTGGACTGGGTACTGGGGAAACTATGGGAACTATGACACCCGCCGATACAATTTTAACTAATTAATAATGTTAAGTAATTATTATTTTTATTATATTAAGCCCATCGTGTCCCACTGCTGGGCAAAGGCCTCCCCTTGATCTTATAAAATAGAATTTTGAACCTGATCCAGTTTAGCAGAATATTCAGAACCATTTTATATTCGTATTTCACAAGCTTTAAATACTTAGTATGTTTTTGTATTAATGACGGGGGATCTCGCTCGTCCCGTCATTAATACAAAAATGAGTTTAAAAAGTACTTTTTATGTTGTATCCCAGGTAACAAAAGGTCGCGAACAGCTCGAAGAAGCGAAGCGTACATACGAGATAATGAACTCTGAGCTGCACGACGAGCTGCCCGCGCTCTACGACTCGCGGGTGCTGTTCTACGTCAACAACCTGCAGACGCTGTTCTCTGCGGAGCAGCTGTTCCACTCGGAGAGCAACAAGGTGAGCTATATATCATATAAACTACAGTCTACTGGTGCCAAGCCAACTACAGCCTATTTTACCAACTACAGTCTACTGGTCCCAAGCCAACTACAGCCTATTTTACCAACTACAGTCTACTGGTCCCAAGCCAACTACAGCCTATTTTACCAACTACAGTCTACTGGTGCCAAGCCAACTATAGCCTATTTTACCAACTACAGTCTACTGGTCCCAAGCCAACTACAGCCTATTTTACCAACTACAGTCTACTGGTGCCAAGCCAACTACAGCTTATTTTACCAACTACAGTCTTCTGGTGCCAAGCCAACTACGGCATATTCACGGATTAAACTTTTAAAGTACTCCTTTCGTGTCCCTGGCATAGAAATTGCAATAAACTCAATTTTTCATCTAAAAATATGGTGGTTTTGATGTCATAGATAGATAGCTCTCGTGATTTCAGAGTTACCTTCAGTAGCCTTGGAAAAACTAACCCTCCATAGTTTATAATGGTTAAATGTATAGTTTACAATGGTTTCTAAGAAAGCTGGTAAAATTTCCTATGAAACGTTTTGTATTTTAAATCTCTAACTTCTGTACCTAGTTTAAAAAAATAAAATAAAAGTGTAGTACTTAGTTTTGCAGGCCAGTGTAGTAAATAGGATCATTAGTTGTCTCGTTAATTTTGATTTGCTTAGGCAAGCAGAGGCTCAGGAAATGCCCCATACAAACTCGCCTCGTACACTGTCTAAACATACCATTCTCGATTCTCATCACTATATCTTCTTTCGCTCCACACGGCTGTTTTCGTCTAACTACACAAGAAAACGTACATTTTTGCTTCCATTAGGTTAATTTTTTCCTTCCTTGTATAGGTAATGTGATAATGAATAACCAAAATATAATTCCAGCTGTCTTACTTCAGGCCTCGTGGTCGTGCTTGATAGATCGTCGAAGTTAAGCAACGTTCTAAACGGTCCGTAAGTGGATGGGTGACCGCCAGTGGCATTTTCATCTGAGCGCTTCCGTGCTTCGGAGGGCACGTTAAATATGACGGCCTTAGCGCGGCCTAAAAAACTCCGTCACCAGAGTTGCCACTGACTCATACGTTCTTACATTGTAATTGCAGGTGTACAACGAACTGGAAGCCATAACCGACAAGCTAGCCAACGACTGCCAGCGCGGCTCCTACAAGAAGCCGGCCGCGCCCGCCCTCAACGGGAACGGAACCGGCACCAACGGGGCGTCCGACACCAACACTGTGCAGAGTTAGTACATTACATAACTCATCACTTTTAGGGTACATTCAGAAAAAGGGTTACAGGCTATGTAAAAATTGGACCGATTTATTTAGGTATTCGTAGCCGTTTCAGCAGAGAGAGAAAGTGTAAATAGGGCTGTCTTCGTCTTCTTATCGTGTCACCAGTTCTTTCGAACCAGTGTGGTGAAAGGATTTTAAGTGCGCCTCAAAGAGGCTCCTTTCGTGCACTTGACACATGTTTTCGAACTTTGTAGGTGCTACGACATGCCGGTTTCCTCACGTTTTTCTTCACCGTTTGAGAGTACAGGTATAGTGCACTTAAATTTTTCGGCAGAAAAACTCATTGGTGCACGACCGGGACAACTACCACTAGGCCACCAGTGCTAAGTAATATTGTAATGCCAATGGATCTAGGTATTCATTAAGTAGCCGTTTCAACGCATCAGTAGATGCTTTTTCATACTTATACTGAATCGTCTACTACAAAAAGTCAAAAGTCAAAAGTCAAAAAGCATTTATTCAGTAGGACCGCTGGGATCACTTTGAAACGTCTTAAAACTAGGTGATTCTACTCCTGTTCCTTCGCGACCAATACCGTGAAGAATACCAATACCATCGAAGCGGCTTTACTTTCTAGATCAAAATGGGGTACTTAGGTAATAGAGGGGTGGGCTGAACGTATATAAATATCTGCCACGGTTCGGAAAGAAACTAAAACCTCACTTCTCACTTATTTACACAAAATGAGAACAAGTACTCAAAAGATACAAAAGTATACACATTTTTTAAATTAATTTAAATATACAAAAAGAAGCGATCTCTTGTAGACAGCTTTAAATGGAATGGAATGTTAGTAATAACAGGCATATGCAAAAGATTCTTGAATCAGAATCTATGGAATCTCTTCTCAAATTATTTTATCAACTCTTTCTTAGTAATAAGGTTGGCTTTTGTGATGTTTGTGAACATTAACTATAGAATGTGTTTGGTTTTCATTTATTGCCTGAAATTAAATTGATGTTCACTAACACACTTACTAAGTAAAGATGACAAAGTTCTACATATACATTCCCCTGTAAATTTTTTGAAAGACATAAATTACCTAAGACAGTTATTTATCAATAAACATGATTTGTCATCTTTCTTATAAAGTAACTCACAATGATTTCTCGTTCTTAATTATTTGGGTACATGTTTTGAATTCAAAGACATATTTAAAAACCAATCTCATTTAAAAGATTTTTAAATGCATCACTAAAATTCCACCCATACAATTCTTGAAATCTTTAATGATCCTAGTTTGAGGTAAAAAGTACCTACAACCTAGCTCTAAATTTGCATTTTTAAATCTTTAATGAGACCAAAATTTTACTACAAAATAGAAAATATACAAGAATTCAACACATATCCCCAACCAGCATGTTTTGTGTGTGCGTGTAGCTCCCCCATCATCGCCGGCCGTCAACGGAGTATCGCCCCCCTCCCCCTCTCCCTCGCCCCCCCACTCTCCCTCCCCCCCACCGGAGACCCCCACTCCCCCTCCAAAGACCCCCACAAAACTCACCGCCGACGAACCACCCATCGCGCCCGCTCGACTCAATGAAGACAAGAATCAGGAGGCAACGAATAATAATGTCGAAAAGGAGAAGGATGAGTCGAATGATGTACCTGTAGGTGAGTGAACTAATGATAAATATATCGGAGTAGTGAAATATCATTGTATTGGAGGAAATAATAACTATCTATCTTTCTATCTATCCAGCCGGTAGCACCCACTGTTGGGTATAGGCCTCTTAATAATATAGGAAATAAATAAATAATAAATAATGCTGGACTTTTCACACAGCATCATCTAACCCCAAAGTAAACAGAGCTTGTGTTATGGGTACTAGAATGACTGATATACTTTTTGTTTGTAAATACATACATATTAAACATAACCCAGACCCGAAACAAATATTTGTAGATCATACAAACATTGGTCACGCCGCGGGGATCGAACCCGCAACCTTTAGCGTCGCAGGCGGGCCTTCGCCCACTGCGCTACAGAGGTCGTCAACAAACAATAGGACATCACAAATAGATATTGATAGATATAGATAGTAGAACAGCAAAGCTTGTATCCAGCTAGCTGAAGATAAAAAATACGTGTTCATCACCCAGATGTTTGTCCTGAATGGGTAATTGGGAATCGAACCCATTACATAGAAGACAGAGCTACTACCAACTGAGTTGTAAAGGATTAGTGGTATTGAAGAATTAATAGGATGTACTGACGGTTAGAATGTAGGAGATTAAATAATGACAGTAGCTATACATACAGAAGATAAATGATGGCGGAATCTAAAAATTTAAGATTGATTTGTGATACTGAGAATTACTAAATAGAAGGATACATTAAAAATAGAAAGAATATTAGAAGTTGAAGTCCAGATAATAATATATTAAGTTAAAATTAATATCCAAATTATTAGACATCTTCAAATCAGGTTTGAGGTTTCTTGCATAACGAATAGAATATTTATGCACTGGTGAATTAAGCTTTTGGGCAATCCAAGTTTCACAAACATCATAAGTGAAATAATTATTGGTGGATTTTAAGTTCTTAAATAGTACTTGTTTTGCACATCATAAGACTTCATGGAATCGGTTCGTAAGGATCTAGATGTTGTATTGTCTATTGTAGATAGCATGCTAGATATTGTCATTTTATATAACTATCCTAAGCTCTATATTTCTTCAAAGTATTGAAGCAAATTATCTATATAGCTAACTGTTCTAGTTTTCAAGTTATGAGATCTGGGTAATAGGGTGGTAAAACCAACTAACTGGGGGGTTTTTGTCAAAAAACAAGATTTTTATGAACTTTCTTTGCTTTTTATGCAAATTTTATTACAAAATATGAATAACATTGAATTTTTCTAATGGAAAAGCACAGAAGATTAAACAAAATCGTACGATCTGGTGAGTTAGTTGGTTTTCCCTCTAACGCGGCGATATGTTGCTGATTACTGTTTTTCATAACAATACTTCTATTTTATCACAAAAGTCTCCCATAAAAATCTTGATCTATATTTGATAGAGATACATTCTTAATACAATATTTAAACAACAAGTCAATCAAAAAATCGATGGATTTAAGAAGTAGTGATTCATATCTCTAAATGATGATAGATTCCAATGTCTCAATTCTAACAACATTCACTGTATATAAAACACCAAAGCGGTGTTGGCGCACATATAACGGTAGAAAATAGCATGAAATAAATTCTCCCAGGATCGCCAGTGCCCGAGAAAGAGACGCATAACAATAACGTCGAGGAAAAGAGACAACTAAATGTAGACACGAATGAGTTAGAAAAGGACAAAGCAAACAATAAGGAAGGGGAGAAGAGTGATGAAGTATACGACATACCTGTTGGTAAGTAAAATGGCCTGTTCACATTATTATGATACCAAGTAACAATTAAATATTAAAGCTTATTTATATTATTGTTATTATATAAATCTAATATTCTAATAGTAATGGTATCTAATTTTAATGAGAGAAGGCCAAATGTCATTTCAATTGTTGCACATAATAAAAGAAAAGGTGAAATTCTTGGGTCTTCTGATTTTTGCAACAAACGTCCTAAAGCTTGGTGAAGGTAATTTTTGTATAGAAGGATTTAATCACCAATGATTCGGTAGTCCGTAAATCGCTGGTTTACAGAAAAATATTGAACCATTAAAAAATATAGTGCGACTTGAAAATTATTAAGTCGTGTCTTGTAGATTTGTTTAGTTTATTTTTGCATATATTATTTATGACATTTTAAGTATGTATTTGTGAATAAAATTATATTACTTACAATATATTATTTTTAATTTACTGTATATTATTTTCAGAGCAGGTATATTTTTCATGTATAGTTTGTTTGCATAACGCTTCTATGTATGTAAATATATAACATTGTAGCTACACTAACATAATAACTAAACAACTTTAAACACTCACTTTATGCAACTCGAATTCGGTTATGTTTCTACCTGTTTTAAATTATCAAAACGATTAATTTACTTTTGTCTCATTGGAAATCGAATTCCTCAGAATAAGATTTTCTGTCCTTTAAATTATCTAAACTGTTCTTTACGCAATATGGTTTACATCCAATATCTCACGAAGTCCGTCTTAATTGTGTGTGTAGCTTTGTTTCTGTGTGCGTACGATACTGAGCGCTCATTCGTCCATGGAGCGTTTCCGATCTTACGCACACAAAAACAAATATAAAATATCTAGACTTTTCGGTCCCTACTTAAGGCGGCCTAAAAACTCTGTCACCACCTCATACGAACTTACTTTTTAAACCGCCTTCGTGAGAACTGCTATGTCAATCGAACAATCGTTACTTCCCCAGCTGACCCTAGTACCGTTCCAGGGGCGACGTTGTCCGGGCTGCCCGCCGGCACGTTGTACCGCGTGCGCGCGACCTACCGCTACACACGCGAGGACTCGGACGAGCTGTCCTTCGACGTCGGCGACATCATACGCGTCGTGGAATATGACGATCCTGAGGAACAGGTAATAAAATAACTATAGTCCTTTTGGGGGTAGGTGGTATCCCCCCAATATATGGCAAAGAGGGAGTACTCGCCTCTCTAAGGTTTGCCCAACTGGCACACTTGCCTTAGGGCCTGTTCGGCCGACAGTTGTAGTCGGATAGTTCTATATAGGTAATATGTGCTCAGAAACATTGCTTGCGCGATTCAAACTTCCAATACTTTTTGCATCGTTTGTATGGGAATCCGCTTATCTGTGATTCCAGCGCCCTCTAGTGGTACAGTTCCGAAGTACGTCGCTGTAATTGACATCTCTTGAAGTTCAGCTTGTAGTTCAGGCGATGGTAGATAGAGGTCGCCACATCCTTTTTACCTAGGAACGTTTGAAGTTGTATCTTTTTTTATCACTAGGTTTCATTTATTTCAAAATTTTTCATAGTTGTACAGCGTAAAACATAAAAGTTCTGGGTGTCAGGGATAAGTTTCTACGTGAAAAATACTATAATAAACATGACTGTATCCATATTCTTTTTTACAGTAATATTTTGTTTAGTTTGTTGCAATTTCACTGAATCAATTTTACAACTCGGGTGACGGAGTTTTCGCACAGTGATTGCACTTTTCGATAAAAATGTAATTCATCGATTTCAACGATTTTATTACCGTCAGCTTTGAAATATTGGCATGATGTTAGTTTTCTATTGAAAAAACTCTGTTTTCATAACAAACTATTGGTGCAATCTTAGTATCATGGTGTTTTCGCGAATGCTTTATGGTTTCTTCAATGTTCTGAGTTTTTTTTCACCATTTTTTTCAGGAGGAGGGCTGGCTGATGGGCATCAAAGAAAGCACAAATGAAAAGGGCATGTTCCCAGCGAACTTCACGCGGCCGATCTGAGAAACCGCATCAAAAACAACACAGCAGCAGATAATTGCACTCGCCAAAAACGCTGTATAACGAACAAGATCTTTAGAGTTTTTCTGTACGAAGGTACAACTATGAACTTTATCTGTTCATATTTCAAGTTTTCATTTTCATCCATCAATTTTCTGTTCTTAGTTGAAGATTATTTTATAGATTTTTCGAATATGTTCATAACTTAGCTCTTAGTTGTTGAATGTTTAATGAATATTTATTATATTTTAATTTTGTGTTTATCACAACGAATTACGGAATAACAGAAATGATACGTAACTTGTATATAAATGTATAACTTTTTTAGTCACTGTCGATACGGTGTAGGGTTTTATTTATTTTAATTTATTTTCTTTTCGCGCGTCTAAATCTTTCAATGTTATGTATTTCTTATTATTTTCTATTAATAATTATAATGAAAATATTAATACGCGCCATGATCGTCTCGGTGTCTCAATTTGTTCTTTTTCATTTAAGAAATCAAAATTGCTCAGATAAGTGACCTTATGAATAGTCGTTATATTTTCGTTTTCAGTATTAGTGTTATAAATGGCAGACTATTCGTCTGAGAGATTATACATCATTCGATACAGTGAGAGTAATCTCTTGAATTTTCCATTTACCAAATGCATTTTTCATGTATGTGAATTCTTTGCTGCATTTCGCAAAAATATCAATCGTTTTAATACATCCGAAATTCCCGAATGCGTTCTTATACCACTGTCATGTAATGAAGTTAAGTTTAGTGTACATAGTTTTATTTTAGAACTTTGTTGACCCATTATATATTTTTTGTTAATAATATAACTATTCGAATATTACTCGGTAAATCAATGATTGTCATAAGTAGTAATTACTCTTGTTAAAAACTTTTTAGTGGAAAATACTAACTCTGTTTTAGTAATTAGTTTGCTTACAATTAACATCAAAACTGAGCGGCGTTCTATGAATGAAGTTTAAGCTTGTATATTAAACTTGGTAATGTTTTTAAAGTGAACTTCGATTAGAAAACGCCTTTACATCATGTAATCAGCTGTTTTCTCGTGGTCCCAGGATTTTGTCCCATTAATGGGACCACAAGGGAGAACTGTTTCTCGTAGTCACATTCCTATGCTCAGTAACGTATTTATCCTCATGTATATAGGTATTTAACTAACAGACCTATAGCATAGGTTGCGAGGCGAGTGGTTAGGTGTATAGTGAACAACCACGCACGAGCCGAGCGAAGCGTGCCGCGGTAGAGGCCGGCGAGTGCCACATCCCCGTGGCTTTTGTGTTCAGTAGGAGCATATACCTATATACATCCAAACAGCCTATATACAGCCAAACAACAATAACATCTCAGGGAGTACAACTTTATAATCAATTACCTAATGACATTAAAGAATGCGATAACATAAACCTATTCAAATCTAAACTGAAACAGTATGTATGCACTTTATAGTTATCTACCCCCCCCCCCCTACCGTTCTGCTGCGCTTGCTACTTACCTAATTGTTTCTATGGCTCCAGAAGTGAAATAACCTATAATTAATTTTAAGTATACTTTGTATCTCATTATAAAAGAACTGTATGTTTGTATGAGAATAAATGTCTTTAAACCTATATACAGGAAGATAAATACGTTACTGAGCATAGGAATGTGACTACGAGAAACAGTTCTCCCTTGTGGTCCCATTAATGGGACAAAATCCTGGGACAACGAGAAAACAGCGATGTAATCGGTAATTGTGCCCAGAACAAAATTGATATTACAATGCCTGGGTCAAAATAAGGTGCTTTTGAGAGTGTACATAATTATATTTTACCCGTTTAGTTTAAGGGACGATAACACTTATGTCTGAGGTTGCCAATCATGCCTTATAATCGGCAAGACATGATACTATTTTGTATTTTTGACAAATGGTACACAAATACGAATTATTTGAACACCACATCGATATCATCAATTTCGAAGTTTTTCATATCCCTTTTTGACTGATGTGTTTATATTGGTCTTTGTTGTATCGTCAAAATCTTCATGAAAACATTCAAATATTGTACATAAGCCTATTAGGTGATGTATTTATTTGATAGACCCAGTCTTTTCTTCAGTTTCTACATCTAAAAAAATACTTTTAGTCTCGGCAAAATTACTTGAGACGATCAAGCTTTCGAAAAATATTAAATTTCCGATCCTAAAAGTATCGTGTATGACCCCAAGTGTACATTTGGAACAAAGTTTTGACGATGTAACGACGGCCTTACATTTTAAATACTTCCACTGACCAGACATGGGCTATTTAAGCTGTTTTTTATATAATAAATCAATGAATCTTCCATGAAGCCCCAAATAACGCTACGTCCATCTGTTAGTGGAAGTAAGTATATCCGGGAAGTGGCTATAGATATCGTCAGGAGTGCCATTCGAGGTCCATTTTTATTTATAAGTTTGTTAGGAATTGTACAGTTTTTACAACTGAAAATAAATGTTTCACATATTTTTGAGTTTTATTGCATCAACTGTCCTAAAGTTTTGGGGCCGTATTCGCATTCCTTTTTTCGTTCGTGTTATGAATATTCGGATGCTTCCCACCACTATTTCTGACTTCGAGGGACAATTTTTCGGTTTGGAATGTTTGATCCTAGGTTAGGACCGTGTTCTAACGTTTTAAAACGGCCCTTTAAGTCAGAAATAGTGGTGAAAAGCATCCGAATATTCATCAAACGAACGAAAAAAGGGATAGTAATTAATCTCCGAAAATTGGTTAATAATAATCTATTGTACTCCAGTAGGTACTTCGGCTACCTTTGCATATTTATCGTATAGTACCTACATACGATATACATACATCATACATATTATACGATAGATGCAACTTATGCTACGCTCAACGAGTCGCTGCTGCAGTGTCTCATGTCTGGTACATTGAGTGTTTCCCAGTACCTAAACCATCCTATCACCATAATCCACACAGGTCACAATGACACGATCCATGAATATGAGACCACTAAGGCAAACTCGGAAACCGTGAGAGTTATCGAAAAGTCACCCTGTATACGTCTAGGTATAAAAAAAATACCTCTATGTCAGAGTTTTCAAATTCTCAAGGATCCCTGAATCCAAGGAAGGGCCATTTTTTCAAACGTTAAAACACGGTCCTAACCTAGGACCAAATATTACAAACTGGAAAATTGGCCCTTGAAGTCAGAAATCGTGGTGAGAAGCATCCGAATCCGAATAACGATAACAAGAATGGGAATACGGCCCCGATAAGTTAATTTTCTTGACTACCTACCTACAAGAGGACTGAATAAGTTGGCAAGCGCTAAGCCCTGAATGAAGCAACTATAACAGTTTGATAAGTAATTCAGTAATTAAAATTCATTTTGCACGAACATCCGTTTATTTCATCAATATTATAAAATGTTCACTTGGAAGATCACAATAAACCACATTTCTCCAAACATTCATAAGTTAACATTACGATTGAATTCTATAAAATGTCCATTAAAGAATTTCACGAAAAACATTGCACGTTTTGCAGGAACATTTAGGAGTCCGCAATTTTTAAAACAAATTGGGGTTTGTAAAGAGTCAAAAATATTTTGTTTATTAGGTAGGTTACATTTCACACTTATTTTATCAAAAAAATACAAAATGGCGTTGAAGATGCAATGTTTTTCTTAAAATTCCTGAGCTTATCTAATAACAAAAATATAACACTCTAAAAATATCAACAGTACAAACAAATTTGCGATAGTCGAGAGTTAAAGCCTTTTTAATTTTTACACAAAAATAACAAAATATATTATATTAGAATCACATCTAATTTTATTTATCTCTTTACCCTCTTATCACTGGTTCATTTTTGGGCATTCTATACAACCAGACCACGATAGCTATCTTCAGAATGGTTGCAAAGCAATACTAGATATACGACATGTAATTATATTACAAAAATACGGCTTACAACTAGACCGCATCGAAACTGATGCAACAATCTATTTGGAATCACCAACCGGCCTTTGAAAATCTAAAATATTTCTTGATTCCTTTTGCAATCTGTTTTTAAATATTTTGGGTACTTTTAAACAGACATCTGTGTAGGTTGGGAATACTATGAGACAGAAATCACCTTGTTGAAGTTTCACTGCGGTTTGGATACTATCAGCATTGTAAAATTACGACCAACGGAAGTCATTCGTAAAGTCAGGTCGACTTGCGCAGTAGCGCTTGCATTTTTGCATACTGCGCAAACTAACTTCACGAACGCCGCCATCAGTCGTAGAGTACCTAAAATAAGCTTATTCTAACATCTATCACATTGAAGTACAAAATACTCGTGTTCCCTTACAAAATACCACGCCATACAAGTGGTTATAAAAACGGAATTGTGGCTTAATATCAACATGGACGCCGATTTTTATGACCGGATATGATAATACTTTTTATGCACTAAACAGAGAAGGCAATGATATTTTATAAGTACTATAGATACGTTGGTAGTGACATTTAAAACCTACTCAAACGTCGCCTTCGACGCGGGCTGAAGAAAAAGCACTAAATCTTGCGCGCTATAAACATATCTATTATTTTTTAATATCATTGGAATTCTATATCAGTTTCAGTGGATATATCAAGAATTTCCGGTCACAAAAGTAGGTGTTACTAATTTAATTAGTGTGGAGGAGGCCGCCATCCACCGAAGCCCTTTTCTAGTTGTTGCGCGACCGCGAGACAAAGGCGGTCTTGGTTCGGTGCCGCTATCACCTGGAACAGACAGCTTGATGTACTCACTAATTGTCAGTACATAACTGTCAGTCGTTTGACAGTTGGCGCGACCAATATTCATAGCTTTAGGCTGTGGACTGATTGGTACTGTGCTGTACGCACGCAGTTTGCGATGTTTCGTTTGCCGACTCAGTCGGTGGCTCAGTTCGCTCACTACGTCCGTCACGCGCTCACTCACTTGGACACGGCCTAAGACAGGACCACCTCGTCAGGTCGGCGAGTATATACTAATGTGAGTATTACCTGTATACCGAGCTGTGTTAATCGAATGGGGTTGTGCCTCGACTTTCAATCTGAAGGTCGTGAGTTCGAATTCCGGCCGTGCATCAATGGATTTTTCGTTTTGTAAAATTTATATGCGCTAAGCTTTAAGAGCTTAGCGCATATAAATTTTACAAAACGGTACGGTTTACACCGGTACGTTTACGGTGAAGGAAAACATCGTGAGGAAACCCGCAGCTTAGTCAGCTCCACACGTATCAACGTCGTCTCCTGTGGGCGGCTGATTAAGCTGAGAGGATGGTTTAGGTGCTACAAGCCTATTCCATCTTAAACAATGTCCCAGGCAAACGTCCCGTTAAGTGTAGGCATGGGTTGCCTCCTGACGCTGTATAAATCATCTAAATAGTAAAGGCCTAAGTTTGTCTTCACCTGTATACAGACGGGCAGGTCCCGGTGCAGGCCGAGCGGCACGCACGAGGCCGGCATGCCGAGGATGTTGAAAGCCATCGTGTACATCACACCGGAGGCTTTTAGGAACACCTGCACATAAATATTAGTTATTTAATAAAGATTACATTGATCAAAGGAAAAAAAATAAGAACTTCTATTGTAATGCCAGATGGGAATGCTAACAATAGCAGTATTCTCGTTATTCCCACTGGGGCTTATTACAAGAAAATGAGCCGAGTTTAGACCAAGTCTAACTAAAAAACTGTCCCTAAAAAAACGATCTTTAAATACTCGTACATAGAACGCTTTTTTGTGGTAACAGTTTTGTTTTGACATGACGTGTCAACATGGGGTTCAACCAAGGTTTTACGTTTTTATAATAAGCAGCGCTGAGTTCGGATTCGGACCAATTGTGAGCCAACGCTATTTCATTAATATTTAAAAAAAATATTCCCGATGTCCCCACACCAGCATTATCAATGGGAACACGGGAATAATATAATAATATTTTACCCAGCATCACTTTGTATTGATCAGAGTAAATAGGTTCCCTTTAGGACAGCATGCTTCATCTAAGACCTTACTGGGCAAAGTGGGGTCAACTGCTGACCTATCTGCCCACT
The DNA here is from genome assembly GCA_951394285.1 of Epirrhoe tristata. Lineage (NCBI taxonomy): Eukaryota > Metazoa > Arthropoda > Insecta > Lepidoptera > Geometridae > Epirrhoe > Epirrhoe tristata. Next base: position 10,743,484 of record OX596144.1, on the reverse strand, counting down.
GGTTTTCATATCAAGCACGAAGTTTGCCGAGTCTCGGAAAACTATGGATATTTTTTTCATTTAACTTATATTTTCCTACTTCTGGTGTAAATATTGAAGGTAAAACACAGTCAAACTCTTGAAGTTGGTTAAACATAAAATCCTAAATCTTAATGCTTACTTGGTTATGGTGATGCGCCAGCTCATTGAACACGGGGTATAAGAAAACGCCATTGTTTCCCAGGACACTCTGAAAAGGGAACAACCATTTCATATTTTGTAAAGCGAAAGAAGACAGCTTCATTGCTGAGGAACCCGTCGCAGCAGCGATAGCATCCTAATTGGTTATGTTATTGTGTAAATCCCGCCTAAAGCGCTGGCTGATCGAGCAGACGTTCTACTCGTTCTACTCGTATCACCGCTGTGCCGGTCGGAGTGGGGGGTGTTAGGTTATTTTCGTTACGGAATTTCTGGATTCGGTCTCCACGCTTAAGGCCCGCGATAGAAGCTATGCAATAGCTTAAAAATAGGGGTGTATACCTGCATCTTGTCCCGCAGTCCTCGCGCCGCTCGCGCGTAGTGCGGGGCCCTGCCGTCCCGCAGTGCTCGCGCGTAGTGCGGGGCCCTGCCGTCGGGGATGTACAGCCTGGTGCGGTGTATACCTGCATCTTGTCCCGCAGTGCTCGCGCCGCTCGCGCGTAGTGCGGGGCCCTGCCGTCGGGGATGTACAGCCTGGTGCGGTGTATACCTGCATCTTGTCCCGCAGTGCTCGCGCCGCTCGCGCGTAGTGCGGGGCCCTGCCGTCGGGGATGTACAGCCTGGTGCGGTGTATACCTGCATCTTGTCCCGCAGTGCTCGCGCGTAGTGCGGGGCCCTGCCGTCGGGGATGTACAGCCTGGTGCGGTGTATACCTGCATCTTGTCCCGCAGTGCTCGCGCGTAGTGCGGGGCCCTGCCGTCGGGGATGTACAGCCTGGTGCGGTGTATACCTGCATCTTGTCCCGCAGTGCTCGCGCCGCTCGCGCGTAGTGCGGGGCCCTGCCGTCGGGGATGTACAGCCTGGTGCGGTGTATACCTGCATCTTGTCCCGCAGTGCTCGCGCCGCTCGCGCGTAGTGCGGGGCCCTGCCGTCGGGGATGTACAGCCTGGTGCGGTGTATACCTGCATCTTGTCCCGCAGTGCTCGCGCCGCTCGCGCGTAGTGCGGGGCCCTGCCGTCGGGGATGTACAGCCTGGTGCGGTGTATACCTGCATCTTGTCCCGCAGTGCTCGCGCCGCTCGCGCGTAGTGCGGGGCCCTGCCGTCGGGGATGTACAGCCTGGTGCGGTGTATACCTGCATCTTGTCCCGCAGTGCTCGCGCCGCTCGCGCGTAGTGCGGGGCCCTGCCGTCGGGGATGTACAGCCTGGTGCGGTGTATACCTGCATCTTGTCCCGCAGTGCTCGCGCCGCTCGCGCGTAGTGCGGGGCCCTGCCGTCGGGGATGTACAGCCTGGTGCGGTGTATACCTGCATCTTGTCCCGCAGTGCTCGCGCCGCTCGCGCGTAGTGCGGGGCCCTGCCGTCGGGGATGTACAGCCTGGTGCGGTGTATACCTGCATCTTGTCCCGCAGTGCTCGCGCCGCTCGCGCGTAGTGCGGGGCCCTGCCGTCGGGGATGTACAGCCTGGTGCGGTGTATACCTGCATCTTGTCCCGCAGTGCTCGCGCCGCTCGCGCGTAGTGCGGGGCCCTGCCGTCGGGGATGTACAGCCTGGTGCGGTGTATACCTGCATCTTGTCCCGCAGTGCTCGCGCCGCTCGCGCGTAGTGCGGGGCCCTGCCGTCGGGGATGTACAGCCTGGTGCGGTGTATACCTGCATCTTGTCCCGCAGTGCTCGCGCCGCTCGCGCGTAGTGCGGGGCCCTGCCGTCGGGGATGTACAGCCTGGTGCGGTGTATACCTGCATCTTGTCCCGCAGTGCTCGCGCCGCTCGCGCGTAGTGCGGGGCCCTGCCGTCGGGGATGTACAGCCTGGTGCGGTGTATACCTGCATCTTGTCCCGCAGTGCTCGCGCCGCTCGCGCGTAGTGCGGGGCCCTGCCGTCGGGGATGTACAGCCTGGTGCGGTGTATACCTGCATCTTGTCCCGCAGTGCTCGCGCCGCTCGCGCGTAGTGCGGGGCCCTGCCGTCGGGGATGTACAGCCTGGTGCGGTGTATACCTGCATCTTGTCCCGCAGTGCTCGCGCCGCTCGCGCGTAGTGCGGGGCCCTGCCGTCGGGGATGTACAGCCTGGTGCGGTGTATACCTGCATCTTGTCCCGCAGTGCTCGCGCCGCTCGCGCGTAGTGCGGGGCCCTGCCGTCGGGGATGTACAGCCTGGTGCGGTGTATACCTGCATCTTGTCCCGCAGTGCTCGCGCCGCTCGCGCGTAGTGCGGGGCCCTGCCGTCGGGGATGTACAGCCTGGTGCGGTGTATACCTGCATCTTGTCCCGCAGTGCTCGCGCCGCTCGCGCGTAGTGCGGGGCCCTGCCGTCGGGGATGTACAGCCTGGTGCGGTGTATACCTGCATCTTGTCCCGCAGTGCTCGCGCCGCTCGCGCGTAGTGCGGGGCCCTGCCGTCGGGGATGTACAGCCTGGTGCGGTGTATACCTGCATCTTGTCCCGCAGTGCTCGCGCCGCTCGCGCGTAGTGCGGGGCCCTGCCGTCGGGGATGTACAGCCTGGTGCGGTGTATACCTGCATCTTGTCCCGCAGTGCTCGCGCCGCTCGCGCGTAGTGCGGGGCCCTGCCGTCGGGGATGTACAGCCTGGTGCGGTGTATACCTGCATCTTGTCCCGCAGTGCTCGCGCCGCTCGCGCGTAGTGCGGGGCCCTGCCGTCGGGGATGTACAGCCTGGTGCGGTGTATACCTGCATCTTGTCCCGCAGTGCTCGCGCCGCTCGCGCGTAGTGCGGGGCCCTGCCGTCGGGGATGTACAGCCTGGTGCGGTGTATACCTGCATCTTGTCCCGCAGTGCTCGCGCCGCTCGCGCGTAGTGCGGGGCCCTGCCGTCGGGGATGTACAGCCTGGTGCGGTGTATACCTGCATCTTGTCCCGCAGTGCTCGCGCCGCTCGCGCGTAGTGCGGGGCCCTGCCGTCGGGGATGTACAGCCTGGTGCGGTGTATACCTGCATCTTGTCCCGCAGTGCTCGCGCCGCTCGCGCGTAGTGCGGGGCCCTGCCGTCGGGGATGTACAGCCTGGTGCGGTGTATACCTGCATCTTGTCCCGCAGTGCTCGCGCCGCTCGCGCGTAGTGCGGGGCCCTGCCGTCGGGGATGTACAGCCTGGTGCGGTGTATACCTGCATCTTGTCCCGCAGTGCTCGCGCCGCTCGCGCGTAGTGCGGGGCCCTGCCGTCGGGGATGTACAGCCTGGTGCGGTGTATACCTGCATCTTGTCCCGCAGTGCTCGCGCCGCTCGCGCGTAGTGCGGGGCCCTGCCGTCGGGGATGTACAGCCTGGTGCGGTGTATACCTGCATCTTGTCCCGCAGTGCTCGCGCCGCTCGCGCGTAGTGCGGGGCCCTGCCGTCGGGGATGTACAGCCTGGTGCGGTGTATACCTGCATCTTGTCCCGCAGTGCTCGCGCCGCTCGCGCGTAGTGCGGGGCCCTGCCGTCGGGGATGTACAGCCTGGTGCGGTGTATACCTGCATCTTGTCCCGCAGTGCTCGCGCCGCTCGCGCGTAGTGCGGGGCCCTGCCGTCGGGGATGTACAGCCTGGTGCGGTGTATACCTGCATCTTGTCCCGCAGTGCTCGCGCCGCTCGCGCGTAGTGCGGGGCCCTGCCGTCGGGGATGTACAGCCTGGTGCGGTGTATACCTGCATCTTGTCCCGCAGTGCTCGCGCCGCTCGCGCGTAGTGCGGGGCCCTGCCGTCGGGGATGTACAGCCTGGTGCGGTGTATACCTGCATCTTGTCCCGCAGTGCTCGCGCCGCTCGCGCGTAGTGCGGGGCCCTGCCGTCGGGGATGTACAGCCTGGTGCGGTGTATACCTGCATCTTGTCCCGCAGTGCTCGCGCCGCTCGCGCGTAGTGCGGGGCCCTGCCGTCGGGGATGTACAGCCTGGTGCGGTGTATACCTGCATCTTGTCCCGCAGTGCTCGCGCCGCTCGCGCGTAGTGCGGGGCCCTGCCGTCGGGGATGTACAGCCTGGTGCGGTGTATACCTGCATCTTGTCCCGCAGTGCTCGCGCCGCTCGCGCGTAGTGCGGGGCCCTGCCGTCGGGGATGTACAGCCTGGTGCGGTGTATACCTGCATCTTGTCCCGCAGTGCTCGCGCCGCTCGCGCGTAGTGCGGGGCCCTGCCGTCGGGGATGTACAGCCTGGTGCGGTGTATACCTGCATCTTGTCCCGCAGTGCTCGCGCCGCTCGCGCGTAGTGCGGGGCCCTGCCGTCGGGGATGTACAGCCTGGTGCGGTGTATACCTGCATCTTGTCCCGCAGTGCTCGCGCCGCTCGCGCGTAGTGCGGGGCCCTGCCGTCGGGGATGTACAGCCTGGTGCGGTGTATACCTGCATCTTGTCCCGCAGTGCTCGCGCCGCTCGCGCGTAGTGCGGGGCCCTGCCGTCGGGGATGTACAGCCTGGTGCGGTGTATACCTGCATCTTGTCCCGCAGTGCTCGCGCCGCTCGCGCGTAGTGCGGGGCCCTGCCGTCGGGGATGTACAGCCTGGTGCGGTGTATACCTGCATCTTGTCCCGCAGTGCTCGCGCCGCTCGCGCGTAGTGCGGGGCCCTGCCGTCGGGGATGTACAGCCTGGTGCGGTGTATACCTGCATCTTGTCCCGCAGTGCTCGCGCCGCTCGCGCGTAGTGCGGGGCCCTGCCGTCGGGGATGTACAGCCTGGTGCGGTGTATACCTGCATCTTGTCCCGCAGTGCTCGCGCCGCTCGCGCGTAGTGCGGGGCCCTGCCGTCGGGGATGTACAGCCTGGTGCGGTGTATACCTGCATCTTGTCCCGCAGTGCTCGCGCCGCTCGCGCGTAGTGCGGGGCCCTGCCGTCGGGGATGTACAGCCTGGTGCGGTGTATACCTGCATCTTGTCCCGCAGTGCTCGCGCCGCTCGCGCGTAGTGCGGGGCCCTGCCGTCGGGGATGTACAGCCTGGTGCGGTGTATACCTGCATCTTGTCCCGCAGTGCTCGCGCCGCTCGCGCGTAGTGCGGGGCCCTGCCGTCGGGGATGTACAGCCTGGTGCGGTGTATACCTGCATCTTGTCCCGCAGTGCTCGCGCCGCTCGCGCGTAGTGCGGGGCCCTGCCGTCGGGGATGTACAGCCTGGTGCGGTGTATACCTGCATCTTGTCCCGCAGTGCTCGCGCCGCTCGCGCGTAGTGCGGGGCCCTGCCGTCGGGGATGTACAGCCTGGTGCGGTGTATACCTGCATCTTGTCCCGCAGTGCTCGCGCCGCTCGCGCGTAGTGCGGGGCCCTGCCGTCGGGGATGTACAGCCTGGTGCGGTGTATACCTGCATCTTGTCCCGCAGTGCTCGCGCCGCTCGCGCGTAGTGCGGGGCCCTGCCGTCGGGGATGTACAGCCTGGTGCGGTGTATACCTGCATCTTGTCCCGCAGTCCTCGCGCCGCTCGCGCGTAGTGCGGGGCCCTGCCGTCGGGGATGTACAGCCTGGTGCGGTGTATACCTGCATCTTGTCCCGCAGTCCTCGCGCCGCTCGCGCGTAGTGCGGGGCCCTGCCGTCGGGGATGTACAGCCTGGTGCGGTGTATACCTGCATCTTGTCCCGCAGTCCTCGCGCCGCTCGCGCGTAGTGCGGGGCCCTGCCGTCGGGGATGTACAGCCTGGTGCGGTGTATACCTGCATCTTGTCCCGCAGTCCTCGCGCCGCTCGCGCGTAGTGCGGGGCCCTGCCGTCGGGGATGTACAGCCTGGTGCGGTGTATACCTGCATCTTGTCCCGCAGTCCTCGCGCCGCTCGCGCGTAGTGCGGGGCCCTGCCGTCGGGGATGTACAGCCTGGTGCGGTGTATACCTGCATCTTGTCCCGCAGTGCTCGCGCCGCTCGCGCGTAGTGCGGGGCCCTGCCGTCGGGGATGTACAGCCTGGTGCGGTGTATACCTGCATCTTGTCCCGCAGTCCTCGCGCCGCTCGCGCGTAGTGCGGGGCCCTGCCGTCGGGGATGTACAGCCTGGTGCGGTGTATACCTGCATCTTGTCCCGCAGTCCTCGCGCCGCTCGCGCGTAGTGCGGGGCCCTGCCGTCGGGGATGTACAGCCTGGTGCGGTGTATACCTGCATCTTGTCCCGCAGTCCTCGCGCCGCTCGCGCGTAGTGCGGGGCCCTGCCGTCGGGGATGTACAGCCTGGTGCGGTGTATACCTGCATCTTGTCCCGCAGTCCTCGCGCCGCTCGCGCGTAGTGCGGGGCCCTGCCGTCGGGGATGTACAGCCTGGTGCGGTGTATACCTGCATCTTGTCCCGCAGTCCTCGCGCCGCTCGCGCGTAGTGCGGGGCCCTGCCGTCGGGGATGTACAGCCTGGTGCGGTGTATACCTGCATCTTGTCCCGCAGTCCTCGCGCCGCTCGCGCGTAGTGCGGGGCCCTGCCGTCGGGGATGTACAGCCTGGTGCGGTGTATACCTGCATCTTGTCCCGCAGTCCTCGCGCCGCTCGCGCGTAGTGCGGGGCCCTGCCGTCGGGGATGTACAGCCTGGTGCGGTGTATACCTGCATCTTGTCCCGCAGTCCTCGCGCCGCTCGCGCGTAGTGCGGGGCCCTGCCGTCGGGGATGTACAGCCTGGTGCGGTGTATACCTGCATCTTGTCCCGCAGTCCTCGCGCCGCTCGCGCGTAGTGCGGGGCCCTGCCGTCGGGGATGTACAGCCTGGTGCGGTGTATACCTGCATCTTGTCCCGCAGTCCTCGCGCCGCTCGCGCGTAGTGCGGGGCCCTGCCGTCGGGGATGTACAGCCTGGTGCGGTGTATACCTGCATCTTGTCCCGCAGTCCTCGCGCCGCTCGCGCGTAGTGCGGGGCCCTGCCGTCGGGGATGTACAGCCTGGTGCGGTGTATACCTGCATCTTGTCCCGCAGTCCTCGCGCCGCTCGCGCGTAGTGCGGGGCCCTGCCGTCGGGGATGTACAGCCTGGTGCGGTGTATACCTGCATCTTGTCCCGCAGTCCTCGCGCCGCTCGCGCGTAGTGCGGGGCCCTGCCGTCGGGGATGTACAGCCTGGTGCGGTGTATACCTGCATCTTGTCCCGCAGTCCTCGCGCCGCTCGCGCGTAGTGCGGGGCCCTGCCGTCGGGGATGTACAGCCTGGTGCGGTGCAGGAGCGCGAAGCCGAGCCCCTGCAGCGAGCGCGCGGCCGCACACAACACGTGCTTGCCCAGCTCCAGCAGCAGGCTCTTATCTCGCTGAAAGTACAACACGCACAATCGTTCTTTATCTCTCTGAAGATAGACTTGTGGCGACCTCTATCTACCATCGCCTGAACTTCAAAAGATGTCAATCACAGCGACGTACTTCGGAGCTGTACCACTAGATGGCGCTGGAATCACAGATAAGCTCTAAAGCGCAAGCAACATTTCTGAGCACATCCAACCTATATAGAACTTTCCCACATCCAACCTATATAGAACTTTCCCACATCCAACCTATACAGGGTGTCCCACGGCTATGCCACATGGAGGGAAAGTACCTTAAATATTGTAGATGTAACATTTTACTGAAAGAAGACATTATTTTTATTTAAAAAATAACTTAAACTGCATTCACAGATATTTAAATAATTACATGGTTGAACCGGAAATCGAACCCGTTACATGAGAAAAATAATCACCTGTTGCTTTATCATACCGATCGAAAGGCTTCATCATAAGGATTATTTTTTGCTAAATAACATAGTGTCACAAATAAAAGGAAGGCCATGAACTTTAACATTTTTAATACAAAATTTATCAATTTATCAAATGCTCAAAATGATTCCCTTCCTGTTGAATACAAAGTCGAACTCTTTTGATTATTTCGCTCCCTGTCGATTTTTTGATCTTGTTGTGGTGGATATTTCGAATAACATGTCTAAGTCTGCTTGTAGCTCGTGGACACTTTCACACTGGTTATACTTCTCAAGTGGGTACATTTACTAGTAATACGTACTTATGATAATGTCAGTCGTATGTGCTTACGACAGTGTCAGCTAAGTATTTATTTTTCTGAATACAAATGTTAAAATTCATGGCCTTCCTTTTATGTGTGACACTATGTTATTTAGCAAAAAATAATCTTTATGATGAAGCCTTTCGATCGGTATGATAGCTACAGGTGACTATTTTTCTCATGTAACGGGTTCGATTTCCGGATCAACCATGTAATTATTTAAATATCTGTGAATGCAGTTTAAATTGTTTTTTAAATAAAAATAATGTCTTCTTTCAGTAAAATGTTCCATCTACAATATTTAAGGTACTTTCCCTCCATGTGGCATAGCCGTGGGACGCCCTGTATAGGTATAGAACTTTCCCACATCCAACCTATATAGAACTTTCCCACATCCAACCTATATAGAACTTTCCCACATCCAACTAAAGGGAAATAGGGATTCATTTATAAAAATGAATCCCTATCTCCCTTCGTTCTTATGACAAAAGTTTAAAATCTTTATAGCTCATTAATTATTTACAGTAATTCCAAAAAGTACGTTAAAAGTAACATTAGTTCATGAACTTAGATATCCGTTAGTTTTATCGCGGCGCTTATCAACAACCGGTGTCAAGGGCGGACGAAAGGAAAAGTGGGACTTTATCAATCTGCCTATCAACTATTGTAATGTTCACTTGACTTTTTTAACTAATAGCACATTCCAACACACACGGCCGCCTCGGGTGAGACTGCCCCGAGTTCGAATCCCAGAGGGATAGTAACTTTGTGCACTTTATTTTTTTGTACTTTTTTTTTTAATTTTAGAACCGTTACCTTAACATTTTTAATTTTAGAACCCTTACCGAATGTATCAAATATGTTTGGACATGCCTTTAACTACCCCCCTTAGACATATTCAAAGGATCTGGAATAAGTAACATAAAAAGATCTGAGAGAATGTCTACCGCACCTTGGGGATACAGTCGTGAACCTGTTTACGTTTTACCGAAACCTCGTTCAAGTTTTCACTTCTGTTGGCACTCCCGGAATGCCACATTTTTTTTTATTATTTATTATTATTTTGTTAATAAGTAATGGTACCTTCGGGTTGGCCGGGTCCGCGAGCATGTTGGGAATGTCCTTCATAGAGAAGAAGACAGATACTGAGATCTCAACAGAGTCTTCTAGCTCTTTGAATTTCTCCTGCAAACGAAAACAATTATTACGTTTAAAAACAGAAAGAAAATGATTTCAATGTGCTGTGAATTACAAGCGAATATGAATTTACGCATAGGAAACAAATTTCATCGAAATCTACCGGGTTTTTAAGTAACAGCGATAGCAAAAATCGATAATTTTTAGTACTTTAGTTCCAGTAATCGCTACTTTATCGCAGTGGCGCTAATTCCACGTAAACCAACGAGCGATCAGCAGTCGATCGCAAATTTTACATAATTAGGCAGCCATTCAGTCATACATTTTTTAATGACAGTCTATGCTTCATATATAACAATTTAAGAGTAAATTTAAGTTATTTTTTTTTTTATGGTGAATGAGTTATGTTAATTTAAGATAGTTAAGCGCTTTGGATTTTTCTGTAAGCTTTCTATATATTGTATACAAGTGCAGGAGTACCTAACACAAAAAAATAGAAAGCGTAATTATATTTAGGCGTGTCATCATCATCTCCCTGACCTTATCCCACGCTAAGTGGGGTCGGCACAACATGTCTTCTTCTTCCACTCACTCCTATCACTCAATTGTGCATCCACTCCTTTTACATTTATATCATCTCTCACACAATCCAACCACTTCTTCTTCGGCCTTCCTCTTCTAATTATATTAAGGCGTGTGTCTTATCGTAATTAACAGTAGGTGAAGTTAGGTTGTGGATGATAAAGAAAAAAAATATATCTTTAAAAAAATGTAAACCATCCCTTTGTCTACCGTACTCACTTCGCTGATAGTACATCCACATTCGTCTCGTAAATACGCGGCTGCATTTAATATGGCGTCCTGGATACACCGCTGCACCGGGATTAATCCTGGGGATGATACCGCCTCCGTCATGTATAGTACCTGGAAAGATAAAGATAAGGATAAAGATTAAATCTACATAACTTTATGTAAAAAGTAAAGTAAGAGTTTATTTTATTATTTTTAAAGGAATGGTGTTACAAAAACGTATCCCCCGCGCTAGATTTAACTGTGTTACGGCAGGATACACTTCTACCTAAAAAAGAAATATTACATATATGTGGTACCAAAGTTTTTACCCCTTTTCACCCTTAGGGGAAGAATTTCCAAAATTGCTTTCTTAGTGCTTCTCTACAATATAAAAGTGTACCTCTAAGTTTCATATTTCAAGGACTATGGTTTAGAACGTAGGTTGTTATGTCAGTCATTCACAAGTCATATTGTATGGGAAAATTATTATAACTTTTGAGCTTTCCCTATAGAGGTACCTACTAGGTAAAAGGTTGCCTGGAAGAAATCGCTTTAAGCGATAAGGCCGCCCATTGTACTAATTTCGGAAGTGTTTTATATGTGTTGTGTTTTGTAATTAATTGGTGTGCAATAAAGTGTTCATTCATTAATTCATTTTGAATGAATTGAATTCGTTGTTTCACGCGACTTTGACCATTATTAAATGTTACCCCATAATTTGATTCATCTTAAATAAATAAATAATGCTGGACTTTTTCACACAGCAGCATCTAGCCCCAGAGTAAGCAGAGCTTGTGTTATGGGTACTACATCACTGATATACTACTTATATATTTTTTGTTTGTAAATACTTACATATTATACATAGAAAACACCCAGACCTGAGACAAATATCCTGTAGATCATACAAACAATTGTTCCGCTATCTAAGCAGACACAAGGTGAATCTAAGCAGACACAAGATGAATCTAAGCAGACACAAGGTGAATCTAAGCAGACACAAGATGAATCTAAGCAGACACAAGGTGAATCTAAGCAGACACAAGATGAATCTTAGCAGACACAAGGTGAATCTAAGCAGACACAAGGTGAATTTAAGCAGACACAAGGTGAATCTAAGCAGACACAAGGTGAATCTAAGCAGACACAAGGTTAATCTAAGCAGACACAAGGTTAATCTAAGCAGACACAAGGTGAATCTAAGCAGACACAAGGTTAATCTAAGCAGACACAAGGTGAATCTAAGCAGACACAAAGTGAATGGGTGACTGCTTGTGGTGATGATGCTGTGTAAAATGACCAGAATTCTTTATTTATTTACTATAGATGTTATACCTTAATATTATGCATATCGACGGGCGTGTCCAGATCAAGGGTCCCCCTTTTATCCCCCGCCATGATCCCCACCAGTAAAGGCAAGTCTTCAGCCCTCCGAGCGAGGGGACCCGTTGTAAGGAACTTGGGGAATTGGGGGTCCCGTAGTGTTGGGATGTGGCCCTCGATTGATATTATACCTGGAAGGATTCAATAAGGAATCTTATAAAACAATCAATGTAAAGCAACCTTAGTGCTCGTTTACGGACAGGCGGTGCTGCCTGCGACGCGGCACGCGCTATATTCAAATGTATAGCGATGTTCCTGTGTGTTTACGGATAGACGTTTTTACATGCGTTTATTAGATAGATAGATAGATAAAATATTTATTTGGCAACACACACAGACATACATTTAGCAAACAAACAAAAAAAAATGAACAAACAAAAGTAGGTAAAACATAAGTGACACAAAACCTGAGTACACAAAGTAAAATCAAATTAAAAAAAAGAAATACAAAAACAAGGGGATGTCTGTGTAGGTGTAAGCCATAAAGGAGCAATCTCAGCTTTATGCTGCTCTGCACCGAGGGTACAGAGCAACGCTGATTTTCAGATTGCTCCTGATTGGGTGACATCACGACCCAAGAAACCGTAACACAGAAGGAAGTAGGTAAACTTACATAATTATAAGACATTGTCGTGCGGTCGCTACTAGCGATGAGATAGATAGATAGATAATTTTTTATTGCATACCACTCGTAAAAGACATACAAGAAAAAAAAACAGAGATACAAGATGTAAGGAAACGACATTCCCACAATTTTTTTTGCCCGCAAGTGGCTAAAGTCCAAAAGCCAGACCACCTTGGCCTACTAATGCTATTCGATTCTCATTGCTTGCAGCATTCAAGCAAAGTAGATTTTTGATTTTTGCTCACTGTTTCTACGCGGCAAAACCGCCTTCTTTGAGCTAGTAAGGTGAAAATACTTATTTACCAGGTGTGGGTTTGTGTCCAAACACGCCGCAGAAGGCCGCCGGCAGTCGGATGGAGCCCGCGATGTCTGAAGATACGCTGAAAGGCGAGGCTCCAGAACCCAGCAACGCTGCCTGTTACAATACGATTACTAAAAATAAACCGGTGCTATCCGATAAAATATGAGCTTATAAAAAATTTCAATTGTGACGACATGGATTCTGTGGCCGAATGGTAAGGCACTCCGGCTTTAGGAGGATCGTCTGATCGTTGCGGGTTCGAATCCCGTAGGAATCAAAAATTTTGATAAGACTTCATTTCACAACTAAAAAGAAAACTTCAATTCATCATTTGCATGCCCTTATCCCGCTTATGCGGGGTCGGCACAACATGTTCTCTTCTTCCACTCTCCCCTATCACTCGTCATCTCCGTACCCACTCCTTTCTTACCCATATCTTCTTTCACACAATCCATCCATCTTTTCTTTGGTCTACCTCTACCCACATATCCATCCACATCCATTTCCATCACCCTTTAGTTACGTGACTTTCATCCCTCCGCATTGCGACAACACATGCGAGAAGTTGCAAAAAGAAAACTTAAATGTGGTCGATAATTACAAGTGAGGAACCTTTGCTTTTTGATTTCGGCGAAGGTCAACACGGCTCTAGCAGTTGATAGGTCTCAACTGGGTTCAAAATAGATGAGACCTATAAACACAAAAGGTGGAGTTTCTTTGTTCGACTGACGGTCATAAAGCATGTGGTTTCTTGATAATCGTCTCTTATTTGTATGTCAGTAGAGTTGTTTAATTTAAACACACAAGGTCAACAGTGTGTACAAACATCACATTACTAACGAGTAATAGTGTGACATTGAGCAGAGACTTTAATCAAATGCTGCATTTTAATATCCACTCCATAAAAATAAAATAAATATCACTAAAGATTGCCAAGAATATCGGCTTCTGCTGTACCAATTCTCAAAGCTCAGCCAGCAATGGGATGAGAAGAGCTGATGATGATGAAATATACATTAAAAATCTTGAATGATCCTGAGTTTGAGGTTACGCTAAAAAATACAATCTTTATCAATAGACATTTTCCCAGATCAAAACACTCATGATCCCTCGCAGATGAATGGGATTCCACACGTCTAAGTACATATTCCACAAGCCCATATTTTGCAGGAGTCATTTCTCACACACTCTACACCTCACCTCTCCCCCAGAAGAACCTCCACTGGTCCTATTCAAGCAGTAAGGGTTGTTGGTGGCTCCTCTGATGAGATTATTGCTCTCCCATCCGAGGCAGAGTTCCGGAGTATTGGAGACCAGAAGCGGTATAGCACCCGCCTGTCTAACCAGGCGGACTGCCGCACCGTCATATGTGGCACGAGAGCCGACCAACTCGAGGCAGCCGACGGAGTTGGATAGACCTGGAAACAACTCGTTCTAAGTGCTCGTTTACAATAAAATATAATGCTGGACTTTTTCACACAGCATCAAAGCCCCAAAGTAAGCAGAGCTTGTGTTATGAGTACTACATGACTGATATACTACTGATACAGGGAGTAAAAAGACGTCTACCGAAGCCGAATGGGGTAGGTACAGCAATCCCAAAACACAACCAAATCCAAAAGGATTTTCCGAAAAAATCATTATATTTAGAAAACAGCGTTTGAAGATTACTGTTTGCGTATGTACTGGACGCATTGTTTTACGTAGATTGCTGGATTTTGAGTTATGACTGTTTTTTTTTCCTTTTATAAATAAAACTATTAGGTAGTTATGGTCTGTTTATGTTGTACTAGTAGGAAATAACATAAAATGACATAGCTAAGTAAAAAAAATACCAATTTTTTTTTTCGCTAAATATGTTCAGAATCTGTCTGATTGTAACCCCTAAGTCTATAGTAGTATTTTTACACCCTGCATACTTTTTTGTTAGTAAAAAAAATAGCAACACCCAGACCCGAGACAGTATCTGTAGATCATACAAACATTTGTCCCGCGGCGGGGATCGAACCCTCAACCTACTGCGTCGCAAGTGGACCTTCACTCACTGCGCTACGGAGGTTGTCAAATGTATGGCGATGTTCCTGTGTGTTTACGGAGAGACGTTTTTACATGAGTTTATTGCGCCTGACGCGTCGCAAGGAGTAATTCCCAATTCGTACCACTAAAACTTGTACCAGGTGGTACCAGTTGGGAAATTGAAAAATATGATTATTTTTGTTCCCAACTCGTACCACTTTCAAAAATTGGTGTTTAGTACAGTCAACGACAAATAATGCAACTAATAAGTAATAAAAGCAAAACGATATAGATTTTTCATAACATTATTTATTCAAGAAAAACTAAACACAATATTATTAAACGAACGGTCTAATGTACATAACAAAAAATTCAAAAGGTAAGAAAGTAATCAACAAAGCATAAATAAAACATCATTTAGATCACAAAAGTATTAAGATCTACTTGATTAAAATGTTATCACAGGAATCAGTCTTAACTCTTTTACAACTTACTACTATTACAAGTATAATATAGGTAGGTATGTACTCATTAGATTTATAAGTTTTAGTTATAATCAGTCTTAAAATTAGTCGATGCTGTATTAATTGTATAAATTCAGTCTTGTTCATAATTATTTATCTTAAATTAGCAATGATTCAACGCATAAGTCAACAGAAATCACTGCATTTGTAAAACCTGACACTATGCTTTCTATGTAGCAATTTCTTTTGTTTCTTTCATTTTCTCATAAATATTAGAGCCATTTCTAACTAAAGTTTCGAAATAGTTTGCCTCTCTTTGCAACAGTGTTAAAAAATGTGTATTTGTCGTCCGGTGAATCTGCTTATAGCAACTCCATTTGTCGTAAAAAAATGATGATTCATCAAGCCAAGTATTCACAAAATAATCGTTAAATTTAATTACATTTTCTTATTTTGGAGATCGACACATAATATAAAGCCATCCGTCTCCTGCTGCACCTTGCGGTAAATGCGCCAAAGCTGAACAACGTTGGACATGTTTTCTTATAAGTTTCGATTTAGTTATTTTTAAATATTTTGCTTTCTTCCATAGACATCGAGTGAAATGAAAGTAACAACCGGATATAGGGGTTCCTGAAAATATTTTGTTTATCGCCTGCATAGCTGCTTTTTCATAATCTAATACTTATAAAAGACTTTGGATTCCATTCTGGAATTTGGGATTTCATTAGTCTAAACATAATTTCATAAGTTCGTCTCGTTTTTTTTGGAAGAAGAGCAAATATAACGGGCACTATATTATTGTGATTTTTTGTACTACCTACATCAATATGCAGCGTGTACAATTGATAGAACGGCTTGACGCCAAATTTAATTTTAATTATATTAAATTTTTTTAATTAATTTTTCATCTTTTTGAATTGTGTTCAAACAAGTCAACACTAAAATAGCATTGCAAATACTCCTGTTGATGCAAGACCAAATGGTTGAACCGAAATTTAAGCAGAAGGGTTATAAATTATATGTTTGACATGCCACCTGCAATGTTACTAAGTTAAAAGCAAACCCTATTGTTAACAGTTGTCTTAGATTTTACCGAAAAAACATATTAGGACTAAGACTAATTATTGAGCTGAGCGTACTAAACGAATGAATTCAACAAAAATAGAAAAATGGTACGAGTTGGGAACAAAAATAATCATATTTTTCAATTTCCCAACTGGTACCACCTGGTACAAGTTTTAGTGGTACGAATTGGGAATTACTCGTCGCAAGCAGCGCCGCCTGTCCGTAAACGCGGCCTAAGAGATACCGAGGTAAAAAAAATTGGAGTTACGAGGCCAACCCTGGTGACAGTTTAAGGCCCCCTCTTGTGAGTTGTGGCGGATTTTTGAAGCTGCTTTAAGGCCCCCGTCATTGCATCACGACATTGACACGACAGTCGGAACCGACAATTTAAGCGCTAAGTTGATACTGCTACTACGGATCAACAATTTTTGTGGCCTCACAAAACGTTCCTTAACTTCGAAGATACATGAAATTTTACGTGCCTTCCGAAGCACGAATGCGCTTAATTGAAAATGCCACTAGCGGTCACCCGTCCTGAAAATGCCACTGGCCAAACGTTGTTTAACTTCGACGATTCATCAAGGAAGAGAACTACAAACCTTACCAACCGTAATGATAAACTCATAAAGAACTTACCTCCAAGTGAGCAGCTTTCTTTCACCGTGAACGGAACACCCAGAAGCGGTTTCTCCTTCACCAGCTCTTCAATCCCACCAGAGGACCTGGCTTCAGCTATCTTCCTGTCCACAACCCTCGCCTCTTCCAATGCAGCCTGATATCTCTCCTCTACTACCGCGTTGATGTATGGATTTACTTCTTTCACGCGGTCGATATAAATTTGTACGATCTCTTCGCTTGTGTGCTGGATGGAAGGTGAAACTAGTTTTTATACTATCATGGTTATGAATAATTTAGATTCTAACAAAGAGATATTTTGAGTTCATCCATGATCATGGCGTACATTACTACATCATTATTGAGATTAGGAAAACTATTCGCTTTAAGTGATTAATGCAGGCGTATTCCGTATTCATCAGACAGACAGCTTCAGCGTCAGATAAATGAGAACTGTAATAAAGAACTTATAGTAACAAAATGGACAGAAACATGATCTGTTTTGTGATTATGTCAGTTTACCTTTCCATTTCTGATGTCTTCAGCCAACTGCTTCGCACTGCTCAGCAGCAGGGGGTTTGTGAGCGGCGGCACGGAGCGGCAACGTCGCGCTCGGAGCCAGCATATCGGCTGCATCAGGAAGTTGAGGAAACGAAGAATAACGCCAATCAGCCGAACTCCCACTTCCATCCTAGGAAGGAAGTTGTAATCGGTTTTATAGTTTTCTATAACCACGCCTAAAATCTTACTAATATTACTAATGCGAAAGTTTGTGAGGTTGTATGTTGAAAAACTACTGAATGAATTTGGTTGGAATAACACACAATTTATTCCGGAAAAGTGAAATATTCTCGAAAGACCGCGGGTAACACCGCTGAGCGCAGCTAGTATAGGTACGATAAAGGGATACGCAAATGATATGTGGTCGAATTTGTGGGAAACTGAAGGGTATTTAGCTACAAAAATAACTGGAAATTATTTACGTTGTGGCAAGCAGATTTTAATTGGACCAACTGTGTATTTAGTCCATGTCAATAATACCCCTAAAAGGTCAAATATGGGTCTGCTTTTAAAAGGTCAGCACTAAGGCGTAAACCGGGGCGTTTTATTGGGCAGGGGTATTTTATGGTAATGGTCGGGGTTATTATTGGGGCTATTATGACGAGGCTTTTTAAGATTATGAGATTTTTTCAGGAATATGTTTGGGGTAAATATTGCAAAGTCAAAACCTGGTAATTTATAAGGGTGTACGACAACATAGTTTCTTTTCGAAAACATAAAGTTGTCTCTAAAAACAAGTAGGTATCAATCGTTTTAATACATTTGTTACGAAAATCTAAATGTTATCAAGGTGATTTTGATTAATAATATACGTGACAACAAAAGAAAAAGACATATAGTAGCCACGATAAACGATAGATTTTATGCGGCAATAAAGTCTTGGGATTCTCATTTCTCATGGACCCTAAGAACAGGCTCAAAGTTTAAATCCTAGGTAGGTACACATACCAGCGTCTAGAGTTTGAATAGGTCTAGACATTCCTAGGTGAACGTCCTAGGAGGACATTCACCGGGCGCTTAAATCGATTCAATTTCATATCATCAATTATTAATATTATGACCTGCCTACACGTTACAAGGTAATTGTGCATCTATTTAGATGGGTTATTAAGTAATGTATGTGCAGCGCTAAGTGCACTCGTAGTAATTGCATTCTTAACCCTATTTGTGTTTAAACATGGTTTACCTAAACTGTTTATCCGTGATCCGCTAACTTATAAGTATACGGGATGGGGCGAAATATGGCGAGTTCAGCTCTACCAATTCTTCCAGGAGTGGATGAATAATACAGCTCAAGATCGTGATGTGTGGAGGGAATGGAGGGAGGTCTTTGCCCTGCAGTGGGACACAAAAGACTAGTAAAAACTACATAAGAAAAGGATGTCTTCAATCTGGTAAAATTTTGCTGAGCAAGACTAACTCTATCTCAAGAACGAACATGATACTACAGCTGTAATGCAATGAGCTACCAGTACTTGCGAAACTCTTGACTACCTAACAAATCTTCGAATCATATGATGAGCCAACATAATGTTCTTGGTACCTACATGACATAGTCGCCGGTACGTTTCGTATGAGCTAACAATTTTGCAATTACAAATGAAGTTTCGCTGGTAATTTAGCAAATTTTACCTGTCAAGTTCGCCAACGATGACAATACGGATATCACAGAAGTTTATGTGTTGACATTTGACAAGGCAAGACCAGCTCTATGAGAGTTTAGGGGACAACTGGGCAAGTAGGTAGGTATCATAAAGCGCTATTTACATGGAGAGAGTTTATGGCACGTTTTGGTACGGTAGTTATACCTACGCTACTAAAGGCCATAACTGCATTCGTTTGTTTACTTCGATCAAAAAGACTGAGTGAGATCTTTGCTTTTTTACATTCAAATTCGCGGTGCGGTTTAATACCGTTTGGTTGATTTAATTTTTCACTTCAAAATCATCCCCTTTACACAACTCATCAAATTTTCATCCTTTCTTACTCTGGATTCCTTCTCTTGCAGAAATCCATTCAGCAAAGTGCATGTGCATTGGCATGTCCCAAAGCACACGCACTAAGAGACTATACTCCCTTTAGACGCCCTCTCTGATATTAAAACTCCATAAAGATCTGAGAGAATATCAACCGCGTTTTGGTCGAGAATCTGTTTTTGGAACGAAATTACTTTTCGGATGGTATCGGATGAAGGCTGGACAAAAAAGTGTTCGATTTTTGCGTCACGACACATGTATATGTCAAAACGTCACAGTGCGAAGTGCGCAGCCGCGCAGTCCATAGATTGTTACATTGTTAGTACGGAAGAGCGATTCTGGGATGTTTAAGTTGAAACTTCGTTCCAACCGAGTGTTCCACGACACTCACGTACTTTTAACAAGTTTGTAACAGACAGAATACAGATTTATTGGCTGCAAGTGATACTCTTAACTAAACTAAGCCCCGGAAAATCTTCACAATATTTTCCTTTGTGCTTGCTATTTGCGTGCTTTTGTTAGTTTTCACATCTAGCTTCAAAGGGCTAGTAGTTATTTCGCAAACAAAGTTACGTAATGGCGATGTATTATCTGTAGATTCGTGTATTCAAGCGAGGTGCGAATTAGCATTCGTAGAGCGTATTGGTTTTAGTAATTGACTTAATTTTTGCACGCAGCTTTGTCCGTAATTATGAACAAACAAAACTGACCATGACAATTTTAGTTTTATTTGAGAGATTATTTTATTATCTTTAATCTATTATCTTTCCATTCCCTTTCATTTAAAAGGTTGCATTGAAGAAAGCGCTGTATTATAAGATTAATCTTGATGAGATTAACTGTGAGGTCTAGGCTTTGAAATAAGTTTCTTAATCTTAAGCCTCTGTTTTAAAATGTTGATCAAAAATATTTTGAAAAACAAGGCACAACCTCGCATCACTCACTGTCCGAGGTCAGTTCTCAGGGAGACGTGTTCCTCATAATAATGCAACAATTACCCTACTTACACATCTCCCTAGAGAACGTCAATAATAATATAAAAAAAAAACATAAAACGATCTGGAATGTCTGTAATGTCATTAGTTAAGTTCCTGTTAATAAATAATAATAAAACAGCAGGCGCGAATCCCCTATAATAGTGGGCACTAAGGGCATGCCCACAACCTTAATTGACCGAGCGAGCGAGCGAAGCGTCTCAGGTTCGAGATTGGCCAAAAAATGCTTTTGTCCGTCTCTCTGTTCTCGCCTACAGATCGCATTTTTCAACCGATTTAACCAAAATTGGCACACGAGCTCCTTAAATTATTAAAAAAATACTAGTGTTCACCCCACGGTTTTGCCCACTTGAAGTACGAGTAGGTCTAGGTACGTATACATTGTACAAAATCTTGTCTCTATTTGTAATGTACATTTCATTTGTAGGAATGCACTAGGTATAGGATAGGGTTAGGTATAGGGTTCTTCACGGTATTGGTCGCGAAGGAACAGGAGTAGAATCACCTAGTTTTAAGACGTTTCAAAGTGATCCCAGCGGTCCTACTGAATAAATGCTTTTTGACTTTGACTTTGATAGATCATGAGCGAGTTCATGTTCCGACTCGCACTTGGCTGATTTTCGGGTGTGGCCATAACCCACAGCCACAACCATTTCTAAGGGCTGGATCCGCGCCTGACATTAAAACAGTATATAACAGTAAAACAAAATAAAATGATTATTGTACTAGTTCAAGTCAGGCAAGATTTCAAATCTAAAATAAATTTTGCACTGAATTATTGATCTATCATAGCCATAACTTAGGTACCTACTTACCTACAGACATTCTGGTAGATAGGTACATAAATCTCTAGTTTATGTTAGACTTAGATAGACTTTGATGATCTTTAATCATTAAGTCAGGTATTTTCTGGTATTGCGAAATAATCTGCTATGAACACGGTGCTAATATTGACAAAGCTAAATCCATATTTGTGTAGGACAGTTTATTTCCATGCCATTAAAATCTACTTTCAAGAACCAAGGTAATCTATTAACTTACGAACGAATTGTTTACTTGATTATCTATGTATAATATGTATGTATTTACAAACAAAATGTATATAAGTCGTTTATCAGTCATTCTAGAACCCATAACACAAGCTCTGCTTACTTTGGGGCTAGATGATGCTGTGTGGAAAGTCCAGCATTATTTATTTATTATTATTATTTATTGATTAGCAAACATTTATATTGAAAAGTTCTGGTAAAAAGTACAAAAAAATAAGTTAGGACCAATAGAAAAGTAAAGCGGATGAAAAACATCATTTTAAACTGTAAGTTTAGACAAAGAAATTCTATACACTATAGACAAATATGCATATTAAAAACTTACGTGTATAAATTAATCTCACAAAAATATTACAACACTACAATATTTTCTCGGTTACTGAAAAGCGCGCCAAAGTTACATAGAGCATAGACAAGACAGACAGGCTCTCATCGCGATGCCGCGGCTAAGACTGAACTTCCATTCAGCCAATTTATTGCTCTTCAAGAATGTTAGAATCCAAACGATAAACGAATTTCAGCCTTCCAAATATTGTTTCAAGAATGGAAAGTGTGTTTACTGCGCTTAAATTTACGAATTCAATCTCTTTGAATTGCGAATTAATATTTGAACAAATTTAATAGCATGACATGATGTCAATGTTTGTATGAATAGGTTGAATAAGTTAAGAGTAGGTACACACTTAATGGAGATAATTCTATTGTTTACATTTATTGAGTTACGTGGTACAAGATCGTTTGAATAAATTGGCTAGTCTGTATTGTGCAGTTGTGCTGTTTATGTCGTAGGTATACGAGTAGGAGTATTTTAACATATCAATATGGAGGGACACGCTCTTAGTTAAGTAGAGATTTTTGAAAATGGTACCTTCGACACGCAGCGGTCTTTCACAGATTGAATAAAAAACATAAATCAAATCCAAATTTTAAATGGGTACTTAGTATTGTGTATCTCTCGCTCTTAAAAAAACTCTGGATCGCAAGCTCTTAACTACAATCAAAAATTGTATCCGAATCAACATTAAAACTACATTCTTACTTATAAACAAATAAAAAAGTAAAAATTCAACAAAATTACTTTTAACTCTACATTTTACCTAATATTAGACAAATAGTAAGTTTCCCAAGTAAACTATTTATAAATAAGCAAGTTCATCTTCAATTTTATTATCTCCAGTTTATGACAATAAATTATTGCGTTCCTTGCGATTTTCAGCTCAAACGCTATCGATGTAAGAGATATTTTTAAAATACAGACGATCTTGCTAGAATAAGGTGTCTGGGTGGGGTGGGGTACTAAAGTTTGATTACAAAGAGGCGGCTTATGATTTCGTGAGTGCATCGTACTAGGAGTTTAGGGGTAATGTCCTTTCGAAGTTAGTGTAGTAGTAGCGATGACGATATTTTTATAGAAACTTTTCAAATTTT
The DNA here is from genome assembly GCA_951394285.1 of Epirrhoe tristata. NCBI lineage: Eukaryota > Metazoa > Arthropoda > Insecta > Lepidoptera > Geometridae > Epirrhoe > Epirrhoe tristata. Next base: position 10,721,005 of record OX596144.1, on the reverse strand, counting down.
CTAAAAATACTAAAGTAGGTAGGTAGTTGAAAGGCAGCAAAGAGCCTACAACCTGAGTAATGCTAACTTCTGAAAATGTGCGCAAGTGCCAAAAAGGCATTCATCTTTGTCACCTCCTTTCCCTAGACTTCTTCATAGAAGTACCTACTTAAGTCTACCGTTCCTTAGGGATACACGCACGATCCTGTTTCGTTGCGATTAAAGAAACCTAGTAGGTACCTATCAGCATGTGCATGTATCAGCATATCAGTAAGAGCTCTCTAAGTCGCGGGTTTTCTCACGAAGTTTTCCTTAACATTTTAACTTTTACTTTTTAATTTACTTTAATAGTGTTATGCTCATTGATGAGGCTTAATACCTAACACACTTCAAGTGTGGTAGGTATTGAGCTTCGACAGTCTTTTACTTAGTTTCAAAATAATAAATAAATGAACACACGTAAAAATATTGTACATTTTCATCAGAATACGGTTTTTAGAGCAAAAAAAGGTTTATGATTTCGCAGTAGATGTATAGGCAGTACCTAGAGGCACAGAATAAATTAGGTACCTCTGACTACCTCTATTATTACACTATATCATGCCCCTGTGCTGTGTTCAAATTTGCAAACGCTGAAGGTGGCACCAATCGATAAGTAGGTACTTTCATTGGCTTTCCTTGTCTGATCGACGTCGCTTTGTTGTCTATACCTATCCTTATTTCTAGGGAAGTATGAAGTTTTGAACAAAGGGTAGTGAATGCCTTCTTAAGGTTCTATTATTTCAGTGAATGGTTTCAGTTCATTCTATTAAAATCACTATCACTACATAGTATAAAACAAAGTCGCCTTTTCTGTCCCTATATCTAAAATATTTATCATAAGTAAATATATATACATAAATTAGGTATAATTATACATCATATTTTATTATTATTATTGTTTTGTAGTTTATAACGTAAATATTTAAATATATATTTTTTGTCTAATCAATATCGGGTTTAGTCTATGTCTGACACTTCAGATAGTGATGATTATGTCTCTTGTGATTCAAGTAGTGATGATAGCTTTATTAGTGTCCCTTCTTTAGCTGATTCCATTAATTCATTTCTTATTGATGTCCCAAAAAATTTTAATGTCATTCATATTAATGCTCAAAGCATCCCTGCGCACTACCCTGATTTGTTAGCTTCCTTTAAAAATAAAAATTTACATGCCCTTCTAGTCTCTGAGTCCTGGCTTAAACCTTGTCTCTCATCTGAATCTTATTCTCTGCCAGGATTTCAGCTTATACGAAATGATCGCATTGGTACGGTTGGTGGGGGTGTTGCCATATATCTTCGTAAACATATCCCCTTTTCCATTATCAGCATGTCGGCACAGCCACCTCCGTCTAGTGCGGGTGAGCATCTCTTTATAGAAATAAGTCTTTTGCATGTCAAGGTTCTTCTAGGGGTGTATTATTGTCCTTCCTCCAGTATTAACTTCTTCCACTCTTTTGAAACACTCTTGGAAAACTTTGCTGTTTCTTACGATCATACTATCATTTTGGGAGATTTCAATACTTGCCTTCTCAAGAAAGATCATCGTACAGCTTCACTGGAATCTCTTACTAGGGCATGCAACCTTTCTATTCTTCCCTCGACTGCTACACATTTTGTTCCAAATCGTACTCCCTCTCTTATTGATCTAATTTTTGTATCTTCTCCTGACCATGTATCTACACATGGTCAATGTGCAGCAGGGGCTTTTTCTCATCATGATCTTCTATATCTTTCTTACAAAATTCGTCCTCCCAAAGATAAGCCCAAAATTGTCATGCAGCGAAATTTTGGTGGCATGGACTTAGAGAAACTACGTCAAGATGCTGAATCTATTGATTGGTCTCAACTTGCTGATGAACCTACAGTGGACGATAAACTTAATTTTTTCAACAATGCTATTATTAAACTTTACGATAAGCACGCTCCACCTAGGGAAATTAAGTTAAAGCATCTACCAGCACCATGGATAACGCCAGAACTGAGATCAATTATGCACAAAAAACTTGTAGCCAAGGCGAAACTTAAATCAAAATATTCTGATCGAAATAAAGAAAAGTACATTGCTTGTCGGAATCTCTGCAATAGAGCGTGTCGTGACGCACAACGCCGTCATATTCATAATTCAGTAGAGAACTCTGAGCCTGCAAAGGTTTGGAAGTTTCTGCGGTCATTGGGTATCGGTAAGTCTCGTGATCCTGATAAGTTACCTCAAAACATCGACATAAATTTGCTGAATCAACATTTCACAATGTTTCCGAACTTTGATTTACATATAAAATCACAAACTCTCCTTAAACTCTCATCCACTTCGATACCGGACTACCCATCTTTCACTTTTAATCAATTCACCGATTGTGATGTTAAGAAGAGCATTGCTTCTATTTCGTCTAAAGCTGTCGGCAGTGATAGCATAAGCCGAAATATGATTACTCCCATTCTTGACCTTATTGTTCCTTATATCAGTTACATCCTTAATTTTTCAATTTCCTCTGGTGTATTTCCTCTCTTGTGGAAAGAAGCACAGGTCACTCCCCTCCCTAAGAAATCTAGTCCAGCCTCCTTTTCTGATTTCCGTCCGATATCTATTCTCCCTTTCCTCTCTAAAGTACTGGAACGTCTTGTCCATAGGCAACTTAGTATTTTCCTTTCCAAAAACAACCTCCTAAATCATTTTCAATCCGGTTTCCGTCCTGGACATAGCACAGTGTCTGCTTTAGTTAAGATAACTGATGACATACGGGCTGGCATGGAAAGAGGACAAGTGACTGTACTGGCATTATTAGATTTTAGTAATGCTTTTAATAATGTCGATTTTGATATCCTCCTAGGTATTCTTCGCTCTCTCAACATATCTCCAACGGTGATTGATTGGTTTCATAGTTACCTGCACGGGCGCCGACAGCGTATACGTACTGACGATGTTTTTTCATCATGGTGCAATATATCTGCTGGCGTACCACAGGGCGGCGTTTTATCTCCTCTCCTTTTCTCAATTTTTATAAATTCTATTTCTAAACAACTAACTTCATCGTACCACCTCTATGCAGATGATCTCCAAATTTACACGCATGCTACTGTTGATGAACTACCACAAGCTATTAACTTAATTAATGATGATCTGGGTCGTATTTTAGAATGGAGCAAATCTTACGGCATTCGTGTAAATCCTTTGAAAACTCAGGTCATTGTTATAGGTAGCCCGTACATGATTGCTAAAATTGACTGGACTAGCATTCCACAAGTTCTTTTTGATGGCACACATATAGTACAAAGTGACAAGGTGAAAAATTTGGGAGTTTTCTTTGACAAGCAACTGTCATGGGGACCGCAGCTTTCTGAGATCAGCCGTCGAATGTTTGCATCGATGGGTTCTTTAAGGAGATTGCGGAATTTCCTACCGATTGCCACCAAAATTTCGCTCGCTCAGTCTCTTCTTCTTCCCATTCTCGATTATGCTGACTCTTGTTATCTGGATGTCACTGAGCAGCAACTAAATAAACTCGAGCGACTGCAGAACTTGGGAATACGGTTTGTTTTTGGTCTGCGTAAATACGACCATGTTTCCGAGTTTCGTAGTAAGCTGAAGTGGCTACCCATTCGTCTTCGCCGTAACTCCCACATTCTTTGTCTACTGTACAATATTTTATTTAATCCTTGCTCACCACATTACCTTAAAGAACGCTTTCATTTTCTTCATGAGTCGCATCCTCGCACTTTGCGCTCCTCTGAAACTCTTCAGCTTATAACGCCCACCCACTCCTCCTCCTACTATGGTAACTCTTTTACTGTGCAGGCAGTCTGCCTGTGGAATGATTTACCTGTTGCAATCCGACGTGCTAAATCAATTTCCTCCTTCAAAATCATGTTGAAGGAACACTACTTGTCCTCTTATCGTTGACTTCTCCTGTGTTGTTAGACAAAACTATACATATATTATTTATATATATTGTATGCATATAAGTATATAAATATGTATTTATTAGTATGTAAGTTTAAGTAAGTTTATTATTAGTTGTAAGTATACAATTAAGTAGGTATATTATATTATTTCAAAACCAATTCTTTCTTTGGTCATGCCCCTTTATATTTTTCGATATGTCCATTTATCCATCCACAGGTTGTCTGGTAGAGATCGCTTTTTAGCGATAAGACCGCCGATTGTATATCATAGTTAAGTTTTTTGTATGTTTTTGTTTTACTTTTTATGTGGTGTGCAATAAAGTATTTTCTATCTATCTATCTATATCCCTATGTGCGCTTAAATCTTTAAAACTACGCAACGGATTTTGATGCGGTTTTTTCCAATAGATAGAGTGATTCAAGAGGAAGGTTTATATGTATAATACATGCATCATATACTAAGGCAACATTGCTAATTTTAGAGGTTTCTAACGTGATGTCGTAAATTAACCTATTTTTTTGGGCTTATTTATGCCCGTGCAAAGTCGGAGCGGGCCGCTATGTTTTTAAATATATACAACGTTCATAGTTTTTCTGTAGTGTATTTAATTTAGTATCAGCATTGCACCCGTGCGAAGCCGGGGCGGGTAGCTAGTTCATTATAAAGTTCTGATCATGAACTCTGTGGTCGTAAGAATCAAGTAAATTAGAAAGTTCTACACGGGAGATAAGGATCATCAATTCATCTGTGAAAAATCGTAGTCAGTAATCAAAGTCCCTTTACTTGAGTACGACGTAGGTACATTACCTACTTATAGAGAGGCTATCGGTACGATGGACATTCGGCAGCATTAAGTTCGTATGAGTCAGTGGCCAACTCTGGTGACGGCGTAGGCAGCCATAAGGCCTCCGTCATGGCTTAACGACTGAAATAGCCAAGATTACATAACCACAGACGTAGATGGATGAGATTAATTGAGATTAGCACAGGATCGTGATTCACAAACAATGGGAGGCCTATACCCAGAAGTGGGATAAATCGGGCTGCAGATAACTGAACTGATGGTCTAGTGGAAGTAGCCTCACCTATCCTAACTCTGTGGTTTCGAATCCGGTCGTGAAACAATAAGCTTTTCTGTCCAAACATTGTGCACTTTGTCGATAGTATCTCACGAAGGCAGGTTGGTCTAATTAAATAAATAAATAATAAGTAATGCTGGTCTTTTCACACAGCATCATCTCGCCCCAAAGCAAGCAGAGCTTGTGTTATAGGTACTAGAATGACTGATTAACTACTTATGTACTTTTTGTTTGTAAATACATACATATTTTACATAGAAACACCCAGACCCGAGACAAATATCTTTAGATCATACAAACATTTGTCCCGCGGCGGGGATCGAACCCGCAACCTTCTGCGTCGCAGGCGGACCTTCGCCCACTGCGCCACAGAGGTCGTCGTGTTTAGGATGTGTGTAGGATGGACTTCACGTTCTTTCTATGTACATAAGCTCTGGAATACTATGACAAATGAGCTCTCAGTATCGTTTACGCAATATAGTAAGAAATCTACACACAATTAAGACCAACCTGCCTTCATGATATAGAAATGTACCTACTCAAATGCTCATTGCCGGCGACACACATTGGCTAATCAGGGTAACAAACACAGTTTTGTGTCTACATTTTCGACGATAAATCTTCTAGAAACCTTCCTAATTGATAGAATCTAAATATACAAGTTTCAGTGGGAAGTGAGGGATGCATAATTAAGAACAAGGTGAGGCTCGTTGAATTATTGTTTTAAAACTTACCGCCTATCACTTCTTCGGCAACAGAGTGGTTCACAATTGGAATGAATAACAATAAGAATAATAAAGTTTGCACTAACAAATGACGTTGTTATGGCTACTTCGGTCAATTCGTTTAAGAACAAACTCGAGAACTGACTACAAACTAATAAATCAGTGCTCAAAAATATAAACCAATCACTCAGATCTTATGTTACTTATTCCAGATCCTTTGATGTCTAAGGGGGGAAGTCAGAGGCATTGATTGGTTGGAGTAAATACATTGGAATAAGCTTAAGCACTTGCCGCACTATGTATAAAATAGTGATTAATGGTTATTTAATTCAGTAAATGTAATGTATATGATGCGAAATAAAATATGTAACTTACAAATAAATCTGAAGAATCCATGATGATAAATAAAAAACCTCAAACCTGTAGAAAAAAACAAAAAAGGTAAATAAAATATTACAACATAAAAATAACAAATACTCGTACTAACAGTAAATAGGTTACACTTCGATCAACAGATCTAGGCATTTGTGAAGTTAGCTGTTTCTCTGTGCAGTGATTGCTTTTCAAACAAAATCGGTTGAACGAAGTTATACCTAAACTACAATCAGGAAACTACTAAAAACTGGAACAAGATATGAATGTCTAAATCAGATACAGTTCTTCTAACGGATCTAGGCATTCGTGAAGTTAGCCGTTTGTCTGCGCGGAACACAATTTTGTATGAAAAAGCGCTCACTGCGCAGACAAACGGCGAACTTCACGAATACCTAGATCCGTTGGGCGAAGTGTACATACCAACAAAGAAAGAGGTAGTAAACAATCATATTTTTTTCAGTGTGCAAATGAAAAACAAAAAGGATTTTAATTTGCAAATTTATAACTGCGAATCTGGATTCGGTGCAAATATTAACTAAGCACTTACTTTTTAAATTTTGGCACACAGCAAAACTCAAGTCTATCTTGAAAACACCTGTAATTATAGAACACAACTTCATTTAGACTCTTCACGGGCGCGAGCATTGTTTGCTTGCTCCTTATTTATTTTTCTTCAAGAAACCACCCCTACCTCAATGTGTTTGGCTGTTGTGATGGTAGAGTAGTATGTCACATAGTCGATCACAAAATCAAATCAGTAAACAAGCACATTTTCCTCGAATGATGCGAAAACAACAATTTTATCAATATCAACAACTTTGCTGGCCGCGCCGCTCATTCTTCCTTCTGATTTTTGAAATCTACATTACGTTCCATTCCATTCAAGCATTTCTGTCTGTCATTGTCAATTTCACAGCTCACGCCCGCCCATCCCATAGAGATCACAGAATACCATTATCACGCTCAACACGATATTGAGAGGAAAGGAATGTTTGGTTAGTGGTTTTGACAGTTTTCTTTTCGTTCAAAAACGCAAACTAAACGCAGAGAATTGTGAGTAGCTCTGAGACTTGAGTAAGGTAGGTTAGGTACTCACTCATGGAGTGAGTACCTAACCATAGTAACATACATACATACATAAAATCACGCCTCTTTCCCGAAGGGGTAGGCAGAGACCACGGATCTCCACTTGCTACGATCCTGACACACAACTTTTGCCTCATTCACTCTCATTACATTCTTCATACATGCTCGCCGGTTTAGGGTACTTTTGACCTGGCCCTTCTCCAAAATGTCGCCAATTTGATCCAAGAAGTTTCGCCTAGGCCTTCCCCTTCCAGCTGCCCAATACACACTTGCCTCATACACTTGCTTTGTCAAACGACTGTCATCCATCCTCTCTACATGCCCAAACCATCTTAACTTACCTTTCTCGATCCTCAACACTACATCTTCTTTCACTCCACACTGTTCCATTATCACACTATTTCTCACTCTATCATTCAACGTTACCCCACACATACTACGCAACGCTCTCATTTCAACAGCATTCACTCTACTCTGATGTTTTTTCTGCCACACCCAACTTTCACTACCATACATCAATGTCGGCACTAACACTCCTCTATGAACTGCCAGTCGTGCCTTGTTAGACACTTTCCGGCTGCTCATAAAATCGTGAAGTGCCCCATTCACTCGGTTTCCAGCATTCACTCTTCTCTCGATATCCTCATCGTACTTTCCATCTCTTGTAAACAATGTCCCCAAATACACAAGCTCTTTCACTTGTTCCACTCTTTCATCACCAATCAGAATATTGCATGCTGTCATACATTCATCTTTTTCAAAAACCATCACTTTCGTCTTGCTCACATTTACTTTCATTCCCTTTTGCTCAAAAGCTTCATGCATAACTGTTACCATCTCCTGCAACTCATTCTCCGACGTCGCAAGTATCACCTGGTCATCGGCATAGAGAAGACATTTGACGAGTAACTCATTCATTCTCAAACCATTTGCACTATCTTTCAAATCTTTCAAGCAACTGTCCATGAATAGATTAAACAACCATGGTGACGCTACACATCCCTGCCTAACGCCCTTTTGGATGTTAAACCACTCAGTGTATGACCCATGTATCCTCACGCAAGCACTGGAATCCTCATAAAGAGATTTCAGAGCTCGCACGAGGTTGCTGTTCACTCCATACATCGACAGTACCGACCAAAGTTCATTCCTCATCACTTTATCATAGGCTTTTTCCAAATCCACGAATGCGCAATAGACTTTTTGACCTTTGGCCAAAAATTTTTCGCCTATGCTTCGCAAGGAAAAAACCTGATCCGTACATCCCATTCCCTTTCGAAAACCCGCTTGTGCATCCCATATTTTCTTATCGGTTTCTTTCACAACTCTTTCAATCAAAATCTTTGCATACAGTTTGCCGACGATGCTGAGAAGGCTAATGCCTCGGTAGCTTTTGCAGTCTTGGTGTGAGCCTTTCCCTTTATAAAGTGGAACTATAACCGCCTTGCACCAATCACTCGGTACTCTGCCAGAGCTCCAGCACAAATTAAAAAGACGGTATAACTGACTAGCTACAACACCATGTCCAGCCTTTAGCATCTCGGCTGTAATCCTATCATACCCAGCAGCTTTTCCAGATTTCATACTCTTTAAAGCATTCACAATTTCATTCATTCTGATACTATCGTCACTGCCCTCGTCTTCACATGAACTCGTTGTGGTAGGTGCCGACGTATCTTCCCTTTCAAACAAACTCTCAAAATATTCCTTCCATCTCTTTAATATACACTCTTCATCTTTCACTATACTTCCATTCTGATCTCTGATTTCGTCCAGCTCTGAGTTTTGGGATTTTCCTCTGGCGGAGCGTATGGATTTCCAGAAAAATTTAATATTCTTTTGGAAATCTTCAGATAATCGTTGATCAAAGAAATCGTAGCTTTTTTCATTCTCTCATTAGCTCTGACAGCTAACCAATCTAACCACGCTTTCTTCTTTTCACTTACCACCTTTTGCACATCTTTATCCCACCAAACATTCTTCTCTGTCATAACTTTCTTTCTCTTACTTACTCCACACACTTTAGAAGCCACATTCACGACTTCTTTTTTAAAAGCATCCCATAAACTATCAATCTCAACTAAATCATCAAAACCATTAAATCTCTCAATCAACTTACTTTCATACTCTTTTTTCACTTCATCATCTTGTAAATTTTCTACTTTAATTCGTTCTAGAACACCTTTGGACTCGCGCACCCTATGCCGCCATCCTCTAAAAAGACCAATAATTTGGCTCAATACCAGGAAGTGATCTGTGTGGATCCCAACTCCGCGATACGCCCTCGTGTCTTGAACAAATTTTCTCATTCTCTCATCAACAATTACAAAATCTATCATACTTTTCCTAACATTCTTTGCCTCTCTTGTATACCTACATATGGATCCGCTTATGTTCAAATATAGTATTTGTCACACATAGGTTCCATTCCAAACATAACTCTAGCACATTTTTACCATTCTCATTTACTCGTTCATCACCGTACAACCCAAGAACCCTTTCAAACCCATCACGCTTTAAGCCCACCCATCCATTAAAATCACCTAGCATTATTATTCTTTCATTCTCCTTGCATAGTTCTAAAACATCTCTTAAGCATTCCCAAAATTCGTCTCCTTCTTCCCTTGCTTTCTGGGACGTACCCGTGCCCAAATCGACAGGTGCGTAAACTCCGACCAAAAAGATACGGGTAAGTCCAACTTTCATTCTAATCCACACCACAATAGTCTCGCATTCACACATTTATACTCTTTCACACACTCAGTCATTCGTGCGGATAGAAAAACTCCAACGCCCTGGCAGGCTCTGGTAGTATTGGGTACCCCAGACCAGTATGCCGTATAGGGTCCGTGCTTGGTGGTGTCGCATCCTTTCCGCTTCGTCTCATTTACACAAAGAACATCAATCCGTTTTTCATCCATCATCTGACACACTTCATTCAACTTCTCTTCCATCCCTCCTCCTACGTTAAACGTAGCAAACCGGCTCTCCGTGAGCCACTTTTCGCCCCCCCGGGAAACGAGACGTGACGGGTGGCGTACCACGTCGCCGCCATTCGGTTGATTATCTTTAAGAATCTCCATTGCGTTCCCACGAGTTTAAGGGATTTAAAGGTCCATCCCCGCAGAGCCCTTTGCTGGGGTAAGGCGGAATTTCGAGTGTGAACTGTGACCGCCAACACAGACACCCTCCGTTAGAGACCAGACTGCCCCTCTGGCCACGAATCCTACGCACGGGTCGGCTGACACTTCGGATCGGGGTTTTATTCCGGGTATGCTCCCTGATAGTTGGTTTGAATTCAGAGTTTTCCATCTCCTAGACAGGTTGCAGCCCAATGCTAACGGGGCCCATCTTCCCGGGTTTAATTTCGGAGTATTCCTTCTCCTAGACAGGTTGCAGCCCAATGCTAACGAGGCCCATCTCCCCGGAACAACCATAGTAACAACGTAAAGTAAAGTCCAACCCCCTTAGCATGGCGATTGTCTAGTACCGGAGAATAGATAAAAATGACAGTAATGACATTAGAGTGTGGATAAAAGTAACTTTTATCCACTTTCTACCAGTTTTATCCACACTCTAATGTCATTACTGTCATTTTTATCTATTCTCTGGTGGCTAGACAATCGCCACGCTAAGGGGGCAGGGTAAGGGTAAGGCCCAAGGGGCAACGTATTTAATTTAATTTAAATACTGGCAATATTTTGTGGTAGATGGGAAATTTGGGAATCTAACTGCACAGTTTTATTAACCTGGAATCTTGAAACAATCAGCAGTATGAATTTTTACGCCTAAACCATGCCTAAACCTGAGCGCTTGACGGGAGTTATTGACAAAAGGCAAAAAATATAATTATCAAAAATATTTCGGAAAATGGCAACCCTAAATAACGACAAATTTCCCGGTTGCGTGCGTGCAACATGACGCGCCGGTGATTTTATTTTAATTTTGACGTAATTCTTCTTTTTATCCCACAAAAATAAGGTGAATATTGGTGAACTAGCTTGTGTGCTTTATTAGAAGTGTTTTTGCTTGGGAATAACGCATTGTAATGTTTGTTTGCAGACAGCACGATGGCTGACTTGGAAGTAGATTCAATGACAGACGCTGAGCTGCGAACGAAACTCGCGGAGCATGGATTCCCGGTTATGCCGATAACGGCCTCCACCAGGAAGCTGCTGGTGAAGAAGATGAAATTAGTATTGTCTGAGAAAGGCAAATCGAGGAACAGCATGAATCCAAAGGGGGATGCACGACCTTCCCTTGCTGTTCAAAATGGTAAGACTTTGTTATTTGTCATTTTTGTTTGACTAAAGGATTCACGTTAGACCGTGTCGCGACCGGGCCGGGCTCTGGTCAAACATCTCTAGTAGTAGTGTGCTTGTATGAAGTTATTTATGCTTGACCATTGCCGGGCCGTGCGCCCGCAATCGGTGGGTATTGTTTCCCGGCTGCGACTCGATCCGGCCCCGGCTCGTAACATGAACGTGTGTGCCGGACGCTCGCAGTGTATTCGACGACCAATCTTTGAGATGTGGGCAGCATCTCAACAGCAATGGACGATGAAAAATTGCTAAATTTGTGCGCTGTGGTTAACAATATGAGTCATCCTAAGTATTTATTTATCGATGATAGACAAGCTGTTGCTGATATGACTCTAACACAGTGTTGAATGAAATAGTCCGATTGTTCAAGATTGATACTAAATACAAAAATTGTATTGGAAAATAATATCGGACAAAATAAAACAATCTGGTAAGTACTTAGTAAATTTTATTTCACTCTTATGTAAGGATAACAGTAGTTATTCAAGTGTCATGAATTTTATTACTTAGGTATAACACGTAGGTAGCTATACACCTCGTTCAATGGATAGGCATTTATGAAGTTAGCTGTTTGTCTGCGCAGAACTCAATTTTGTATGTGAACAGATACAAACCAAATTGGTGTGCAAGAATAAAAGACTGGTAGAAGCAAGCCAAATATATTTCATAGAAAACCTAAGGCTTACAAACGGCAAAACGCAACGATAGCGCGATCTAGGAATGGTACTAATTTAACCGCGCCATCTAGTTCTTTTTACCATAAACATAATACATAACAACCTTATTTCTTCTTATTCTTAGGTCTATGAACAATTACAACCTATTTACATAAAATACTCTATACATACCGCCCACCAAGAACGACTATTGATCGTTCTTCATTAATCATCTACTAAACATATCTATCTATACATGAATTAACCGCCCACCATGAACACTGTGAGGCAGTCGAAAACATAAAACATGAAACCTTACTTGAAACTGAAAATATTACTTACTTAAATCACAAACTTATATACACGACAGAAATAAAAGAGCTTAATAGCTATGTAAACTTATCAATACCACAAAAATACTAAACAAAACTTATCAAAAACAATACTGTGGTAGACTTTACATAGCTTAAGATTGACCACAATTAAAGACAAACAAACGATGCTAAGAACCTACCTACCCTGCCTTACATACAGCAAGCTTAAGGGAGACTGCTCGTCATTTGCACCACCCGCTGAATCATCCCGACCAGAACACTTCATAGCATGTCATCAATTTTAGCTACACATCATCTAACTTACCTAGCTTACTAAAACTGACGAGCTCTGGCTGGAAAGCTAACTTTTTCTCTACTTATCTGGTGGTTCATCTTTGCTATTCCCTTTGGTCAACCATTGCTTTCTTAGCCCCTTTTTCCTGCGTCTCTTGTTACTTTTCATCTCTATCCCTACTAGATCTTCATTTGAGTTCCTCTGTTTAAGAAACTCGCTTTGCATCCTACTTTTCTGACTAATTGACTGGCAATAAAACTTCTTACGGCCTTGCTCTTCTTCCTTAATACTTTTATCATTTATGAAGGCTGCCTCATTCGATTTCTCCAGCAATTGATTGATGCATGAATGCATACTTATGACATTATGATAGCAATGAGGGTTATCATCTCCTCTATCATAACTGCCTCGAGTTGATTCGTCGTCAGACTCCTCAACGTTTGCTGACTTGACCTCTACCTCCAAGTCTGGTTTGGCTAAATTTGATAACTGCGATGTTGAATTCTGACCAGGGTGAAGCAACGAATGATGTTTATGCTCACATATCTCACACCTAGATGCTGTTCGACATATGTAAGCTGAGTGGTTCCTACCTAAGCAATTAAAGCAAAGGTTGTTCATTCGAACAAAGTTGTGCCTTTGATTGTAATCAATCTGACAGAAATCTTTACAATTCGTTATTTCGTGATCACATTCCTTGCAGTATGGACAACAAGACTGGTTCTCATCTAAATTTACTGACATTGCATGCATCATATCTTGGACAGAAGAATTTGGCTTTAGGATTTGGTGGGGATCTAAAAACTCTAAAGACCGGAAACGTGCTTCCAGATACTCTTGCAGTTGGTTCAAAGTTGGCAGTTCTTCAGATGCACTGATCTTAAACTCCCACTCTCTACGCGACTCAGAATCCATCTTTGAACAAACTGTGTATATCACAATCGTATCCCACGTGCTTACATTTACTCCCAAATTCATCAGGCCATACAACGTCTCATTCATAATATCCAACAAACCTTTGATGGCGCTGCTAGACTCTTTGGTTATGTTAGGTTGATTCATGAAACGCCTCAACAGACAGTTAGCTAGATACTTTTTGTTGTTATACCTACTGCTGAGAGTAGACCATGCCTCTTCATAGCTAGCTGCTGATATCGGAACATGTCGTAACAACTGCTCTGCTTCTCCCGATAGATGCGCTTTCAAATAATGCATCTTCTGCACCTCATCGATTGAAGAGTTGTTATGAATCAACGACACATACAAATCTCTAAAAGTTGTCCACTCTACATAGGATCCAGAAAATGTGGGAATGGAAATTTTGGGCAATCTTACATTGGACTCATTTTGCGAGTTTGAATGTGCTGTAGGCTTCAACAAACTTAAAGTTTCCTTTATATCAGACTTATAATCTACGTACAATTCCTCTACAGCTTCATACACATCCTCTTTTATGTATTTGGTTTCGTCTATTCCTTCTACACCCGATAACTTATTATGCGTATCCGCGAAAACCTTCCACTTCTCTTCCAATAACTCTAACCGCGTAACGAGATAGGATTCTTTATCAAGTTTTTCCTTGGGCGTTCGTTTGAATATCCCGTAAGCCTTGTCAATCATAGCCATAAAACCTAACTGACTTTTAACCATACTCTTTACTGAAGACATCTTAACTTACCCAAAACAAAACCAAATACTTACAAAAAATTCAAACTCCAAAAAATATTCTAAGTCCCAAAAAATCCTAAAAATTTTACAAGTGTTTGACATTCGCTCCAAAATCCGGCATAGGTTCCCCGTCGGTACACTTTTTCGAAAACTATTCTAAGTCCAAAACTACCGCGCACAAATTTTCTAAGTCTAAATTTTTAAACACTTCACAAACAAAACTGAACTTTACGCACCACGAAATAGATCACAAAATGTACTCACGATTTTCACAGGCAAACCACTCTTTGTCACTGACTCCAATGACATTGCTCACATCACAGCTGTGACGTCTCCTGCGTGCTGCTGTCTGTTTCTTTTGACATCCTCCGTCTCCCTCACGGCTATGACGTCAGGACACGCTTCAGCACCCTGCTGGCTTGTAGCCGACTTCAGCTCCTCGGTTGCTCGACTGGCGCTCCACACCTCGTCGCAATCAACCACCCGAAGCAGCTTCCTCTTCATAGGAACTGCCCGGTGCGCACCTTCAGTGGAATCCCCACTGGTTTCCAGTGCGTAGCAAAAATGTCAGGCAACATCCGACTCGATAAGGACCATGAACAGATACAAACCAAATTGGTGTGCAAGAATAAAAGACTGGTAGAAGCAAGCCAAATATATTTCATAGAAAACCTAAGGCTTACAAACGGCAAAACGCAACGATAGCGCGATCTAGGAATGGTACTAATTTAACCGCGCCATCTAGTTCTTTTTACCATAAACATAATACATAACAACCTTATTTCTTCTTATTCTTAGGTCTATGAACAATTACAACCTATTTACATAAAATACTCTATACAGTATGAAAAAGCAGTCACTGCGCAGACAAATGGCTAACTTCATGAATGCCTAGATCCATCTAACAAAGTGTAGTTGTATTTGTTTTTAGTAGTTAAGTAGGTGCTTACATATTTTATAATGGGTACGTTCGGTAAATTGCATCCACTAACGCTATTAAAACAATGTGTTGTGTTTGATTGCCATTTTACATCCATTTCTATAATGATGCTAGTTTTTTATGCTTAATTTATTTTTTTCAGATGATGCATGTAAAAAAAGATGGCCAAACATACGGGAGCAGTTCAAAAAACATATGAAGCGTAAAACCAAGAGTGGTCAGGATGCTGTTGTTATAAAAAAATATAAATATGAAGACACTAGTAATAAATTGAAGAATCAAGAGACGCAAAACAAAACGGAAGGCTTTCAATCCACGCCTTCGCTCGACAAAACAATTAACACAGATGAAAAACAGCAGCAGGAACAACGCTCAGCAACTGCACAATTCACTCGTTCCAACAACCGCAACCGCAATGCAACCGTCGCACCTGCAAACAATCGCCGTAGTATAGCGCCACAATCCCAATCCTCAGCATCAAGCTCTTCAATGGAGTATAATCTAAAAAATAATGAAAAGTCCCACACACAAGACATTCATCCTATTGATGCATTCCTAAACGGCGTGGCAGTCACAATAAAATCTTTTTCTCCCTACTATCAGCATCTTGCGAAAGGAAAGATATTTGCATTAGTAGAAAATTTAGAGTGGGAACAACTGTCAGCAGAGTCAATGAGTGAAGCTGGAACATCGTCATCTACTAATTAAACGCCATTGTATGTATACACCGGTCCCGATGACCACCAACGCCAACTCTTCGATGACTTCGGAACCGATACCAACTTTGTAGAGTAAAGCAAATTCTCCTTCTTAAATCTTCTCTTAGTAGTATCGCCTGTGGTATTGCTTCGTGTTTCCAATACTTCGTCATTGAGGGCAATTGCAATAGCTGCCAATTCAAGTTGTGAAAATTGCATATTTTAATAGCGTCACGTCTATCGATTGATGAAATCATTAGTTGACACAAACCACCTATCGCAGACACGGCCGGCACAAGATTACACGCAAACAGCCCAGTGTAACATGAATGACAGGCCCGGCCGGCGCCGGCGCACGGTAGAAGAGCCCCGGGTGGCGCCCGGCCCGGCCCCGACACGGTGTAACGTGAATCTTAACTATAGAAGAATTACAGGCCACTTTTTCTCGACAGCACCATAGTGTAACAAACAGTACTTTAGTGTGTTGTTTACCTTAGAATTTGACTTGAATACAGTGACCTCCATTGAATGCAGTCTTTCAGATTTACTGAACTAGCTGTGAATAATAATAGAAATGAGCTTAGAAAAAGCAACACACTTCTCTTGTAGAATTAGCCGAGTAAAATTCTGTATTGATGTGTTTTCACAGAGACAAAAAAAATTACACTTTTGTACTTACGCAGTTTCAATAAATTATGCAAGTTCAAGGTAGCTTGTTATCAGCAGCAGTTGGATATTATTGCTTATACTTAGGCTAAGGCTTAAAAATTATAATGTAATAATTTACAGGAAACATGGTTATTAATTGATTCAACCACGGCTATTTGAACTATTTCGAGTGTATAATTAGGCCTGACTTATCTATAAATCTCATTGACTGTTTTGACCTTGGGCTGAAGCAGATTATATTTTTGTGCCTAAAGTAAATTAAGTACCATATATTTTTTTATTGTCTTCTGTTATACAGTACATAACGGCCAATGAATCTAGGCATTTGTGAAGTTACCTGTTTCTCGATCCTTCACAAATGCCCTAGATCCATTTAGGATAGTAAGTGGGATAAGTAGGTATCCAGTATATTGACCTACCTAAATAAATGAAAGGCTTTGAAATTGAAATATTAATTATGATGAATAGACAAGTACGAACTGGTGATCAATGTTGATTAATCTCATTCTCATCGATGATTGATCATTTGGTGTGGTGATCCCCTAACTAAATCTGAAGGTCACATTAAGTACCTATACCTACCAATGGTTGGTCATTGATCTCGAGCACTAAGACTAAGAGGTTATCAATATTGGTATTGTTTATTTTCACAATTTTATGATTGCTATGATTGTCTCTTACCTCACTAGTTACTTAGACATTGAAATTCGTAAAAACTCAACGCCTTTCTTTAAACTGACCATATTTTAATTCCTGGCAGATTTCGTTCTCGAAGGGAGTAAGTAGTAAGATGCAAGATCATCATGCTTGACATGTAATCATGCAATCAGTTCGGACCCTTATTGCGTGTAATTTTTTTTTAAATAAATCGCTTCAACAACCTCTGATCAAAAATTGCGATAGCCATGTTAGCTTTAAAGGTTTACATGACTTTTTTTATATACATGGCATTTATTGATCATACTGTAATTATCGTAACTAGACCTAAATAAAACATTCTTGTTTCAGATTCCATAAAAGCGGATCAAGTGGACTCAATGACAGATGCGGAAATCCAAGCCAAACTGTCAGAACATGGCTACCCGGTCATGCCCATCACAGCCACCACCAGGGGACTGTTCGTCAAGAAGCTAAAAGGTATACTAGAAAAGGGCAACTCTAGGGCCAGCGTTGACAATAGCAAATTAGACAGCCGACAGAATTTGCTACGATACTCCAGTGGCGAAGAATCGGATCTAGATACTAAAGTGAAGGAGAAGAGAGGTAGGAGGCAGACCACCGGGGGTGCTATGCTGCCTCCTTCTGCCAGCAAGACCCGCCGAACTACCAAGAAGAGATCGCCGTCACCCGTCAAGATGGACACCGACAAACACGATTCTGACTCCGACCAAGAGAATTCTCCAATTCGTACCCACGAGGAAGTCGAAACTGTCACCACTCGCCGTATCACGCGCACATTCGCGAACGACGACGACTTCGAAACGGGGTCCGATAGCGATGTGGATACAGACAAGAAGTCTACATCCTATCGCAGCAATTCAAGGTCCAGCGATTACATATCAAGCACCTACCCGGTGGATCCCTCGCCGAACCAGAGCCCCGTGAAACCGTCGCGACTCACTCGCCCGTCGACCTCTCCAACCGGCATAAATTCATCCTTCTCTGGGCTTACATCTTCCGACCATTTGAACTCTATCCGGTCTAGGTTGGGTTTAACATCCACGCTAGGCGACCGTCCGTCTCTATACACATCCACGTACACCCCGAGTAGCTACCAGCCGTCGAGCTATCAACCATCAACGTCCACCATAGATGAGGTTGAATCTCCATACCTGAGCAACTTTACTCGCCGTCTGACGGCCTTGAAACCCGAGCCCACCCCGAAGCCGGCAACTTCATACCTAGACCGGGACACGACCAATGGAAGCACGATGCTGCCCCGTAGGTCCTTCATCACCGGGGTCTCCAGATCCGAAGAGTACAAAGCTACAACCGAGAAGAAATTTATGAAGAACAACCTCGTGTCATTCGCTCTGCTCGCGCTTGTCGGACTTTTTTTTTTTTGCTTATTCTTCATGTACATAGTTAAGAAGAATGACATCACTTCCGTCGTCGACGACCAGAACAGTGTTATACCGATCTGCCAGGTCCATATACCGGGGAACAGACCGGGCATCAACTGTGTGCCTAAAGAACAAGTGAGCTATGCGAAATATCTTCTGAAAGTCATACATCCAGAGCTCACGTCTAGAATAGCTGCGTACAAGTGTGGCCAGCCGAACACGATGCCTTATCTGACGGAGCGAGAAATTCTAGATATAGCCAGTTCTCGGGTCTATACCGCCGACGTTAGCCAATGCCGCATCGATCTGAATAATCTACAGGTTCTTATCCTGAACAATCCTAGGTGGGGTCTTAGCGTCATAAAGCTCAATAATTTATACACACGGGATGCTGATTATTCTGCAATCGCTTCGACGGATCTGATCGTTCAACAGCGCACCAAAGGCAGCGTGGCTCTCACACTGACCGATCCTTCGACACCTCTGTCGTGCCTCTTCTTGAACACCCTATACTCGGCTGGCTCGTCCATCATCGTCATAGCTCTGCTGACTCTCCTAGCTCTCGGTGGACAGAAGGCTTACAAATTCTACATCGGTTACCGCAAGCGAAAAAGCGAGGAGATCTATTCCATGGTCGAACAGATCATAGACTTGGTATACCAGGAGACGGAAGAGAGCGGCGAGCCTTATCTATCGGTCGACCACGTGAGGGATACGCTGATATCCGCGCAGAATAAGGAGAAGATGGCATCGACCTGGGACGCGGCCGTGAAGTTCATCCAGAGGAACGAGAGTCGGGTCCGGATGGAGGTGCAGTCTGTGGACGGCGAGGACAGTCGTGTGTGGCGCTGGCTGGCTCCGGCGCACGCGAGCCCCAAGCGAGGCGCCTCGTGGCAAGGCCAGGCCTTCGAGACCCAGGAGGGCTCCGTCAACAACGTCCCTGAAGCGCCCACCCCGTGCCTGAAGATCCGGCACATGTTCGACAAGAACGACACCAATCCCAACTTGCGTTCGGTTCTGCAGGAAGCGATACTCGAGAAGTGCGGGCGCTGCAACATTCTCCACATCGATCTTGACCGGGCCTCGTACTGCGTTTACGTTAAATGCGCGACCCCGAGCGATGCGAGCGTCGTCTACCGCAGTATGCACGGATGGTGGTACGAGGGTAAGCTCATAACTGTGAAATACTTGCGTCTGGAAAGGTATATGATGCGATTCCCGGAGTCTCCCTCTGTCGGACCCTATCTGAAACCTAACACTCGCCGAGAGTAGCTACTGTTGCGGTCAATATCCTGGTTACTTAGAACTAAAAATACAATTGTAAGCATATTGTAGTTATTTTCTTTAAAGCCGTACCGAAGACATTGGACGATCAAATTATTCTGAAAATAATGTAAGTAATTTAATAATGCATGTAATAGAACAAAATTTATAGTTTTTAATAAACTGTACTTAATGTCCTCAATGTTATAGTAAAAGTAGTTCAGGATATTGGCATACCTTATTTAGCTTATTTATTTGCAGTCGGCATTTTATAGCCATTTTCTGTTCTATATTTCGGGGAAAAAATATCTAATGTTATAATTTTTAAGACTAATTTCTATTTTTATATTCATTATTCAGCATAATACTTTGCTCAGTAGACAGCCTTTGTAATCTGTATGACAGTAAAAAACTCTTTGCTTGGTCACTTTGAAGTGATAAAAATTGAGACCAAAAAATTATAAGTTTCATATTCTAGTTTCATTTTTCATACAGAATAGAAAGACTGAAGTTATCAACTGGTTTGGTTTCGCTTAACGGGCACTTGTTATTTTATAAGGGATGATTATGCTAGACCAAACCGAGGCTGGTAAAGGTCTGGGGTGAGGAATGAATACCGAGATTTGGACACAAATCCTGGATAAACTGTTAAAAAAATCAGCCCAGGCTAGTTTCAACCCATATTTCATAGAAATTGATAAATTCACAACTTACAAGTGTGTTCATTCTCCTCCCAATTCTTGTCAATTATTTCGTTTTGTATTTGCGTACTTTCATATCAGTGTATGATCTGATTTGCTTTTATCTTAATTCTAGTGTTAGGTGCTGGTCATATTTGCCTTGTAAACATTATTTGTAAACTTTTTCTCAATCGCACCACTGAGAGACTTACACCAAGTCTTACCAAAAGGGTGATAGTTTTTAGATATCTAACAGTGTGTGCAATTGGGCTGTTTTCATAAAATGTCTGCTCACTTGAACTAACATTGTAAATATTAGACAACACAGGAAATTTCTAATTTTAATGATGTTAATGGTTCGTACTTTTATGAATTTTACTGACGTTTTCGAAATAAATTGTTATAGAAGTAGGTTATGTATTAAGTTTATAGGGTATTTCCGATACTTACATAGATTTTTGTCATCCATATTTACGACGGCACAACCTGTGTTCTGATTTCTTGTAAGATTTGACATCTTTTATTTTAAGTTTTGTACTAACAACTCTGTTCGTAATATGTAGTTATTTTTATGGATTGATTTTCATTTTTAATAAATTAATGTAAGGAAATGTATCGTGTTTTCTTTCTGATATAGATAGATAGATAAATTAACTCTTTATTCAGAGAATATAACAAATAAACAAATTGTACAATGGGCGGCCATATCGCTAAAAGCGATCTCTTCCTGGCAACCATTTGTATGGACAGGATAGTCGAATACAGAAAAAACAGCGGTGTACAAAAGTAGAGAATAGTAACAAACTAAGGCCCTTACTAATAAACTTGACATAAAGTTATGTCATGCATAAACTAAAAATTTGTATGGTTATTCATAGGTTATGCGTGACATAACTTTATGCCAAGTTGATTAGTAAGGGCCCTAAGTACCTACCTAACTATACTTACACTACACTAGTACTAGATATAGTGGTATTTCCCTAAGTAACTTATGTTGAGTGAGTTGGCCTGTACTGACACCATTGTTTATATCTATTCAGTAGGTACAGTTGACTCAAGAAGGATCCAAAAGTTCCACAATTTGAAAACTCTAAAATTAATGATTTTTATCATCTTCTTATCGTGTCACCAGTTCTTTCGAACCAGTGTGGTGAAAGGATTTTAAGTGCGCCTCAAAGAGGCTCCTTTCGTGCACTTGACACATGTTTTCGAACTTTGTAGGTGCTACGACATGCCGGTTTCCTCACGATGTTTTCCTTCACCGTTTGAGAGTACTGGCATAGTGCACAATAAGTTTTTCGGCAGAAAAACTCATTGGTGCACGACCGTGATTGAACCCACGACCTTACGATTGGAAGGCGGGGTACCACTAAACCACAAGTGCTCTAGTATTTTTATCATGAAAGCGGCGAAATATGCCATGAAATAAAAACACCTGTATAAACAGAAAAAATATATTAAAACTTCATATAAACAACAATAAATTGATTCTTACACCAGTGTAAAAGATTACCAACCTCACTCCTCAATTATTAATTATACTTACTCGCAATAGTGCGAGGATGAAACGATCTTTCACGTTTTGAGTCTTAATCCGAACTATTTTGTACTAAATTATGCCATCAACTTTATTGCAGACTAGCAAAACCATTCTTAAAATTAAAATCAAATCATTAAGTGGAATGTATCACGCGAGCGAAGGGAGCTAGGTCGTGACGCGAGCGAAGGGAGCTAGTAGTTGAGAAGTTGTGTGAGCGCGTGGTAACAGCGCCACTTGTCGGGCAAGTAGAATGGTTCGAACACGTGCGGGAAGGGAGCGTCCCAGCCGGTCACTCGGGCGATTGGTGCTTCCAGGTGTAAGAAACATTCCTCCTGGAAATAAACATATCATTTTAATCTCACTGTCTCCGGTGTTACTCTATTCAGACACCTCAGACATCTCAGACAGTGGCGTAGCTACCGAATGGCTAGGCGGTGCAGTGCGCCGGGGCCCCCAAGCTCAGGGGGCCCTCGGACTCTGACTCCCGAGAGTCCGGAAGGTTTTGTTCTTAGGAAACTATAGGTATGATTATTTTGAAAATAAAAACATCTGCATTATTAGATTTTTGAAATAGTTACCCAGAAAATGACGAATCAAATCTTAAGTTTTTACACAAAAATAAACGTTTTCATTTTGCCACACTCTGCATATTTTGACTTGATAAAACCTAAACCGTTCAGTTAGGGCCCCGGTTTTTTTTGCACCAGGGCCCTTGGCTACCTAGCTACGCCACTGTATCTCAGATCCTTAGCTTAGGCCTCCAAGATTTCATTCAATCTATTCAACAACAATATAATATTACATCATATTTAAAATTATTGTAAAGTAATTAAAAATATATATAGAAATAATGTCAGCAATGAATGTAATGAGAGTGAATGAGGCAAAAGTTGTGTGTCAGGATCGTAGCAAGTGGAAATCCGTGGTCTCTGCCTACCCCTTCGGGAAAGAGGCGTGATTTTATGTATGTATGTCAGCAAATGGTATAAAAATCAATAGTTATCCAGAAGGATAGAACGGTTTTTCCTCCACCTTTAGAGCTGCAATCGACCATGGTTCATTACCTGTAAAGATGTATGCAATTATTATAACTCACTTGAATAGTAGCCGCCAGCTCAGCGCCGAAGCCCGACGTCAGCGGCGCCTCGTGCGATATGAGACAGCGGCCTGTCTTTTTCACAGACTGAAACAACAAGTCAAATATTTTAAAACTAACTTCCTTAGGTCTGAATACTGCCTTGCAACTCTTGAATAAATTAAAATATTAATTACCTACCTAGCCTACTTCTAAACTACCAAAAATCACAGAACACAGCCGTAAGGAGCTAATTCTTGTCTTGTAAACCAAGGGTTCAGCTTGACAGTCTTTCCTGGTACATACAGGGTATGTACGCTATTCAAGAACTAATCTACACCTATTCCAAGTTTCATCCAAATCGGTCCACTTGAAACACAACACCCCGAGGCGCGGTAGACATTCTGATCTTATGTATTCCAGATCCTTTGAAGATGTATAGGGTGGTAGTCAGAGGTATGTCCACATTTGATACAAAATGCCCACATCTTTGTAGAAGTTCCACAATCCAAACTATCAGATTTATAATATAGGTAGTAAACCAACATTGCAAACGGTCTCTTCGTCCCAAGGCAGTATGGACTGCAGGTCGATGACCTCGCACTTGACTCCCAACTTCTCTTCAGCGATCTGCGCCACTTCCAGCAGCACGTGGATCTGTGTCGCCCACCCGACCAGACTCACTGCGTCACCTGTTCAAAAAAACATGGATGTATATGTGTTACTACTCTACCTACTCGACAGAAACTATTAGGGCCTTACTAATAAACGTAGTATAAAGTTATTCCTAAGTGTAAACTATCAAAATGTATCGTTATTCCTATTTTATTCCGAGGAATAACTTTATACCACGTTTATTAGTAAGGCCTATATAGTTTAAGGGAATTTGTAAAGTGATTTTAATTAGTGTAAACTTAAATTTTATTAAGACATTATATGAAACAATTAAATTTAATTACTTACTAAGTAGGTACATATTGACATTTTTTCTACTTATTAACCATGTTCGCATCCCAATTGTATGGGGAATGTGTGTTCCTATTCTAATATATCATTATTTAAGATCTTTGTATACCACATTGACGAATAAATTAATTATGAATTATTAATGCTTATTTTGGGGCTAGATGATGCTGTGTGAAAAGTCCAGCGTTATTTATTATTATGTTATGATTATGACCTACTAGCTGTGCTCCCGCGGTGTGACCCGCGGTCCCTCAGAATTTTCGGGATAAAAAGTAGCTGTCCTTCCCTGGGATACAACCTTTATCCAAGATACTTTTCAGCCTAAACTGTTCACTGGTTTGGGTGTGAAACGGTAACAAACAGACACTTTAACATTTTCTAATATTTGTTTAAATACGAAAAATTAAAACAAAACCTAGTAATTCGGTACTGGCACAGAATACCTACCTACATGTACAAAAAGAGGATCAAAACTTAGTACAACTTCGGTACAGGTACACAAACGGTGAAGAAAAACATCGTGAGGAAACCCGCAGCATAGTCATCAGCTCCTCACGTTTTTATTCCCGTGGTGTGGATGAAGCCGATTAAGCTGACGTTGGTTGAGGACTAGGTTAATATGGTGATGTACGTTAGTAATTGGTCAAGCCTATTCCATCTCAAACAATGTCCCACTACAGCATAAGTTACCTTCTGACGCTATGCAAAATCATCTAGCTAGTATTATGTAGATGTAAAGGCCTAAGTAGAAAGTAGAAATCTACAGTCAGCAATATAATTTAAGAAGTAGGTACCTAAGTGAGCAGTGGATCAGGATGGCACAGGACCCAGCAGTGGGTGAAGTCGGGCTGCGGATGATGATGAAGCAACATAATCTTTTTCATAACGATTTGTTTCTTATTTTTTTTTAAATAATCTTAATAATAATCAGCTGTCGCCAGCGGTATTTCCAGACCGATACGACTTAGGCACCTTCAAGAAAAGAGCCTATTCCTACCTCAAAGGCCGGCAACGCATCTGCAGTGCTTCTTGATGCTGTAGTTGTCTGTGGGCGGTGGTAATCACTTACCATCAGGTGTGCCACTGGCTCGTTCGCCCCCTCTTCCATAAAAAAAAAAAATCTTTACCTTCTCGTAAAACCTCAGCCTTGCCCAAAGGTATGGTGTAATCCTCCAAAGGTACTTCCTCAGTAGCCGACCGGTACAATATCTTTGGCTCCAGGAAAATGCAGGGGTCTCGTTCACGAAGACACGACAGAAGTAGACCCTTGGCTGAGATGGCACCGCGGGGGACCACTATCTGTAGACAATTTAAAACGTGTACGCTAACACACACTTCTAATCCTTTCACCGCATTGGTTCGAAAGAACTAGTGAGACAAGAAGAAGAATATACGTTAAATGGCGACACAATAAATAATAGCGCTAACGTCGCGTTTGCTTGTAAATTGTTTTAACCTCCTTTTTTGAAGCCGGTTAAAATCAGATTATACTCGTAGTAGGTATGATATTGGGATAAGATGAATAGGATTGTAGGATGATGAAAGTTTGTATGAATGGATGGATAGTTGCTGTACCAGTACGCGTAACCAATCTTTACACAAAACCTGTACCAACAAATGTCCCAGGCACTACAGCGTCCCGTTGAGTGTAGGCAGAGGTTGCCTTGACGCTGTATAAATCATCTAGTATAGATGTAATAGTACATTATGGTACTAGTGTGTAACATTGGTGATTACCGCCGAGGCGTTTTAAACACGTACGAGTTAAAATTATCTATTTAAATAAGAAGTTGCATGAAATGAGCAAGCAATAGGAACATTAATTTATTTGTTCTATTGAACACGATCTTTTTTCTGAATAAAACGTTGAAAAGTTTTCAACACACTTGCTCATAAAGTGGCTCTATGGTCACCGCAATTAGGCACATAATGACACCCATAATCAAACTGTGACTTTTTAATTACTATAACTCACTAGTGAGTAATAGTTTTTTTTTTTAATTTTATTGGTTGAGTTGCTTTGTTCTTAAAAAAGTTTTTATTCAGAAAAAAGATCGTGTTCAATAGAACAAATAAATTATTGTTCCTAGTCTGTGGCCGATCGCAATGCGCGCGCATAGGAAAACTGATTAATTTTTCCCGCAATAGCGAAACATTTTTCACAACTCGTTTTCACTGTTGAAAATGAGTTTTTATTGTTATTTTATTCACAAGTGTGTTGAAAAACGTCGTATGATACACGTGTGTATTGATGATTACCGTCCTCGGTTCTGTTAAGAGCCTCGCCTAACGGATCGGCTCTCAAAACACCTCAGCGGTAATCACAAATGTTACACACTAGTACCATAATGTACTATTATACCTTAAGTCCAGGTACATGTGCAAAGAAGGCCTCCGGGCTCTGCGAGTGGTACAGGCCCCCGTGGCCCACGGCGCCGCACGGGGCGCGCACGGTCAGGCCGCCGCAGTCGAACTGTCCGCCGGACCGAAACCGTATCTTTGCTGCTTCGTTTGCTAGCTGGAAATAAATTGTCGTTTAGATTGAGAATAGACATAAGTGTAGTACTGTGGGCATGTATCAAATATGTTTTTGGACATGCCTCTGACTACCCCCCTTAGACATCTTCAAAGGATCTGGAATAAGTAAGATCTGAGAGAATGTCTACCGCACCTTGGGGATACAGTCGTGAACCTGTTTACGTTTTTTTTTTAAGTAGTACTGGGTAAAATTGGTGAAAATAATTGTAATACTGCAGGTGGTTTTCATTTTCTTTCTTTCCCCCTCCTGGGCCTTGATTCATAATACAGCGGAATGCATTCGGTTCGGAATCGACCGACAGTAACCAATCACAGTGCAGGAATTGATCCGAATTTGACGTTTCTTGCACTGTGATTGGTTGCTGTCAGTCGATTCCGAACCGAATGCATTCCGCTGTATATGAATCAATTGCCTGGCTGTGAGTAGCTTGCAACTTGTTACGTACCTACCTGTCATGTATGTGTGGAATGCTAACCTAAGTACCATAATATCTAGACAAAATTTCTAACGCGTTTTGGTACGTAAGTAGGTACCAGACATTACTGTTTTTTTTTCTGGACACTCAGATCTTCTATCTAGAAAAAAAATTCTAATTAGAATAGAATAGAATAGAATAAAGTTTTATTTTCTCCACATATACACAGTTACAAAATAGGTACTTAAATCTATACAATTTTATGTGGGTGAAAATACGGCTACCCCTCAGCATTTGCTCGAACAGCTCGAGAGTGCTGGAGCGCTGGTTTTCAGTGGCGCCTTACCCGTTGTGGCGCAGCACTTGCTGCGTCACGCGTCTTATTGCATAATTATCTTATTAGTTAATAAACAATTTAAAAAGACATCAAGGAATCACGAACCTGATCGAAAGCTGGTAGGATATAGTCCGCAAACTGTATCTCTGCGATAGCGGTAGCGCCGGCCGTCGCAAGTCCGATGCCAAAGCCAGCGATACCTTGCTCGCACAATGGTGTATTGAAAACCCTGTCTTTTCCGTATTTATCCTGAAACCAAACAGTTTTAAACTTAACAGGAGTTGCAATAGGGTTTAAAGTTAGTAGGTAGGAAGTTAAGAACATGTTTTTATTTTCTAGTAATATCTCTAGTATGTGGCTTATGGAAAAGTCGCAGTACAACCCCATTTGGCCAACACGGATCTATGATTACGATATTAGATGTTTTAATACAAACACAGGGCAGGAGGCAAACTTATGCCTAAACTCAACGGATTGCTACAGCAACCCGGCACATTGTTTGAGATGGAATAGGCTTGCCCAGCGCCTAAGCCAATCCGCCTTCCAGCAACTCAGCCTTATCCATAGAAAAGACTACTTCTGCGTAGAGCTGACAAGTTGAATTTCTTCTGCTTATATCTTATCCAAGTTAATCCGTTTATATGTTAGCTTAAGCTACTTTATACTAAGCACAACGGATCTTTGTCTCTCTGAAGTTAGGTGCAATAGACGATTGTGCAGGTTTGGTAGAGTAAGCAATATAGCACGATTTTAGGCGTCATCAAAAATGGGTTCTGCGCAGCTACTTCAGAGAGCTAAAGAACGATTGTGCGTATTACCTGCAAACCAAGTGCACATCTGAAAACCCCTCCGAAGCCGACATCTTCACCAAACAGCACAGCAGTGGGGTCATTCTTAAGTGTTATGTCCATGGCGTTGTTAATTGCTTGCATCATGTTCATCTTGGCCGTTTCACCTGAAACTAATGAAGATAGTATCAGGACTGTATTCCCATCACGTAGGAAGTTATGACAAAACAGGTAATATGTAAACTTAATTCAAGCCTTGTCCTCAGTGCCGGTTATAAAACTCGAGATATTGATCAATCTTTTGATAAATAATGATTATTCTGGAACGTAATCGAATAGTGTAAGAAGAATTGGAAGAGTTTGAATCAATGTGTGATGTTAAACAAATAGGGGCTTATTACAAGAAAATGAGCCGAGCTTAGACCAAGTCTAACTAAGAAACTGTCCCTAGAAAAACGATCTTTAAATACCTACTCGTGCATAGAACGCATGTTAACAGTTTTGTTTTGACATGTGTAAACCTGGGGTTCAACCAAGGTTTTACGTTTTTATAATAAGCAGTATAGTATTTTATTTCCAACTTACCATCAACTGGTTTTTCCTTATCAGGAAAATATGTGAAGTGTGAAGACAATCTTTTTGTGTAATTATTAACATTTTTCACTAACTTATTCAACAAAACAGTATTTTTATGCACTAAACTCGCCATTTTACTAGCAGTTGGAAGGAAATTCCAAGTAAAAACGCGCTCAACGTTTTACGTAAGCGGCGCTGTGTTATCTGCAATTATAATTAGTTTTGCTTTGATTAAAATTCATTGATAACGAGGTTCTTGCTGACGAAACTACCTACTACAATACACAAATTCGTTTGTTTTCTTCTTCGTTCGTGTTGTTTTTGTTTATTTTACTGTGAATTTCAGTTTCTAAGGATGGTTGATGTTTTCAACAAACCGACTCTATCCCGAAGTACATAGAGTGTACAAATGAGTGGCATGGCAGCAGCAGATAGACTCATTATCTCTATGGTTACAGTAAACATTTGACAGTGACAGTGACAGAACTCATCAATGTCATACTGACATTACAGATATTTGAAAAAAAAAAAATGTGTTCTTAAGCTAGGCGTCCATTGCAGACGGGCCGGGCCGGGCCGCATCGGCGAGCATTTTTGCGTACTGCGTCCACCATACGAGGCGGGCCGGGCCGCATCGGCGGATTTTTACAGCCAGTCCTACGTAAGACAAGCTAGCAATCGGTTGTATGTAACGATGGATGGTTCTGATGAAGTTATTTTTATTTATGTTGTTGGATGAGGAGCAAAAAAAATAATAAACGTCACAAACATAAAGTCAGGGTTCACCATATGCAAGAAAATTTCAGTCCAAATCTTATTTCTCCTCAACGCATCGTGATATTTTCTATTTCCAGTACCTATCATAAAATTCAGAATGTTGTTGCAATAGCGATATTAGTAGTTTTTCGTTCATTTTACGGTTTTTCCCTCAATAAATACGTCCGCTCGCAGCAACGATCTACAAAAAATGCGGCGCGCATTGCGTCCACTAGAGGCGGGGCGGGGCGGACCGGGCCGCATCGGCGGAAAAATACGCTCGCCGAGCGATCCGCCGACGGATTCCGATGCGGCCCGGCCCGCCCCGCCTGCAGTGGACGCAGTTTCATACAAAATGTATAGGAGGCGGATTTTTCCGATGCGATGCGTCCGCCTAGTGGACGCGATGCTTAAGGACTCTAGACTCTGACAGAGTGTACTCGTACGAGTAAGTTTCATACTAGTGTACTAGGATAGCTGGTTGACACCATCATGTTGACTCTGATTGACTTGGACTATTTTTCTTTGAATGTATTATTACGCAGACGCCATTTTGTTTCGTACGAGCCAGCTCTGATGAGTAGTAACACCATAAAATTTTGGGGGTAGGTGGTATTCCTCCATACTATGGTAAAGTAGGTGTGGTACTAGCCTCACTATGGTTTGCCCAACTGGCACACTTACCTTATGGCCTGTTCGGCCGACAGTTGTAGTCGGATAGTTCTATGCGCTAGGTTATATGCGCTTAGAAACATCGTTTGCGCGATTCTGGATTCAATACCTACTTTTTGCATCATTTGTATGGAAATCCGTTTATCTATGATTCCAGCGCCATCTAGTGGTACAGCTTCGAAATAGCTACGTCGCTGTAATTAACATCTCTTGTAGTTCAGGCGATGGTATATAGAGGTCGCCACAAAATAAAAAAGAAGAAGACAGGGGCGCTCCCGTGGCCTCATTTATTTTTT
This sequence comes from Epirrhoe tristata, assembly GCA_951394285.1. Taxonomy (NCBI): domain Eukaryota; kingdom Metazoa; phylum Arthropoda; class Insecta; order Lepidoptera; family Geometridae; genus Epirrhoe; species Epirrhoe tristata. The sequence goes on along the minus strand of OX596144.1, from coordinate 10,690,290 downwards.
AATCGACGAAAGAGAAGGAGGAGGTTATCAAGTCGATGTTTTTATTTTCACATTTTTACCTGCCTGACTAATATAACGGTGCTATATTTTACCTCGTTTATATTGCAACTTACTAGAGATTTAGCAGAACAGTCACAGTTACTCAACATGTCGTGAATAGTAGACGATCTTCACTCCAATTAGAAGCCCCGATGCGCTTGTCTGCCTTTCACAATCGCTAGGTAGCTAGGTACAACCTATAGCCTATAAATACGTCGGTAGGTAGATAGGTATTATATCCTAGCTAGACGATATTTTAAATAGGTACTTACTAAACAAATAAATTAATGTTCCTATTGCTTGCTCATTTCATGCAACTTCTTATTTAAATAGATAATTTGAACTCGTACGTGTTTAATAAATAAAACTTTCACTCAAATATAACTTTTGTTTTCTCTGTAATAAAAGAAAACTCTAAATTCCCCATTTTGTACGTGGCAAAATAGGCCGCAAACCCTATGCGCGGCGCGGAAATATAGTCTGTGGCCGATCGCAATGCGCGCGCATAGGAAAACTGATTAATTTTTCCCGCAATAGCGAAACATTTTTCACAACTCGTTTTCACTGTTGAAAATGAGTTTTTATTATTATTTTATTCACAAGTGTGTTGAAAAACGTCGTATGATACACGTGTGTATTGATGATTACCGTCCTCGGCTCTGTTAAGAGCCTCGCCTAACGGCTCGGCTCTCAATAACGCCTCGGCGGTAATCACCGATGTTACACACTAGTACCATAATGTACTATTATTCATCATCATTCAGGTTTACAAAAACGTTTTTTTTTATATGTGTTCAATAATCATGAAAATTAAGAATTATTGTTGCTATTCCTATATGCCATCATTTGGCCCCCGCGTGAGTGGATAGCCCATAATAGTTACCGTCTGCCACTGCTTCTAGAGCCATGGTGGCAGACGGGAATGATTATGGGATAACCACTCCCACGGGGGTGGAAAGCCATAAGTGTTACGGTCTGCCACCGCGTGGGGGCAGTTGGTGGGGGCAGACGGTAATAATTCAGATCAAGACATTCCCCTTTAATAGAACTTTTTTTTTTTTCTCTCGCTGGGAAAAATGCGTTACGCATCCCCTCCGCCGGGGGGCGAGAGGGGTATGTGGGACTCCCCGGGGACTCCCGGTATACCCACTAAACGACCCAGCATCATTCCGGCGTCGCCTGGAATGGAGGGGGTCTGGGAAACCGGCACAGCCTTTACGTCCAGTCCCCCTCTGGCGATCCTTAACTTAACTTTGACCTTTAGTTACGTACCTATGTTACATTGCTTAACTATGTACTTAACGTAACATAAATGTTAAAATGTTTGTGTTCATTTTCGTAACAATTTGAAACTTAAAATTGTTGATCTTCATTTTTCAAAATTGTTTACAGCTTAAATTCCTACCAAATATAGTACAATCACGGACAATAAGATTTGTCATACATAATTGACTTTTTTGAAATTTTCGCCAATTATTGAATGCTAAGTTTTATGTTTGTGATTAGGAATTCGTTTTTATTCAAACGCTTTTACCATTTTTTCCACCTTAGGGGGTAAATTTTGCAAAATAACCTTCTTAGTTCATCCCTATGCACTTAGACCCTTATTAATAAACGTGGTGTAAAGTTACGCCGGGTGTAACCGGGTGTAACCAGACAATTTGCACAGTTAAAACCTGGCATAACTTTACACCACGTTTATTAATAAGGGCCTAAGACAGGCATGACCTGAAAATTTCAAGTTTCTACGAACAGCGGCTTAGATTTTACATATCTTTTTGAAACGAATGGTGGATACATTTTATGTTTTTGAAAATTATGTGTAGGTATACATCTTATTGTCTGTGACTGTACCTTCGGTTCGTCTACGGTTTCTTTTAAACATTTTTTTAAACTTCACTAAGTACCTACTTATTGATTTACTTAGATATTTAGTTCAAAAGCGAACGTTAAGAACCGGTATGATTAAATGTCCTGAAAATCATTTTGGGGACCAAATCTAAAAATCTTCACCAATCTAATGTATTTGGCAAGTGTAGCGCTCGAAGTGTGCTTTGCTTTGTCGGTCCTAAATTCTTGATAGATCTTCGACGTAAAGCAAAGTTGTGCGGTCACAAATTGGATGGGTGACTGCTAGAGGTTTTTCCTGCTTCGCTCACGTTAACGGTCCCGAGCGGAGGCATCCATCACCAGAGTTGGCCACTCAAACGAACTTAGATACCTACTAGCATATTTAAGCAGCTCTCTGAAGAAGCTGCGTAGCACCCATTGTTGATGACACCTAAAATTGTGCTATCTCGCTTACTCTACCAAACCTGCGCAATCGTCTATTGCACCTAACTTCAGAGAGCTAAAGATCCGTTGTGCTTAGCGTAGGTAGGTACCTATTTGGTTTATAGAGCGCCTTTGGCTATTTGCATATGGGTTTCTCATGTATTTATCCAAGACAAGCTTTTGCAATAAACTCAGATAGGTACTTACATAGAACAGGAGTAGGTGGCACTATTCCTACATCATTAAAGTAGCTGCTGAATCTATTATCTTTGTACATCAGAGTTTGTAAGCATTTTTGTGGCAAATTCTCTTCTTCTTCCTGCCCTTATCCCACTTAAGTGGGGTCGGCACAACATGTTTCTCTCTTCCATTTCCCTCTATCACCCGTCATATCAGAACTCACTCCTTTCACAAACATATCCGCATACACACAGTCCATCCATCTTTTCTTAGGCCTACCCCTACCGGTATATCCATCCACATTCATACTCAACACTCGTCGTGTTATATGACTCTCATCCCTCCTCATGACATGCCCATACCACGCCAACCAAATTTTTGTGGCAAATTGTTGTCTAAAATAAATAATTTAGAAATTCAGAATAGAAAAGGTTCATAGGTGTTATGGTGAGTGAGAAGTGGTGGATAAACGAATGTTCCTATAGTAAGGCTAAAGTAAGGGAAAACTTAAGCTTTTGATATAAGATAGTGAGCGTACCCTGAGCTCCTGTACTATCCTTTCAAGGCGGTATAATTATGTTATTTCGCGGAAGTCGAACACTAAGTTCAGTTAGTTATTTATTTATTTATTTATTTATAGACAGTCATTCTCATCATCATCAACCGATAGTCTGAATTCTGAGGAGAAAACCTGCTAACCATGAGTACTTTATCTTTATAGTAGAATAGAGTAAAATGACTTGATTGTAGGTAGCAAAGACTGTGGCAAAGATGCAAGATGCTTTTGTCTACTGTAGACAAAAGCCTGTTTGATGATATTTGAGTAGGTCTAGGTACACGTCGATATTCAAATAATTATTAACCAAGTGGATAAAGCAGTGTATTCTCACGGGCGCCATAGTGAATCCCAAGCGCATCAGAGGATTATAGAGTTAACTCCCGAGCGAAAGCGAGGGTGTTTAAAGTTTACTCCCGAGTGAAACAAGGGACATAATATTCTACGCTGACCTTCGAGCCAGAAGAAGTGCAGTTACCTACATAGCACGATAACTGTCGATGTTTTCGGTGAAAAGTATGATTTCATGAGGAAACTAATTAATATATTCAGTTCCTAACTAGAAATTAGGTACGAATTACTCATTATGGTTAGGGTAGGTACTTACTTATTTCACGCATGCGTCGTTTGGTTTTGGCTGGATTTTCTAAATGCTGCGTCAACTTTCAATAAGCGGAATTGGTAATAAACTAGGTAAGTCAAAATTCGTAATTCGTCGTTCTTGATTTTCAAGCATTTTCATTTTCATACTTACCTAGTTACTAAAAAAATCTACATGTATGTCTACTTGCTCTGGACAGACAGTTGTGATCTTTCAATGCTACTTCGTAAAGACGAAAAACCGGCAAAGGATTTTTGTTATACTTACTACTAAAAGAATAAGTTGGCGTTGTGAGGCGAGCGACTTCGCGACGCGACTCAGGTAGGTACCTAGGTAGGTACTTAAATGTAGCTAAAAAATAAAAATAGATTCATGAGTAAGCTTACAAAAACAAAAAAGTTGGTTAAAAAAAACTTTTTAACCAACATTTGTCCTAAAAATAAATTGATGTAGGTACCTAAAGGTAACTTAAGCATTAGTAAAAATACCATGACGTATCTGGCAGGTCATTTTTGAATTGATAAACCGCTGAAAAAACAAAAACAACAAAATCAGAGTCATCTTTATAATTAGCATGGCGATTCACACTCTGTTCGTTCGATTAGATTTTTTCCGAATAGTACTTACCTAAAAACAGCAGGTCGTATATGAGTCAGACTGGAGCAGGATAGGGAAGGTTGGCACAAGCGAAGAGAGGCCTATGCCCAGCAGTGGGAAGAAAAAGGCTGCGGATGATGAATATGACTTACCTACCTAAACCTATTCCATCTCAAACAATTTCCCAGGCATTACAGCGTTCCGTGTAGGCATTGGGTGCATCCTGAATAATCATCTAGTGGCGTCGATTCTGTTGTGCACTGATTAAAGTTAACTAAACTAAAATGCTTCATTCGTATTTTGTATACGAATACTAGAATGACTATTACAGTGACGTTTCTAAAATTACTTATTTTTAGTCAAAATCAAGTATTTGTGGGTAAAATTAGTCAACACCATTTTGCTTGCTGTGTCTATAGAGACGCCATTTTGATTATAATTTTAGTAATGTCACTTTTGGTGACATGCCGTTTTCGTTTTTATTGAGAACAAAATAAGAACGTTCAAGTTTTAGTTTAGTTAAGTTTAGTCTGTGAACAACAGAATCATCGCCAGTATAGATGTAAAAGCCGAAGCTTTTCCAATTACCTGGTGTCGATTTTCATTTTAAAATCGGTCTGCTGATCGTGTTATCAGCTATCAAGCAAACCGTTCCTTAACATTTCATTGTAGTCGTGCAAGGTTAATGTCCTTCCTAAACTGTATCGACCAGTTTCCCTCTCAATGATGTTATGTCAGTGCAGATTGCAAAACATTTTGCAAATGCGAGTCCGAGATCCGGTTTCTTGAGACAAAGAGCAATGATCTTTTATGGAACACAATCTTCCTCCTGCAGTTTCGCTTGCGAGGTACCTACCTAAAGTAAAAAAAAAAGTAAAAAATTATTTATTTGAGACAAGCAAACATATGTAGCGCAGTACATTACGAGTAACTTAACAAAGACTATGTAACAAAGCATTCATTGAAAACCTACCTACCAACATTTTAAGCCTCTACCTAAGGTAATCTATGCTATGATCTATATCCAGGTTTCATCTAGATCTATACATCCATTATAAGCTTGATTCAGTAACAAACATCTGTAGTCCATTGGGTACTGGGTACATCCAAACTTACGCTTTTTATATTACATAGTTAGCATTCAGTTTGGTGGCATTGTACCCAATCTTTGTCACTGGTTCTATTTTGGTGACAGGTCAGCGACCGAGTTCATGTTTGATCAAAGTGCATGTGAGGTTTTCTTTTATAATTAGTTTTTTAATGTTTTCGATCGAAGATCTTTTGTATTGGCGCTACACTATCATGGCCTTAATAAACGAAGTGTTACGCCAGGTTTTAACTCAAAAATTGTATGGTTACTCCTAAGTTACACCCGTCGTAACTTTACACCACGTTTATAAGGCTATCAGTGTTCAATAATGGTTTATTTTAGGTTCTTTATATTTAAAGAAATACCTTATTACCTGGTACTTGTACAGAGAAATTTTGATTTTTATTTTAGCAATAACTGTACTTAGAAATTGATCTTATTACTAAAATCAAAATCAATTGATTATGAAATGTAAATACAATGATCTCTTCCAACAATATTTGCATGGTCTAGATAGGTATGTGTAAGTAAATAAATAAACGGTAGATTTCTTCCTCATAAAATTTTATTTTATTTTATTTATTATGGCACACAAAACAGAACACAATCATAGACAAGCAATATATAAGCTACAAATTAAAGAACTAGATTGTATCCCAAAACATGTGTACACAGCATAAAGATGGTCTTTGAAAGCCTTTAGTGTGTAACTGTAATTGTATCCTACCTGTATTATTACATTGAAATCTAAGTGATCTAAAATGTGAATGTTAGTTTGATGTAGTAATGAGCCTAAAATGTAGTTTGATGTAGTCATGTGCAAGTATGCCGTAATGTCTTGCGATCTGGACGATGAGTCCATGACCTATCCATATCCTGTTAATAAAATGAATCAATTTAGGAAACTGCTAATTATCCAATTGGAATAATTACGTTCGCGGTATTAGAGAAACTAGTGCTTAAAATTCAATCATGCGGGCTGTAAGCAGTGAAAGAAATTTTTACAGGGAACATTTATCGATAGACTTGGAAACTGTCTTACACTATTTAGATGTTGTGTTATGCAACAGTGGGGTCTAAGATGAAGCATGCTTACCTAGAAGAAACCTATTTATGCTTGATTTGAACTAATCATAAATAATAAACAGGTTATACAGGTGTAAAAAGACTACTACCGAAAGTTTTCTCAGTTGAGGGGTTGCAATCAGACCATGGGTCTAAACATATTTAGCGAAAAAATAACACAATTTTTTTTAACTTAGCTACGTCATTTTATGTTATTTTCGGTTATTTATTACTAGGACAACATAATAAGATACCTACGTGATAATTTCATTATTAAAAGAAAAAAAAAAAACAATATCCAGCAATCTACGTAAAACAACGCGCCCAGTACATACGCAAACAGTAATCTTCAAACGCTGTTTTCTCCGGATATAAGTAATGTTTTTTTCGGAAAATCCTATTGGATTTAGTTGTGTGTTCGGATGATGTACCTACCCCTTTCGTCTTCGGTAGACGTCTTTGTACACCCTGTATATAAAAACGAAAAATAAGCACAAATAGGTTTCTTTTAATACCTGTATTTGAAGGTACTTTTCGAGAAGTACAGAGTCCGGTAGCTCCCTACAATTTGGCAATGCGTATGAAAAATGAAAAGTCAAAACGCTTATAGTACGAACTCTGGGTATATCGACCATGAAAGTCAGAATATTGGAGATACATAGTAGGCATATTGTTATTTTTCAAGAAGGTTTGAGGTGGACCCATTCAGACGAGTAAAATATAGAATGACTCTTCATTAAAGCTTTATGAATATTCACGAGGGCTTCCCGACCAGGATCTTCCATTTATGAATTATCCATCCATTAAGTTTGACGCATCACTGGTTCCTTTTAATTCTTGATCTGGTACCAAAAGGTATGAGATTCACGAGTCCTATCCAACTTTGTTTTTTTTTTTTTTTTTTTTTTATGGAAGAGGGGGCAAACGAGCATGTGGCACACCTGATGGTAAGTGATTACCACCGCCCACAGACAACTGCAGCATCAAGAAGCACTGCAGATGCGTTGCCGGCCTTTGAGGTAGGAATAGGCTCTTTTCTTGAAGGTGCCTAAGTCGTATCGGTCTGGAAATACCGCTGGCTATTTTGTGTCGCTCTTTCGGAACGAAGTTCCTTCGGACGGTATCGAGGATGGAGGCTAGAAAAAAAAGCGTTCGATTTTACCGTCACGACACATACATAGGTCAAAACGTCACAGTGCGAAGTGCGCAGACGCGAAACAGTCAATAGATTATTGAATTGTTAGTACGGAAGAGCGTTTCTAGGATTTTAATATTTGACAATATTTTTTTTTACAAATGCCAAATGTCAAAGTTGAAGCTTCGTTCCAACCGAGTGTTCCACGGAGGTTACACGACACTCACGTACTTTTTGTTTTTAATAGAAAATGCAACAAGACTGCACTGTATCCCAAAGGCATTCCAGATCCATTGGAAATGTGCGACCAAGGTGCTCGATACAACGAATACATTGATCATGATCAGCATCAAGAACAGTTTGGCCTGAGATGGTCGCTCGCGTCCATGTAAGCCAGTGCATCAGCATCATCCACACAAATCGCTCTCATTCTAGCATTTTATCTTTAGGTTTGTGCAATAAATAAAATACGTCTTCTTTAAGTTAACAGCGGTAAGCTAGCGCGATTTCCTACATGGTCCTTCGAACCGGATTGTAGTGTGACGTGTGCTTGTGCCTCTTCTATTCTTCTCTACTCTTCTAATTTTACATTCGACACTTTTTAGAGGGTTTAACTACGGAGTTTTCTTCTGAATACAAAAGGAAAGGACTTCATACCATCTGGAAGGATAAAGGATAATTTGTTTACGCTCTGGTTGATGCCAAGTCATGATTCACTTGCTTGTAACAATGCGGTGCAGTGCCCGTCACAAGCGGACAGGTCGCGCTGTCAGGTTTAAGCGGCTAGAGGTCGCTCAGCATCCTAGAGCCAAGAGCTCGCGTCAACGCCGTTTGACCTTTACCCGCGTCCAAGGAATGCCTGGTGAGAGACAGCCTCCATGCCCGCTCCCGAAATCGTGACATCGATTAGACGCGAACGGCGCACGGTAATCGAGTGATTACGAAACTATAAAATATTATGGAGTCAAGTTACGTTAGGTATTCGGAGTTGCGAATTGTCCGGTCGGGTCTCGGCGGCGGAGCGCGGAGTGCGGCCGGCAGAGGCAGCGCCGCTCGCTCGTCACTTCGTCAGTACCGCGCCGACCGCCGAGCAAGCTGCACGCTGGTCGATCTCCGCGCCGCTCCGAGTGCCGTGCCGTACCTGTGCCGTGATTAAACCCCCGAAAGTACGTAAACAACAGCACGAGACCCGTGAAAGTGCAGAGTGCTGCGACTCCGCGTGCGTATTGCATGCTGGCAGCGAGTGTTGCTTAGAATCTGTTGCATTCTGCAGGTGCCGCTTGTTTTTTTATTAATTGAAAAGTGATTGTAACGCGGTCACGGCCGAGGCACACATGTCCGGCCCAGTTTTCACGATCGGCGACCGACTCTTGGATTCCACCGCCTTTGTTTACGGTGGCGCTGCACTTGTTGATCCCGCGGCTGCTGTCGACGCCGGTTCATGTTTCGAACATTATCCGCTAGATGTTTTCTAATTGGATCTTTGGCACCGTTTCTGTTACGTGTTCTGCTCGCTTATGGCAATTAATTCTGCCGTAATACTTAGCATCGTTTTGTCGATTGTGAAACTTTCGAAATTGCTAACGTCTATATAAATATTAATGATGGAGTTGCAATTCACGATATTGTCTTCAGTAGTAGGTAATTAAAGTTTAATGTATCATTCTTGAACGCAGTGTAGGTTACCTACCTACATTATAGGTAGGGTAGGTCTAGGTTCGTAGCTAAAACAGTAGCTAAGCAACCAACTCATCCATGAACCATCTTTAAAAATCGACACTTGACACACGTCAAAATGATCTCTGGACAATTTTTACGATATTTCTTCCTGCAGTCATTTTATAACGACTGTTTACTATCGATATTACTTTTTATCGAAGAAACTTTCCTTAGTTATGTCGCGGTTGCGTCGAGGTAATAATCTGGTGTTTAGATTCACAACATTACGCTGATTATGCTTAATCCTGTTACTAAAACGTGACACTTTGAATTAATCCTCTGTGAAGGTTTGTTTAGCAAACTTTGCCCACTAACAGGGTGTTTTCTTGTTACTTGATACCTATTATTTTACTTTTCAGTCCTTCCAGAGTGTAGTGACCTTTTAATAAATTGAAGAAAGAAAAATGAAAATAGAGACTCAACTTTATTTCGCCTCTATTTTTACCCGACTGTCAAAGGAAGGGTTATGTTTTTTGCGCTTATCTTGTATGTATACGTATGTAATACGTACCTATACAACGCATTGCAATGCGTTAAACTTTGTACCCACGTATCTTCCAAACTACTGGATGGATTTCGACAATTAGGGTATCGTTAGATTTGTCTTAATAACCCAAGTGTCATAGGATACTTTTTGACATAAAAAAATGGCGGATCATAGACTTGAAATAGGTAGTAACACTTTAAGAAAAAAAAAATAGCCGATATCGAGTGGGGTATCAAAATCAAGAAAATAATAAAGGAGATTACAAAAATATATATTTTTGTTATGTCTAAAATAAAATGGCGGATCTTAGGAGCGAAATAGAAATACGTTAATAAAAAAAATTACCTATCATATCGAGTGGGGTATCAAAATGAAGGAAATTAAAAGGAGATTACAAAAAGATTACAAGTTATATGTTTCAACTTAGTTTTGTAAAACAAATTGGCAATTAATGAATGCAAATGGTTTTAGGCATTTCAAAATCTCAAAAGTTGACATTCTTGGCAAGAATGAAAATGTATTTATTTCTTGCAGTCGGCTTTTTTGATATTCTAACTGTAATACTTGTTATCTAAGTGCCTCAGATTTTAAAATGGTCTTCTAAAAAACATAACCCGTCCTTTGACAGTTGGGTAAAAAGAGCGTTAAGTAAGTATTTGATTGTGTGTTGAATAAAATCACCTAATTTAATAAACACTGCTGATTATATTAGGTGATTATATTGAATTTTATTAATTAGTTATATCGGTAAACGAAAGTCGTAATAGACGTAGAGACGCCTATTTTTTGTCGCAGTTTAAAAAGTGTCGAATTGAATATTTATTTTTTGCTGTCGCATACCTACACCACTATTTACGTAATATCTACCTTCTATGTAAGTACCTACATAAGTATAAGTGGCGAGAATACTGTACAAATACCTACCTACTAAGTACACACACGCTACATTTACCTACATACTATGTATGTAGGGTGTGTGTAAAAACGTAGGTATACATTTTTGTCATCTATAACCTATATCCAAATAAAATATTGTTTATCTAATACGCGGCGAAAGGATTGCAACCTGTCACGTATAAAATGCTTGTCTGTGAGCAATGAGCATGTGCCAAAAATCCTCTTATAACTTCAAAGGATCTATAATGCCAAAGGTTGCCAGACTGCTTACAATGAACACCGTATGTCTAAGGTAGAATAGTGTTAAATGACATTTGAGTAGGCAAAAGCATCTTCTCTACATCGCGATAAAACTAAAAAAACTAAATTTAGACATTTACGCTATTTCACCGTAGAGATGAATTAGCGTACATCTAGTCAACTTCCTCGCTAGTCGATTTAACTAACTCGCCAGTTTACTCATGAGACAGTTTCTAAATTTGTTAATTTACTCATTTGTCAGTTTCACTAAGTTGTCAATTTCCCTATAGATAATGGTATGGTAATGGTTAGCAGGCAGATAGATTGTCTGCCGCTTGTCGCTGGGAATAATCTCGTGAATCGTGATCCTGTTTAAATGAATCCGAACAAAACATGGCATATTGTTTCAGAGTTGTTTTTATCTTCGTAAATTTTAGTCACTTAGACCACAAAGTGAAGGTGTCCTACCTTCGTACAGCCTTGAGTTTGAATATCTACTTTCCGTTTTCAATTACGAAACGCAATTTTACCAAATTCATAGATTTTAAATTATTTCTCGCGTTTGTAATTCTTTATTTATTATCTTTATTTAGTTTAAAAAGTACCAAATAGATATTAGTACTTACCGAATTCTTACCTACTTAATCATAAATTTTCAAAACTAAGTATAAAAAAAACCGGCTTGAATTTTTACTACGTCGTAGGATAAAATTTTTGAGTTTTAAGTCAAAGATATAAAAGAATTCCTTAGGAATTCAAAATTTGGGATCGCCTTAGCAAATTGGGGAACTTCCAAAGACCCTTTCGGGGATTCCCAAAAAATGGGAATAAAAAGAAGACCTTCGACGACGTTTGATGATAAGCTAACTACAACAAACTGACAAGAACAGGAATCAGATTACTTATTTTGGTTTATATTTACATTTATATTTAAATATACACGGAGCTTGTACTAAACTAAATGACTTAGCAAAACTACCATTTTTTTTTTTGGAATTTTGTGTAACTTATTTTGAAAGAGTAACATCCAAATACTTTAACGCTACTTTCAACTCTTAAACTTTAAAAAAGTCTCAACTGTTAAATCTTTTGGAAATGTAAGTAGGTATGGCAAAACCACATTAATATGAGTTGATTAGTTGTGTAGTTCAAGTTGCTAATAGGACCACTACGTTGACTAGAAACAAACATACGACAGATATACGAAAGAGGTACTTCCCCTAGAGTACTGGCTATCTCGTAATTATGACTTGATAGTCACAATTAGAACGACGGTAGGTAATGTTCAGAAGATTAGAGTTCCAAGAAACACATCTAGGTATAATACGTACGCACAATCGTTCTTTAGTTCTATGAAGTAGCTGCGCAGAACTCATTTTTGATGAAGCCTAAAATTGTGCTATCAAGAGAGATATATAGAAAAATCCATTGATGCACGGCCGGGATTCGAGCTTACGACCTTCGGATTAAAAGTCGAGGCACAACCCCATTCGACCAACACGGCTCCAACAGAAAAGAGTAAGGAAATGTCCTTTTTAAAAAAAACCGCAAAAACTCGAATACAAGTTTAGACGATTTTCTTAGAAGACGTAGACGTAGTTAGTTCAATATATTATTCCCCTTTGGCTTCAGAAAATCTAGAAAACAATAAATAAAAGATTTATACTATAAAGATACCGTAAGACTAAGATATCGGCTCTATTTCACGAACACAGTATTATTTATAGGCAACAAAAGGCTGTGCAAGAATCGCTACAAAGAGATTTTCTGTGGTATAAATATACATACGGCAAACACCGCGGAGCTCAGTACAAAATACAATTGAAGTATTTTGTTCTGAGCTCCGCGGTGTTGCTCGCGGTGCTTCAGAAATATTTCACTTTTCTGGGATAAAAAACATAATAATGTGCTAATACGAGTACAGGCTAAAATCTAAATTGTGCCCAAATCCATTCAGATGTTTGGCGTGAAAGAGAATTAACATCAGAAAGAAAGACAGATGAAAGTACTCTAGCTGTTCTCTCAGCTTTAATTCGAAGAGGGAGTTTTTAAATCAATGATTGTTTGGATACTTAATTTATTATGCCGTTCCCCTAAGAAACATCCATCTTCTTCTTCTTCTAGTCATTCAAAGAACGTAAGTCTTACCATATGCAATTCGTATTTTGTGTATATTTTGCCGAAAAATAATAAATACTGTATTTATTTTAAGTACCCCTAAATCAACTGAATTTTGGCCGATATTGCCATGATTCTTTATAAGATAAACAATGTCACAGAGAAAACTCATCGATTGATCGGTTGAATGTACCATAGCACTATTTCCTTTTTCGCCTTTCATTAGCTCAATCCATTTTTACCATTGCGATAAGTAGAACCTATTATGTAAACCCTTTTACATTAGAGCCTTTCTTAAACAGAGTGGTACGTAATATAGCTGCGCTGATAGTAAATAGCAGAATATTTAGTCTTACGTCACTTAAAACAAGCTAATTTCTGCACCTCAAGCACGGTAGACATCAGAACCATGTAGTAAACGCCAAGATCGTGACAGGACAAATAGGGTTCCGAAAACAAAGAAAGAACTCTTATAGTTTCGTAATGTCCGTCTTACTGTCTGTCTGTTTTAGAGCACGTGTAAGAATGGACCTCTATCATGGCTTAATATTTAATATTGAACAAGAATGTGAACTTGCATCAGTCACATACATTTCATTATGTCGCTTAACTATAAGAACGCCAAAGCAAGCTACACAAGAGTGCTTCAACAAGCACTTGAAATAAGCAATTTGTTAGCATAGACACACAGATATTATGTTTCGGACTAGCTGGTACCCGCGACTTCGTCAGCAAAATAACGTACCTACTTGAAAACCTTCAGATAGAACTGAAAACTACAAGAATCTTCTGAAACTTTTAAAAATGCAATAATAGCGCCATCTCGACCTTAGCCATAGGCTAGCAACGCCATCTAGTTGCCTTTAACTGGAACTTCACTTCAAGTCCCCATACAAAATGTAAGCCCTTATTTCACGCCCTCCATGATTATTTTTGAAAAAAAAGTAGCCTATGTCCGTCCCTGGGACATAATCTTTATCCATGTCATATTTCAGCATAATCTGTTCAGTGGTTTAGGCGTGAAAAGGTAACAAACAGACAGACAGACAGAGACATTTTACTACATAATAGATGGCGACAGAAAAAAATAGATCGCGCTATCGTTGCGTTTTGGGCTGTATAACATATAAACTCGCTAATCTTCTATTTTTCAACTTTATAATATTAGTATGAATGTCTGTGCATAGACACCACCTAAATAAAAGATAAAATGTAGTTGTGTTTCGATCACTTGATGTTTTGTATGTTCGTGTTTGAAGCACGTTCAAATGACGGAACAGATCACGAAAATATGTTCCTACTTAGGTAATTTACGCTAATACCTAGATTGAATGCTACTTTTTCCTTAAAATTTTTAAATTGTCAGTAAAATCGCATAACCTTTATGTTTGACAATCATTTATGACAGTTCGACATAGCAGGCTAAGTTTTTTTTTATTCAAGAAACAGCTAGTACTATTACAATGAAAACTAACGCATACGAAGTCGCGGGTAACAGCTAGGCAGCTTTTCAGCAACATTGCAGGCAATGTCGCGTGGGCGTAGATACGCTTATCTACCTGCGCAACTGGGACGATACCTTAGGTAATGAGTTCCTGGCTTCGTCATTCTAGTTTTCGATGTAATTGCTCTATTTTGATTCTTTATCCAACTGCAATATAGATATAGATATATAATGCTTTATTTGGAACAACATTACAATATGAGCAAAGATACAGTGGAAAACGTTGACTGCCGCAAAAGTTAAAAAACTGAGTAGCGGAGTCAGCGCTCTTCTCCAAAAGATTGGATATTAGAGGTTCCAACGTAGCTATGTAGTAAATATTATACCAAAGACTTAATCTAAACAGGAAAGTTACATCTAACATAAAAAAATTCAGGAGTATGAAACTAAGTGTAAGTGTATAAAGTGAATGTGTGTGCGTGTGTGTGTGTATGTGTGCGTGGTGTTTGTGTGTGTGTGAGTGTGTGTGTGTGTGTGTGGGGGGGGGTTTAAGTGTGAATGTGTGTGGGTGGGTTTAGGTGTGAGTGTGTGTGTGTGTGGGTGTACGAAGCGAGTGAGTGTGGGATTTGGGTTTGTGTTGTGGTGTGTTTGAGAGATTATTCCGAAGACAGACATATTATTAATAGGAGATAAAGGATTATGATTTATGACAATGATGAATGTACAAAAAGAGAAATGTTCTATGAATGATTTATTGAATAGGTTTAAGAAGTAATTCCGTTTCGTCGTAAGTGAGTGTCATCAGCCATGACGTACATTTTATTTTGCATTTATGAGATGTGAGACAGTGGATATTGCATGCTTTGTTAACTTTATTATATAAGGCACAGCTTAGGTAGAAGTAGTGTCTAGATGCAACAGCAGTTCTGTGTTTTTGTAGTTTACATACAATATCAGAACGACGTCTCGTAGTGGAATGAGTTGGATCAAAGGTAAGTTGCGAGTGTTTCCGTAGGCAATAAGGGAAAATAGTTGTTGTGTCTGGCTCTCCCGTGAGACATTTTAGAGTTTTCTTGTTATTGAAGCCAATGAAAAAGACAAATTCTATTTCATTATGATTCTATTGTGACGGTCGATGCAACCCGATCGAAACGTCGAGGTAAGATTATAGAATGCTAGTATTAAACAAAAACCTATACCTACTACGCCATCTCGTTAAGCTAAATATAATGAATTCTAGGGTATTTTATATATGATTCATTATAGCCCATATTGTTAATGAAACAGCAAAGAAATTGTGAATTTGTAATTTATTGTAAATTTTGCACTTGAATTACATCCGCCATTGCACGGTGTTTTTCTGAGAGGGTGAGTGTTGCCACCGGAAGTGGTAACTCTATTTTTAATTTTATAAATTGTTGCCATACAAAATAATTTCTACTCATAAAATTAGACTACATAAGAAATATTTATGTTCTGTATTGAACACATATCATAGAGCAAAGGCCCTCATTTTCCAGAGAAAAGATATATATTTATTTATTTATTTGGGTAAACAAACAAATAAATACAAGTACCTATAATACGTAATCAAATACATATATTTTTAAAGATTAACTTAGATTAGGTTTATCCGCTTTAGGTAATGTGCCCCTAATTTCTCTACAGCCGAAGCCCTTGTTAGAAGTTTTACAAAGGAGAAAAATTGAATCGAGATACGAATGATAAATTATTTCGTGTGGGCGAGCCGTGTCGCTATATCGTGATATAAACTCGCTAATCCTCTACTTTTCAGCTTTATAATATTAGTATGGAAGATGCCAATGGGACTCAATTTCAAAGCCTTCGTTGCTCGTCTGTCTGTCATAGGGAAAGAAACCTATGATTATAGCAATATTACTAGTAGGATAGTATAGTAAGATGAGAATGAACTAAAGAGATGCTGTAATACCGGTAGGTACTTTACTCGGGTGAAGTCGAGGGCATTTATGTTATGCTGAATTCATTAACAAGGTTAGAACATTGAGCGCGAGCACTATCGCGATTATTCGCGCGCTCAATCCATTCGCCACGGGACTGAACAAAAATGATTCGTCGTGCTAGACATTCAAGTATTTATATAAGTTTGAAGCAACATAGTTCTATAGAAAATAGTCCCTTGAAGTACCTTGAAGTCTAGGAATTTCTTGAGTTTCTTGAAGCTGTCGTGTAATTAAATGTACGGAGTTTTTGCCACCTACCTACAGGTCTGCGTCATGACCCGACTTTTTTTTTATGATGAATGGGTTGGCTCTTGACCTTGAAACTTAGATAGGTAAGAATGAGGTCTACGATGGAGCGAGCCTACCCAGAAGGTGCCTATGCCTATTAACTCATTTCTTAAAAACAACAGCGTCGCAGCTCAGCGGAAATACAGACAGTTTGCAGTGCGCATAATAAAAGAACTTTGAAAGCGCTTTGTTCTAATTAGTGGAATATCAACCAGGTGAGGCTGGTAATCAGCTGTGTGTCTGAAGTCCCTGTAAAAGAACGGTGAAGGCGTTATAAGGTCGTGCAGCTATCACTCACCGGGACACTACCGTAGTACGACATTAACTTTACTGGCTCTTTAACGGGCTGAACTAAAGAAGATGAAGGCTAATAGAGGAAATAAGAAAATCAATACTTATTAGAAAATAATCAAAGGCAAAAAGTTACGTAATTCCAATCCTAAAATTATCTAATCTTATAAAAATAGCGAAATATAAAAAACAAAGAATCAAACAAAATAATAACGTCAATTTCAAATGTCAATCGGTGTCCTACATTTAATAATTTACCACAAAATTAAACTTTATCACACTAGAAATAGAGTACAACAAACTATTGCGTTTTACAAATCAACATTCACAACAAATAAATGGTTATATACAAAAGTGAGTGTACCAAGGCTGACTAGTATTCACGCCGGGCTGGTATGCTCGAATTATATGTGTCAAACTAAAATATTCTTTATGTTATCATTTACAAGGTTCATTATGTTTCGCTTGTAATTTAGAGGTCTGCAATTTAAAAATAAAAACGGAGCTTTTATAGAATTTCTTTAAAGTTTATATTTCGGCCGTGGATGGAACTCTGCAACTAGACCGTCATAAATAAAAAGAAGCACACCATGCTGCGTCACCTACGAGTCGCTAAACATAAGAATAGCATCCAGGTCTCTACAGGCCACAGGCTTCTGATGTAACAATATTTTTGATCCTTTATAGCTAAAATTGCAAATCTTTGACGTATATGAAATGAAATGAAATTTATTTGCACGAAGACTGACATGTGATACTCGTAAATTTTTTTATTTATTTTTTACTAACCTATATCATCCCACTGCTGGGCAAAAGTCTCCCCTAATTTCTTCCATCTGTCACGGTCTTCTGCCACGTCCCACCAGTCCTCTTCAAAGAAGTCATCACATATCAGTCCTCTTTTGAAGAGGACTCGTACAATAATATCTTAAAATTATATTTGTCCATTCTGTGTCCTACCAAAATATTAGGCATGCAAATTTTAGTAGTTAGTTATGTAGTTTATCTGTATTCTGTGACTTAGTAGTGTCAAGGCCAAAAAAACGAGAAGCGTTTTAGAACGCCATCAAAAAGACATTTTGTGGTGTTTTTCCAATTTTCTTTTGGTATTTTCAAAGACAAACAAGAAAATTAAGTATGGATAATTTCTGCCTCAAACTGTCTTGAAACTCTTAGTTTAACTATTGAAAAGTATGCACAGATCGCTCCCATCATTCACGCTAGAGCAGTAGGTAACATCATTTCAATATCATTTAGATGTGTGGCTTCTGACTGGCACCAAAATCACCTTTTAGGACAATATCCAAGTTACAAAAACATCGAAATTATGGTAATGTTTTGAATTACATTATGTACCTACAATGTACTCTTAAACATGTACGTAGGTACAACGAAACCCTTTTGGGCAATTGAAATATCATAATCATAATAATTCATACATATTTCGTTGATTTTATGAGTATACTACATTATTATAATTTAATTGATAAGACTTATTTTCCTACCTACTGACAAGTTCAGGAAAGGTAAAAATTTTTCGCATTGTGCACAAAATGCCAATGTTTTATAAATACTTGTGTCTAGTTTCATTTAGCAATGGATCACACGATTCCTATTCACTCTTGACCATATTTTGATCTACTGAACTAGCTTGCTTTCCTAGTGTATCTATCTATAGGTACTTTCATATGCCTAAATAAGACAATGCACAGACGCTCGCAAAAAAATATTTTGCAAGTAGGTACTTAAGTTAGTAAAAAAATAATATTTTACACAAGTTTAATCTGCAGATGCATCAAAACAAACCCAAGCAAATTTTTTACCCGTCTTGTCTGTTTTATGGCTGCGACTCTTACATTTAGTTAGTAAGTAGTGACTTAGTTCAATATCTACCATGTACCTAAGTGACAAAACCAAGTGTGACTTGAGCACTTACGGCGAATAAATGAGTATGAGTATGAGTATTAAAGTTAACTAAAAATTATTACATCAACAAAGAAAAATAATCTAATAGGTACTTGTGTGTGTGTATAAAAAAATATATAAATGTGTAACTAAATATTAATATTCTGCCTAAACAAAAAATAGCAATCCGTAAATCGTTTTTCTAAATAAAACCAGGTAAATATATACTTATTTATACTACTTATTTATAAGGGTTCAAAATAATACATAAAAACAGGTAAAACGAATTAATGTAGTTATTAGAAAATTTAATCATTATACGTTTTATTCATTAAGGTAAATCAGTAATATTTTGAAAAGGGTACGCTCAACTTATTTTTAACGAACAAAATAGTTTTAACAATAATATTAGTACGAATTAGTACGATTTGGTCGCTTTATCAGTTCCCAACCACAACACTCCACTAATCAATTAGCTGCGGTTACAGTAAATAATTGAATCATTCAATCATTACTGTATAAGTAAAATTAAAAATTGTAAATATTTAGGGTTCAAAACACGGAAAAACAGCGTTCCCGCGGTATAACCCGCAGTCTCTCGGGATTTTTTCACTTTTTCTGGATATAAAGTAGCCTATGTCCTTCCCTGGGATACAAACCTTTATCCATGCCAATTTTCAACATAATCTGTTCAGCGGTTTGGGCGTGAAAAGATAACAAACAGACAGACAGACAAAAGTTACTTTCATATTTATAATTTTATATTAGCTGCGCTCCCGCGGTGTGACCCGCGGTCCCTCGGGATTTCTTCATTTTTCGGGATAAAAAGTAGCCTATGTCCTTCCCTGGGATACAACCTTTAACTATACCAAATTTTAGCTTAATCTGTTCAGCGATTTGGGCGTGAAAGCATAACAAACAGACAGACAGACAGAGTTACTTTCACATTTATAATATTAGTATGGATGGATATGGATAGCATGGATAAGTATGGATGGATATGGATAAGTATGGATAGTATGGATTTCTAAGTACAACAACGCTTATGTATTTAATTTACTACATGGGCTATCTATCAGCCTAATAATGTACCATCAGATATGTTGCTTTGCTTGTAATTTGAAGCACATACCGAGAATTACAATGAGTTGCGATTATTTTTCTCAGAAACGTTAAGCGAAGTTGATGGCTCTATTTATGATGTACTTATCTCTTCATGAATATTAATATACATTACTAACTACTAGCTACGTCCCGCGCTGTTACCTGCATTCATTTGTGACTACTTCATTAGACGGGACAAGCTTTCAAGGATTAACAAGGATTTTCTACGATCACATCCAGAAAAACGCTTGTGATTTTCAAACAGCGGAACTGATTTTCATGATTCATAGCTAAAAACTCTCTCGATAAAGTCGCATTTAAAACAAAATTGAAATTGGACCGTTCAGTGTTGGAGCTACGATGCTACAGACAGACACACGGCCGATTTCTCGAACGCAAATAAATAATAAATGAATAAATAATGCTGGGCATTTCACACAGCATCACTAGCCCCAAACTAAGAAAAGCTTGTACCTATGGGAACCAGTAGCTGATATAATACTTTTATACTTTTATTTACATACTATACATATAAATATTTGCAGATCATACAAACATTTATCCCGCGACGGGGATCGAACCCGCAACCTTCTGCGTCCCAAGCGGACTTTCACTTACTGCGCCACAGAGGTCGTCATACAAATCATCTCAATCAAATCTGTCGAATCAGTGTCAAACGGCTGCTTGTATCTCGACTAATCTAAGTTTAATCGGTTTATCAATTTGACAAATCGGATGACAGTGTGTCAAACTTATAACACCCCTTTTGCGTCAGGGGTTTAAAAGAAGTAAAAAAAAAGTACGTGAGTGTTGTGATACACTCGGTTGGAACGAAGTTTCAACTTTGACATTTAGCATTTGTCAAATAAATTATTGTAGAAATACAATAGAAACGCTCTTCGTCCGAAAATGACTAGCTAAGCTAAAAGACGAATTACATACGCCGGTTTAAAATCAGCTTCATACGATTTCAGGTTAATTTTCATACGTAGTTTTGGTATATATTCAATGTCGAGCTAATTTTGCAAAATAACTGCTCAGTGACCCCAGAACTGTTGACTATCATAACAAATGCTAGCATTGTCAGCTATTGACCACATGTCGCGTTGTGCTGATCTCGTAGTCGTGTGCATGTTTACTCTTTGAAAATGTATGCTCTTTGAAAACGGTTGGTGAGTTTGTCCTACAATCTGAATGTGTAGATGTGTACTAACTTTATTTCCATACTTTCATTAATTTACTCCCAACACTTTATATAGAGCTTTGTCGCTACATCGCCCAATACATAGGTATGGATGAAGTTTCATCCCAGGAAAAAATATCATATGTTTTATTTCACTTGCCTTAATTTTAAATTATAGCATTTTAAGGCCACAATGGATTATGGTACTGACCTCACTCAAAGTGAGAAAACATTAAGTACTTAGATCACATGGAAATTGTATTATTTTTATAATATGTATGTTACATATTTAATGCAGTGGATACAGTTGTGTCATCCATTGTTTTATTATGACGAAACAAGTACGTAGAGCGCATTGTAAACTTCAAATTTGTATTATGAATGTTCAATGTCAAAGCCACTACAATAATATTCAAATAGTAGTTATTCATCATCAGATTATTTATGAACGTCTGAAATAATAACGATTCATCGAGTTAATACCTTATACATCAATGAACAAATCGTATACTCGAACAATTATATGTACTTTTCAAATTCAAAGAATCTAGAAAAACATCAAAAAGAGATCTGAGAGAATGTCTACCGCGCCTTGGGGATTGGGGATACAGTCGTAATCATGTTTGTTTTTTATTGGAACAAAGTTCCTTTTCGGATGGCATCGAGTATGGGGGCTGAAAAAAAAACCGTCACGACACATACATAGGGCAAAACGTCACAGTGCGAAGTGCGCAGACGCGAAACAGTCCATAGATTGTTACATTGTTAGTACGGAAGAGCATTTCTAGGATTTTAATATTTGACAATAATATATTTGACCAATGCCAAATGTCGAAGTTGAATCTTCGTTCCCATCGAGTGTTCCACGACACTCACGTACTTTTTTTTGTTTATTATAGCGCTCTGCCACAGGCTCTCTCTATTTCTCGCAGTCCCTCTGGAACTCTTCGCTGTTCCGAGATATAAATAAGTACCATAAACTAACTCTGTGTTTATATTACTAAGTATATTTTATACAACCATGATAATGAACTTGATGTTAAAACAAGAAGACTTCTAACTGACTCAATTTTCTTACCCGACCAGTAATAGGTATAAGCCTGCTTTACATTCACAGTAAAGTTTGAACAGATGGCTCAGCCACGTACGAAAATACATGAGGTAATGTGACGAGAAGACTGTTAGGTTCGTAATAGAGGAAAAGGTAGAGTAAATGAAACATTGTTCGGACTGTGTGAAAGATAATTTATGACAGGAGTGAATGTTGAGGGACGATTGATAGAGCAATGTAGGAGAGAAAAAAATACGTGTGGAGCTGCGGGTTTAATCACGATGTTTTCCTTCACCTTTTTTTTTCCTTTGTTTGATTTTATCAAATCGACTTTGACTTTGACTTAAATAATTGGTTGTCTGTAAAGTCGGTTTACTGACGATAGTTGATAGATATAGTAGACGTGACAACGTCTACGCATCGCTCACTCAAGTAGGAGAGAGACGGATGTCGAACGCTGCCGAACGCAAAGGCCGATTGTGCTTCTTTGTCGCTCGTTCCGCGCTCTCGCTTGCACTTCAAGCCTTACATGGAACGCCTCAGAGCGAGGTAACATCATGACGTTTATGTTTTTTCGTGCGTGCAGCCGGCTCTACCGAATTATAAGACGTAGTCACGTCAAAAATTAACTCCACATAAAACTAGCATAAAGGCAGGAAGATGAAAATAAAGAATTGCTTACTTATTTGATGATAATGAAAACATCGGCTGTTTATACATAGTACCCAAAAAGTTCTGAGAATCTTCTCTACGGATCGGCATTGACAGTATGATTGTGTGAACCAGCTACTGCTACTTATAGGCTGTGTCTAGTACGTAACTCAGCAAACAGACTATGTACTTATTGAAGTCTTCGTCTATAGACGGATTCTTCCTTCTTCATAGGATATTGACTAGCTACTGAGGTTTCATTTGTTGAATCAAAAGATACCAATTATTATTTATATATATAAAACTAGAATTCAGAATGAAAGAAAACAGAATAACGGCCTCTGTAGCGCAGTGGGCGAAGGCCCGCCTGCGACGCAGAAGGTTGCGGGTTCGATCCCCGCCGCGGGATAAATGTTTGTATGATTTGCAAATATTTATTTCGGGTCGGTTATGTATTTACAAAACAAAAAGTATATAAGTAGTATATCAGTCATCTGGTTCCCATAGTACAAGCTTTGCTTAGTTTGGGGCTAGATGACGCTGTGTGAAATGTCCAACATTATTTATTTATTTATTTATTTAATAATTAAAAACTAAGCTATTACATTGGTTAGATTTGCAGTTGATTTTGCTTCGGTTTTGCGTATTTTTATGTATTGCCAAAACTACCCGAATTATTTAATTTTTATTTTGCCATGTTAGGAAAAAAAAAATTATGTTTATTGTAATACTTTTAAATACTACTTTATCGCTAACTGTATTTAAACAATATGTGTAAATACTTTGTAGTTATAAGGTTTCTCAGTAAGTGATTTATTTTGTAAATCTTATGAGAAATATATAATCAATAATCGTAAATCGTAATCGTAGATTTATCGCTGAAAGCGCTTTCAGGCAACCTTTGAATGGACGGGACATAAATAAATAACACCCGTAAAACAGGTGATATGTTTTGGACTGCCTTATTAGGGAACATTTGCTCTGATGACAACTTCCAAAAGTCTCTTTATAAGAATACTACCACAGAACTATATTTAGTTCTGTGATACTTACTTTTCCAAAGGTTGTATTTTTATAACGAAACTTTTGACAAGTATACACCTGTCATAACCCACACGATTTACACGAAAGGTTGACTGGTAATCAAGTTAAATCAAATTACGATACACGTAAGTTTAACTAAGTTATTTCCATATTAGGTAAACATTACTTACCATGAGTCATGATTTGTGTTCAAACATGGTGTTTTCAAATTTCAGACAAATGATGTAAGCTGACCACATCGAGGTCAGATTATTCAATAAATATAAAACCTCACTTACCTGTATTTCAGCAAGTAGGTAGGTAATAATTAAATTAAATCAATGTTAGTTTATATTAAAACTTAGGCATTTACATCTATATTAGATTAGATGATTTATAAAGCGTCAGGAGGCAATCCATGCCTACACTTAACGGGAAGCTGTAGTGCCTGGGACATTATTTGAGATGGAATAGGCTTGCCCAGCACCTAAACCATCCTCTCAGCTTAATCAACCTGGCCCACAGAAAAGACGAAGTCGATACGTGTGGAGCTGACAAAGCTGCGGGTTTCCTCACGATGTTTTCCTTCACCGTTAAGAGCTCGTGTTATAGCGCATATACATTTTTCGAAACGAAAAATCTATTGATTTACGATGTAGGTGCGTTATATTATTATTTTTTATACGAAATGAAAAAATCATTTTAGACATAAGAATTTCAACCGATACGATATCGCACTACAGTTTTTTACGTGTAACCGATCGTCGGCTGCTAAAAGTCTCAGTAGCGACGCTATCGGCTTAGCGAAACGAGCCAAAAATTGCATCGTGAAAAATGTAAATCTAAATACTCTTGAAGGCTTACAGTCATATGATGATGAATAAACAAAAGGGTAGGTAGGTATAACTTAGGTACTTCTTGGTTTTGTGACGATTGCTTTGTTCACGCCAAAAGCACGTGTGCTGGCATGTGCTAACGTAGATCTAGATTGCAGAATCAAATTAGTATTGTTGCAATTATGTTCTTAATCGATTTATTGAATTCGCTTATGTACTTATTTCAGATTAGGTTAGGTATACATAATGTACTAATGATGTTGGCTAGGTATTAACCTATTATCGTAATGGCGTCAGTGCTTTGGGCATGTTTCTTACTGGCAGTGACTTAGATCAGTTGATCTATCTAAAGATTGTTATCTAAGATCCTATATTAATGAAAATAACTCTAAATATTTTAATTTCTGATTTTGTTACGTTACGATTACAAAACGAAATTAAGAAAAGCAAGGAACAGAAACTAGATAAGACTAGCCAAGACTAGGAATGAACCAAAATAAAGGAACGAACGAAAAAACGGTCACGAATGAACTGATTAGATTTACCTAACGTGTCTAGCCTAAAAACTACGTCACTAGTTGGCCACTTATTCGAAATAGCTTGAATAAATTCGTTGATAAAAAAAACTTCATTCGCCCGTTTAAATAAGGTCTTTATTAAGCATAATTTATTCGTTCTTAATTTGTATGTCCGGTCACTAAAAACTGATGTCAATAATTTTATGGCAATTTTGACCCAACCTAATTTTTTATTGATAAAAATCTACATTTTCTTTCTTCCATATTGAATATAACCATTTAATAATTTAAATGAAGTATACATATTTACTTAGTAGAAAGAGAGAGTATAATAAATAAATAAATAAAGCCTTTATTCCCAAAATTATAATTTTTCTAACACTTCTTGTTTTAATCATTCATTAATAACTATTAATACATGTTAGTAGAGTACAGAGATACTAATTAAACGCCTAATATATGGTTTAAAAAAAATGTTTTTATTAGTACCTACATAATGAACAAATCACGCCATATTGCGCAACTACTTAATTTAGTACTTTAGTACTAAATTATTAGTACTAAATTAAGTAGTCTAGTTTATACTGATATCGGATATATGTTTCGCAAGCGGGCGGGGCCATGATACCGAGCTGATTGAACTGAATTCTGAAGGTAACCTAAGTTACCGTTTACTTAACCACACCTCAGACACTCGACTAAACTTAAGCCAAACGCGGTATAATTACCTACTTACCCCACGTTCATACGCAAAACCAAAAGACTCTGTTTTATTTAAGCAAACATCTTTGATAAGTTTAGTATAAAAACTTATTACCACAATTTTTTACTGTCAAAAAAATATCTAAAATCTTTTATTCAATAAAACCAAGTGGTACAATTAAATGGGTTGGGATCTCTTATTTTAAGTTAAATAACCTGTGTTAGAAGAGTCCCCTCTTTTCTGTGGTCTTGGGGAGCACTAGTACGGTAGTAGTGCGGTATGATTCTTTACGTGTGAACAAAGAACGAAAAATGTGTAATACCAAAGACAATATATACTAGGTAATAATTATACCTACGTTATGGGTTACACAGAAACCACACTCAGATATTTTGTACACGGAGTGTAGGTAACGCGCTCCTCGTTTTTAAAAACGTTCAAGAACTCGAGGGGCAGGGCAGGCAGATTTGTGCGAGGCGTGTAATTTCTACGCGCAGTATTATTAGCTATTCTGTGCTTAAACACTACTTGTGTTTGAAAACTGACTTGTAAGCTTAGAAGCACTTATGGATAATTGTTCGGCCGCAAATTAAAACTTATATAACGATTTGAGGGCTTACCATAACCTATTTACTTTAGACTGCTTTAGATGAAGAGTTGATCCAGTTGTATGTTATGTGTTCATTGATATTATTTTAATATTAGCGGCCCGATCCGACTCCTGCCAGCTTAAAATTATTGCTTTATGTCTTATACCCACCTTCATATTACCTATCTATCTATCTATTTAATCAGCCCACATCTTCCCACTGCTGAGTATAGGCCTCCTCATTTTCACGTCACTATTTCCGATCCTGCGCCAGTCGAATCCATTGCCTTCCCCATCAGACCATCTGGCTGGTGGTCTGCCTTGTGTTCTATAACCCTCGCGTGGCCACCACTCGGTAACTGCCTTTGTCCATCTACCACCTTCCCGTCTTGAAAGTCTTATTACCTACAGGCACTTATTCAAATGACAGAATACTTAATTGTTTTCAATCTATATTCTCTGTGTCTCCATTAAAAACAAGCCGTTCAGCACTTTCAGCTTGAAGCGCTCGTGGTCGTGCTTGCTTAGTCGTTCTTGATAGATGATCGAAGTTAAGCAACGTTCGAAACGGTCTGTAAGTGGATGGGTGTCCGCCAGTGGCATTTTCATCTGAGCGCATCCGTGTATCGGAGGGCACGTTAAATTGTCGGTCCCATAAGTCTTGGCCTTAAAAATCTTCGTCACCAGTGTTGACCACTGACTCATACGAACTTACTTACTTAGCTTGGAGAAACAAACCACCCCAAACGTAAGATTAATAGTGAACAATAAACTATCGAGTCGTAGTAAAATCGATTTGATAGTCGGTAAACGGTCATTCATAAAAGTTTTCGTAGCCCAGTGACCCTGAACTTGTTCCCGCTGCATCTGGCAAGCTGCCAGCGTTTTAGTCAGCCATTCATTCACCCCGCATTCCCAGATCTACTAGACCAACATAATTTTCGAAAAGCGGACTGTGACGGAAGCTAGCGATCATCAAATGTTATTTTAAAATATCAGCTGCGTGTGATTTCGAATAAGTACATATTACAAAAGTTTTCGATGTGGTGCTAGATTACCGGGGTGCTAAGTATGAATTTTATTCACCATTCGGGGGATTTGTACCTATTATCATTAGTTATGAGTGAGTACCAAAAGATGGCGCTGTTATTTTCCCATACAATTCTGCGTTTACGGCCTCGATACCGAACGCGTAAAAAACTGATACTAGGCACACTGTAACGACAAGCGCTGCAACGCTTTCGAAATGTCGGGATAAATAAAACTTCTTCTTCTTCTTCTTCCTGCCCTTATCCCACTTAAGTGGGGTCGGCACAACATGTTTCTCTCTTCCATTTCCCTCTATCACCCGTCATATCAGAACTCACTCCTTTCACAAACATATCCGCATTCACACAGTCCATCCATCTTTTCTTAGGCCTACCCCTACCGGTATATCCATCCACATTCATACTCAATACTCGTCGTGTTATAAATAAAACATTAGACAAAAATAGTAAGGGTAAATATATGTCATCAAATCACGAAAAATTAATCAATGCTATGAATTACAAAAAAGCCATCTACGAAGAAATGGTATTTGAAACAGGATTTGATTAAGAGAATCGGTCTGTTGGAGGAGTATTTTAGCCGTCGGAAAGAATGTCGGATTCAATATCGGAAACTAGCCGTCGGATTAAAATAGCCCACCTGCACTACTAGACCAGTTACATTATCTGCTGGTAAGTTGATAAGTCACTTTTGACAGCTTGATGGGTCATTGGACTAAGCTTAGTAGTTTTACGAAAATGCACAATAAAAAGCTCTAAAGGGGAAATTTTAAATATGTGGAAATAGTTTTCTACTAAGCTACTAAGCTTACTAGTAAAACTACTAAGCTTAGTCCAATGACCATCAAGCTGTAAAGTAAAGTTATGAAGTGAATTTGCAACACAGACAGGTTCCTGATATAGTTATCACAAATTATTGACAAATTATTGGCAAAGGGGGAATTGGAGTAAATAATACCATTTGATAATGTACAAAATAAATCACAAAGTTAGTTATGGACGTTAAAAAAAGTTGGTTATGGATACGCCACGCTACAATCTTTCTATTATCATAAATCTGTTGTTATATTTAAAAAACTAAATGTTTAGGCGAGAAGGTCTGTCAATAGCTACTTCCTAGCATGGTAATTCGCACCAGTACACTCACTGGACCAGTTCTCGTTTCTAAGAAAAATACATCGTTCTAGGCTTACACTCCCAGACAAGTTGACTAAGGCAGACTGTAGCCATATTTATATATTACATAAATGGTATTTAATACTCTATTAATGTGGTCTTTCCTGTGGATAATGCCTATGACTATGAGATGGTTTAAGTGCTACAAGCTTATGCCATCTTAAATATTGTCTCAGGCACTACAGCGTCCTGTTGAGTGCCTATATTTGCCTCCTGTTACTGTAAAAAAACATCTAGTAAAGATATAAAAGGCCTAAGATAAGTACTAACGATGCTAAGTTTGTCATTAACAACAAAAATCCATCGTAAAATTAAACTAAGATATAAAGCCGTTCCACAATAAAACAAAACGCACATAGAACGAATTGCCAATTGCAATATCAATGACTAACTTAGCTTAAGATTTTTCGTCCAAAAGATCAGTGGAAAGCTATAATATTTGGCAAGCTTAGGTACTTGTTGCGTTTGAGACGCCATGCTGGCCTTGACACGGAAAACTGGGTCAGTGTTGGATGCCACTTGTTGAAGCTTCGTCAATGTGACACGAGGGGAGCTTCCATACCCTTGAACGATGCGGATCAAATACGACAGATTGAGCTTAGGGGTGTTGAGAAAATAATTAATATCTGTCGTGCTATAGTTATCTATATGTCGAATAATATAAACACAAACAGGCTATGTGAATTTGAACGTTATTTTAAGTCTAATTCTAGTTTCACAGAATGTCTGCTTTTCTGAATTTTTGACTAAAGCATAACTATGTTTCATTTTCCATGTTTCGTAATTTCGTTAAAAGTTCATTTTACCAGTGTTTTGTAAATAAAATGCGTGACATTGATACTCTTTTAAACAAACAATAACTTATGGGTCGGATTAAAAAGTGCGCAACAAACAAACAGAAATGGCCAATCAGAGAATTGTGTGCTTCCAGGTATCAATCGACAAGGCAATGATACAATAACTTGTGTAAACTTTTTGCCAAGAGTTGGATACAGGCAGCAAATAAAATAAATGTCCGGCTTTTAAGTATTTCATTATGCAGCGAAAATGTCCGGCTTAAAGTCGTGCGTAATAAAAATGGCTATATTCAGTAAGACTATTGGCTAATGATAGTAATAGCTTATATTATATATATTTCCATAGGTATATTTTTTTAATTAAATCTAAAAATGTACTGTGTAGGTACGTTAAATAATTTCTGTTTTGTTTCAAAGTTATTTGTAACACGATTAATCGCATAGCGGGACTCGCAGAATATTATTGTGTTTAATAACATGTCTCAATATAAAACTTCCGTATCGTGATCCTGGTAGGTACGTGAATTACGTGATATTAGAGAATCATGATTAGAATCACACTTTGTTTGAGTTATATCTACCTGAATTAATAATGTTTAACCGTCTTTTCTAGCTTGTTATATTTTGTGTCACATCACTTTTTATTTTGCGAATAAAATGAAAATATACGTGTTCATTGGAAAAGTTACCGCGTACCCGAAGCGACGGAAACGGGTGATAACATAAAGTTAGGAATTTGAAACGTCGTGTAAAGTTACCAACAAATATTTTTGTACTCAATGATTTTTACTAACAAAATAAAATTCAGAATTGTTTGATTGAGTACTTGTATTGAATAAGGATGGAGGATGTAAGTGAACTCATATTGATTTGATTGATTGAGATTGATTGATTGACCTCACACTAGTCGATTGATCGAGCGACCACACAGTAATAATTACGGATCAATTTGGCGCTTTGAATTCTAAAAACAGATGTCACCTCACAGTTCTACGAATTTACTAATTTCGGATTCTTTGCTAATTGAAACACCAGAATTTAATAGCCCTATATAGTCTTGAATGAATTACGTTTTTTATAAATAATGATTCAAATGTAGCTGATATCTATTTATTATTCGTGCGGTTGGATGTTCCAATTACAAAGCTCGAGGGGAGATTTTGATTTTTGATTTCTCCCTTCGATCTTGTGTGATTGGGCTATTCAAGTGCGCGTAATCACGTGTGATGGGACGCCTTAGTGCCTGGGACGTTGTTTGAGATGGAATATGGCTTGCTTGACCAGCACCATTCTCTCAGAATAATTGCCCTTATCGATCGAGAGACCACGTCAATCCACCGAAACATCTTTGTTTAACTACCGCATAGCCATCTCATTCGTGACCTCAGGTTAGTGTGCCAGTGCTAAGGAGAGCGAAAGTGTTTCTCGTTTTCGTCGACGAAACTGAGAGTGACCTCCTTTGGCGCCCGTCTTAGAGCTTTCGGCGGATCATGTAAATAGTCCGTCTTGTCGCGTCACTAGTTCTTTCGATGATCAAAAGTTAACAACTACTTACATGATATTCTTCATGTTTTCTCAGTTCTTTCGAGCCCGTGTTCTGAAATTAAAAGTGCGTCTTAAAGAGGCTTTTGTGTATATTCTTATCTGTTTAAAATAACGTCATTGTCACCTATTAACAGATTGCGTGTCTGAAAACTTTTTTCTACTTCCCTAGTGACTATCTCACTAATCCTTAGGCCGTGTTTCCACATGCAAGACAGCAGTTTATACTAGTGTAAACTCCGTAACAAGTGCTATCACAAAACGGTCGAACATCTCAAACAATCGTTATTTTTCTCTCACAATTCAATCTAATGGTTTCACAACGTTCAAACGTCTTTTATTTAGGTGATCTTTTGAAACTAAAAATGACAGGTTTTAGCATTTTAATGGCGCTGTACGATGCTTATGAGATGATTAGAGATTGTAAAGGAATTTGTCTTCAATGACATTTGTCTAAAAATACCAGTGAATTTAGTGAGAGAAGATTTTATGTAATTAAATTATTTTCGGTTGAGCTTCATTAGTATTCGCAAGAGTTTTTACTCTTTTGATTTATTCGATTAATTAAGTGCTGGTTATTTTTATTTTTTGTATAATTTTGTTTGTAACTTATTTTACGTAATTATTGTGTAACCGGCTCTGCAGAATGCAACTTATTTATTAAAAGAAGTTTTTTGTGAGAAAAACAAACGCACAATTATCAGCAATGATCTGAATCAGTTGAGCTATCTATAGATTGTTTTGAATTATCCCTAAATAGCTCAATTGGTTCTATTGTATTTTGATAGATTATAAGTACTTTGTAAAGTTTTAAAAAAGCTTCTAAAGTAAGTTCGTATACTTAAACTATTGCCAACTCTTCAATCAACAAGTTCTAATTGTTTGAATTATACTTATTTTTGGAATATTCCAACAAGCTTACGTTTGGGATATTAAAGTTCCTTTGCCCTAATACAAGATGCCAATCAAATCGGACCAATTTTCAAAGGTTTTCCTCAATCGGCTTAGTCCCTTTTATTTGTTGATTTGAAAAATATTTACTGTAACTCGATTTGGCAAACAAAAGGCTCCCAACTCAGGTACTAATAATTTATTAACTCTATTATTGAAAAGTTTTTTCATGAATTGGTTGTACGCCTAAATACGGTACTAAACTAAACGATCTGTAAGTGGATGGGTGACCGCCGGTGGCATTTTCATCTGAGCGCTTCCGTGCTTCGGAGGGCACGTAAAATTGTCGGTCCCGGCTATTTAGGTCGTTAAGCCATGACGGAGGCCTTAAGGCGGCCTAAAAACTCCGTCACCAGAGTTGGCTACAGACTTACACGAACTTACTTACACCTAAATACTATTACATCACGTCGTTATTATTTTGTCAGTAGGTAAATCAATTTACCTACTCATATAGCATACATAGCATTAATATATATAATTATTAGTGTACAATTCACACATGTTTTGTCGGGATATTCCAAAATAACTCCTAAATAATACAACTATGTAAGTCATAATTTTATATGTAAGTAAGTAACACATTTATTTTGTCCGCAGGTCAAACAGTGTGCACAGTGACAGCATGTAGTGATCACAAAACAGTGTTACAACGTTTAACAAAATGGCGGACACGACCGATTTCGATACGATGCCTGACGACGCCTTCGACTACACGAAAATACCCGAGATCGTGACTCCGGATGAGATGAACGAATCGGGGTATCAAGAAGGGTCGGAGCAGAGTTACGGAGAGAGGAGAGATTCCAAGGAAGGTTTTGGCGGGGAGGGAGATTCTGACAGCGGGGTGGACGGTGTCAGCAGTGGGTGCAGCACGGTGGACGACTGCCCAGTGGTGTCGATCAATGACGTCGTGGCTTATTACGACGATATCAGACCGAGGCGGCGGCATGTGCCACAGCTGAGCTTCTACAACGTGGACATCGAGAGACTCGCTGTTGATGTTCAGGTCAGTGATATTATTTCGCTTTTTTTCATTTGAAATAGAATGAGACTATTGAGGTCTTTTAGTGCTATCCTGATTGTCAGTTTTTGAAACTGACGTCGGTCGTCCGTATTTGTCGCTATGAAAACCAAGCGTTTGTTCAGTACAGCATCAAACTACAAATCAAGAATAACAAGTACGTGAGTGTCGTAGAACACTCGGTTGGAACGATGTTTGTACATTTGACATTTTGCGCACCTTGTGCACCACTTTTCGCATCTTGCCCATCTTTTTTTCGCGCACCATTTTGCACAATTTGTGAAGTTATCAACGAAAACATGTTTTTTGCTTCTCCTGTAAAGATAGATAGATAGATTAACGCTTTATTCTCTTCTTCCTGCCCTTATCCCACTTAAGTGGGGTTAAGATTAACGCTTTATTGTACACAAAAAAAGTAAAGTTGTGTTTGCAGTTATGCTTTTATTCCCTGGAGACATCGATATGTCGTTACGGTAAAATGGAACGCTTTCTTTTGTTTTTCTAGCCTATCCTCCATCCTCGATACCGTCCGAAAAGGAACTTCGTTCATTAATAAAATAGCAGGCAATGATGTTAAAATTTAACATCATTGGCTTAGAGTACCTACTGCCTAGACTTTAGGTACCAGACAAATAAGAGTTTCAACTCAACTGGCCCAACTTACCAATCACTGGTAGCTGACAAGTGGTCCCGATACGCGATACCCCCGTAATCTAATAGTTGCAGCGACTTGTAAATTATGTGGATACCGATATTTGCGATCATTACTCAGAGAGAAAGGCATACAACTTTAAATTAACCGTTTTGTAAGCCATTACGTAATATAAGTTTCGAGATCACGTTTGTGAGTTTATTCTATTGTTGCTTTATAGGTCTGGCTTGATATAGCTCTTTCAAGGCTTGTTAGCTTGCTAGATCCTTGGCATTCCAACAATTAGGGAAGAAATTGCAAATCATGGCCAAAAATACAAGTATAGACTGGAGAAACACCCAAACCAGCTTGCGGGACTCACTATCCCCGAGAGTATACATCGACTAAAAAAGCGGCGGGACGTATTCGACTGAGAGAACGACGAACGCTGATAAAAAGAAAGGGCTGGCTCCGCTGGGGAAGCGCCCTACAAACCAACACGCTCAATGCTTATAGTCGCCAAGACTGATCGAATGATAAAAACACAACCAAAAAATAAGCTGCTAGAGTGCTCAGTATGATATTTTTACTTACTCAACCCCGTTAGCGTAAACGCCTATTTGCATAGGATTTCATCAGTTATCAACGAGTACCAATAGATGGTACTGCAATGTTCTTTCCCATACAAATCGCAATGGAGTATGTAAGTAAAATCTCGTAGGCACTTTGGCATCTGGCATATAGGTATTTTGCCCATGTAGGCAGATACACTCACACGAAACATTGTTTTTGTTTTTTCGGGGATGGGCACTGAGTTTCGGGAAACAGAAAATCTTGTCCGAAACTCAGGGCACCAAGTCCCATAGTGTAATCTGTGTGTCAGTCATCTTAATCATAATTTAACATTATTTTCTTTCTTTCTTTAATCATAATTAGGTTAAATTAATTAATTAATTTATTATTAATTATTTATTTTAATTTATTCATTAATTAATTTAATCTAGGTTACACTGAAACTATTTGTTTTTAAAAATAAATAAATCTTATTTATTATTTATTTATTTATTTATCTAAACATAAAAGAAAAGGGCTTTGTCGCTGAGCGACTATACCGCCCAATCGGTAACATCTTAGGTCAGTCTTCTTCATCTTCTCTATCACTTCACTTCTTGGTTTCTTCTGGTTTTACTTCACTCCCCGGCTTCTTCTTCTCTTTATTCCTTCTTCCTCTTCATCTTTTTATTAATGGCAACTAACTGTAAACTGTATTAACAGTATATTCTGCAAATGTCAAGTATCTTCACCTCTCAAATATGTATTATGTCACGTCAATTTGGTTTTGAAAAAACACGGCGACTTGTTATTTCAAAACTCCAACGAAAATCTTTCGTCAAATGAGAAATTTACTTGAATACTCCCCCATTCCATTTACCAAATCTCCTGTTACGTAATCCAAAGCTTCATTAGTAAAATGCCACCGAAATTACATAATAAAACCTAGTAAAACACGAGAAAAGTAAATAAAATAGCAGAGCCACAAGCTCCTTCAAAAATGGCGAAAGAAGTCTTCCATAAATCTTATAAAAATCTTATACTGTACTGTCAGACACGCAGGCTGTTTAAGGATTAATAAAAAAAAAGAATGCTGAACTTTTCACACAGCGTCATCTAGATCCAACCAAACTAAGTAAAGCTTGTACTATGGGAACCAGGCCCTTGATTCATAATACAGCGGAATGCATTCGGTTCGGAGTCGACCGACAGCAACCAATCACAGTGCAGGAATTGATCCGAATTTGACGTTTCTTGCACTGATTGGTTGCTGTCGGTCGGTTCCCAACCGAATGCATTCCGCTGTATTATGAATCAAGGCCCAAACTTATAACAACTACTTACAACCTTACTGAGTTTGTTATGGTACCGAAAATCCATCACAGTTATGTCATCACCATCCACAGCCAGATTTCAACCCCTTATGGTGGTCGCAGACTTACAGACTTATCCGCGATGAGCTGTCAATTCAATAGAGGAAATGCTGAGACGTCAGAAACGCATTTTCTGACGTCATCAGCATTTTTATATAGAAAAATGACTTCATATCATCTCTCACACAATCCAACCACTTCTTTTTCAGCCTTCCTCTACTTGCATAATCTCCAGCCACACTCATATTCATCAGTCATCACTCTCTGGGTAACATGGTTTTCATAGGATTTAATAGGATTGATTTTAATAGGATTCATAATATTTATATTATAGTGTACTTACAGTGCTCATCAAGAGAAGACGCAAAAACTGTTACATGAACACGGTTTGAGATTATTTGTGATGAAAAAATGATTGCTACATCAATTTCCGGTGCCTTATAATTGATTTAAGTGGTTGAGTGTTGGAGTGATTGTTGATGTCTTCTTTAAATGGATTTGTAATTAAATCCAATTAGATTAGTCATCAAATTGATGGAGTTTAAAGACCGTGTTTTTGTATGTAAAAACTAAACTACAGAATATTAATCTATTTGAAATAAATATTGTTCGATATTACCTATGTTAATAAACTATACTAGCTGTAGCTGCTGCCAGCAGAATCGTTTTACGTAGCACCATCAGTCTTTGATTTTGTTCTACAAAACTATTCATCCGATTTCAAAAATTATATCAGCAATATTTTGACTGTTTGATTCTTGTACTCGTAGGCTCTATTGAGCTGGTACTTCGGGCAAAGCCAATTGCGGAAGCTAGTTTGTGGTGTTATACTAGATACTGTTTAGTAGGGTAGTATTTATTGGATATCTTAAAAGTGTAGGTCGCACTGTGGTGTGAGCGACAGGGCGAATTCACCGCTACATTAGTTACGCACGTGTAAATAATATAAACTATTTGAATACTGGCACGTTTTAGTACTTCGCATATAGCTGCTATTTAAGATTATTTACTTTTCTAGTAGCTAGTAGCTTCTGAGAATTGTTTTATCAGTTATCTGTATAATGTGGGTTTTTTATTCCTTAAAAACTTTATAGCTTACCCTATCGTATGACAGAATGAAAGTCAGACAGAACTCAGAGATAAATCTGGTTTAACTAATAGACATGATGTTTACATTTGAAGACTTTCGTACGTTTGTACTAATATTTCTAACTTAATTAGGCACCTAGTTATTATTTAATTTGTTCTCTAATTTAAACCGGGACTATCGTTAGTTTTCAATTTATAATAATGCAGAATATCTGTCCCACTAGAACAACACAGAAACTGATGAAAATAAATAATATTTTTCATAATATAAAGATTCGCGCTGTTGCAATGTCGGGGAATGTGTGCATGTTATGCAACGGAGCATCTATTGAGCGAGCACACGGCCTTCAACAAAAACTATACAGAAAGAACAAACATAAGTAAATAACAGAAAAATGCATACAGGTGTGGTAAATGTTACTCTATATGTATATGGAAGCTAATTTTTCTATTGTTAGATAAACTTTGTTTTTACTGAAAAAAAGGTTTTTTTTTAAATAACAACCTCATTTTGTATATTACTGTCAGCCTAGAAAATAACATTTGTTTAAAAACAAGATGGTTTTAACCGATGCTATTTCCCACCACATTTTCCATAGTAACTTACAATTCCAGACTTCTTCTGGATTTACTCCTTGTCGGCACAACTGATGAATCCCTCTCCATGTATCTCTTTCTAGGGCTGCTTCCTTGACCTCTTTATACGACATGACAGCTACCTTCTCCTTTACTTGGCTCATGTAGCTTATTCTTATTCTTTCCACTTTCCCTTCTATAATGTTCTTAATGAAACTGTCATGTCGTAAAATTCCCCTCACCGGTCCAATTCCAGACACTGGACTGGAATTGTAAGTTAGGTACTATGGAAATAGAGGTAGTGGAAACATTCTGAATTTGTCGTGTGGAAATGAAAGTTCACATTTCGCCCTCACCGCACGGCGCTGTATTTCACAAGATGCAGTATCAGATATGATGACGTCAAGAGTACGGCGTGTATGATGCTGACGAGTGCCTATTGATTGAACGAGCTTGTACGCACGGCTTCTTCGCGTGCTGCAAAACTCATTATTAAGTTATTTCAGTGACAGCGGCTGTCAGTGTCGTATGCGGGATTAATCGCGATTACGTCACTTTCTACGCGGTCATTAGCCTCTATTGAGTTGGTATGTTTGAATAGGCCTATTGTTATTTTAACGCGTTGACTGCCATTTATACTCTCTGTATTTCCCGAAAAGTACAATATAGGGGTCACAAATCAAATCTTAAAATCAAGTGTAATAAGATCCTTTTAGGTAAGCACGCTTTATCTTAGACCTCAGTGGTTAACATCAGGCAGAGTGAAGTCAAATGCTAACCTATTTATAAAAAAAATGTTGGTATGTAAATTCTGCTCAAGTTGTCCATCCTATGGCATATATACATGGCTAATGGTTTTCGTTTCTGTTCACTCTGTGCTCTTCAAAGGGGCAGCACGCGAGCACTGCTCTTCATTGTTAGTGACCAACCTTTTGGTATGGGTTGGTTATCTTGTCGGTTTCGTCGGATGCCTTTAGACATACCTAATAGGATGTTGTTCACTGAGCTGTCATCTAAGATACGCAATAGGCACTACCAATGGTTTATAGTTTGTATCCTCAAAGTCGGTAATAAGCCTCTGTTCAGATTGTTATTTTGAAATAGTTCTTTGCTACTAAATACTAAGTAGAAAAACACTTTCAAATTAATCAATAAAGTGACCTTCGCTCACCTGTTATTAAACGAGTAGGTAGTGTATGTAATGTACTGATTGATTGACACAAGAAGATGTAACTCATTGCTACATTATTATGAAATGAAAACGGCTTTTAATAGTTTGTCGCTCAAACACTGATCTTTATTTAAAGACATGAAGTTGAGTTTTAATTTAGGAAAGCTGCTCAAGTAATAAAATTCATCAATCAAAACTGATCTCGGTTTAATCTAGCTATATAAATCAGTTCACATTCATCTTTGCTGAGGATTAAGTCTCCTCATTTTCACTCCACTTTTTCCGATCCTGTGCCATCAGAGCATCTGGCTGTTGGTATTGTATCTAAATTTTTCGCCAGATTTTGGAACGAAGTTCCTTTTCGGACGGTATCCGACGGGGGCTAGACGGGTTAGATTTTACCGTCACGACACATGTATATGTCAAATACAATCAAGTCATCTTTAAAAATGTACGACCTTTTTGTGACGCAGTGAGCAAAGGTCCGCCCGTGACGCAGAAGGTGTTCGATTCCCGGTGCGGGACAAATGTTTGTATAAGGTTGCCCCCTGACGCTACAAAAATCATCTGTAGGTATTAGATGATTGTAAAGGCCTAAGTTTAAAATAAAATGTAACTGCAGTGATAACGACTATACACTAAGTTGAACTTGTATGACACATACCTGCGACATGTCACACCGACTACCGCCACAGCCTACTTCATTATTTCTATAGGTTTTAACCGCAGATTACAGAGTATTTTGTATGGATATCATACGACTGGAAGATTGCGTACTGTTACACTTTTACTATATTTCCTGTTTCTGCTTATTTGAATGCTTCCGTTGAATTTGTTTACGGAAATGTATATCAATTACTTCTTGTAATTAGATACGACTTTGTAAGGTATTTAATGGAAAAATAGTAGGCTTGCTAAACTATTATCATCATCATCAGCCTTTCTCATCACACTGCTGGGTATAATAGGCCCCTCTTCGCATTTTCCGTTCGCCTCTACTCCGAGCCAATCTTGCCCACGACCTGCTGATTTTGCTATCTCTAAACTTTTATTGTCTTGCTAATATTGTAAATTGTTAGCCTATACTGTCCCACTGCTGGGCAAAGGCCTCCCCCGTCACCTTAAATTGAAATAAATGTATAATTCTGTAAGAAGGCCTTACTTCTGCTGGCTTCTCTGAGAAAGTATTATAGGTATGATGGATTAGATGTAGGAGTATGTTCGAAAATACATAAAATACAAAATACATAAAAATTAAATAAATTGAAATAAATATATAATTCTGTAAGAAGGCCTTACTTCTGCTGGCTTCTCTGAGAAAGTATTATAGGTATGATGGATTAGATGTAGGAGTATGTTCGAAAATACATAAAATACAAAATACATAAAAATTAAATAAATTGAAATAAATGTATAATTCTGTAAGAAGGCCTTACTTCTGCTGGCTTCTCTAAGAAAGTATTATAGGTATGATGGATTAGATGTAGGAGTATGTTCGAAAATACATTAAACTATTAGATAAACTTGGATTCTGGACTCAATAAACGTTATGTAAACATAAACAAAGATAAACTTCCTGTTTCCATGGCAAAGGTTTGTAAACAGACTCCATAAAATTTGAAAATAATTTCAAGGGCAATGTGTAAGTACATGCATTTTCGGAAAAAGCAATAACAAATTAAAAAAAGTAATTAAGTAAATTAACTATCCTCACATAAAAATCTTCGCATTGAAAGTTCTTATCAGTTAAACTATACTTTATACTGGATAAACTATATTTTATACAAAATTTGTTCAGCCGTTTCGCTTGAAATATCAACAAACAGATAAACCTACTAGTATGATTATTGATTAGTACGAGTAGATGCGTTTTAATCTTAATTTTATAACCAAACGTTTTCATATTTTGAAACAATTTAATTCGTATCTTGGCTACCAACATCCTGTTTTGTCCAGACAAAAAACCTATTATATCAGTCGTTATTTTAATTGCTCAACTGGTTTCCTATGAATCCCTTTTTTGTTGGCCAAGCGCCACACAGCTATTGGTCAAACTACATATCAATGCACATTGCACAGAAAACTTGTTCTAAAATGATGAAGGATGAGTAGAATATTACACTTTTGAAGAACTTACATTTTAACACTTTAAATCAAGTAAAATTTTTCAACTAGACATAATACCTAGTATTATAAGTATTAAAATAATATTTACATAGAATAGCTGTGATAGTTAATAAAAATCGCTGTAAGTAGTTGATTAGCTATTTGCGATCTATTAATCGCGGTTCTTAT
This sequence comes from Epirrhoe tristata, assembly GCA_951394285.1. NCBI lineage: Eukaryota > Metazoa > Arthropoda > Insecta > Lepidoptera > Geometridae > Epirrhoe > Epirrhoe tristata. The sequence goes on along the minus strand of OX596144.1, from coordinate 10,649,498 downwards.
GAAGTTTTTTTTATGAATGGTAGTGTTAACCATCGTCCATATAAAACTAATTAAAATAAGAAGCTGCAGTGTTGCTGGCCTTTGAGATAGTTGTTTATTTTCTTAAAAGGTGTAAACGGCTCTTTTTTTCAGTTACTGGAAAAAGTTATCTAAAATATTTAAACGCGTAGTGCTGAAGCTAGCCATGATATACAGCCTTATAGGTCAGTTGTGTGGCGAGTCATAGAAATCGAATCGTGGACAAGGTCACCAGCGCACGTAGGTACCTTAATTACCCGGTCACTATCTCTAATACCTTTCCACACAGACGTATCACTGCGATCATAGTTAAACCTTATGCTTTGGTGTGTAAAGTCGTTTATCGTGTGAGGTGAGTGACGTTGTTGTGTGGACAAAGAAGCCTTAGTAGACGAATCTATGTATGTAAAAAATCGATACTGCGTTGGCGGATGTTGGTAAACTCAAGGACGATATTTGTACTCTTTCGATTAGTTGTTTCCAGAAATCATAGAATACTTGATGACTTTGACAACTTCGAGTGTAGGTACTCGGCTGATGCATTTTCAGATAAGTATTTAATTGATTCGGGTCTAGGTGCTGTGGTATGGTACTCGTTGTTCTGGGGCCATATTCCCGTTCCTATTTCTATTCGTTTGATCAATATTCGGATGCTCTTTACTACAATTTCTGACTTCAATGGACAATTTAAAAACCTCAAAACACCATTCTAACCTAGGGCCAAATATTCCAAACCGAAAAATTGGCCCATGAAGTCAGGAATCGTAGTAAGAAACATTCGAATATTCATCAAACAAACGAAAAAGAGAACGCGAATACGACCCCAAGACACGGATTCTAGTATGGGGTCAGGCAGGACTGTGTATGTAGCTGTTTGGGTGCTGCTTCAGTCAAAGCTCTGCATTAGGTAGCTATTATAATTTATTTTTTTCGGGGTAAGGAAGTAGGTGAATGTTGTGTGCCATCTATAAATTTTGATTTAACTTTGGTTTCGACGCTGTGTTGCATGAGATGTATAGAGTTGTATCGATGCCAGTTAATTTAGTGAAATCGTACAAGCTACGTATGAACCTTGGTATAATGAGTGCTGCTCAGCTCACGAACGTAATCTTGTTAGAGTTGTTTGGGCACACATCTTCACAGCTAATTAACTAATGCCTAATGAAACATTGTAACTCGCTTAGTCCTAAGATTTGGAGTGACCCATGTTCACACCGACGAGATAATCTTGGGGCTTAGAAGTTTTAAGACACCATAATACTTTGAAGACAAGCGAACTTTCCCGCAAGATTTGTATAAAACTATTTCCACATAATGTTACCTTAGTTCTTAGTTAATTAGGTGTGTGTGAACAAGAAACCTTAGTGTAGAATACAGTATTTATTCATACAAGCTCGCCAGGTTAGGTTAGGTACCTACTTTTGACCTCCTATATTTTGAACAAAACGAAATAGGATCACACACAATTCTACCCCTAAGACATGCTTGATCAATATCCTTTGAATGTCAACGCAGCTCAATAGAACTTCGTATCAAAAGTCATAGGTGTCAATTAAACCAGTGGTCGATACGACCTCTCGACCTTACAGTCCACAAAGCCAAGCAAAAGAGATTGGTATTATATTCTGAAAGGCGATAGGGTTAATAATTAGCCGCAAAAATTGCCTATCGATTTCAATTTGACATTGAGGCTAGATAATAATAGATTCTAGATAATAATAATATAGAAATGAGTCGATGATATAAAATTAATAAACAATTTTGTACAATTACTTACATGGACATAAAATTTTCGGACGGTATCGAGGATGGTTGCTAGATGAAAAAAAGCCCTCGATTTTACCGTCACGACACATACATAGGTCAAAACATCACAGTGCGAAGTGCGCAGTCGCAAAGCAGTCAGTGTAACATTGTTGGAAGAGCGTTCTAGGATTTTAATATTGACAATAATTTATTAATGCCAAATGTCAAAGTTGAAACTTCGTTTCAACCGGGTGTTTCACGACACTCACGTACTTTAACAACAAAAACAACTTTTCTGAGAAATAACAACAGAAAGAACAACCACAAATTTCGTAGGTATAATCAATCATTTCATTACTCATATCTGTTATCGTTTTGTGGTAGCTGCAGTCAATAGATTTCCCTCAACAACAAACCACAAATGTTTGTTCTACAAGCTCAAATCCACACGATTTTGAGGTTTAGCACATTGTTTTATGGTCTATTTTAGGTTAATATAGTTAAATGAAGAGGCATCGTTGAGTTGGATGCTATGTGTCACGATTTATGAAGTATACTATTGTACAGTTCGCCAAATGGATCTAGGCATTCGTGAAGTTAGCCGTTTGTCTGCGCAGTGACCGCTTTTTCATACGAAATTGTGTTCTGCGCAGACAAACGGCTAACTTCACGAATGCCTAGATCCGTTGGAAGAACTGTACCTATACTGTAAGAGCGCTCTTTTATAAATCGATCACTGCTGCAAGTTTTCCTACTCTCTGTAACGATTTGTAATAAATTTCATTTAGCTCATAACTATTACTAATAGATGGCGCTCTTTTTTCCATATAAATAAAAAAATGTAGAAGCTTATGTCAAAGAATCGGACTGATTATTATGTAACATGGTGTGGATTATTGTACACGGTTGATATTCCCAGAGTTAGTACAAAGCGGTTTGAGTCCACTTTTTTCATACGCACTGCCAAATTGTGGGGTTCATTACCGGGTACCGTATTTCCCGAAAAGTACAATATAGGGGTTTTTAAATCAAGAGTAAATAGGTTACTTCTAGGAAAGCATGCTCCATCTTAGACCTCACTACTGCTTAACATCAGGAAGAGGGAGGTCAAATGCTGACCTATTTAATAAAAAAAAAACATCAATAGCAAAAATAGCTTAATTTTCGCCAGTGTTGGCTCTACAGGACAATAAAACTTATAACCTTCGTTGGTTGTTTGTCACTAACTACCAGGGTTCGTGACAAACAACCAACGAGCCAATAGCAACTATTACATCAATCAATTTTACATAATGAGCCGGATGATCCTTTACAGGTTAATCTAACCCTGCGTCTTACGTGAGCGGTCTGGACGCGAACGCGAAGCGGCGCGGTGCGGTGCGGAAACAACAAACAGTTGATTTACTATTGAAGTGTCCTACGTCACCGGTGCGCAGCGGGGCGGCGCGAATCGAATCAAACGCAATCAGAATGTTTGCGAATATTGACACTTTGTATGATTTGACGTAAACTATGTAGGACGAATCGTGCGCACGTAGGATAGACACGTCGCGACGCGCCGCGCCGCGTCGAATCGCATCGCTTCGCTTCGCAATCGCGTGCGCTTCAAGCCGCCCACGTAAGGCAGGGTTAGCTGAGTGTACGTTTATGGGTTCTGTTGTTGATCTACACCGCTACAAGTATCAGCTATCGATCGCTGATAAACCTAGTGGTTACGATTGCCGGAGATATTTATAAATTATGCATTTTATGGAATACTCGACACTTACAAAATATTAGAAAGTTGTCACGACCATAATATAATGTAGCCTGAGACATGCAAATATTGGATTCTTGTTAAGGTTTGCCTATGGCGACATTTTGTAGCGATACAGGTGCAAAGTTTGATGCACGGTGTAAGTAAGTTCGTATGAGTGAGTGACCAACTCTGCTGACGAGGACAAGGCAGGCCATTTAAAGTTCCCGAGGCTTCACCGATCCACTTTTGTGCAAGAACGACTAAGCAAGGTAGGTACCTATAGGTACCTTGCTTAGTCGCAGCCAACTGGTTTAATCCTAGTTGAACGGCGCCGTTTAATCAAATGGCTAGGCGCTTAATTGCCCGGCGGATTTAACCACTTGGCTGCGATATACACAACGAGCACCTCAGTTGAAGATAGTTGCATAGTTGGTAGAGACTAGTATGCGTAAGAAAGTATTGAATGTTTGATAGAGCGGAGTGGAAAAGGAAAACCTGTTGTGACGTATCTTGTGTCTCAGATGAGCATTCAGCTGTTACGCTAGATTAGGTCGAGTACTGGTTTATTTTAGTTGATTCCTTATTTCTTATTGAATATGGGGTTAAAAGTCTTAAGTAAGATTTTTTATTAGACTTTGACTATTTAACAACGGTTCATGCTACGTTCTCGTTACATATTTTCCCTTTTCCCCCTAAAAGTCGAATCGATTGCAATCGATTTGACGTCACAAATGAGATTCTGAACCGCTATTGAATCGCATCTATCGCGTTTGCAGCTTTACGAAACGCAATGCTGGAGGCCGATTCATACTTTATTCGACTGTATTCATTTTAAAGTCAGTCGTCGGATCGGAAACTTTTATCCCCAAACCGTATTTGTTGCCCTGGTTCTTCACGGTACGAGTATTGGTCGCGAAGGAACAGGAGTAGAATCACCTAGTTTTAAGACGTTTCAAAGTGATCCCAGCGGTCCTACTGAATAAATGCTTTTTGACTTTGACTTTATCAAATAAAGTAGTTCCTATCTCGTAAGAAAAATATCGTACCAAAATAATAAATGGTAATAACATTAAAATAACATGACTGATGTTGCCCGGAAAGTTTTCCAACAGTCAGGTGGTCTACAAATGTTGTACGTATGTATTTTGTGGCCAGTGCTATAACAGTTCAAAAGAAACAAACAGACAAATGGGTGACACTGTAGACAGACAATGGAGCCGTAACAGTGTCATTGGTACCAAATCCGAAGGACACCCGAAATGAAAATACAAAATACTCAGAATGTCATAAAAGCAGAGATCGCAGCGACCTTGTGTCGTCACTTCCGGCTGCTGGTCACGATGACCGGCATTATGGATAAAGTCACGTGGCTGAACATTATTCGAACTGCATAGGGAGAAACACTTCGTCCTTATTTCGTTCTATTTTTAAATAACTTTAAAGTCATCTCCCTGTCCTTATCCCACTTTTATGTGGGGTCGGCAAAACAGGTTTTTCTCTTCCACTCCGCTGTAACAACCGTAAGCGCAACACACTCCTGTCTTACTCATCTTATTTTACACAAAATCCATCCATGTTTTCTTTGGTCACCCTCTTCCGCTGCATCCTCTCAATTTGATTGACCCTCTGGAGCTTTCTGCCTTTGACAAAGTATATTTTACAGTTCATCCAACGAATCTAGGCATTCGTGAAGTTAGCCGTTTGTCTGCGTATTAACCGCTTTTTCATACAAAATTGTGTTCTGCGCAGACAAACGGCTAACTTCACGAATGCCTAGATCCGTTGGATGAACTGTACCTACCTTGAAGGTAGAGTGCTAGTTTAAAATTGACAAGGAAAGCCACGCATAACGTTATATAACTTTTTTTTTAATGATGATGGGTCGGCTCTTGACCTCGAAACTTACACAGGCAGAGTGAGGTCTACGATGGAGCGAGCTTACCCAGAAGGTGCCTATTAACTCTCTTCTTAAAAACAATAGGGTCGTAGTCGTAGTACAGCGGAAATACAGACGCTGGAAGCTGATTCCAAATTTTTGTAGTGCGCATAATAAAATAACTTTTGAAGCGCTTAGTTCTAATAAGTGGAATATCAACCAGGTGAGGATGATAAGCTGCTCTCATCAGAAAAGATGTACTGATCGTAAAACCGTTTTTGTCCATAATTACCTCACTATTACCATAAACGGAACAGGTTGTCCTTCGGGATGAAACCACTTTGGAGACGTAAATATAACTATGGAACGTGTAGCAAAGCAAGTATGAACTTACTTTGTTAAAGTTTATCTATAGTTTTATAAACGGTCCGCAGTTCGCAATAACCGCTTACAAAAGAATGAACTAATAAATCTGCGAATTAGGGAAATAAAAAATATGTGAGTATGATTTATTGACACAGGGAATCCTTGTGTGGACTTTTTTTTTTATAATAAGTATGTGTTAGTTTATCATACCTCTATAATGATTACTAGCAAACTATTAATATAGGGTTTATTTTTGAAACTTAGCTTACACATATAAAAATTACAGAACAGCATTATCAAGCATATCAAAGGGCTACTAAGCACTGTCTTGGTTTTTGTTACTCTCATATATCTACTTTGAAGAAGGACAATGACCCGGAAAACGGACCCTTTACTTGTAACATGTAATCGTAAGTGTGAGATAAAACTTATAATTTCTGAGTTCCGTAACTCAATACGAGAACCATACCATTTTAAAGTCACTTTATACACATAATGTAATGTAATAAGAGCACTGGTGGTCTAGTGGTAGTGGTCCCACCTTCCGATCGTAAGGTCGTGGGTTCAATCCCGGTCGTGCACCAATGAGTTTTTCTGCCGATAAACTTATGTGCATTATGCCAGTACTTTCAAACGATGAAGGATAACATTGTGAGGAAATGTCGTAGAACCTAAGTTCGAAAACATGTGTCAAATGCACGAAAGGAGCCTCTTTGAGGCGCACTTAAAATCCTTTCACCACACTGATTCGAAAAAACTAGTGACACGATAAGAATAAGATGTAAAGTCATTAAAACAAAAAAGAAACTAATGTGTTGATATGTATTTCTGCATTTAAAACCCATAAAATATATCTAAAAGGGTTGTCAGAGGTTAGTCCAAGAACTCTTTTAACACAATGTCCATTCGTTGCAAAAGCATTTCTTTAACCAGATACAAGCCCATGGCTGTCTACGAGTATCAGACTAACTGGTTTCCGAACGATGTTTTTCTATACCAGTACAGTACGCACAACCGATCTTTAGCTCTCTGAAGTTAGATGCACTAAACGATTGCGTAGGTTTTTCTTTTTCTTCGTCTTTTAGGCGTCATCAAAAATGGGTTCTGCGCAGCTACTTCAGAGAGCTAAAGATTGGTTGTGCGTACTGCTTACAGTACGCACAACCAAGCTTATGTGATGCCTAATCTCTATATATAAAAATGAATCCCCATATCCCTTGGTTACGGCATCACGCGTGAACGGCTGGACCGATTTCACATTTTTTTTGTTGTGTTTGTTATTGTCAGGAGAAGGTTCTTATGACATCAAAAATTTAAAAATTGCGCGGAAAAAATTAATCATGCGCAGACGAAGTCGCGCGGGTCAGCTAGTTATATATGTATGCTTTTTACGGTCCTGGCATACCTTTTGCTTCACTCTCTCTCAACACAAAGCTTACTTTTGATGGTTCTTCTCAACAACTCACTTTTTGAATCTGTTACTAATAGTATATTCAGTTCCTCAATCGCAGGATATGATAGTTACAGTTGTTCTATTTCCCGAAGGCGGGTTGATCTTAATTGTGTGTGTACGTAGATTCACAGTCATACACGATGTTTTTGTGTGCGTTAGCGTCGCAATGCTCCATGGACGAATGAGCGCTCAGTATCGTTTATCACACAGATCAAAACCTACTCAGAATCAAACTCAACCGTAACAATATAATGGTTTACTTTTTATCTCGAAAATATGAAGTAGTCACGCACGTGGTAGCCGCGTAGTAGCCGCGAGAAACACTGAAGTTGGTTTTAAATAAATTTCGGTCTTGTTGCAGAACCTATTTATTATACAGGGTGTAAAAAGACGTCTACCGAAGCCGAAAGGGGTAGTAGTAGCATCCCAAAACACAGCCAAATCCAAAAGGATTTTCCAAAAAAATCATTATATCCGGAGAAAACCGACCTCGCACAGCTGGTCGAGCGTATGTACCGGGCGCGTTTTTATACGTAGATTGCTGGATTTTGAGTTTAATAATATAATATAATATAATATTGCTGGACATTTTCACACAGCATCATCAAGCCCCAAACTAAGCAAAGCTTGTACTATGGGAACCAGATAACTGATATACTACTTATATACTTTTTGTTTGTAAATACATACATATTATACATAGAAACACCCAGACCCGAAACAAATATCTGTAGGTCATACAAACATTTGTCCCGCGGCGGGGATTGAACCCGCAACCTTCTGCGTCGCAGGCGGACCTTCGCCCACTGCGCCACAGAGGTCGTAGTTTTAATTGTTTTTTTCTTTTATAAATGAAATGATTAGGTAGGTATGGTGTTATTATGTTGTACTAGTAGCAAAAAACTAGAAAATAAAATAAAATGACGTAGCTAAAAATTTTACGTTTTTTTTTTTTGATAAATATATTCAGAATCATGGTCTGATTGCATTCCCTCAGTTTTCGGTAGCAGTCTTTTTACACCCTGTATTATGCTGACCTATTTAATAAAAAAAAGAGAACCCACTTGTTGCAAATAAAACTCACTTTTTACTGATGATTGCTTGGTTCATAAATTCTCATGAATCATACGATAACTTAAGCGCAAAATGCAATCACATATCATGATTAAGGTTAATATGATTTTATATGGACATTTAATTCATTTTACGATATAAATTAAATTTATTCATACCTTCTATTTATGCAATATACTACTATGTACTTACAGCAAAGAGGGAAACTCACTTTTTGTTATAAATTAATATATTATTTAACACATTTTATCAGGTTTAAGTTTTTAAAATTTACATTTGAACTACGAGTATAATAATCAACAGTTTTTGGAACGAAGTTTGTTTTCGGACGGTATCGAGGCTAGACGAAAAAAAGCGTTCGATTATACCGTCACGACACATGCGTTTCTAATAATTTATTTGTCAAATGCCAAATGTCAAACTTGAAACTTCGTTCCAACCGAGTGTTCCACGGAGGTTCCACGACACTCACGTACTTTTTTGCCATCTATTTTGATCAAGAGAAAAATACTTTTTGAAATTCTCATTAAAAACGAACAGTCATTTTGGTCACTAGATTTATAGGGACGCTACTGGGCCCAACCTACTTCATAATAAATTAAGCACACAAATGACATTAATAGCTGCCCAATGTCCATTTGTTATTTAAAAATCGATCAATAACCTTGAAATTTAAATATGCCGGTTGTATGTTAATTATTATTGTTCTATGTTATTGTACTAATAGCTTCTAGGTACCCCCTTTTTTGCATTTAAAGCCACACTGATATTTTTACCCGACTTTTGCAAAGCTATGGTTTTAGAAGTCTATGTGTGTATTCATGCATGTGTGATTATTTTTCTCATGTAACGGGTTCGATTTCCGGTTCAACCATGTAATTATTTAAATATCTATGAATGCAGTTTAAATTGTTTTTTGAATTCCAATAATGTCTTCTTTCAGTAAAGTGTTCCATCTACAATATTCAAAGTCCTTCCCTCCATGTGACATATCCGTGGGACGCTCTGTATAGGGATAGTAAGATGTTGGTAGAACATATAGCTATACTAAGCACAACGGATCTTTAGCTTTCTGAAGTTAGGTGCAATAGACGATTGCGCAGGTTTGTGGAGTAAGCGGGATAGCACGATTTTAGGCGTCATCAAAAATGGTTTCTGCGCAGCTACTTCAGAGAGCTAAAGAACGATTGTGCGTCTTATACTTATACTTATGTGTTTCGCACGTCTATTTCACGGAAGTTAGTTTCTTGATGTTTTCAAATGGATAGGTATCATGATATTCTAAGACGAAATTACTTCTAAACTATTTGTTCTAGTTGATCCACAATCAATTGTTACCTAACTTACCTCTTGCCAATAGTATTATGTTGGCATCGGTCCAGACTACCGGGTACATTGCGTACTGGTTTCTGCACAACCCATATTGAATCATATTCACAGTAAATAAAGCTGGTTTTTGATTGAAGTTGTCTGCATGGACGTTGGACGTTCACCTCTATTTAGATGTATTTGTTTACTTTTTATTATTGTGGTGCAACAAAATGAATGTGTTGTCATCATACCAGACATTTTAATATTTAAACCATTTATTTTTAACCTGCGATATAATCCTGTTGTATTTTGTAAATATTTGTACATATGTAGTAGCTTAGTTACTTAAATTAAATTAAAGATTGAAATGAACCTGCAATAGGTTTGTGAAATCTTCGAAGAAATCTTTCTCTAAAATAAAAAAAAAACTAAATGTATTTTATACTCAAGTCTAAGGGTGTTACCGCCATCGATCGACATCGGTCGAAGTTGATCGATATCGACGGATACCGGTCGACTCACCAATCGATCGATTGCCGGTCGATGGCATCGGTCGACGTTGATCGATAAAGCCCGGCTATATTCCAGTTGCAAACCCTACAGGCCAGGGGCGGGCAGCAATCGACGTCGACTAATCCATTCTACCATCGATCGACGATCGTTCGATTGGTCTGTTAACACCCTAACAGTTTGTGAGTATGTTTGTGTGTTGCTGATAAGCACGATTCTAATCCCTGTCCCTTATATGCGATAATACTATAGGCACCTACTATATTGGAAACTAGCAAACACGAATGAAACTACCCAAGACCGTCGGACCGAATCCGACGGTTGGTAGTTTGTGATAACAAACTACCAACACAATTCTTTCGATCCTTTGGAACAAATTAAAATACCATTAGAGAACGGCGAAACTCCCCATTGAAGCTTATTATTGAATAATTAATTCTCCGAAAATATTAATATTCTGTAAAAGCCAAAAATAGCGCTTGAGGCACAAACTTTCACGCTTTGACACAGTTTGTTCTGGAAGTGTATACAAACTCATCAGATTGTTTTATCCTATCATCCCTCGTTAAATAATGAAAACAAATCCAAAAGTAGCTTTTGGAAAGCCTCGTTACGAAATGACAACAAAAACTTCAATAGGGCTAGTGTTTATCGACGCTTAACCAGGCGTTATCAAAGACTACTCACGAAGAAATTGTCTTCTTAAATCTGTTGCTAGATGCGACTGCAAAGTCGAAGCAAGAAGCAAGAAGAAATAGAGAGAATATAATAATAATTGAACATACCTATTCTCTCTATCGTTTTAAGTTATCCTGTTAAGATAATGTAAATAAATAAATGAAAAAAAAAAATGAAATGAAACATCTTATAATGATGATTCTTTAGACGAATCAAAATATCCTGGGTGTTTTTAAAACTATACAAATTACGATAGTTAATCCTGTGATCTTATTGCATCATCATTCGGAGCCCCTGTTGTCCCACAGCAGAACAAGGTCTAGCCTTCCTTTCCTCAACTAGATGTGGTCCAATGTGGAGACGATCATCTCTCCACCTCTTAAAAAAAAAAATTGGTTGTCTGTAAAGTCGGTTTACTGACGATAGTTGAACGTGACAACGTCTACGCATCGCTCACTCAAGTAGGAGAGAGACGGATGTCGAACGCTGCCGAACGCAAAGGCCGATTGTGCTTCTTTGTCGCTCGTTCCGCGCTCTCGCTTGCACTTCAAGCCTTACATGGAACGCCTCAGAGCGAAGTAACGCCTCAGAGCGAGGTAACGCCTCAGAGCGAGGTAACGCCGCATGACGTCATGTTTTTTCGTGCAGCCGGCTCTATCGAATTATAAGACGTAGTCACGTCAAAAATAAATTGTGTGAAAGGTGTCACTTGTACCTAAAGTTAAGTAACGACTGGTCAAAGCGAACGCCAGAGTAAGTTGGTTAAAAATGTCTCTTTCTTCGTGTTACAGAAGCAACTCTAATTAGTTAACTAATTAGTGGAGTAGCTCTTAGATACAATATATTCGAGCTTTTGTGCGATTCTAGCTTTGTACTATTTGGATAAGGAGTTTGTTTTTAGTTTCATTTAATTTCGAGCGGTATTTACTGACTCGTCTTTTGGCCAAGTTCAATTCTCGCAGCTAGACAAATGTTGCATAATTTTAAGATATTTGTTCAGGTGTGGTTGGTAAACGCGGACTGAGCTGAAAATGGGTAATTATGTGCATTTATTGCATGCACATTGCACAGACAACTCCAATTGCATGTTTGTAAGGCTTATTCAAATACGCAAGGTGTGCAGTTTTAATCTTGGTAGTCGTAGTTTCGGATATCCATGACAGGGAATAATCAACCTGTAGACTATAGTTTTTTTTTATCTCCAGTATCCAATTCTAAAACAACAAAACGAGAGTCGGCTAGACCCGATCGCCTTTCACGGAACTACGCGCAAGGCCGTTGCGTGCTCCTGCGCATGTGCTTGTTTACTTGTTAGCGTGCACCCATAGTCTGTGGTTTGAATGAAAGATCATATCGACAGATCTAAACGGAATTTTAATAAAATTTCATATGATAAAGCTATTTTTCACTATTTTTCCTCATTCATATGTATTTTTTTACTCTTCAGTTTATTTACCTAGTAGCATTCCTGATTTATTAATAGGTATTTTATTAAAAGCAGTAGGTTGATCGAGTTGAAACTCACTACATCTGTCAAGTTTAATCTACAATTTTATTATAAAATATGACAGCGAGCTGATCTGATGATGGAGAACGGAACTCCTCAGAAAATAGGCCGATTGAGTTGAAACTCGGTTTATCGATCAAGATCTAAAATTTTAAAATATGATGACAGAGGTACTGGAACTAGGAGCCGTTCAATGGAAAATCCTGGATAATAGTAATCCGTGTTTGGGCTCATAATGAATCAGCTTCCTATTGGAAAACATTTTTCAAAAAAACTTATTACGAGTATGTACCTATGTTAGTCTGTAAGGTATTTATAAAAATATGCCAATGGCATTTTATCATTGCATAATTATATTCTGCGTTGCCGATAAATGGTTATTTATTTATTTATTTAGAAAAACTCTTGTGCTATTTATTATGTCTCCGTAGTAGCTAGTGATATGGTAGCTTCCCCATTAGGTCTTTTTAAACCGAATGCAACTTTATTACCCTTTTATAGAACTTATCACGATAAGTTACAAAATCTCGGATCAGTCGGCAGAAATCACTATTTACGTTAACTTACATCACACGACAAAAGTTTATACAAATGTCGCAGTATAACCTATTAAGACATTATTTTAGATAGTGTCATTCTTTGTCTTGCTAATTAACCGTTTGAGAAAAATATTTTTTGTGTCTCATTGAGAAATGAAAAGTCTTATCAAAGCTATTTTAAAATCTCCCGTGGTACTTCCACACAGGCCGGTAGTACCATGGGCAAAAAATTAGTACCACGGGTAAGTACTGAAATTTCTAATGCGGTTAAACACTATAAAAAAAATAAAAATATTATTATTGTGTGACTGAATTAATGATAAATCCCTTTGTTCGTTATATTTAAATATAATAAGCTACTTTGATTATAACATAATTAATTAGAGATATAATATGAAAGGCGGTACTAAATATCTAAATTATCTTCTATGAGTATCTGAAAGTTAATTGGGAGGTCTATTAGGTAGGTACTGTCCTGTATGGTTTAATGTGTCGTATAATGTAAGATTTAAATAAGTTTTTGATTAATAAAGAAATACAAATGTCGAAAAAATCAATAAAGAAATACAAATATCTAGTTGATAAATGATATCTGGTGTTTCAAGTTGTATCTTGGGTGACCTTGAAAAAAATATGGAAAACACCGATAAATCCATTAAAATAAAACATAAGTGCGCAAACGCAGGGTGCTATTACCGTGTCCGCTAGCGGAACAATGCCAAGGCCGGACGACACCCGCCCGACACTGTCGACATTGTTTGGTTTACGTAATTGGACCTTTCGATTATTATGCTGCTAGCTTTTTTTTCAATTGTTACTGCTACTTATTTAACAAAGATAATAAGTATTTTTGTTTTATTTAGCCGATTCTGTCGATTTCTGGTCCCACTGCTGGGCAAAAGCCTCCCCGTCATCTTCCTCACTTCGAAATCTTCTGCGATTTCCCCCCAATCCTTCATAGAGTCGAGTCATCCAATCTAGGTCATTAGCCAGCACTTTCTAGGCCTGCCTCGGAGTCGCTATATATACAGGGTGTAAAAAGACTGCTACCGAAAACTGAGGGATTGCAATCAGACCACGATTCTGAACATATTTATCGAAAAAAAAACTCAAATTTTTTTTTGACTTAGCTACGTCATTTTATTTTATTTTCTAGTTTTTTGCTACTAGTACAACATAATAAGACCATACCTACCTAATCATATCATTTATAAAAGAAAAAAACAATTAAAACTCAAAATCCAGCAATCTACGTATAAAAACGCGCCCAGTACATACGCAAACAGTGATCTTCAAACGCTGTTTTCTCCGGATATAATGATTTTTTCGGAAAATCCTTTTGGATTTGGTTATGTTTTGGGATGCTGTACCTACCCCTTTCGGCTTCGGTAGACGTCTTTTTACACCCTGTATATACTATACTACTACTTAAATGACATCCATCTTAATAGCTTCATAAAATTATGATGTTAGAAAAAAAAGACCTGAAATAGTTATTTTTAATAGATCATTTAATTTTAAACACATAGGTAAGTCTCATCGCGAGTAGGTATTCAATTCACACTAGCCTATGAGTTATTAATAGTAAACAATTCTGAAAATCATGGTTTTCTAATGAAAAGGTAGGTATCTAAGTTTATGGTCATGTTTTACGACAAGCGATTACGTCAATTTGCATAACTTTACTATCTTTCGATCACACATTAATTCTAAATGCTATTAAACCATCTTCTTGCATTATGAAAGCAATAAAACCGATATGCATGTAGAATACTGGTCTTTATGTTGTTTTCCTTCACCGATAAGACTCGTGTCAAGTGCATTTATACTAATACGAAAATGTCCGAGATTCAAACCTAAAAAAGTTGAGAATAGCGCCATCTACCGAGTCAGACTGTGTCTAAAACTCATAAGATCAGTGGCCCAATGGTAAAAACAAATTCACAATTCGACCTTTTTATACTTTTTAATTATTTATGAACTTATTATGGCTAACCGTGTAAGGAGGATATCCAAAGATCTTTACAATCGATAAAAACAAAAATAAATGTGTAATATAATATTCTCAACAAATGGCACCGTGTCCGTTTTTGGAGTGTGTTACAGAATAATTAGCATAATTTTTCACGTTGTAAAATACGCAAATGGATACAGTGTGCCACAGCTAAGAGGTTTCACTCAGGCTATCAGCCCATCTATTGATCAATATAGATAGATACGAATCCTAGCAAGTTTCATATTTTATATTCATTGTTTTTCCTAATAATTATTGAAATATTGTGTTTGTACAAATTGTTCTCCCTCTAAACGGCATGAAAGATTTTTGCTTCTCGTGTTTTGTGTTCTGTGGTGTTCTAGCCGAGAGAATAAAGATGGCGTCCGAGGCGCTCGCTTGGGGGTATTCGCAAGATTGCGTGGAACCAAGCGGACGTGCCGGCGTCAGGCTAAATCTATTTAATGTGTTTTATTTTGGATCCCAATTGTTCCATAGTTATCCCTAATATGGGGCAGAACCCCACATGTTCCAAGAAACAACATGTTTTGTGTTCCAAAATAAAAAAGTACATTTCGTTACCTTTGCAGCATGTAGCACTACTCACATTTCGATATTATCTGCGCAAACAAAGTGAACAAACAAGTACCGATAATCGTGATGTGCTAACCACTGTATTTGTGCGACGATTATATCGTATTATGGACCAATTTTGCACTATTTTTCCTTTTCATGATCGTTTCTGTTGTTGTTGTAGGTAAGTTGGTACCTACTGTAAAATAAAGATAATTTTACTTACAGTACAGACGGCGATGGGCTTGCAACCTGTCACGTATGGAATACTAACTTCTGCAAGATGTGAGCATGTATCAAATATGTGTTAGGACATGCCTCTGACTACCCCCCTTAGACATCTGCAAAGGATCTTGAATAAGTAACATAAAAAGATCTGAGAGAATGTCCTACCGCACCTCGGGGATACAGTCGTGAACCTGTTTACGTATACTTGCAGTAGGTACCCGAGCTCAACGAATCTATGCAGGCATTCGTGAATTTGGTTTTTATGCGCAATAGACCATTTTGTATGAAAATACGTCTACTGCACTTCGAAATGACTATCTTTAGGAATGCCACAGTCCGTTGTGTCAAAGAGCATTTACACGATGCAATTTTTGGCTCGTTTTGCTAAGCCGATGACATTTAGGGGCCGCGCGAGCGTCGGCGTGTCGCCTTTTAGCGCCCGATGACTGTAAATAAACGTAAAAAATTGTAGTGAAAATAACAATTTTGGCTTTTCGTAAAATACATAATATTTGTTTATTAATGAGAAATACAAATTATGTTCTTATGCACAACAGCAGTCACGGGATTATCATTATGCATCCATTTTCTTGGTAAATTGTCAAATATGTAGTGATTGTGATAATTAGCAGGTCCATAATTGTTTCTCAGAATAAACTAATTACATAAACATTGTTCCCAAAATAGTGATTCATAGTTGAGTGACACATGCACGTGCAACAAGTTTAAATTTTTATTTATTTGTGTTTCCCATACAATTTGAATGCTAAAATGTTAATCATCCAAAACCTTTATTTTAAACTAGCTGCGCTCCCGCGGTGTAACCTCGGTTCCTCGGGATTTTTTCATTTTTTCGGGATAAAAGGTAGCCTATGTCCTTCCCTGGGATACAACCTTTAACTATGGCAAATTTCAGCTTAATCTGTTCAGCGGTTTGGGCGTGAAAGCGTAACAAACAGACAGACAGACAGAGTTACTTTCACATTTATAATATTAGTACCTATAGTACCTATGGAATGGCCGATTCATTTCATGACAGCTTTTTTATTCTTAAGCGATGAATAATTTCTTAATTAGCTCTAAATTGTTCTAAATTGTCAAAAAAACCTAAGTAAAACTAATAATGGTAAGTAAGTTCGTTTGAGACAGTGGCCAACTCTGGTGACGGAGTTTTTAGGCCGCCTTACTTAAGGCCTCCGTCATGGCTTAACGGCTTAAATAGCCGGGACCGACAATTAAACGTGCATAGACATAGACATAGACATTTATTTATTTGCCACTCAAGCACACACAAAATACAGTAACAAAATGAAAACAAAAAAAAATAGAATACAAGTAAAAAACAAAAAGCCTGTCATGTATGTGTGCTACAGCAGCAAAAGGGCTTCGACTCAGCATAATGCCTCGCCACAGCGAGGTAGCGAGGCGCTGGTATTCTGTCGAAAACCATCGGTCAGCCAATAGACCCTGTGAGGGTATTTACGTGCCCTCTGATGAAAATGCCACTGGCGCATGGCGGTCACCCATCCACCTACAGACTGTTTCGAGCGTTGCTTCGATGATCTATCAAGAACGACTAAGCAATCCCGACGAGCGCTTCACTAATAATGGTAATCTAATAATACTTGATAGAATTGAAACTCCACGCCTTGCACCAATCTCACTCATTAGGTACCTACCTAACCCTTAAACCATTCTCCATTGTACACAGTCCATTTTTGTTACACAAATGCGCGTTACAAAAAGGAGTTTTGTTGGGTCAAGTGCACGGTAGTGTCTGGTAGTGGCCGGGTTGTGTTCGTTATGGTACCTAAGTAGAAACGTATAACGTAGCGTTTTTAAGAAGTTTTGTTGGGTCAAGTGTCTGGTAGTGTCCGGGCTGTATATTAGTTATAAAATATATATGATTACTATTATTATTTTTAGTTCTTAAGACATTCAAACAATATTGCAAAATTGTTCTTGAATAAATGAAATGAATGAATATCACCACTCGCAAGCAAGCTGCCGAGCGGGTTTTTATCACGTTACTTATCTGTCGAGAACAAACGAAATAGTAAGAATTCCTCCGCATCTATTGCGTCTAGTTTTAATGGCTGTGTTTATAATCGGTGTAAAGTCTGTTCACATAGAAAGAGAGAACCTTTTTGTGGATTCTTTTACGAGTGGTACTTAAAACTTTCAGCTTAATCAGCCTGGCCCACAGGAAAGACTGAGAGGATGGTTTAGGTGCTGGGCAAGCCTATTCCATCTCAAACAATGTCCCAGGCACTACAGCGTTAAGTGTAGGCATAGGATGCCTCCTGACGCCGTATAAATCATCTAATATAGATGTAAAGGCCTAATTTTTTTTTTAAACTTTCAAAAACCATTTTTGTGCGTGGTTACACATGTTTTGATAATGATAGGGTGCATTTTAGATACTCCTCACACCTTTTTACCTATCACGGGACAAATACCCTGATTAAGTAAAAACCTAACTAACTTTTAATGAGTCTACATTTCTGTCTCAGAAAACAGCAGTTCAATTCACGCAGAATCTTATTAAAAGCTAGTTTCAAATATATTTTTTTTTATTTTTTTTTGTAAAAAAAAGGATCGGCTAAAATGGTTGTTTATAGTTTCCGTGTGAACGAGACTTTATAATGTAACTGACATAAATTAAGCTTTTATAGACGAAGAACGATTAAGGCGCCGTTTTTTGTATTATTTATTTAGTACATGGTTCAAATAAGTAATTAAATACTATTACGGCGTGGTACTCGACTGAGACTCGAAAGATACCTACCTAGTACCTACTAAGGCATTATTTTTTTATTTTGATGGTGGTGTTGAATTCGAACCCACAACATTCGAATCGCAAGTCAAACATCCACTCACATGGCTAACACGTACCAAATAATAAAGTTCAGTTCTCGTAAATCTATCGCATTTCCATACCGATGCCTCAAAACTTGATATATTTCTCCAATCACTACAATAGATGGCGCTACTATCGATTGGACCTGTTGCTATTAGGGCAACTTGCTCCACTGACCTCAAACACAACTCGTCCGAGCTAACATAAACCTTGAAACCCTAACAATACGACCTATTCTCCTCTGACATAATTTAAAAGATATTGCTGCGAGACTAAAGCCAATTTTATACTCTATTGCGATGGAAATAAACTTGGTTTTAGAGTACCCTGTGGTTATCTTAATGTGAATAAATAGACGTCTGGAGAGAAAATTGTGCAAATATGGCGTCTCGAGGTTGTTTTTCTTTTGTTTTTACTATCACTTACGGGTGAGTTGAAGTGCGGGTTGACGTAGAGTTATATGTTTAAAATACTTAAACAAAATAAATGATGATCTATATTATCTTTTATCAGTACGGTGCGAGCACTCCTAAGGTGAACACGTATTGCAGAGTTATACAACTTTCATAGATTCTAAACCTTTTTCCTCGTGAAGATGAAGTGCGCGAAATGTGCGTTAAGCTTTAATGACGGGGTGCAATGTGGTGTCTGTAGAAGTCATTTGGACTTTGGCTGCGCACAAGTTGCGGAAACTACATGGAGGAGAATGGGCACGGAAAAAAGAGCTTCCTGGAAATGCCCTTCGTGCAGAAACTCATCTCCTGCTCCAGAGGCGCCCACGGGTACCGCCTCACTTGAAGAGGTCCTCAAAGAGGTACGAGGCCTGAAACGCCAACTTCTAAGCTTGCCCTCTCTCGTCGAAGACGTTAAGCTGATCAAGGATGATCTTATGGAACTCAAATCAAGCTGTGAATTTCTGGGGAGTCGCCTAGATGGCTTTGTTACCAGAATAAATGAGGTGGAAAGCAGAGTTTCGATGGTGGAAAGTATGCAGGCAAATATCGACCATCTTGAAAAGGAAGTTGCAGCCCTGAAGGTTGAGTTATCCGCCTCCGACCAGCGATCCCGTCTCAATAACATTGAGATCAAAGGGGTCCCTCTCAAGAAGGACGAGAACCTATTCTCCATAGTGGAAGAGATAAGCAGAGTAATTGACATTCCATTACCGAAGGCTCAAATCAATTACTTGTACAGAGTTCCACTGCATGGCTCGAAGGACAAATCAATTATAGTTAGTTTTACGAATCGCTATATCAAGGAGGAGTTCGTGGCAGCAGCGAGAGCCCGCAAGACCCTAGCAGCTCCGGATATTGGGTTCCGTGACTCAGTGCGACGTATCTACATTAATGATCATCTCAACGCGGAGACAAAGATTCTTCTCAATAAAACTAAATCTTTAGCAAAAGAGAAGAATTTCAACTATGTATGGGTCAAGTACGGGAAGATTCATGTTCGCAAGAATGACACTTCTCCCGTGTTTATTGTGAGCCATGACCGCGATTTAAACAAGATTTTTTAGGCTGTCTTAATGACTTCATATACTGTACTAATTTACGCATCTTGTTTGCTTTGCTTACCGCTGGTTATAATTGTCTATTTGTGCTACTTAACTTTAATCAATTGTTACTCAACATTTTTAAAGTTTTGCTTAAAATGTTTACAACATCTGTTCGACTCACTCGCTATTGTTCTAGCGCTGACGCTCGAGCGGCCGACCAGAACCCGTTTACTCGCTGCGCTATTGACTACCTCATTTTTCTATCAGCAATAATTGCATACTTTCGACTTGCGCTCGCTATTTTCAAATATTGCTCACTTCTTTTTCTATTTTTGATAAGTTTTGAAATGACTGATTGTGTTGGAATCTTTTGTAATTTGTTATTTTATTCACACCTTCTAAGTATTTACTGTTATGTTTTTACAATAATGTTATGTAGTGGTGTCAATTATGGGTAGTACGACCATAAACAAATTAAATATTTATTACCAAAACGTAAGAGGGCTTCGTACTAAGGTTTCTACTTTTTATCGTAATCTATGTCTAAGTTCACATGATGTTATTGTGGTGACGGAATCTTGGCTTTTGGATAGTATAGCGAATTCTGAACTTTTTGATGATAGGTACGTGGTATGGCGGCGAGACCGCGATTACAGTCTGACTCAACAGAAGTATGGAGGGGGGGTACTTGTGGCAGTTCGTAAGAACATTCCTACTATAGCGCAGTCCTCTTTCCAATCTTTTGCAGAGGATTTATGGGTTACCATCTCACTGAAACAATCGAATAACCTGTGTGTTAAGGTTCACTTATGTTGTTTGTACTTATGTGCTAAAAATCTATTTTTTACCTTTAACCAACAATTGGAAAATTTTCTTAATAAACTAAATGATTTAGTAATTTCACATCCCTCAGATAAATTTATCATAATAGGTGATTTCAATCTAACGAATATTAACTGGTTACCATCGAACTCGTATTTTATACCTACCTACTCTAGTGCTATTGAATCCCTACTCATAGACGATATGACATTTCATAATTTTCGTCAGTTTAACGGTGTTTGTAACTCACTTGGTAGATTCCTCGATTTAGTTTGGTCAAATGAAGATCTCTGCGTAACTGAATGTCACATCCCCCTCGTCCCCTTAGACCCTAACCACAAACCTGTATTAATCACCGCGAACTTTCTACAGGTCCCTTGTCTGAAAACACAGTCATTCAATAAGTATATGTATAATAAAGGCAATTATGTTGCAATTAATTCGAATATTTGTAATATTGACTGGGATACTGAATTTTCATCTAGATCGCTGGATGAAGCAGTGGATTATTTTTATTCGGTATTGGGTGAGCTTAAATCGCAGTATATCCCGACTAAGATTGTTTCTGATAGTTCCTACCCAAAATGGTACTCTCGTTCATTAGTCAAATTATTAAAGGAAAAATACAAGTTCCTTCAAAAATATAATAAATATGGCATGAGATCTGATCTTGAAAGTTTTAAAATACTAAGGGACAGAGCTCACTTATTAGAAAGTCAGTGCTACCGCAATCATATATTTTTAATTGAAAATAGTATTGAAAAACAACCTAAGCAGTTCTGGTCCTACATTAAAAGTCGATCTAAATCTAATGGAATTCCAACATGTCTTACGCACCTTGGCTCAACGGCATCAACTGGAGAGACTATTTGTGATATGTTTTCTAAGTATTTTCATTCTACTTTTTTGTCCTCGGACACCCAGCTACCTAGCCCTTCTCAGCCTGAGGCTCACAGCACCCACGTCACCAATGATATTTGTAGTATTGAAATTAAGGTTGACGAGGTTCTTATTTTATTACGCAACTTGGACACTTCCAAATCAGCGGGTCCTGACCATATAAGCCCAATATTTCTTAGAAGCTGCGCAGACTCAATCTGCGTTCCATTAGCCCTACTTTTTCAAAAATCGTTATCTGGTTGTACTCTCCCTGCTATATGGAAATCTGCGTTTGTATCACCTATTCATAAAAAAGGTCCCAAAACGGATGTTAGCAATTATAGGCCCATTTCGAAACTTTGTATTATTGCCAAGCTTTTTGAAAGGATTGTTTATAACCAAATTTACAGTGCGCTTCAAAATTCTTTTCATCCATCTCAACATGGTTTCCTCAAAGGCCGCTCTACAACATCTAATTTGATTCTCTTCAACGACTTCTTAACAGAGGCTATGGACAACGGTCACCAAGTAGACGTGATCTATACTGATTACAGCAAGGCGTTTGATAGGATAGATCACAAACTGTTGTTGTCCAAACTTCTAAATATCGGAATAAGAGGTGACTTGCTCAGATGGTTCTCCTCTTATATTGAGAACCGATCTCAGGCTATCGTGGTAAACAATTATATTTCAAGCTGGGTTTCGATTCCTAGTGGGGTCCCCCAGGGTTCGCTGCTAGGTCCCTTGCTCTTCTTAATATTCGTGAATGACATCTCTCAATGCTTTCTCAATAGCCACCTTTTATGTTTCGCGGATGATATGAAAATTTATAAGATTATCAAATCACCTAACGATGTTTCTCAACTTCAAGCAGATCTATTTAGACTCGATAACTATTGTTCCGCCAATAAACTGGATCTAAATCCATCAAAGTGTTCGGTTGTTAGTTTTACACGAAAAAGAAATGCAATCGTATCATCATATTCGCTAAAACAGCAAACGCTAAATAAATCTAACTCCGTTAGAGATCTGGGAGTACTGCACGACTCCAAACTTCTTTTTGATACTCACATTGATACTATTGTTTCTAAAGCCTTCAGAGCTTTGGGCTTTGTTATGCGGAGCTCAGTTGATTTTAATAGAGTTAAGACTTTTAAAATTCTGTATTGTACCTATGTCCGTAGTGTTCTTGAATATGCATCCCAAGTCTGGAACCCTCGTTATAATATTTATATTGACAGAATAGAACGAATTCAATTAAAATTTATTAGGTATCTTTGTTTTCGTCTCAAAATTCCATATGATTCTTCTAATTACCTCAACTTCTGTAAACAATTCCATTTCCTCCCACTTTCGACACGACGCGAAATAGCTGACCTATTGTTCCTACTGAAGATTACCTCCAACACTATCAGTTGTCCGGAATTGTTAGGTAAAATCAATATTAATGTCCCATTTAAAATCACTAGATTTAATCCTCCCATCTTTACTCCTGTAGTTGGAACCAACTATAGGCAAAACGCTTATTTGTGGAGAGCGAGCGATAATTTCAATAAGTTGTGTAAGCATTTTGATTTGGACCTGTTCTGCTCAAGTGTCAGGTCTGCTAGACAACAAATTAGCAGTGAGTTCTTTTTGTAGTACAAATTAATGTAGACATAATTTTTATATTTGTGTAACATACCTTCATTTACCTAATTTGTTATCACGAGTAGTGTAGGTTGTTTAGTTTTCGTTTTCTTTAAGTGGTTGTGTTATTATTAGTTTTTTCTTTTTGTATTTCTCTGTTGTATGTACCTATTCCAAATTTTAGTTAACCTTCATTCTGTTCCTACCTTTCTTTCGCTAAGCTACCTCTAAACGTGAGAACCTATAATTGGCTTTCTGTTTATATAAATTCGCCTAATTAAGTTAATTTAGCTGTTGGTTTTCCTAATAATAATAAATAAATAAATAAAAAATAAATAAATAAATAAATGATTTACCTACAGATACTGGTTTATGTACATAAGTACTTTTATAGCATCTAATATCCACTTTTTGAATGCACCCAAGAAACGAATACCTACCTGAAAATCAGCGTTACTCTGTGCCTTCGGGCATGGAGTAATATAAGCTGAGATTGGACCTTTTTGGCTCACAACAGCACCCAGACCACTGTTGCACCCACCTTTGTAGGTGCCCGACTACTTGTATTTTTTCTGGTTTGTTTATTACCTATGCACCTACCTACTTGTTACTTGTCTTTGTGTCTGTGTTAAAATGTTATGTGTGTCAAAGAAATCTTTTATCTATCTATCTATCTACCTACCTAAATAAAATAATTATGTACTAAATAAATTTTTTTGGATATTACCTCAATAAAGACAATGAAATTTCCAATTGTTGTCACATTTTATTAAGTTTTTATCTTCAACAGTTTTTTTTTGACAAGATTAAAAGTTTTTTATGTTTCCCGATATTTCGGCGCAGTTGATCACGCCATGATGACGGAATAACTCTATCCTAAATAACAGGAAACTCAAAAATTTATTTAAGCATGGTAGCATATTTTAGTACTTAAGTATTTTAGGCTGTTCATAAGAATGCTTAAAAAGTTTAATCAAACAATACTTTCCTACACGAGTTTATGACAAGGTCGTTCATTTGCGTTCAATTATTCAGTTTTTGCTTCGATGTCGTGATTCTAAGTAATCATAGTTTTTCTTTATTTCTCGCTAGTTAACACGTGATTAATGTGATATTTACTTAAGATTAATTTAATTGAGGTGTCAGCTGTCATGTCAGATCTATTTGTAGGTAACTTTTATATCCTGCCACGTTTTGACAGTAAATGTATTAGAGGGTTTTAAACTGTGGTGTACTGTATTTTCGGCTTTTTTTTTCCTAGAAGATGTACCTACTAAATTCCATCCATATTAGTTTAGCAACAATAATTCTGATTATTTAGCGTTTACTGAAAAATCTATAGCAATCATTAATTATTTGAAAATTATAGTAAATAAATAAAATAATAAATAATGATGGACTTTTCACACAGCATCATCTAGCCCCAAAGTAAGCTTGAGCTAGTGGTATGGGTACTAGATTACTGATAAACTACTTATATACTTTTTGTTTGTAAATACATACATATTATACATAAAAACACCCAGACCCGAGACAAATATCTGTAGGTCATACAAACATTTGTCCCGTGGCGGGGATCGAACCCGCAACCTTCTGCATCGCAGGCGGACCTTCGCCTACTGCGCCACAGAGGTCGTCAAAGTAGGTATCCATTGTGACAAAATGTGTATTATATACTACATCCAATGGCCTCTATAAGAACCAGTCTAAAAACATTTTATGTGAAGGCTTGAAAAGTTCAGATGCTATCAACTTTTATCACTAGCAAGGTAAAACTATTCTGTGTAAAATGACAAAGACCCGACTTGAAAATCAATTTGTTTATGAATTTCTTCAACTAAGCTCTCAGCCCAATATTTTGGCCAAAAATTGAGTTACACAATTTATCGCGCGTCGAATTACGGAAAACTCCAATCTTATTTTGTTAGAGTATTTTCTGTCAATTTTGGAAGTTGAGTTTTTTTTTGTGTGAAACCATAAAAGTCATCACTATTCATAATTATTACGTATTATTGTAACAGGATTTATCGCGTACCTTATTTCATTTTATTTCCCGACGTTTCGCCTGTTGCAACAGGCGTGGTCGCGTTTTCTATTTATATCTTCAATGCGAAATTTCTTCTCTACAATTTGACTGATATCGCGCAGAATCGAACTCACATATACATATCTCCTACTACTATCTCGTCTTAGCATAAAAATGAAGTACTGTTTTTCATACGTTAACTGACAATCGTAGTCTTTGAGAAAGTAGGTACGTTACTCGAGACTAAATACATAATGCATTTTTATGCGGTTTACGTCAGTAATTTGTAGTTTTTCTGTTTTAAGCATTGACGTAATGCATTTATAATACAGATCGAATTCAGATGCATACAATCTTCGATCATAATCGTAGCATACAATGAATGCTTTATAAAGAACTACTCGTAAATCTTAAACGGTTTTAAAATGAGCTTAGTGTTTTATTTCATTCACATTTTGACATTATACGATACGTCATCTGTTAAAAGATGTTTAAAATGAATATCACAGTTAGACATTGCAAAGGAATCATAATTCACGACTTGATCTGAGAAAATATCGATCGTGTCTTAGAAATGTTGTGATCCTTGTTTTACGTTTTGACAAAGTCAACAAGAAATAAAACGTTTGAATGTTACCAAAGTAAAAAAAGTATAACTGTTGGTTCGCCGGTGGATCCATTGACAGACTAAACAATCGATTCGCAATGTTATCGATGATAGATATACTATAATAGCAGTTGTCGACTTCATAATTTTAGAAACAAGACTTCTTTATCAGGTCGGCAGCTTTTTCAGCAACTGCCATCACAGGCGCGTTCATTTTAGCGCTAGGTATCTTCGGTATCACAGAAGCATCTGCCACCCTCAATTTCTTTACCCCTTTAACATTTAAATTGGTGTCCACAACTGATCCTAGTGAACATGTCCCGACTTGATGCCATGATGTGGATCCTAAAGCCTTCGCGTAGCACTCCAAGAATTCCAATTTATCTTTATGGTCACAACCTACATCTGGCACAATCAATTCCGCATTCACACTTTGAAAATACTCAGATTTTTGTACCTCAAGAAAGTGTTGTAAAAATCTAGCTGTATTGGCAACGTCTTGCTCATCGGATAGTGCGTTTAGGTAAATCAATGGCGGATCTTTCGGGTCTTTGCTCTTCAATTCGACAGTACCTCTTGATCTTGGATAGACTTGTGAGACCACTGATAGTAGCATTTCGTAACCGTTGCTTGCACGAGCGAAAGTTTCACCGATTTCATCAACAAAATTGAAAAGTGCCACGCTTAGTTGCTGGATTGTAGCAGAATCGTTGTTAGTGACCAAATTGATCGAAAGGTAGTCAGGCACCTCTTGGCACTTATTGACGGCACTAAAGCCAATGAAACATGGTAAGGGGAATCGGTGTGGATCTCTTGGTTCTTTTTTCGCGTTTGACCGTGCCATTTTGTGTAACAAAGGCACTAAAATGTGATCTTGAAGATTTTTACCTACTGGTAGATCTGAAATCACTTCAATACCGTACTTGTTCAAATGTTCTTTAGGCCCTATGCCTGATAGCATTAGTAACTTTGGAGTATTTAATGTTCCCGCAGTCACAATAACTTCTTTGGTTGCATATATTTCGAAATCTGTAGTTTGATTTCTAGCTACAACTCCTATAGCATTTTTGTTATCATCGAACAGGATTTTAATAACTTCAGTATTCTTCATAACTTGAAGGTTAGCTCTGGTTTTAAATCTTTTCAAATAACTTTCAGCCATGCTTTGTCTTATTCCATCTTCTGAGATGTACATAACTGGCTCCGTATATCCTAAAACCTGCAGCCTGTTTACATCAACCACAGTTTTTTGACCAACATCTGCAAAAGCTTTCATATACTTATCATTTATAGTTTCAGGGTCTCTCGTCAGTATAACATAACCATCTGTACCATATAGTTCACTGTTTTCGGTTTGTAGTATCTCTTGAACGACCATTTTTTCTGGTTTTTTTATATATGGAAGCATATTTTCGAAATTCCATGCATTATCGTTTATTATTTCTGCCCAGGAATCGTAGTCTTTTGGGTGACCTCGGACGTGGAGGACGTGATTAAGACTAGTGGATCCACCAAGCAGTTTCCCTGACGTCAGTTCAACGGACTTGTTTACTGTGTACTGACCCACCTGATCATCGACTGCCTTGTAGCTCCAGTCGTGGATAGACCGTACTAGCGTGGGAAAAAGTCCTGTTAGCTGAAAATTAGATTGAGATTGAAACGTGGACACTTCTATGGTATATTTTTAATTGTTAAATAAATTGTACTTACAACAGACTCCAATGGAGGGTCACCACCAGCCTCGATCAACAGCACTCGGACCTGATCAACCTCAGTCAGCCTGTTAGCTATAATGCATCCAGCACTACCAGCACCAACCACTATGTAATCATAGGAAGCAGCATCTGCAAAACGATATTTCAACTACTGAACAAGGTTTTCTCCCTAAGCCTTCTCTTCTCTGCGCTCCAAGGCCACAGTTTACCAGTCTGGCACGAATGCATTCAGATTGTCTCGCCACCTATTCCTGGGACTGTGGTTCTTTCACTATCTCCCACCTGAACGATTCGAAAAAGCTTGTCACTCAGTAGTGACAACAACAAGCTTTGTTAAACGTTTTGGGCGCATTCGAAACGATTTATGCCATATTAGAAGCTCGGATAACATCAAAAAATCTGCTATATCTGCCCAGTCCTTCAAACAACGGTTGAATATTAATATAATTACGCTTTCTTAAAAAGGAAAAAATATATAAAACACTTCTAAAAATAAAATAATGATCTTACCTTGCACAACTACTGACTCCGGCCACATGTATCCAGTAAGGAATAGTGTGGTACCCAAGAAACGAAGTGCCTCCTTAATGAGTTGTAGCAATGCTTGGACGCTCACCATCACAATAAGCTGGTTGATAACTATGAAAAAAATTATGTAATCAGTAAAAAACTATATCGGTAACATTTCGAAGAAACGGGCTCATTTATTTAGGAAGTTATCGCATTAGTAACAAAGTTAAATAAAAAACAATAAAATTGAGAATCTTATAGTTGGTCAAAAAAAGTTAAAAACTTACTTGCGTTTTTATTTTACCTATCGAGACTATTTGCAAACTATACTAACTCACCAAAACAAATTCTTTATTTTATAACGTAATTTTGACGCAAATTGTTACCCTTTTCTATTAGAATTGCATTAACATTTTTAAATAAGTAATTATTTTATCAAAAAAGTTCTACGTTTGACTGTATGTATGTCATCATCATCATCATCATCATCATCAGCCTATGGCAGTCCACTGCTGGACATAGGCCTCCCCTAGTGCGCGCCATTGCGCCCTGTCCTCAGCTCAGTATTTATGTATATCTCCTAAAAAATAAAATCTCCTAAAAATTACACCTTATCAAGATGATAATAAAATTATGAGCAAATTGGTTATTTTTCAAAACAATAGTTTTTTTTTTGATCTTTTGTTGTCCGAAATAAACAATTCTTTTTAAAGAAAGCAACAGAAAAATAAAAGAAATCTTTCTTCGTTTAAATAACTGAGTGGAAGATAAAGGGGAAAGCCTTGCCCAACTGTGGGATAAAGTGTTGAGGAAAAACTTTTACAGAAACTGACATAGGTAAAGTAATAAAGAAAACCACGAGCGGATTCGCCTATGTTGTACTAGGTTTACTTAATTTATTTAAATTGGCAATTAAGGCGACATTAATGGTTTTTCAGTAGGTACTTATTTAGATAGCTTTTTAAACCTTAAATATTCATTCACTGATAACATAAAGGAGCGCGCCATGCTTGGCATCAAACTTATAGACCGAGTTCCAAATGTTAAAATCTCCCGCCATAGTCCAGTAACACAAAACCGGTTATCGACATATATACATTATATATAATATATATATATAATATACAGGATGTAAAAAGACTGCTACCGAAAACTGAGGGGTTTCAATCAGACCATGATTCTGAACATATTTAGCGAAAATTTTTATTACTTAGCTTAGTCATTTTATGTTATTTTCAGTTATTGACTGCTAGTATAACATAATAAGACCATACTTACCTAATTATTTCATTTTTAAAAGAAAAAAACGATTTAAACTCAAAATCCAGGCATCTACGTAAAAAAAACGCACCCAGTACCTACGCAAACAGAAATCTTCAAACGCTGTTTTCTCCGGATATAATGATTTTTTCGGAAAATCCCTTTGGATTTGGTTGTGTGTTGGGATGCTGTACCTACCCCTTTCGGCTTCGGTAGACGTCTTTTTACACCCTGTATATCTATATATTTATATACTTTTTTTGATTGTAAATACATACATTTTATACATAGAAACACTCAGACCCGAGACAAATATCTGTAGGGTATACAACCATTTGTCCCGCGGCGGGGATCGAACCCGCAACCTTCTGCGTTGCAGACGGACCTTCGCCCACTGCGCCACAGAGGTCGCCTGATGATGATTATGATGATGATGATAACATTAATTAATTTGACATTCTGCGCTCGGCGGTGCTACATGGTGCCTAGGGAATACTTCACTTTTCTGGTTTATGAAGCTATTTTCAGGCATTACAGCCTCCCGTTGAGTGAACGAATAGCGTGCTCCTGAGGCCCGATATTCGTATTTAAGTATCTACATTTCGTAAATCTTATACTCGTAGTAGGTAGGTAAAGGTGAAAGTGGTAGGTACTCATTATATTTAGCAGTCTAGATTGTCTGT
Source organism: Epirrhoe tristata (assembly GCA_951394285.1). Taxonomy (NCBI): domain Eukaryota; kingdom Metazoa; phylum Arthropoda; class Insecta; order Lepidoptera; family Geometridae; genus Epirrhoe; species Epirrhoe tristata. The sequence continues at coordinate 10,619,399 of OX596144.1, read as the reverse complement.
TACCCATACAACGTAAGCATTTTTCTACCTGCCATTCTATATTAAACATTACCCCCATTGTAAAACTGCTACTTTTTGAGTGAAAGACTATATACGACTATCAATACAGAAAGGCAAAACAGGCATTTTGCATAAGTAAACTAAACGTTATATCTATACAGAAAGAGGTTAATTTAGAACGAAGAGTGATATAAGATAGCTGGTGTTCGTAGCGTGACGTGTGGCAAGTCGTCTGCCAAGGCTTTGGGCTGGAATGCGATGGTGCAACGTCTTGCAAACCTTCTGTGTAAATGGCGAATTCAAAGTTATGATGGATGCCAATTTAAACACAAGCTTCTTAATCAACTTAGAGATTAGAAGAATTATTTGTTCTGGGGCTGGGTGTTTTGGTATCTACCATGGAAGTTTCAAATACCCACGACTTAGGGCATACTTGCAATGTGTGGGGTGAGGACTTTAACTATTATTTATTACCTACTGTTAAGTGTTATACTAGTATTTATTTGGGGAAATACTGCGAGAATTTGTCGTTGGATTGTGATGAAAAAATACAAAGTTACACTCTACTCTCAAATCTCTGACTAGTAAAATTGGTACCTAAGCAGACCCTTTTCACTATAGTGTTAGGGCTGTAAAATCAAACAACGATATTTGGTGAATACTTGTAGTCGATCCCCTCATAAAATATGCTTGTATTTTATAGGTACACTGACGCAGAACAACTCACGGGAATTTATATCGTATTTCAATTGGAATATGTTTGAATGTCCATTGGTAAAAATTTGAAATTCCGTACCATACCGTCCCGAACTGCGTAGGCCAGAGAAATGTAGTTTATCATTTCTCTGGGCGTAGACCTTTATTTTCATTCATCAGAAACCTGTCAAATGCGAGAATTACCGACCAACTTCAAAAGTTTTTTTTTATTTACAAAAAAAGAAAAGGGCTTTGTCGCTGAGCGACTATATCGCCCAATCAGTAACATCTTAGCTTAGTCTTCTTATTCTTCATGATTTCACTTCACTTCTTGGTTTCTTCTTCTTCTTATTCCTTCGTCTTCTTTTCATTTGACTTCATTTCAAATCTATCTTCAAATATGTATTATGTCACGTCAATTTGAGTCAATTGAAAAACATGGCGGCTTGTCCTTTCAAAACTCCAATGGAAATCTTTCGTCAAATGAGAAATCTTCTTGAATACTCCCCCATTCCATTTGCCGAATCTGCTGTTACGTATCCAAAGCTTCATTAGTAAAATGCCACCGAAATTACATAATAAAACCTAGTAAAACACGAGAAAATTAAATAAAATAGCAGAGCTCCTTCATAAATGGCGAAAGAAGTCCTCCCTTCAAAAGTTGGAAAGGCCATCGGAGTCGATGTTGACGGACCGTTTGTTGCTCCTCCACGCTGAAACAGATGAACAGATTTGAATTGTATTTTGTCCCGTCGCGGAAATTAAACTCTTCACCATCACCGAGGTCAAAATGATTTTCAAATCAGGTTTCCTTCCTACGGCAAGTGCAATAAATAAACAGTTACTGAAGAATCGTAGGAAGTAGTTCGGACATAATGTGGCCATGTAGTTGAAGTAGTCGATAAATTACAGGGAATCATTACGAATGTCGACTGTCAGTCATCGATCATTTGAATGGGTTCTGACTGTGTTGGCTAGACAGCGCGGTGCGATTGTATTGTAGGTGTCTAACTCATATTATGTAGAATGGTAGTACCTCGTGTTACTTCTTAGGGCGTTTTTTATGGGGTTGCTCTCTTCAAATTTGGTCAAAGATTGTTTTTGAGTAAGTTCCGTTCCATAAGCGACCAATACCGTGAAGAACTTGAGCGCTCATACTCAAAAATATATATCGTTACTTACATGAGAACAGTGAAATCTCTTTCATGCGTCTCAAATAGGATTCGTGTACAAATTGAATGTTATAGATTGTCGACATATTTGATACAGTAAAAATGATTTAAAAGTCTTAAACTGTTTAATAAGAATTTTCATTTCAGATCATGTTTCATCCATAGATTCTCTTATTTCGCATTGCTTCCTGAGTTACAACGCTAGTGTAAGCGACGCTCATAGCTATTTAGTGGTTAAATAAAATTGTAGGTACTTCGTCATCCTTGTATGAAAATTGTGGGTACTTATACACCATTGTATGAATATTTAGGGTATTTTTGTTTAGTTTAAGTTTAATCTAAGGTAGTTTGAAAAAATGGAGTCTACGGCCAATTATCCATGCTGTGTGTGTCTCGCTCTCGTAAATAAATCGTTTTGAAAGTTAATAGTTCGTTTTGGTTGTTCTAAACATCATCCTTCACCAGCTACAGTGTCCTTCGGCCGGATTATATGTTTAGAACGCCACCCGCGCCGCGTAAAATGGTAAATACGCGTAGTTCAGTGCAGCGCGAACGTTCTCGCCATGAGGCGGATGACCGCAAACTGGATGGTGCCCTGCCGCTAGTGAAACCCCAGGATCCTTCTTCGAACTTAAATACTACGAAGACGAAAGATAGTGATACGATCAAGAATCCTATTTTGAGTCGACCAGCTATGCCAGCTAGCAGTATTAAATCGGAACAACCGCTGCCACCACCCGCATTACGTAAAGATGAACGTCGGAGCTTGAAATCCATTAAAGGTTCCACTTCGTCAATACGAGCGAAACGGCAGCAGCTTATCCTGGAGGCTGAAAGGCAGAAGGCGCAGATTCGCATGGACCTTATTAACAGAAAACTAGATGCCGATCTAGCTAGCCTAGACGACGAATACAGTTCACACGATGGTAGCGAAAGTCGAAGCCGCGTTGAAGAATGGATGGAGCGCAGCTATCAGGAGCTGACCAAAGGCCTGCCCGCCCCCGAAGATGGTCTACACAAGGGTGAGCAGTGCCAAAAAGCTGGACCGTCGACGGCGCCCTATGTACCGCCGTCACAGAATATGCAGGCGCCGTGTTTGGCACCGCCTGCGTCGAACCCGGCTGGCCCGCCCGCGCCCACACAGGCGCCGGCCGCCGCCGCCAGCACAGATGGTACAGTCCAGATGCTAGCCAGCGCGCTGAGAGACCTCGCCGCTGCTTCCACCAGTCACGCGCCGGGCACGAACCTGCTTAGCCGTATGTGCACGCCCCGGGAGCTCCCAGAGTTCTCCGGCGATCCTTTGGAATGGCTACAGTTCAAACACGCGTTCGATGAATCAACAGAGCTATGTAGTTTCACATCAAAGGAAAATATGTGGAGATTGAGAAAGTGTCTTCGTGGAGCTGCTAAAGAAGCCGTATCAGCTCTGCTCGTGAGTGCATCGTCTCCTGAAACTATTATGTCCACATTGAAGTTAAGGTTTGGAAATCCTGAGTACATCTTATCGAAGCTTGTGCACGAAATCAAAAAGTTACAGCCTATGTCTCAAGATTATCACAAAGAAATTGTGCCCTTCTCAGTCAAAATACAGAACTTCATGGAAGCTGTACGCGCAGTCGGCCGAGAGGAATACCTACAAGGTATCAGTGTTGCATCAATAATATTAGCGAAACTACCTACTGTACTATTATCCAAGTGGTCAGACTATAGTTTCATACCGATAACAGAAGGCAAGAAGTCACGTTTGGTAATATTGAGCGATTTCTTGAAGGATGAAGCTGTCAAAGTTTCTACTACGTCGAATACCTACTTTGCACCTACGCGCAGCGACCAACATAAACATAAAAATAACGAGTACGCTCAACAACGCTCGCAAACAATATTGATGCACACAAGCGAAAAAGATGAATGCCTATTCTGCAAAACTAGTTCGCATAAAAAGATAACAGCCTGTAATAAATTCAAGAAGGCTTTACGAAAAGTACGTTGGCAATTTGTAAAACGTAGTGGCTTATGTTTTAAATGCCTACTTTCCCGTCATGACCGAGATACCTGCCCAGCCCCCGCCTGCGATAAGGACGGCTGTGGTCAGCCACATCACCCACTGCTGCACTATCCCACGTCAGCTGAGCGGTCGCGCTCCGAGTCCCAGCTCGCGCCACCGCCCGCGCCGGCGCCCGCGCCGCTGGAGCGGCAGCCGGCGCCGGCGACGCCGGTGCCTACGCCCGCTATCGCCGCCGCCAGTTCCAGTGAAATAGTGTCGAACATAAACGTAAGCGACAGTGAGTGCAAAGTGTTATTGAAGGTAGTGCCTGTACGTATACATAGTGCTAACGGTATTATCCATTCCAGCGCTTTACTCGACGACGGGTCGACGGTTTCGTTGATAAGTGATGAACTAGCTGAGCGCGCGGGTTTGCGCGGCCAGCCCGAGATGTTACGCGTACGCGGAGCCTGGAATGAAGAACTATCTTGCGAATCGGTCGTAACGAATGTGAACTTATCTGGTAAGGACAATAAGATCTATTCTATTAAAGCTCGCGCCGTAAAGAATTTAAATTTACCTGTGCATAGTATGTCTGTAGTAGATTGCAATAAATACAAAAGTCTGTACCCTATTAAACATCTGTTATGTACTACTGATTTAAAACCTGAAATCTTACTAGGTCAGGATAATTATCATTTAATTATACCGATAGAAATAAATATAGGTAATTCTATTGAGCCGTTCGCTACACTCACTCCCCTGGGTTGGTGTGTCCATGGTAAGTGGCACGTGCCGCGGAGCGCTTCTAGGTGCGCGCCCGCCGCCGCCGCTCACGCGACGCTGTTGTTGGACGCGGCGCGCTGTGCGGCGCCCGCGCCCGCTCCCTCGTGCCAGCAAGACTGGCGGCAGCTGCAAAATCTACATGATGAAGTAAAGCGCTCATTCGCGTTGGATTCGATGGGCATTTGTGGTAAGCCTCGTCAGAATAAAAATGATGTACTTGCTGTAGCTACGCTGGAGAAGACCGCCAAGTTAGTTGATGGCCAGTGGTGGATTGGTTTGCCGTGGAAGAACGATGACTGCTGCATGCCTGACTCCTACCTGATGGCGCTGAAAAGGCTGAAAAATATAGAGAGGAAGATGGAAAAGGACCAAGGTTTTTCAGAAAGGTACAGAGATAGAATTAAACATTTATTAGAAAATAATTTTGCTAGGGAATTGGCGGAAACTGAAACTACTACGAAAACGTGGTACTTACCTCATTTTGGGATTGATAACCCCAACAAAAAAAAATTGCGATTGGTGTTCGACTCGGCTGCAAAAGTAAATGGTTTATGTCTGAATGACTACTTACATACAGGCCCGGATTTGCTGCCATCACTGTTTGGAATAATGCTGCGCTTTAGGGAAAATTTAATAGCAGTAACCGGTGACATCAAAGATTTCTTTCTCAGGGTCAAAGTTCAGCCGGCCGACCAACACGCGTTTAGGTTTCTGTGGAGAGATAGCACCACACAAAAAATAAAAACGTACATAATGTCATCTCTAATATTCGGTGCAAACTGTTCTCCTTTTGTAAGTCAGTATATAAAAAATAAAAATGCCGATCGCTATGAGTCATCCATGCCCGAGGCTGTGCGTGCTATACAAAAGTCGCACTACATGGACGACTATATAGATAGTTTGCCCGATGAAGAGAGTGTTGTTGAGATGGTGAAAAATATTTCACATATTCACCAACAAGGCGGGTTCCAGATTCGTAACTGGACCAGTAACAGCGTTCAAGTATTGAATTCTGTGCCTAAAGAAACTTTAGGCACAGCCGCGGTCAAATTTAAAATTGATCATCAGTTGGAAGGGGAACGTACTCTCGGCCTCATATGGTTTCCCGGTACTGATGAACTAGGATTTGATGTGTCTCTGAAGAAAATTCCAGAACATATTATTCAAGGTAAACAAATACCTACTAAGCGTATAATGCTTCAGGTAATCATGTCGATTTTTGATGTCTTTGGATTTTTAGCGCCATTTACCATTCAGGGGCGAATAATGTTGCAAGACTTGTGGCGGCTACGGATCGGCTGGGATGACATCGTACCTACCGACATCTACGAACGGTGGTGTGATTGGATCGACATACTAAAGGTAGTAGATACAATACGAATACCTAGGTGCTACCACTCGACAGGGCGTGAGGCCGGAGTGCAATTCAAGGCGGGCTCGTCCCCCGCTCCCCCGCACACCCCGCAACCACAGCCTTCTCCCGCCGAGTTATCAGCTGCGCCTGAGATAACGGCGTCGAACTTACCGCCCTGCTATAGCCACTTACAGCTGCATGTTTATAGCGATGCATCTACCAAAGCTATGTGTACCGTAGCGTATTGGCGCTGGACAGATAACAATAATATTCACGTCGCATTTATTGCAAGTAAGTGCCGAGTCGTACCTGTAAAACCATTGACGATACCTCGCTCGGAACTACAGGCTGCACTACTCGCTGCTAGATTAGCAGACACGATTATGAAGGAGCATAAATTAGTAGTTGAGCGTAGGGTATTTTGGTGTGATTCTACCACAGTTTTACAGTGGATACAAAATAATACGCGTACGTATAATGTGTTTGAAGCCAACCGTTTGGGTGAGATTGACGATCTGACGCAAATAAATGAGTGGCGATACGTACCCACCAAACTGAATGTTGCGGACTTGGCCACACGAGAGAAATTTGATTATTCTATTTTTAAAAGTGAATGGTTTTCAGGGCCTTCCTTTTTGTATCTAGATGAGTCATCGTGGCCCGCTGATGTCTGCCAACCTGAAACAAACGAAACATACATTGAAAATGTCATGGTTACAAAGGACCTACCTGTTCCGAGCGATTTACCGGTTCCGGATCCCCTCCGGTTTTCTTCATGGCTCAGGTTGCTGCGGAGTACGGCGGCGGTGCTTGTGTTTGTCAATAGGTGCAGAGGGCGCGCCTTAGACTTGGACTGTGGCACACTCGCGAGGGCAGAGCAACTTCTTCTACGTCGGGCCCAATTCGAGACGTTCGCCGAGGAAATAGCTGCAATAAAAGATGGTAAAAGTTTATCAAAAACTAGCAAGTTACTTACCTTATGTCCGTTCCTCGACGAACACGATGTTCTCCGCGCAAACGGCCGCATCGCTGCTGCCTCCGAAGTAAGCCTGGAAGTAAAGAAACCAGTCATTCTTGATGGCCGGAACCCTATAGCTCACCTGATTGTTCGACATTATCATGTCAAGGCTGCTCACGGTAATCAGGAGACCGTGGTCAATGACCTGAAACAAAAATATTGGCTCATTAGGCTTAGGCCTACGGTCAAGCACGTGGTGTCAAAGTGTATGCTGTGTAACATACGCAAAGCTACGCCCCGAGTGCCACGAATGGGCGACTTACCTCCGGCTCGCATGGCGCATCATCAGCGCCCATTTTCATACTGCGGGCTTGATCTGTTTGGACCTATTGAAGTCACGGTGGGTCGTCGCCGTGAAAAACGATACGGCGCTCTATTTACATGCCTCACGGTCCGTGCCGTGCACGTAGAGTTGGTATCGTCACTCACCACGGACTCGCTCATCATGGCTTTGCGGCGGATGGCGGCCAGACGAGGCTGGCCCCGCCAGCTTTTTTCCGACAACGGAACGAATCTGCGCGGCGCCGACAAAGAGCTGCAGAAGTCCATGCAGGACCTTGACAACGAGGCGCTCAAAGCTGAAGCGACGAACAACGGTATGACATTTAATTTCATACCGCCACTTAGCCCTCACTGGGGTGGGGCTTGGGAACGCCTCATACGAAGTGTTAAAACGACACTTAAGGTAATTTTGAACGAGCGGGCTCCCAGAGAAGAAGTCTTGAATACGCTGATGGCCGAGGTTGAAAATATAATTAACAGCCGTCCTCTTTCACACGTTTCTGTAGAACCTGGAACGGTTGAAAGTTTGACACCTAATCATTTTCTGCTAGGTTCAGCATCTAGTCTTCCAGTTATTGGATCGTTTGATGACTCGGACCTGTTCCTGAAAAAACAATGGCGTAAAGCTCAAAGGTTGACCGACATGTTCTGGCAGCGATGGCTAAAAGAAGTTTTGCCACAGATGCTGCCTAGGAAGAAATGGAACGAGGAGCAGAAGCCCCTACAGGTAGGTGATCTAGTGCTCGTGGTCGATCCAGCCTCTCCTAGGAACGTGTGGCCGAAAGGCGTTATCCAGCAGGTCGTTCGCTCCAAAGACGGTCGTATCCGGCAAGTCGACGTAAAGACCAGGACAGGTACCTGGCGGCGCTCCGCGGCTCGCGTCGCTCCTATTTCATGTGGAGATGAGTGCTGAGCTTAGTCAGCACTAGGGGTGGGAGTGTAAGCGACGCTCATAGCTATTTAGTGGTTAAATAAAATTGTAGGTACTTCGTCATCCTTGTATGAAAATTGTGGGTACTTATACACCATTGTATGAATATTTAGGGTATTTTTGTTTAGTTTAAGTTTAATCTAAGGTAGTTTGAAAAAATGGAGTCTACGGCCAATTATCCATGCTGTGTGTGTCTCGCTCTCGTAAATAAATCGTTTTGAAAGTTAATAGTTCGTTTTGGTTGTTCTAAACATCATCCTTCACCAGCTACAGCTAGAGTAATCTAAACGCCCCATACATCTCGTTTCTAATTTCAAAACCTGCTTTGACATCCGTATAACGTATGGCATGTTCGTCGATGAATCATCGCTGTAGCAATAATTTCTAGCTATGCATATTCCATAGTATTATAAACGAGTGATAAAGAATCCTATGAAATGTCCATCTTGGTTTATTTTCATCATCTTTCCTTATCCCAGTCAGCGGGGTCGGTTTGCTTCTGTCACTTGTCATCTAAATACGTACTCCTTTTCACACACTCTATCCATCTTTTGTTACGCCTATCAGCGTAAATTGTCGTGCATCAATGGATTTTTTTATTTCGTAAAATTTATATGTGCTTCAACATGAGCTCTTAACGGTGAAGGAAAACATCGTGAGCAGCTTAGTCAACTCCACACATATTGACGTCTTTGTCTTGTCTTTCCTGTGGGCAAGGCCGATAAAGCTGAGAGGATGGTTTATGGTCTGGGCAACTGGCAAGCCTATTTCATCTCAAACAATGTCCCAGGCTCTACAGCGTCCCGTTGAGTGTCGGCATAGGTTGCCTCCTTCTTCTTATCGTGTCACCAGTTCTTTCGAACCAGTGTGGTGAAAGGATTTTAAGTACGCCTCAAAGAGGCTCCTTCCGTTGTTGGTTGCCTCCTGACGTTCATTGATGATGATAATTTCTGAAGAGCTATTTCACAAACTGTATGTTATGTAAATGTGTAGTAGATATACTTATTAGTTTAATTGATATTAATTTAAATACCTACACTATTTTACATTATCTTTAGAAGTCGTCATCATTTAAAGCTGCTTAAGTGAGAAACTCGATAAGAAATTTTCCAAAGCAATCAAGTCGAAAGTAGTGTTCAATTATCGGCTGAAGCTTTTAAAAATTATGCTACGAGATGCTTTGAAATTTACTTGATGCGAGCGATAGTAGACCTAGTTGTTCCATCTCACGAAGGCTAGTTGTGTCTGTAGATTTATTTCTGTGTGCGAAGGCGATACTGAGAGATCATTTGTTCGCAACTGTGTAATCTCAGCATTGATACGCTATTTTTATAAAAATATTACCTCCATTTTTTAAAAATCTACCTCTGTGGCGCAGTGGGCGAAGGTCCGCCTGCGACGCAGAAGGTTGCGGGTTCGATCCCCGCCGCGGGACAAATATTTGTATGACCTACAGATATTAGTCTCGGGTCTGGGTGTTTCTATGTATAATATTCATGTATTTACAAACAAAAAGTATATAAGTAGTATATCAGTTATCTGGTTCCCATAATACAAGCTTTGCTTAGTTTGGGGCTAAATGATGTTGTGTGAAAATGACCAGCATTATTTATTTATTTAATTTTTTTATTGCTGGCATTGGGCTTATCCATTGGTCCTTGTCGTATACCCTCTCAAATTCTCAATCATTTTAATTTCTCAGTATCTGTTCCTTAGTCAAAGTCAAAGTCAAAGTCAAAGTCAAATAGCATTTATTCAGTAGGACCGCTGGGATCACTTTGAAACGTCTTAAAACTAGGTGATTCTACTCCTGTTCCTTCGCGACCAATACCGTGAAGAATTACCTTACCTTAGGTAAGGTAAGGTAGTGATACAACCAACTACGTCATAGTTTGTATATCCAATTGTCAACAGCAGGTTTGTCTTGAACTATAAATATACGGCTGTGGGTGTAGCTTTCTTGAAGGAAATGACGGTTTGTTTATTAAATTAAATTGATGTTCTATGTTTTGAGTATGAACGATTCGAAAGGGTGGGTTTGACTTCTAGCCGGGGCTAAGTTTTCTATTAAGGATACCCAACTCTTTCTCCATACAAACGTATTTGACTGTTTCCTCCCTGGATAATGACACTAGAGCAAATATTTTTGTACCAAAAAACCTTTAACTACCATGACCACCATGCTCCTATGCCTTGTTTTTTTTTTAATTCTAATTATCATATGAATAGGAGTCTTAAAAAACTAGAATTAGAATTAAAACCAAGACTTAGGGGCATGGTCCAGGGAGGAAACAGTCGACTACGTTTGTATGGAGAAAGATCCGGTATCCTTTCCTCTTAAGTATCAGAGATAGATGTGCAAGGCTACGTAGATATAGACGTTTTTGATATCCAATCATATATTGTCATCTCATATAGTCCACATGTGGAAACGGGTTCTACTAGGCTATGTTTTTTAATATGCGTGCTATAGATTCATAGCTTACTCGTTCCGCTACATCGCTTAGCATCAGTGGCAACGGCCACACAATTTCATAGCTTAGCTCGCACATTCTCGTAGCATAACCTGCATAGCACAAGTGGAAAACAAGCCTAGTGGATGCATATCAAATAAGGTAAGGCTCGTCACGTGACGTAAGCCAGACTTAGTAAACGATACGGCGGAAGCAACCGGTAGGGGGCAAGTAGCGCGGCGCGGCGCCGGCGCAGCCTTTGTTTGTGCGCACACGCTTCGCCGACCCCACTTTAGGCTATAGTTGACTTGGAATGGTTGCTAAGCTTGATTTATATGAATTGTCTTATTGAAAATTTATCTGTACTTTTTTTTATGTTTAGAACCGTTACGGATACCGTGTTCAAGTTTTCGCTTTCGTTGGCACTCTTTTGAACTCACACTGGAATGCCACTGCTTTTTTTTGTCATTATATTTCCATACACTTTTCCTTTTTCGTTTATAAAACATGATCTGGGATAAAACGAACTCAGGCATACTGACACAATAACTTTCAAACTTTAAACGAAAAAGAACCTGTAGTTATTCTTCTAAGACTGTCTCAATACAAATCATCCTGACATCAAAGAGCAACAATAAACTCGTGGAAATTGCTTTCGTTCGAGAACTCTCGATACTTGTTGCGAACTTTGACAAACCAATCCCTCTTCTGTTTACTCGCCTTATTTACTCCTTTCGAATTATGTTCGACGGGGATGTTTACTTGTGTAGATTATTGTAAAGAATTGTTTCGTAGTTTTACGAGTATATGCGTCAATGGTTTTTTTCTTTTAGAAATGGACTTTCAGTGAAAACATTGTTTACTTGAGAAAAAGGTTTTTTTTAAATATAAAAAAAAAACTAAACTACTAACCACATTTTTCGAATACTTACTCACTAATATTATAAATGCGAGAGTTTGTGGAATGAAAGATGTATGGATGTTTTTTCAAAAACTGAATTTGGATGAAATTTGGCACTCAAATAGTTATTTAGCCTAGTTAGAATAGAATATAAGAAAACTACTTTTTATCCCGGAAAAGTGAAATTTTCCTGAGGTACTGCAGTAGGTAACACCGCCGAGCTAGTAGGAAATAAATAAGTACTTAGATAAGTACACTGTTATTTCTCTGGTTATAAAGACCACAGAGAAATAGGTTAAGACGTAGGAAATAACAAAAACCGTCATACCAAAACGCATTACTTGATCGGCTTTTAGGAAAATGGATCGTAATGTCCACATATGGCCATTAGATATCGATTGGTAAGTGGACCAAGAAATCATGAATATTCGGATAGTACGCGCCATTCCATCGTGTTGCTAACTGTAGCTACAAGTATGTGGTTGGAAAAGAAATTCAGGAAATAATAGTAGGTTTTTGCCTGTTTTTATAAATAATAACACATAAACATGTATTTTTATGATTGCTATAAAATTTACAATAATATATTGTGCAAATTTTTTTATAACACAAGGGACAACTAAACATTCCGTCCGAAGCACAGAAGCGCTCAGTTGAAGATCAAAGATAGCTCAACTAATCAGAACAGGAGTAGAATCACCTAGTTTTAAGACGTTTCAAAGTGATCCCAGCGGTAAAAAAAAACGTAAACAGGTTCACGACTGTATCCCCAAGGTGCGGTAGACATTCTCTTAGATCTTTTTATGTTACTTATCCCAGCGGTCCTACTGAATAAATGCTTTTTGACTTTGACTTTGACTTTGAATCCCCAGGTCACTGTGAAGTGTGCTCAAAACACGACCCATAGGTATTATATCAAAACTAAATTAATGTAAGTACTTATTATTTAGTACCTAACCCCGAAGAGCGATTAAATAATTATGTCTGCAAAATGATCATGACATCATCTAACCCTCATTCAGATCATCTGCTATGACCATTAATGTCAACGATGATGTAACTCCTAATAAGGAATTAATAAGATAATTCGACCTGTCTTGATATGCAAATAAGGTTTAAATTTACTTGATCGACATCGTTGATAGTTTTGCAAGTCTCAGTTTTAGTTGTAACTAAAATAAACTGAGCAAACGCATGCATCTAAATAATTTACGAGCAGTAGACGTCACTATTAAGTATACCTACACTACGGCCAATGCATCTAATACAATCATTATCATCATTCGCAGCCCGATTTCACCCACTGCTGGGTATAAGCCTCCCCTATGAAATCGGTGTGGGTGAAATTCGCTTTTGCCATTCTTCCCGGTCCTGTGCCAGCCTGATCCACTGTCGGCCTACGACGTTAATAATATCGTCCGCCCATTCGCTACTCGCTCACTATCGTCGCTGCCGGACGTCCGACACTTCTCTTGCCAGTTCTGGGCCACCATTCTGTCATCCTTTTACACCTGTCGTCACCACGTCTTGCAAGGTGTCCCGCCCAACTCCACTTGAGTTCCATTACCGGCATACCGACATCCATGACTTTTGTTCGTCTCCGGATCTCAGTATTGGGAACTCGGTCTAAAAGTCTAATAATCACATAAAAGACGCTTTTTTTTTACAAAATTGTTTCGACGTACAAAACCATAAGTTGTCTATCAACGGCTTTAGAAATGTTGATCCATCAAACATTGTACCTTACCGATATAAGAAAATGCAAACAGTATAAAATGCTTATTAAACTTTCGTGCTAGGTGTGAAGAGAACCGACAGAGTCAGAAACTCTACTCTTCGGACAAAGACCGGGATTGCAGACGTTGGAGAAAAAACTGCAAAATTAAAATGGTGCTGGGCAGGACACGTGAGTCGTATGGATAGCGATAGGTGGGCAGGGATTGTCACGCCATGGGTGCCTGCAGATGGGCGGCGAAGCCGGGGCAAGCCGAGAAAACGTTGGCGTTACGACCTAGATGCCTTTGAAGAGCACTGGTGGGACATGGCAGAAGACCGTGACAGATGGAAGAAATTGGGGGAGACCTTTGCCCAGCAGTGGGATGACATAGGTTAATAAAAAAAAAAACGTGATTTGAGGACATCATTATTACAATACACCATCATTATTCAAAATTAAATTAAGTACGTGATAAAAACCCGTTATACTTACCATTGATATTTCATTCCTGTTGACTGTTGAATAAGCCCATTCCGGTGACCACTGGGAAATCTTACACGCTAGGTTACTGCGTCAGTAATGCAACGTCATATAAGTATACCTACTCTACTTTAGATATTTTAGAAAGTATTTTATGGCACCTCTACCGCATAGATTGGGGATGATTTTCATGTTGAATCGACCCATAGTTTCGTAGCTGTGAGTGAGGTCAGTTACAATATACACTAGGCGGCCTTAGTAATAAACGTGGTATTAAGTTATTCCTGAGTGTAAACTGTCAAAATGTATGGTTATTTTTAGTTTATTCCGAAGAATAACTTTACACCACGTTTATTAGTAAGGCCCTACGAGTTTTACTATTAATTGAGTTATGCAAACATCTTGCACTGAGGCGTTAACAAATAAACCAAATTGACCGCGTGTGTATTGCATGACGGCAATCAATTCCTTTGTGTCTAATTAATTAGTGAGTACTAATATGTACATTGTCTATGGACCATTCAATAATACTGTATCTGGTCAGCTACCGGTGAGCAATGATGAACTCTGAAGATTCGAAAAACGAAACCACTAGAGTTAGTTCACACGAACTTAATTGTTAGTTACTAACTAAAGTGTAGTAAAAATTTACTGACAATAAGGAATAAGAAAAAATTATTGTCCAAACTGGGTTACAAAGATGGTATTTATCTATTCATATTCATTTATTCATTGCTTGTATGTACATAGGTATAGCTTAGGTCTATCTAATTAGGTATCAACAGTTTACCCATCCTGGGCGAACAATAATATAAGTATGAAGGTAGGTATTAGATACCTACCTTCATAGAAAGTTATGGCAAACAAAACTAGGTAAAAGTTACATTTGCCATAACAAAATGTTTACTTAGTTTAAGCCTTAAACTATCAGTCAGTACTTACTTGACTACTTATTATAAGATGTATGTAATCTGTGTAATATTTTTAAATTGTGCAAAATAAAGTTTATTTATTTGCACAATTTTATTTATGAACATATTAAAAACTATACAATTTCTTATGTATTTAACAAAATGTGTCCTCAAAATATTCATTCATATTATAAAAAACTTTATGAATAAGCCATTTTATTAATTTTATCTTAAATAATTTTCCATTTAATTGTTTTATATCTGTAGGTAAATGATTAAATGTTTTAATAGCTGTGTAATATGTACTGTTATAGAATATTGTGTTGTTAATTTGTGGAATTTGAATATTATATTTATATTTACTACGTAGATTATCTATTCGACTAGACTTTTTATTAAAGTAGGACATGTTATTTTTTACAAAGAGGCATATTTCTAGAATAAATATTCCAGTTAATGTTAATAAGTTGTTTTGTTTAAATATAGTGCGAAGAGATTCTGTACTTTTCATGTTATACATATTGCTCTAATACATTTTTTTTGCATTAAAAAAAACAGATTTTGACTCTACAGAGTTCCCCCAAAATATCACTCCATAGCATAAGTGCGGGAAAACATGACCAACGCTATTTTATTAGCACTATTTTGTGGCTAACAAAACTTTTTTTTCATTTCAGGTATGTGAAATCATCGACAAACAAACGACGAACCAAACCGTATGTATTTTTAAGTAAAAATAATATGAACGGCATTATTTTAACTGTTGATTCTCTCGCACTCACATTTTTCACAAAATGAATGAAATATGTGAAATGAAACGTTATATTTTGAACTTAAGTATTGTAAAAAATATGGATGATTTGTATGAAATATGAGAGAAAAAAGGAGTGACTGATGGAAGAAGAACACATTCTAAACCGACCCTCACAATCTGGGATAGTTTTGTGATAAGGGTAGATGATAAACGATTCTTACACCCTGTGTAACAAGTATTTCATCTACTGTAGGCCACATTAGGGTTCAAGCATAAATTTTTTGTTTTTATTATTTTGACCTCTAAACTACAAAATTCAGCGCTGAACAACAGCCGTTTTTCATCGCTACGTGACAGGCATATTCTAAAACTGGGTGATTAGCAACTTGCCCGTTTAATTAAAGTGCTGATGCTCGTTCAATGGATCGCTATCTTTTTCAGTAAATTATGAACAATATGAAACGGCGAAATATCATAAAGTTATCTTTTATGTTTTACTAGCCATAACATTTCGTGACAACAAGAATACATAAAGCACTTCAAGAGCCGTTTAAGTAGAAATTTATTTTTCTTTAAAAGCATTTTAAACAGGTTCACGACTGTATCCCCAAGGTGGGATAGACATTCTCTCAGATCTTTTATGTTACTTATTCCAGATCCTTTGAAGATGTCAGAGGCATGTCCAAACACATATTTGATGCATGCCCACATCTTGCAGAAGTTAGTATTCTATACGTGACAGGTTGCAAGCCCATCGCCGCCTATAAGAACACTAACTGGTTGCCTCACGATGTTTTCCTTCACCGTTTAGAGCACGTGTTAAAGCGCATTTAAATTTTACGAAACCGAAAATCCATTGATGCACGGCCGGGATTCGAACCCACAACCTTCGGATTGAAAGTTGAGGTACAACCCCATTCGGCCAACACGGCATTTTATGTAGAATATATTATTAAATAGAATGATTTAAGTACAAAAATAATGAGTTCTAATCAGCAAAATACGGAGGACAAATCAAAAATTAAAAAAATAACAATGTGATTGAAGATCCTACATGTAAAGGGAGCTAGTTTCATGCTCTGGTTGATAGTCTTTGGTTGATGCTATTCTAATTTATGTAAGCGCCTACACAGCTTACATTTGAATTTACAATGAAGTTATTTAAAGAGCTCGTCATTTTTAATATATCATAACGTTTCAGAAGTATTACGCGTGATCAGTTACCAAGTAATACATGCCAAATGCATCAGCCAAATGTGCATTGTGCTGTGCATGCTCTGCCGCAATGCAATGTAGCATACACGATAACCTTGTGAAACTGACCATGCCAATATTATTCTTTTACTCTCATAACCACAGAACTATGTTGTTCTGTGCTCATAACGTAAGTTCGTATGATTTAGTGGCTCACTTTGGTAACGAAGTTTTAAGATAGTCAGAAGTGAAAGTGACTTTATTTCTTCGTCATACTCGTAACAAATTTTTAGCGAGTTTAGTACTTGGTTTTTTCTTTTTCAGAGTTTTAACCACAGTAAAATAGGCACAACCTAACAATTTGAGTCCTAAAACTTGAAGTATAATCTTTTGTTGCTGACTGTACTGGCAACAAATGAATAAATACCCTTCAATTCCAATAGACTTCTCAAGACATTAATCAGAATGTACAAGTAATTGGAAAAGCATATTGATAAAGGCGTTCAAACAAAACCGAAACACAATCAGTTGAAGTAACAAAGGTTTTCAATTGCTCATTCGTTAACGAACAAAAATAGATTAAATAACTGACAATGTGTATACAAAATTATTGTTTATGGCGATCGGGGTTATATCACTCATAATAGAACATTACAAACAAACAAACTTATATCATTCATAATAGTAAAAAATCATTATGCCTCAAGATTTTAAAATATGCATCCGAAAATTTCACGGGTGAACCTATGACCTATATACACATTGGCTTCATTGGCTTAGTTGGTGATTCAAATCCCGCATGAGTGTAATTATTTGTATTAATTTTAAAATAAAATAATCCTTAAAAAATTAAGGTTACACAATAAAAAATATACTCTTCTCTATATACAATCCTGTGTAACTGTCTTTAGTCAAAGTTTACCGCGTGGGCGTTGTAATAATACGTGGGCGTTACGTTGGCGTTGTGTGACGTCGTCCGGCCATTTTGTGAATTTACCGACTTTGCACAATACCGCGGCAATTTCAGTGATTTGATTCGATGAATTTGATATTTGCTTTGTGCGATTTTAAGTGTGCTATATTGTGAAACCACACATATTTGGCTGAAATTCCAACTGCCATAATTATGTGACTTCTACACACTGAAACGGCTGAACGGATGATATGAACTATGATGACCAAATGCTAAATGGTAACTTCGTAGTAGTTTCGTAGCTACGCGGCTACGGCGTAGCGGATGTCAGTTTAAGCCGGGAGCTTAAAAAAGTATGTAAGTATCGTGGAACAATCGGTTGGAACGAAGTTTCAACGTTCACATTAGGCATTTGTCAAATAAATAATTGACAACTAATAAAACCCTAGAAACGCTCTTCCGTACTAACAATGTAACAATCCGTGGACTGTTTCGCGACTGCGCACTTCGTGACATATATTCGTCTAGCCCCCGTCCGATACCGTCCGAAAAGGAGCTTCATTCCTACGCGTGTTAAAAATTAACTGTAGCTTTTTCATAAGTTCTGCAAAATTTTGCAGGACATCTTTCAGGCAGACTCTTATCAATGGCGAAAAACTGAAATGTCAACAGGATGACAGCAGATCTATCATCCGTAATATCAATCCATTATGAATAACAGGGTTAATGTTTATCCGCACTCAGACAAAGTCGTGGGCGTTTGTATGTGAAGCGGAAACATTTGGGAACAAAACGCTAGATAACAGAACTGTGTCAGAGGATAGATTAAGCCCGTCACACACGATGAAGATATTAAGTATACATAGATAAAATAGCATCTAAAGGTGTCACAAAAGAGTGAAATGTATTATATTCACCGATATCTTTTATTTTATCCTATACATAGAGCTATAAATAAAATAAATAATAAATAATGCTGGACATTTCACACAGCATCATCTAGCCCCAAACTAAGCAAAGCTTGTAGGACAAGGTAACTGATGTACTACTTATATTTTTGTTTGTAAATACATACATATCATACATAGAAACACCCAGACCCATTGTATATATGTTTATCTTATTACATTTATTATTTCAGCCTATATTGTCCCACTGCAGGGCAAAGACCTTTATTATAGGAATCCTATAATAAAATTATTATAGGATTAGTATCGAACTGGAATGGGAAGAAAAGAATGAAATGGACCTAGCATGCGCAACGTGAGACACAAGAAATGTTGTCGATGACAGATTTCATCCTCTACATACAACTCCAAGCTTCAAAGAAATTGAATTGAAGGTTGTAGGCTTGTAGCAGTGGAAAGTGATCTTTGCCTACCTCTAAGATAAAAGCGTGATTTTATTTATGTTGGTAGGTCGTCCAGCGGCTAGATGGGTCGACGACATTATAAAAACAGCAGGTCGTACATGTGTCAGACTGGCGCAGGATAGGGAAGGTTTACCTAGTATACAGGGTGTAAAAAGACTGCTACCGAAAACTGAGGGATTGCAATCAGACCATGATTCTGAACATATTTATCGAAAAAAAACACAAAAAAAAATTAGACTTAGCTACGTCATTTTATTTTATTTTCTAGTTTTTTGCTACTAGGACAACATAATAACACCATACCTACCTAATCATTTCATTTATAAAAGAAAAAAACAATTAAAACTCAAAATCCAGCAATCTACGTATAAAAACGCGCCCAGTACATACGCAAACAGTGATCTTCAAACGCTGTTTTCTCCGGATATAATGTTTTTTTCGGAAAATCCTTTTGGATTTGGTTGTGTCTTGGGATGCTGTACCTACCCTGTTCGGCTTCGGTAGACGTCTTTTTACAACCTGTATATTGTCTGTGGCACAAGCGAAGAGAGGCCTATACCCAGCAGTGCGTTTAAAAAGGCTGCAGATGATGATGATGGATATAGGTACTATTGTATAGTGTAGTAAAGTATATTCACCGTGTGCGACGCGCTTTAGAGTAGGCGCCAACTGGCGGCTGCTACCCACTCATCGACACTGCCTAACTTTATTATACCCGTAGTACATTGGTTTACCTAGAACGATTTACATACAAAGTTCCTTGTGACCTAAAAGAGTACGAAAAATACGTAATTTTTTCTGCTGAAAAGCACATTATATACCTTTTTTTTTAGTCTCTTACATTCTTATAAGTTCACGATTATTATGATGATGATGGTGTAAAAATATAATTATCCTATAGCACAAGCTTTGCTTAGTTTGGGGCTAGATAATGCTGGATAATGCTGGACTTTTTCACACAGCATCATCTAGCCTTACTTATATACTTTTTGTTTGTAAATACATACATATTATTATACATAGAAACACCCAGACCCGAGACACATATTTGTAGATCATACAAACATTGGTCCCGCCGCGGGGATCGAACCCGCAACCTTTTGCGTCGCAGGCGGGCCTTCGCCCACTGCGCTACAGAGGTCGTCTGATGATGAAGGTGATGATAACATTAATTAATTTGACACAGCCTTCCGTTGAGTGAACGAATAGCGTGCTCCTGAGTCCCGATATTTGTATTTAAGTATCTACATTTCGTAAATGATGCTGTATAAAATGTCTTGCATTATTTATCAACCGACTTCAAAAAAGGAGGAGGTTCTCAAGTCGTCTGTATGTTGTTTTTTTTTTTTTTTGTATCTTGTTACGCGATTGTTCCGCCATTTGTTGACCGATTTGTAAAATTCTTTTTATGTTTGAAAGGGTATACTCCAGAGGTGGTCCCATATAAATTTTATTCCTGAGGGATTGATAGTTTCCCCATAAAACTCTAAACACCTTCCCTCCTAGCCATGTCACAAATAGAAATCGAATCGACAGCTTGACGCCCTGAGTCACACCGCGTTTCGAGTCAAACATTGAAGTCGGTTTTCTTTTTAGTAGTAAAACGTAATTATTTATTTATTTATTTCCAATAGTTCGTACAAAACGCAACGAAATGAAATAAGTTCAAGACTGTATTCCGTAGGGCATTTAACTTTTAAGATATTCTCAGCAAAATGAAAAGAAAATTCCTCTTTTTCAGTGAACATCGGTAATAGCCGCGACACCATCAGAACAATTTTTGTAAACACTTTTTGTACCAGATTCACGTAAGTTAACTAATAGCTCGACTCGAACCTATAAAATAAAAGTCGAGAACCTTCGAATTGCAAGTCAAGGCACTACTCCACTCAACCAACACATCTCATAAAATTCGTTTGTAAACAATACGATCCAAAAACAGAAAACAGTGCTTCCCCTGAAACACTATATTTGCTGGCGGTGTTCGGTATCACTCTCACTCGTTCTCCAGATGAAGCGTATTGTGTGATTTAAAACCAGTGTATTGCACAAGAGCTCTTTTAGAAATCTGAAGTGTTATTAATCTTACTCGTACCACAGAATCTACTCGTCTATAAATCGAAAGGTTGGATGAATGCTTGTTACTCCTTCACATTGAAACGGCTGAGCATTTTGGGTGTTTCTAGTACAACGCATTGACATGAATGAATGAATGTAAATACACGACTTTATCCTGGAAATACGAGGGTAACACCAGCTCTAGTTTTCCCAAGCGAAGTCGCGGAAGCAGTGGCGTAGCTACCGAAGGGCTAGGCGGTGCAGTGCACCCCCAAGCTCAAGGGGCCCTCGGACTCTGAGTCCCGAGAGTCCGGAAGGTTTTGTTCTTAGGAAACTATAGGTATGATTATTTTGAAAATAAAAACAACTGCATTATTAAATTTTTGAAATAGTTACCCATAAAATGACGAATCAAATCGTAAGTTTTTACAAAAAAATCAAATACGTTTACATTTTGCCACACCACCGTTCAGTTAGGGCCCCGGTTTATTTTGCACTAGGGCCCTTGGCTACCTAGCTACGCCACTGCGCGGAAGATAACAGAATGATCACCTTTGGATTAGGCACTAGCCTACTCAGCCGAGCCTCCCCCTTAGATATTTAAATAAAACACCATACAAATCTTAGATAATAATCTACCGTAGTACCTAATAGAGTGATACAGTCGTGATTCTTCTAGATAAATCTCCTTGCGTACAACCTACACAACGTGCTAATGGAGCCTACACTTTTCATGAAAAACTATTGTGAACGGACTCAGCCACGTTTTTATTGTGTCACGTGGACATTTCTCAGAGGTTTATAATGGGACGAATTCTTATCACGAGTTTTTGTTATTTATCACTTGTATCTCATGAACTTAGGCGTATTTCTAGATGATTTATTACTTTACGTTTATTTATCTTCATCAGAATAGGTCAGGTAAGTGAAGAAATGCTTTTTGACTTTGACCACCCAGTTTTATAGTTCATTATTGTAAAGACAATTCGTCTTATTACAAAAAATATGAACCGAGGCAAAACACAGTTCTCGAAAACTGTCTCTAGACAAACAATCTTTAAATACTCGTACATAGAACGCTTTTTTGTGGTAACAGTTTTGTTTTGACATGTATCAACATGGTGTTCCACTAAGGCTTTAATTTCTTTGCAATAAGGCCAAATATGTTTTTAGAGTGTTTTATCTTGGTTCTCTAAGATTTATAAAGTGATACCCAAAATTAAACCCTTGATTTGAACCTAACGATCTTGCCAATGCGTGGCAATGCTCTAACCAAGATAATGGATTTTTAGCGCTTCTTACTAGAGTGTTACCAGCTGGTGACGCTGACTCATTGACAGGTCTAAAAAAAAATGAACTGATGAGAATGAACTTTGCACCTGTGTCGAGCACTCGCCCATACCACCGTGGCTGTCACCATAGCAACCCAGGTCTACAATACACCCTGAAAACATGTTAAATATGCGCATAGAAAACAGTATGTATGGACACTGACTATTACCGAAGGCTATACATACATATTCAAATGAAGTTCGCTTCATTTTTACTCCACACCTACACTTGCAACCCCCTGCTGGTTAAATACATACATAAAATCATAGCTCTTTGCAGTAGGAGTAGGCAAAGGCATGATAGACAAAATGGGCGTGTTGTTAAATCGGTTTAATAGTCCCAAAGAATCTTGAACAACTAAACATCAGACCCGCTATTAGTTTTACAGACATTTGTCCTGCACCAGGAATCAAATCCACAGCCTTCGGCGTTGTAGACTCAAGCACTGCGACAATTATGTTACTTTTTAGTTTTTAGCATACCCCTGAGCATAATTTTCCAAAAAATTTTATAAATTCATTTTTCTCCGCAACATTTCCCTGTCGTCCAATATCCATAGTATGCGGAACTCATGGGCAATTTGTACACATTTACACGACGACACTAATCTGGCCTTTGCCATACTACCACCATCTTTTGGGAGATTATGAACTAGCAATGCCCTCGACTTCGTTCACCTTTTTTTCATAAAATCTGGTTTGTTATTTCTCTTTGACTGTAAGAAAGACTAGTGCCTGGGTCATTATTGAGATGTAATATGTGTGTGGACCGGAAGGACTTTCTATTGCTTCCGGTCCACACACGGTATTATACGGCATATGGAAAAGAAGGGTTTTGGACCAGCTGTGGGAAAACTGTGGGATCCAATGAGCTGATTATATTAGATTGGATCATCCACAATCCGTCTTCACCCATTGCTGTATCGGCTATCCATCACGATGAGCTTTTCCATACTTCGGATAAAATAACTTTCAACATCAACATTTTGTATCTAGAGATACTAAGTTGGATATATGTGTGTTCCCAAATGTATATTATCCTTTTCATGGCGGTCTATTGAGCTCGGCGGTCTATGAAAATGAGATTTGTGAAACACTAAACGCCGGAATAACATATTTTCTTGTTAGCAAAGTATGTTACAGATGTTTTCATACGAAGTGAAAATGGAGGGTAAAGCCAATAATTAACACGATTTTTCCTCGTGAAGAAAGCGAAATATTTGTAGCTTTTCGTAAATAAATACGTATTTCAATTAAAATAAAGATAGAAAACAGAGTTCGAATCACCGGAGGCCTTAAGGCGGCCTAAAAACTCCGTGACCAGAGTTGGCCTCTGACTCATACGAACTTAGGTACTTACTTAAATCACCGATCGCAGATAAAGTGCCCAAAAGGCTGGCGGCATTACCTCATTGTATTGCTATAATATTGGCTAAACTTACGAGTATCTTCTGTCCAAGGTAAGCACCAGCTCTTTGGTCATTTTTTTTAACAAACACATACATACCGACTTTCTCATTGTGATAAAGATGCAACTGCAGGACAAAGATGGTTGGGAAGACCTTTGTCCATCAGTGAAAACATAAATAAAAAGTTTGAAAGTAAATAAATAATCCAAATAATGACTTTCTTTAATATCAGTGCGGTCAATAACTTTGAAATTAATTTATTTTCAAATTGCTATTTACCCTGAAAAGCCAAGGTAGGTAGGCGTCGCGTCTCGAGAATTAAATTATTAACGGAGGTTTAACTAGGACGGTAAATGGGTTCAGAGAATACATTTATCTTCAAATTAACATAACATTGAGACCGTTTTAATATTCATAAGTTATATCGAGGAACAATCAAGTTTATTGAATTGATAAAGTGAAAATATAAATGTATTTCATGTAAATTGCTTCATTATTGCAAAGTTTTTAAGTTGAGCTATCTGCATATCGTTTTAACGCTCTTCAGATAGCTCAACAAATTCAGTATTTAAAATATAAGTTTTTAAACTTATTAAGCTTTCGTGATTTGACGACATAATTAATTTTTGAATAAACCGGACCCTACCCTCAATAGAAAAAACTGACTCGCCGTGCACCAGTTCTCCCGTGACTACGAGCGCTGCAACGCGTTCGAACGTCGGGACCAAATAAAACAAGTTAATAAAAACCCGTTTATTCAAAATTTAATTATAAGTTTTTATTCACGTTAAACCCTGAAACATAGGCGAAACGTCGGGAAGCAAAAAAATATGGTTTATACGCGATAAATCCCCATTAAATAATAATGATCGCAAAAGTAGGAATACTATTTTTAGTAATTTTAGAAAATAGACCACTAGTGGCATTATCACCTGACCTTCCGTGTCGCACGTTAAATTGTAACTCCCGGCTCGTTCAGTTGTTGATCCATGACGGAGGCCAAGAAACTCCTGAAAAACTCCATCACAGAATTGGCCGCTAAGTCATACAAACTCTTACTTAGGGAATAAAAACTTTTTAAAGTGACTCTGAGTGTGGCTGTAAGTCATGAGATGCAAAGTTATGTTAGTCGTAGAGACCTTCAGGTTATCGAATATTGGCTACATTCCCCTCGGATTCATATTAGCAAGTTAATTAGTATTAAGATTTGTGATAGCATACTAATTTGATATGAATATGCAAATTGATTTACCTATTACTTGCACGATTGTGACAAGATTACATAATGCTATTGAACTATCAAATGTTGATATTAAAGTTTATTAAAAATTTGATAAAACGGGTTTTCCTGTTTAGGAATAAAGTTAGTTACTTCACCCATATCTTTAAACGTTGACTGGATCTCGACTCATCCTCCACTCAATTGTTATCTCAACCTGATCGCACATTTGTCCGCGCCGTACGCGCCGCAGTCATATTTCTATAAAAAAAATGCTGATGACGTCAGAAAATGCGGCTGGCTTCTGACGTCTCAGCCTTTCTTCAATTGAATTGACAGTTCTGCGCGTATAAGTCTGCGATCACCATTAAGGTAAGTCGCACGCAACGTCGCGACTAACCTTGTGATGACAGTTTATTTCACACACGTCTATAACAATTTCATATGGCAAGAATGAGTGGAGGACACAGAGTTCTATATTATAGTCTAGTGGAGGATTTTTCGACTGTTGGCATTTTAATGTATAGTTGCAAAAATTAATATGGTAACATTTGTTTTGTATTCATTGGTAGATTATACTTTGAACATGGCAACACTTAATGCTTCAGCATAAAAGCCTGAACGCCCCAGTATCTTTGTCTTTTCACTGCTGCCTGCCTTGGAGTAAGAACCTAGCTATAATACCTACCTTCCTCGTATTGGTCATATTTAATTTCAATATACGTATTAACGTATTTTATAACGTAACTCTGCATTTTTCTTTTTCCCGTAATCCTAATTTCCAATAGGTTATGGGCCCAGTAATCTAGCTAAAGTATCTTCATAAAATCACGTGTTTTCCCAATCGTCATGGATAACCTAAAAAAGAAGAGAAACATCCAACCATTCAACGGAGAAAAATATAGCGTGTGGAAGTTTCGTATTCGTGCGCTATTGGCAGAACTGGATGTCGTCAAGGTCATCAACGAAGAACCCGTGTTACGAAACGAGGCTTGGGAAAAGCAAAACCAAACTGCGAAAAGCGTGATCGTCGAGTATTTGGCTGACTCCTTCCTCAGTTTCGCCAAAGAAGAACTGACCGCCAAAGCCATCTTGGAGAACCTGGACGCCTTGTACGAGAGAAAAAGTCTAGCCACGCAGCTGGCAATACGGAAGAAGCTGCTAAGCTTGAAGCTGCAAGGTGACATTCCACTAGTCAAACATTTCACGATTTTTGACGACCTAATGACGGAGCTGTTGGCCGCTGGAGCGAAGCTTGAAGAAACCGATAAGGTATCTCATTTACTTCTAACACTCCCGACATCATACGATGGCGTCATCACGGCAATTGAAACATTATCAGAAGATAATTTAACGCTAGCCTTTGTAAAAACAAGATTGTTAGACCACGAGGTGAAGTTGAAAAATGAGGGTACCGACACTTCGAAAAAGGTACTTCACGCCGAGTCCAATGAAAGTCGATTTGATCAAAAATTCTACAAACAGAATTTTAAGGCTACCAAGAAATTCGTGAGGTGCCACCATTGTGGGCGGAAGGGCCACATGAAGAAGGACTGCTACTACTTCAATCGTCGAGACTATCAACAAAAATTTAACCGGCCGAGGCAACCCAACCACCAGCGAAAACCGGCAAAACCGGCGGACCGGTATCGTACGATTCAAGCGGTGGAGCTGACCGAGGGGGCGATATCCCATGAAGCCTCTGGATTCGCATTCATGTCCGGAAATTACGAAGCTAGCGTAAACGAGCAGCAACTAACATTCCTGTTAGATTCCGGAGCATCAGACCACATCGTTAATAGGGAAGACCTTTTCAGTACCTTTACCACTTTAAATACACCGTTTCTAATTTCAGTTGCTAAGCACGGTGAATTCATTTCGGCTACCAAACGTGGGACATTGCAAGTAATTAGCGACACAGGCATCAACGATACACTGGAGGACGTGCTGTTCTGTCCTGAGGCACCCTACAACCTGCTGTCGGTGTCGAGGATGCAACGTGCCGGGCTGACCATCACCTTCGATCAGCACGGAACGAATATCAGTAAGGACGGTACAATACTGATGCGAGGTAAGGCAATTAATAATTTAATTTCGGTAGATTTCAAAGTTAATCGATCTGTTTCTCATTTATGCACTAAGAATAAAAATAATTATGACTTGTGGCATCAAAGATTAGGTCATATAAGTAAACAAAAGTTTTTGTGTTTGAAAAATAATTGTATGACTAATGACGGTAGTTTAATTGAATCAGTAACTCCGAACGAAAATCTTTGTGAAGCATGCATAAACGGGAAACAGTCTCGTTTGCCATTTAATATAGCTAAAGATAAAAGCTATATCAAACGACCATTATTTGTTGTTCATACTGATGTTTGTGGGCCGATCACTCCTTCTTCAATTGACAATAAGAGTTACTTTGTGTTGTTCGTAGATCAATTTACTCGCTACTGTGTTGTGTACCTGATAGCCTATAAATCAGATGTGTTTTCAGTCTTTAAAGATTTCGTAGCAAAAAGTGAGGCAAAATTCAATTTAAAATTGGTAAATTTGTACTGTGATAATGGGCGGGAGTATTTGTCTAATGAAATGAAAGAATACTGTGTGTCTCGGGGAATTTCTTATCATTTTACTGTTCCTAGAACACCTCAACAAAATGGGGTTTCTGAACGTATGGTTAGAACAATAACGGAAAAAGCCCGTGCTATGGTTAGTGGTGCTAGTTTACCAAAGTATTTTTGGGGTGATGCAGTATTAACTGCAGTGTATTTGATAAACATTACGCCTACCCGGGCTTTGCAACAAAATAAAACTCCCTTTGAATTGTGGCACGATAAAAGACCCGAAATTAAATATTTAAAGGTTTTTGGTTCTACCGTGTATGTACATAATAAAACCAGTAAGAGTAAGTTCGATGAAAAATCATGGAAGGGTATACTGGTAGGTTTTGTACCGAATGGCTATAAGGTATGGAACACAGACCGTGAAAAATATGAAACAGTTCGGGATGTCATAGTAGATGAAGTTAATTTTCTGCAGTCAAGGCCTAAGTTGCAAAATACTGAATTGA
This sequence comes from Epirrhoe tristata, assembly GCA_951394285.1. Classification (NCBI taxonomy): domain Eukaryota; kingdom Metazoa; phylum Arthropoda; class Insecta; order Lepidoptera; family Geometridae; genus Epirrhoe; species Epirrhoe tristata. The sequence goes on along the minus strand of OX596144.1, from coordinate 10,591,394 downwards.
TATCAGTATCTGGGTCACCGGAACCTCTAGGCTGTGATAGTTCGAAATCTGATATACCTAAACCTGATAGTTCGAAATCGGGTAGTTCGAAATCAGTTGAAACGAAATCGGGTAACTCGAAATCCGATATTATTATGCCTAAACCTGATAGTTTAAAGTCGGGTAGTTTGAAATCAGTTGAAAATAAATCGGGTAATTTGAAATCCGATATTTCTAAACCTGATACTCGTAGTTTAAAATCGGGTAGTTTGAAAACTGATGAGTTTATTTCTGGTTGTAAGATTCGTAAGCTAAACGATTCAAATAGTATGACAAAGCCGATTGTTGCCGATGAAACAAGTACGAGTGAAACTTGTAGTTCCGATCATGACATCAGTGATTCTTGTCAGTTGAGGAGGAGTGCTAGGATAAAAGGTCGTACACCGATTTCGTACAAAGAAATTGATGATGTTCTATTGTGTGCTCAGTCTGTTAGTTACGAAGTACCTACTTCATTTAGTGAGATTAAAAATCGGGAAGATAGAACTCGATGGGAAGGTGCAATTAGAGATGAATTAGATTCACATTTAGCCAATAATACTTGGACGTTAGTGCCTGAACCCGAAAATAAGAACGTAATAGATTCTAAATGGGTTTTTAGTATTAAAAATGATGAATTTGGTAATCCAATAAGATTTAAGGCACGCCTAGTTGCCAGGGGTTTTAGTCAGGAATATTTAACTGATTACAATGAAACTTTTGCGCCAGTAGCTCGTATAGCAAGTTTTAGATTAATGATTAGCCTTGCAAATCAATTTAATTTATTGGTACATCATATGGATGTAAAAACTGCATTTTTAAATGGCATTCTGAAGGAAGAAATTTATATGAAAGTGCCAGATGGTGTGTATAGCAAAAGTGGTTATGTCTGTAAATTAAATAAAGCTTTGTATGGATTAAAACAAGCTGCTAGGTGTTGGTTTGAATTATTTGATCAGTGTCTGAAAGAAAAGGGGTTTGTAAACTCATCGGTCGATAGATGTATTTATATTTTAGATAAGGGTGATATATGTAGAAATGTATATGTGCTATTGTATGTCGATGATCTCGTCTTGGCCTGTGCTGACAATCAAACAATGGTTAGTCTGAAGGACTATTTGATGAGTAAATTTAAAATGGTTGATTTAAACTCCATTAAATTATTTCTAGGCATTAAAATCACTCGAAATAATGACTCTGTAACTTTAGATCAAAGTTCATACATAAAATCGATTTTAGAAAAATTTGGTATGTCTGACTGTAATCCGGTCAGTACTCCTTTAGAGGTTAAGCCAAATTATGAAGCTCTAAACTTAGATAGTGAGTATAGTGCACCCTGTCGTAACCTTATTGGTTGTTTGATGTATGTTATGTTGTGTACGCGCCCTGATTTAAGCGTTAGTGTAAATATTTTGAGCAGATACACAAACAAAAATAATAAAGAGTTGTGGCAATGTCTCAAGAGAGTGCTTAGGTATTTGAAAGGCACTGTAACATTAAAACTAACGTACAAAAGATGCAATAATTATGAACATATTTTATGTGGTTATGTAGATTCAGATTGGGGTGGCAATGATGTAAATGATAGAAGAAGTACTTCTGGTTATTTATTTAAACTGTTTAATAGATGTACAATAACTTGGAATACAAAGAGACAAATATCTGTTGCGGCTTCTTCGACTGAGGCCGAGTACATGGCATTGTTTGAAGCTGTGAAAGAAGCATTGTGGTTAAAGTCTCTTATGATAAATGTTAAAATTGATATTGTCACTCCAATACCTATTTTTGAAGACAACAATGGATGTATATGTATAGCAAATAATCCTACGAGCCATAAGAGGTCAAAACATATTGACATAAAGTACCATTTCTCTAGAAAACAGGTTGAAAACAATGTAATAAAATTGTTGTATCTTCCCACAGGCGAGCAGACAGCCGATATGTTAACTAAGCCGCTGCCGATTGTCGCGTTTCGACAGTTCCGAGATGAAGTGGGTTTATGTTTGTAGATGTATCTCTAGGTACTTATGTTGATTTTGTTTTTAAAATGTTTGTTGATTTACATTGTTTTGTTAAATGCATAATTTAAGTGTTAAATGCATAGTTTAAGTTTTGAATGAATAATGTATGTTAAAAATGCATAATTTAATTTTAAGTGCATAATTTAAGTTCATGGTCTGATTAGGTTTTACTGGGTTTCCCTAATCCTTGCAACAAATGTTGGACCATAAGTATTGTAATTTTCCCCAGAAAATACTTGGAAGGTTTTTAATGTTGGATAGGTATAAAACTAGGATGATTGTAAATAGTTTGTGATTAATTTTTGAGGGGGCGTGTTGGCATTTTAATGTATAGTTGCAAAAATTAATATGGTAACATTTGTTTTGTATTCATTGGTAGATTATACTTTGAACATGGCAACACTTAATGCTTCAGCATAAAAGCCTGAACGCCCCAGTATCTTTGTCTTTTCACTGCTGCCTGCCTTGGAGTAAGAACCTAGCTATAATACCTACCTTCCTCGTATTGGTCATATTTAATTTCAATATACGTATTAACGTATTTTATAACGTAACTCTGCATTTTTCTTTTTCCCGTAATCCTAATTTCCAATATCGACAAAGTATACCGAAATGCATTAAGAGGATAAGTTAAGATCGAGATAACGACTAAATATATGGGTGTTATGTTAGTATTTCTTGATAGATCGTCATAGTAAAGCAACTTTCTTAGCGGGTAATATGCGAATGGGTGACCGCTAGTGGCATTATCAACGATCCCGTGCTTCAGAGGGTGCGTTAAATTGTCAGTCCCGGTTTTTTACCTAAGCTATGATGGAGGTCTAAAAACACTGTCACTAGAGTTGGCCTCCACTCATATGATACTTTATTGATGCTGTAACGTCCGATTTTAACAATGGTATTGTGCATCAGTCCATTTTTGATTTGTCCTGTCCTCTGCCAGATTCAAACCTTGGCGGCAGCGAGATAATATGGTTTTAATAATATTATAAATAAATAAATATTATATAGGTTATAATATAATAAATTTTTAAGTCTGGCAACACTGTATTATTAGGGAAATGGTTCAGTCATGTCATATTTGCTATCTGTGCAATTGTCAATGTCAGTCTGACAGGCAACTTGATGTCTATGAAGGATGGGATTGAAGTTGGACTGACGCCATTTTGCTGAGGTTTGATGGTTTTGCTTGCGTATGAGTCGGCAAATTCGATTCGTCTGCTAACTAAATTATTAAATATATTCATTGGAGCTTTGAGTTTGTCGCCGAGTTGTACCTACTGTGGCGTGGCCTACAACCGGATTTCATAAGTGAATTTTATACGACCTCTGGTAAGATCATTGTCATCTACTCTTATTGTTCAAACTTTTCTCTCGCCGTGCGAACGAACCTCAGGCATGTTGTCTTTCCTTCCTCTGTTCGCATGGACTCGCTTGCGGACGCATTCGCTTACCGAGACATTGGTTTTTTTCCAGAGAAAGAGGTTTTTTGTCTTTTCCTGCCTACCAGCTGAACACGTGGCACGTGTTCAAAGACTCCGCGCGGGCCATCAGCCCCGCCCTGCTGCTTTGTCGTCTCGATGCTTGCCTACTAAGCTGCAGTCAGCCCTACTTCCGCTTGCCGCATCTTCCGTCAAGCCTTGGGAGCGATTCCGTCGCCGTAGCCTTCAAAGCACAAGCTTCTACCCTTGTGAATTTGAGAGTACTGTGAGTTATATGTATGGGAAAAGCATTTAACCTAGGGTGCGTGCGAAGATTTTCCTACTAACCAAAATTGACTCTATCCAAGGAATTCCACCGTGACGTTTTAACCATATCCCGTCCCGGAGTGTGAAAAGTGTTCGGACAAGTTTTCATCTGTATCTATTGCTACCTCGGCAAAGGTCAAGGCAGATCACCAACCCTATAAATTACCTTTATCTATGTAAGAGTAGGTCTAAAAGAAGTTATATTTTGTCGACATCACATCATTAGGTATTTATTTTATTATAATCTCTCTATTGTTTGTTAGCGTGGAGATTCTTGTATAACATAATGTTCTGGTGTACTTAATGTATGTAATAAAGTTAGGTTCGTTTTTGTGAAATATTCTTTATTTTTGTATGACCTACCCTTTCCCCTATCTACCCCTATCAGGCTAGGGAAAATAGCATTTCAATGCAACCTACAATAATAAGTCCCAGAGTGCTAATCAATTGACAGATAAAACCGTGACGTGAGCACTTGACTGCTATGACGTAGGTGATGACGTCTTTCACCTGCTGGTAAATAAGAAGACTGAGGGGGTAGAGAAACTAGGAACCTGCCCAGACTTTACCCGGACTAAAACCAGTGTAGTTCAGGAGCATGGTGTCAAATGTATTTTGGTATAGCTTCTGTTTATGTATAAGTCATTGCTTTTAGAATTTTAGAAAACATTGGGATTTTTTACAAAGTCATATACTACCTAAAACTTAAAAATCAATCTTCACAAAGTATTTTACTAATACTTTTTTTTTGTTTCTTAAACTTTCGTAGATAGTTGACTGTAATGTAACTGTAAGTAACTAATATTGCATGAAATGAAATGATTTATTTGCAACATAGACAAATATACAGTACAGGATTAAAAGTACACAAGTAAATACAAAGTTTATGTTACAATGGAGTCTGACTCAGCACTATGTTGTGTTTGCATGAGACAATTGAGACAATAATAAACAGGAGTCGTGAGCAAATATATTCTGCGTTCAAATTATTAAAAAACTTTTTTACATATTGCTTAGGTAAGTACAGTTTTGTTCAGCAAAAATTGATTTTTTTCTATTATTTCAGCATTCAGTAGCCTCCAATGCCATTGACCGATCATTTTGTATAAAAAAGCAACAGAAACCGATACATGTCATGTAGGCTTTATCTAGGCGCCACAGCGTCGCTCGCCTGATTATACTCAGCCTCGCCTCGCTCGACAATTAACTACGCACTTGCCCTACTGCGTACACTGTGGCGTAGCTGGGTCACTTGTTGCTAGGTATGTATATTTTTTCTAGAGTCAGGAGGAGGTGAGATCCCCCGCCTTCTGATCGTAAGGTCGTGGGTTCAATCCCGGTCCTGTACCAATGAGTTTTTCTGCCGAAAAAAATATGTGCACTATGCCAGTACTGTCAAACGGTGAAGGAAAACATCGTGAAGAAACCGGCATGTCGTAGCACCTAAAAAGTTCGAAAACATGTGTCAAGTGCACGAAAGAAGCCTCTCAGAGGCGTACTTATAATCCTTTCACCACACTGGTTCGAAAGAACTGGTGACATGACAAGAAGTAGAAGAGTTACACCTCACTTATAAAGGTCAAAGATTTTAAATTGCATCCCAATACTATGCGGGAGTTGAACGAAGCAAAGAGTACTTTTATATACTGGGAATTTCAAGTTCAAATTCAAATTCAAATCAAATGCTCTTCCGTACTAACTATGTAACAATCTATGGACTGTTCGCGACTGCGCACTTCGCACTGTGACGATTTCGTGACGTGACGGTCGTAACGATAAAATGGAACGAAATTTTTCATCCAGCCCCAGCCTCTTTTTCTTCGATACCGTCCGAAAAGGAACTCCATTCCAATAATAAGTAGAATCAAGATTTCAGCTGAAGAAAATACAAGGTTCTAAGAATCGTTATAATTCTGAAAACCCTTCCAAAGTATAACATGACTCCTACGCTTAATATTGTCAAAAGTAAGACGTATTTCCTAAAACAATACGATTTTCGCCCAATTTACTGCGAGGGCGAATGTATAATTTGCAAATTTTTCTATTAAGTCATGACCGTTACATGTTAGCCGTAAAGTTATTATTTTACGAGTACCTACCTACCTATGTATGCCAGCATAAAAAGTTATCATACAAAGCTAGTAAATTAGTAATGAAATGGTAAACTAAACAAAAGTTACCTAATCTTGTAGAATACTGGCAATTTAAAGTGTTGATACCGTGCGAGCGAAGCGGAATTTCAAAAAAATGTGATAAGACCAACTTTACAATAGAAAAGCAAAGCTTAGCCGGACGCGGGCGTAAACTAGATATATTTTCAGCTTACGAACGTAATATCGTGGTGAGTGTATTCTAGAAAAGCGAAGCCAAATGGCGCCAGGCGCCAATCAACACCCACACTTCTCACCCTATACTCAGCCAGAATTATATGCCTTGGCGTACTGAATCATGCCGTAATGATGAGGTTTATTTTACAGGAATAAGTGTAAACATGGTTTATGTATTGAAGTTGTTTTGCGGGAACGATTCCGTTCCGATGTTTATCGCAATATTGTCTAAGTTGGTGGCCTTGGTGGACAATTCAGGTGTAGGTTTAGGCCGCTTGAAAGCTTTTGTCATGGCTTAACGACATTTTTGTCGGGGTTAACTATTAACGCGCTCTGGTGAAGTTTTCTGCTGCTGTCTTGGGCCGCCTGAAAACTTCAGTCATGGCTTGACGCCATTTGTGCTGGAACTGACAATTAGATACATAAACTTTTGACCTGGCTCTTCTCCAAAATGTCACACTAACTTCAATATTAACCCAGAAAACATAAAGTTAACAGAAGTTAACCGATGTAAACACGAAACCTACTGAGCCATAATAAATGGTTGTCAATAAAAAGACATTAATAAATCCATTATCGTGCCAAAGCTCAGCGGGGGGTGTTAATAAAAAATAAATGGTTATTAAGCTCTGTCCAAACCATCGCAGAAACCCAAATGAAAATAAAACTTCAGACGGTATCTTTCTTCTGATAGTCCTTAAGGTTCATTTTACACTACACATAATATCTACAATTCATTTCACACCGAAATAATGTGATGCGAATATGTTTATTATTCAATAGTGACCTGGATCAGTTGAGCTATCTAAAGATCATTAAAATACATCACACAATATAAATGATACATAATATTTTAGTAGTAACTTACCTAAGTAGTTTTTTAAACTTTCATGGAAAAAGTTCTGAATTAGTTCTAATTCTGATTTTCAAAAATTACCGATTACTTATTAATTTTCCCTTTTCAAGGAAGCTCAATGTAGTCGGGTTTAAGAGTTTTACATATTAAAAAAAAATTATATAAAACCTTCAATTATAATTGACTAAACATTTAATGGGTTTATTGCTTGTCTGACTGACCTTTTCAATACTTACTTAAATATTTTGTATTTTTATTGCCCCATAACATTTGGCCTAAAATGATACCATAATAGGTGTCAATAAATTTAAAGTATGCTGGACTCGATCATATTAGTTCCTTATTATCTTTGACGACCTCTGTGGCGTAGTGGGCGAAAGTCCGCCTGCGACGCAGAAGGTTGCGGGTTCGATCCCCGCCGCGGGACAAATGTTTGTATGACCTACAAATATTTGTCTCGGGTCTGGGTGTTTCTATGTATAATATTTACAAACAAAAATTATATAAGTATTCTATCTATCTATTATCTGGTTCCCATAGTACAAGCTTTGCTTAGTTTGGGGCTAGATGATGCTGTGTGAAAATGTCCAGCATTATTATTATTATCCAGCATTATTATAACTTAGTAATAATAAATAATAAACGTAGAGATTCGACGCCGCACTAAGGTCGAGGATGTAGGTATACGGATAGCGAGGCTTAAGTGGAGATGGGCGGGGCACTTGGCCAGACGGAACGACAACCGATGGACCAAGGCGGTTACCGAGTGGTGGCCAAGAGATATGCGGCGGCCTCGAGGCAGACCACCTGCCCGATGGTCAGACGACATTGTGGGGGCGGCGGGAGAACAGTGGACCGCCAGGAGTGGCGTGAAAGAGAAGAGGCCTATACCCAACAGTGGGTGCTACCGGCTGAAAAGAGAGAATAATAAATAACAAAAATAAAAATGTACTACCAGTAGAATACTTCTAAATGTGTATTGTAATTATAATTTGGCTTGCAAGTTTAGTATAAAACCTACTATTACTTATTTTAGGTATAAATAAATAGGATCGGCAATTTAAAAAATAAAATAGTTTATTTACAGAAACTAATCTACTATATATTTACAAAATACAACAGGACTAGTCAAGCTATCTAAGGATCGTTAAAAATGATCTATGGATAGCTCAACTGATCCAGGTATCAAAAGTATGTCTTGTAGTTGTAAAATACAAGTTTTGTAGTTAGTTTTGGTGTGAACAGGGTAACACATGTTTGGAATGTATTTATGTAATGAAGTGTAAGTGTCACATTGCTAATCCCTCTCGCCCAGGGGCTCTGAGCAATTACAACTTAATCCTAACTAGACGTATCTCCACCAATCTCGAAGGAAAGGATAAAGCCTACTCACCTACTCGTCTCACCTACTAATAATAATCTGAAAGTTTGTGAGTATATGTGGTTCAATCACGCCTTAACCTGAAGGTCGGATTTAGATAATACTTTGAATGTAGCCTCTATATTAATTTAACTTTTAGTCACGCATATAATTTCCACACAGAATCAGTCAATTTTTGTATATGACAGAGCGTACGGCCATATTTTAAGATTAAATGATAATTTTGTAGGTTCAATGTAAGTTGGTGTAACTAATCCCCTAAGTCCCCACTTAACAGAGCAAGCAAACCCACTACAAGTTTAAGTGAACTTAAATCGAGATGGACCCTGACCGCTGGAACAAACTTAAATCATAACTTGATCTTAGTTTGTACTTTAGACCCCGAAGTGTGTACTTGAACTTTAGAAATATTTATACCTATTATATTTAAGTATTTTCAACCGACTTCAAAAAAGGAGGAGGTTCTCAAGTCGTCTGTATGTTTTTTTTTTTTTTGTATCTTGTTACGCGATTGTTTCGCCATTTGTTGACCGATTTGCAAAATTCTTTTTATGTTTGAAAGGATATACTCCAGAGGTGGTCCCATATAAATTTTATTCCTGAGGGATTGATAGTTTCCCCGTAAAACTCTAAACACCTTCCCTCCATGTCACAAATAGAAATCGAATCGACAGCTTGACGCCCTGAGTCACACCGCGTTTCGAGTCAAACATTGAAGTCGGTTTTCTTTTTAGTATTAAAACGTAATTATGTAGAACTATTTTGTGACAGACTGGCTCTTAATTTTTTTTACATGTTCATACGTTACCGAAGTCATCGATCTATCGATTGTCGGTTCAATATTTCGTCAGTTTCTTTCTCGATTTATCAGCATTACCATATTTACCTATATTAAACAAATTGATTGAGATTCAGTAAAATAAAAACGTGAATTGCAGTAATTCGTACCTAGCATGTCTGTTGCAAGCTTACGAAGCAAACAGAAATTTATTAAGATTCAACATCTTACTACGATAGCTAAGTTCCTACCAATTCGTGTTTTAAAATCTTTTTCAACCGACTTCAAAAAAGGAGGAGGTTCTCAATGCGTATGTATGTTTTTTTTTTTTTTGTATCTTGTTACGCGATTGTTCCGCCATTTGTTGACCGATTTGCAAAATTATTTTTATGTTTGAAAGGTGTGGTCTCCAGAGGTGGTCCCATATAAATTTTATTCCTGAGGGATTGATAGTTTCCCCGTAAAACTCTAAACACCTTCCCTTCTAGCCATGTCACAAATAGAAATCGAATCGACAGCTTGACGCCCTGAGTCACACCGCGTTTCGAGTCAAACATTGAAGTCGGTTTTCTTTTTAGTATAAAAACGTAATTATTTACACCCAACAGTCACATGTATATTTTCCGACCTCACTTTAGGGTTTCCCGTATGTACTGATCAGAAACTAGGACTATCATGGTACCTACGTTAAAGCAGAACATGAAAACATTTGTTCCGCTGCGAGAATTAAACTAGCACCTCACGTAGCAGAAAGCTTCGCCACGAAACCGAGGTCTTCAAATTACTGTTACAAGGAATGCCAATTATTGGCTTATTAATTAGAATTTCAACACTATGTTTATCAGCTACAAGGTATCATATTCGGCGTCACAGAATATCTAATAATGTATGAAATGAACACTTCTCGCACCGCACCAATGAAGAATCTACCCTTGAATTGAGTTTTAAATTGCTTTATTTTGAACGAAAAGCGCGATATACAAATTTTATTGTGCCGTGTGCCTAAATTACAGTGTGTTGGTTGACTGATTTTTCGATGCCGGCGCTTTTTGACAAGTTTTCGTAGTAGCAGTAGTATTAAAGGTGCATTTACACGATGCAATTTCAACCCGTACGATATCGTATCGCATGGAAATTTTCCACGTGTACGCTCATCGTATGCGATTTATCATAGATAGCGCGACGCTCGTCGGCACGTTCAATGGGCGGGGCTTAGCAAATCGTACGAAAAATTGCATCGTGTAAATTCACCTTTAACCCTACCCTAAAAAATTACGTAATCAAAACTCTTGCTGGCTGCTTATTATAAAAACGTAAAACCTTAGTTGAACCCCATGTTGACACATGTCAAAACAAAACTGTTACCACAAAAAAGCGTTCTATGTACGAGTATTTAAATATCGTTTTTCTAGGGACAGTTTTTAGTTAGACTTGGTCTAAACTCGGCTCATTTTCTTGTAATAAGCCCCAAGGTGTATAAGTACTTACATGTAGAGTACCTACATTGTTTTATAGCATTATATTCGAGCGACGAGTAAATTGGCAATTGTATCGCCTTTGTATAAAGTTTGTAGTGTCCGGGGTGTGTTGGCGTGTCGAATTCACGAGAGGCGAGTGGCTTGCCTTGGCTGCTCTACTTTCGTGTTACGATCAAATATAGCGTTATGTAGGTACTGAGCATAAATAGAGTTGTAGGTTACAAACGTGTGAGTACTATTAATTTGTTTGCCGTGTTGAAATATAACTTTCGTGTTATATTTAAAGAATGGTTCAACAAAAGTTATTTTTCACTTACCCTTACTCATAATTCTCTGTCAGCCGTCATCTCAACATTCAATATAGGCTAAGATTGTTCCCCTTATCGTCTTTTACGGTTTTTTTTTAATTGCAAATAAGTATCCAAACTTAGATTAAACTCATAAATAAGATCTATTTTTAAACTGGGCGTCATGTATAGGTACATAAATTATGGCAAAAGTAACTCAAATGTGGAGTTTGTTCAATTTTGTCCCGAAATGCGCAATTCCCTTGAAGCTGCTTTCACGAAACCTTACCACAAATAGATGATGATTAGTTGCGTAAGTATACAGGGTGTAAAAAGACGTCTACCGAAGCCAAAAGGGGTAGGTACAGCATCCCAAAACACAACCAAATCCAAAAGGATTTTCCGAAAAAATCATTATATCCGGAGAAAACAGCTTTTGAAGATCACTGTTTGCGTATGTACTGGGCGCGTTTTTATACGTAGATTGCTGGATTTTGAGTTTTAATTGTTTTTTTCTTTTATAAATGAAATGATTAGGTAGGTATGGTCTTATTATGTTATACTAGTAGCAGAAAAACTAGAAAATAAAATAAAATGACGTAGCTAAGTCAAAAAAAATTTTGAGTTTTTTTTCGATAAATATGTTCAGAATCATGGTCTGATTGCAATCCCTCAGTTTTCGGTAGCAGTCTTTTTACACCCTGTATAAAAAACTAGGAAATTATTTTATGCAGAAATTCTACTGAATCAAGTAAATTACTTTTTATAGAAACTGATTCATTCAAAGGATATAATTATCCTAGAATACCCATTGACAAGCTAATATTTCTAGAGATTCATGACTATTCAGTATTTTTATTTCAGGGAAACTTACTTAAAGTGATTTGTTTTCTTTATTTATACGTAAAATTTAAACAGGCTCTCGGCTATGTATAACCAATATCAATAACCATTTAGATATTAGGTTTAGTGATAGCATCGCCTTCTAAAAGAGCATTTTCACGGAAGAAATGCGTAATCTTCTTATCGTGTCACCAGTTCTTTCGAACCAGTGTGGTGAAAGGACTACGAGTATAAGTGCGCCTCAAAGATGCTCCTTTCGTGCACTTGACACATGTTTTCGAACTTGTTAGGTTCTACGACATGCCGGTTTCCACACGATGTTTTCCTTCACCGTGTGAGAGTATTGAGTTTGAGAGCTATTTTATAATTGTGTTATGATAAGTGCGACCCTCGCTCGGCCGCTATAAACTAAACGCAGATAAACTAAGCCAAACAGCAGCCTTATTGTCTAATTCGCTGGGAATGAGCATGGGCTTCATTTTTGACGTTTGAAACCTAATCTGGACTTCGATAGTCATTTTCGTATTGTCTAACTAGCTGACACATGGAACCCCATTACCAGCGAAATTCAAACCCAGTGAATGAATGATACGACTGATTTTGGTATTGCGTAAGGCCGAAATGAATATCAGTAGCCAATTCAAGCCCATGTGAAACGTCAGATGAAGCAGGGAGCTCATTCGTGCCCTGTTTCAAATCCGGAATATTGTGTTTGTACTTTAGCAAATATAATACAATAAAAAATGTGTTTAAAAGATAAGAAGTAGGTAAGTACATAATAATCTCAGAAGTAAGTAATAATTATCTGAACACCCATACTTGAGTGGATACATTTAAAATACAAAACATTCTCTGAATCAAATTTCACCTTCCCAATGAGAAAAGAGTCATGCCTCAAAATATTTTTTCACCTAATTATGTAGGTACAGTTCGCCCAACGGATCTAGGCATTCGTTAAGTTAGCCGTTTGTCTGCACAGTGACCGCTTTTTCACACATAATTAGGTTCTGCGAAGACAAACGGCTAACTTCACGAATGCCTATCTATTGGAAGAACTGTAGGTACATTATTATGTCTATTATTATACATATGTGTATATTGGGAGCATAATAAACTAGTTCTGTAAGTAGGTAATAATGTTGATTTGAAGGCGTTAGGTACCTACTTCCTTACACACTACTCAACCGTTTAAATTATGTGATTCAGGGTACGCAAAGGACGTGAATGATGACGCCCATCCTAAATGCTGACCCAAACTCGCCAGAAGATCAAAGAAGACAAAATAAGAAATGCTTGTGTTGTACACCACAATCTCGTCTACGACGCGCGCATCTCCGTCGATGAGGAGGAGATGCGACCGTGCGCATTAACCCCCAACTATACAGCAACCCTGTAAAGGTGTACCTACAGCGGGAAGATTCATCTACATTGTGCAATAAAAATGTATAAAAGCAAACTAATATTTTTTTACTTTACTATAACGATTGACGACCTCTGTGGCGCAGTGGGCGAAAGTCCGCCTGCGACGCAGAAGGTTGCGGGTTCGATCCCCGCCGCGGGACAAATGTTTGTATGACCTACAGAAATTTGTCTCGGGTCTGGGTGTATAATATGTATGTATTTACAAACAAAAAGTATATAAGTAGTTTATCAGTCATTCTAGTACGCATAAATAACACAAGCTCTGCTTACTTTGGGGCTAGATGATGCTGTGTGAAAAGTCCAGCATTATTTTTTTATTTTATTTATTGATTTATTTTATAAGTAATTATTTATAATTCATTACTTATTCAGGTAAGCATGTGTTTTAAGACCTAATACCTACATAATTAGGAATCGTCATTATGACATACATATTTTTATAAATTATGTTAAAGTTATAGTTTGATTATTTATGTATTATAAAATTATGAATTAAGTACCTACAAGCATTAGTCTAACTAAAAAATTTTAAGATAGATAATTCTTTATTGTTACACCATATAAATACATAATAAAAAACGAAAAGAAAGAAAGAAGTCTAATTATAGTAGCACAATGGGCGGCCTTATCACTCAGAGTGATCTCTTCCAGGCAGGTTAAGTATAACTAAGAAACATTATGAGACCCTAATATTATTGTTATTGTTGTATAAGTTGTTATATTTAGGAGAAACTTGTTATGGGATGTGAATTCATGAAGAAAGTTCTTCTTTAATCCGCGCTACAGAGCGCAGTATTGCAGCTGCAGGTGGCAGCCATTGCCTGTAGCGATCTCCAGCCAGACTCTTCATTCGCTAGGTGCCATTCCTTGATCTGCAGCCCACCGAGGCACATTTGCAGCATGTGGTCTATCTGTAACAATTTACATAAATAAAGCTTTGGAGGAGGCGCTGTCAAGTAGTGGACACTATTTATTACTTGATTTGATAATCTTGCTAAAGATAAAATACATGGTGTGAGTTACATGGCCCTCCGACACTTCCTCACAGTTCATGACCATCCATATAAGCGTTAAAATTAGATGTTTACTTAGCATTAGTATATGGTCTGGGGCATTAGTGACAAACATTCAAATTTACAATTAAAAAGTACTTACATCTCTCCACTTGGCACACCTTCGAGTGGCGCCAGCCTCAACTGAATTGAGAGTTGTAACCAACTCCTCCCAAAGCTGTACAGCTTTATGTTTCATCAGTGGGCCGCTATTAGCCAGGCGACCCACGGCAAAACTCCTGTTTTGTTTCATAAAGGACACTAAGATCTCTAACTGCCGTAAACAACTTTTTTGCGGGCATTCTGAAATTGCCCTATGAATTGACTAACATTATTATCACACTGTTGTGTAGCAACACACTTGATAACTTTTGTAACATATACAATCGATACCAAGTAACTTGTTAGTCTAATACTTTGTTGTAAATTACAAATATTTCGGCAAAATAATATCTAAACAATCACGTTTCAGTTTCACCGCGAATTTTTGACAACTCCAAGAAAATGACATCAGTGAGACAGTAACAAAGAAAAGTTTGTTTCGTTACTGTACCAAAAAGGTACCATGCTAAATCTATGATTTTTGTAGTAAACTTATTGTTAAAAAACGTGATTTTATTGCAAATAATGACGAAAATAATGGACACACTGTGTTTTTACAGTTCAATAAATATAAATACTATTTTTGCAACCAGTAAATAACTGAATCGCAAATATTACTCGTGTTTACTAATCGTAGTCCTACTTGCAATAACGAAACATATGACAGATCGAAAACCTAGAAATTGGATTCACATGAATCATTCATTCCGAAACCGATTCCCAGTAGAATAGCTTAGACAATACCGAAAACATTCTGACTGAGATGAGAAATTGTAATGGGTTTGAATTTCACTGGGCTTGGGTTTCAATTAGACAATAGGGCTGCTGGACATAGCGAATTCAGGAGAAATTTAAATAATAATTAGTGATGGGCCGAATGTGGTTTTAACCGAATACGAACTTCGGCCGAACATTCGGTTAAAATGAAAAGTTCGGCCGAACTTCGGCCGAAGTTCGGTAGGTACCTAGTTTCAATGTATTTTCTCGAAAGAAATACGTCAAATCTTGTTTACGCGATCGTTGAAGTTTTCTAAAGTAGATGTAGTGTGGTGCTTGTACTGCTTTTCGCTGTGTGACAAATATGGATGATTGGGTTGTCGTTACAACTACTTTTTTCAATTCTACGACTGTTCTGAAGGTACGTGTACGTACCTCCGACGCATTTCACTATTTTAATTGGCATAAATCGATAACACACACGTTTAACACTGTAAAACCTTCCGATTTAACGTTTTATAGTGTTAACTGTGTGTGTGACTTTAGTTGATCGAGTGAGCGAAGCGTCTCAGTTTCGAGATTGGCCAAAAAAATTCTTTTGTCTGTCATTCAGGTCGCATTTTTTAACCAATTTTGATGTAAAGAACGTCGGTCGTCTTCATACAAACTGTGACTTGGCTCAAAAAATTAACGATTCCAGAGTTGATCTACCTACAGCCTGATTTCTTGCTTACGAAGCCACTTGCCGTATGCAATTCGTAATTTCTTATTATCAAGCCGAAAAATAATAATGACTATTTATTTACCCCTAAAATGTACTGAATTGGTATATTTTTTATCTATGGAAAATTTGAGGTCCGATCTTGCCGTCCTTCTTTGAACATAAGTTCCGTAAGTAGTATAGTAAGATTTATATTTATTTTTGTCGATCGTGATGTATCGAATGACGGTATCGAAGAAAAACAAGCTGGAGCTGCAAGAAAAATGTCGTTCCATTTTACCGTCACGACCGCCACGTCACGAAATCGTTGCAGTGCAAAGCGCGCAACCGCGAACAGTCCATAGATTGTTACATTGTTAGTACGGAAGTGTGTTTGATTTAAATTTGAAGTTTTCAGTATAGAAAAGTACTCTTTGCTTCGTGTACCACGGCACTCACGTACTTTTGATTACTATATTTTGTAGTACCGAACTTCGACAGTTTGAACCGAATTTCGGCCGAATGCCGAACTTCGGTTCAAGCTGCCGAAGTTCGGTTTAACCGAATGTGAAACGAACTTCGGCCCATCCCTAATAATAATGTATGTTAAAAACGTGTAACATACTTTTGTTTTATTTACCATGTTGTTATCTCATGGTACATTTTTTAAACCTGTTTTACTTTATGACAGACAATTACTATGCTGGTGATAAATTAACTATCAGTAATTTAATGAATTTCAACGTTAGCACGAGTAGGAAACCATTCATAATGTTTTAGTATAAACGAAAAATCGATTGGTTTAACGGGATTCGAACGCACGACGTTTAGTGACATGTTCATAAACAATTACTCGTAGAGATTAAAATATTTTTTTTTCTTGTACAAACATTGTAGTAAGTACCTACCTACTAAAAAATATACTTTTACAAAAACTAACGGTGCCAAAACATCCAATACTATTTTTTTATGAATTTTTGTCACTGACAGTACCAAGAAGCTGATTGATTGAGCCTCAGTTATTATTGTCATTCAGCCGAGATTGTAATCTGACGTGATAAATGGAGATCCGTTTTCAGTGCGCGACATTTAGTTGTGCACTTTTAAAAACATTCATGATTTAGTGACCAACACTGGTGCCGGAGATTTTAGGCTACCACAAAATACCACGGAATAATTTCAACCGATACGATATCGTATCGCACTGCATTTTTTACATGTAAACAGTCATCGGCTGTTAGTAGTCATAATAAGTGCGCTCGGACCACTAAATGGCTCAGCAAGATGAGCCAAAAATAGCATCGTGTAAATTATCTTGACGTGCCCTCTAGCGGTCACCCATCCACTTACTAAACTTCGACGACATAAACAAGAACGACTGCCGAGCTAATGAATTGATAGTTTTTCACGAACTTAACAGCCAAAAGTCTACATGCCATGAATATGCCGCATACTGTACACTACACATACGCAATAACAGATAAACTAATATAATTATTTTATTGAACAATGATTTCCAATTAGCTCGCGTTAATTGAGATAATCTAGTACTTAGTTGCACATCTACTGCCATGATTGATTGCATTTCCTTAGTATTCGATGGCGTGGGAAATCTCGTCTAGTGATAATTTTATTATTGTTATTGATATTTCACGGGTGTATAAGTGTTAATACACGGTGTACGAGTGTTGACGACCTCTGAGGCGCAGTGGGTGAAAGCCCGCTTGGCACGCAGAAAGTTTCGGGTTTGATCCCCGCCGCGGGATAAATGTTTATATTTTTATAGCAAATACCTATTTATTTTGGGTGTTTCTATGTATAATATTATTATCTGGGATAATATGTATGTATTTACAAACAAAAAGTATACTCGTAAAAGGCGTAATTCTGTTTAACCTGTAAACAAATGAAAGCTTCAGGTACACTTAAAAAAAGCTTTACATATTCCATTTTACGCTTGGAGCGCTCGAGCGTGCATTTCCCAAGATTAGTTTTCACTGTTAATATGCTTACAGATTCAAGGTTTTCAGAGTTATATGAATTGTTTTGTATCCACCTGTGGCCTACACGTGTAGTACTAAAACGTGGTAGGTGCCTTACAAAAACATAACTCTTCTTGGGAGTCGGGTAAAAAGTTAAAAACACAGTCGTATTTTTTCTTTATGCGACCACAGAGTCACACTGTATTGGGGATACAGTGGTGAACGGTAAACATTATCTACACTAATATTAAAGAAGAAGATTTGTTTGTTTGATTGAATAGGCTCCAATACTACTGGACCGATTTGAAAAATTCTATCACCATTAGAATCCTACATTGTCTAGGCTATATATTTTATCCCGGGAAAGTGAAGTTTTCCCGAGGGACCGCGGGTAACACCGCGACGGATAGCTAGTCTCAGATATTTATATATTTAAGATCCTATGAAATTATATAAGTGGGTAGTCAGAGCACGTCCAAATACACACATTCCCACATTTTGCCGAAGTAAGTATTGCATACGTGATAGATCCCATCACAGCCTATTAAGAATAACTGTTTCTCCTCGTCCTCACGATGTTTTCCTTCATCTTTTTCTAAACGAAAGTTTATTGATTGACGGCCCTGGCACGGCCAGGGTCTGAACCCAAGAGCTTTAGATTGAAAGTCGAAGCTCTACCTCATTCAACCAACACGGCTCTCACGAACACGATACATACATAAATATGTGTATTCAGATTATCAGTCGTACTGGAAGGCAAAAGTATATTTTGCCTTCCAGTACGCATTGAAGATTTGAAGAATTTTTTTTTCATCAGTCAATAATTTTAACTCAGCTTTTACGTTGAAAATAGCTGTCAAAATTACCTGCAAAGTAAATCCGTACAGAACCCAATTTATTAAAGTCCTGTTGAGGTATCCCGCGGGACCCTGCTCCAATTGTACCGAGATTTGCATACATTTTACATTTATATGTTGGACTAATGGTATGTTCGTTCCGTTTAGTTATATATCGAGAGTACTGAAAGTCGAGTGGCCCCGCCTTCCGATCCTAAGGACGTGGGTTCAAATCCGGTCGTGCATCAATGAGTTTTTTCTGCTGAACTAAGCTAGTACGGCGAAATTTCTATCCAAAAAAGGATGAGATTTCGAACGTCGATTGTAAAAATAAAATATTACGTACAGTCAGCAATGAAAGTCGATTAACAGTTGGACTTTTTAAAATGGCTTTTGTTTTCGAAAACAAAAAAATAACTTTCTTGTGACATTATTATGAACCAAAACATTATCTTCAAATATTAGTAAAAATGTTGGTCATGATAATTTCGGAAATATTTAGATTTGTGAAACAAAATGTTAATCGATTTTCGTTGCTGACTGTACCTTCCTTCTTGTCTATCGTGAGTCGACTCAGTGTTTTTAATGTAATTGAATTTACTATATTTTCAATCAATCTCATGGTTAGGGTTCGACTCTCCGTGTGTCCGTAGAGTAATCATCTCTGCTACTGGGATGTTTTTCAATCAACTGTGATGTAGTGATGGGGTAATATCGATAAATATCGATGAGTTTGTGTTTGTGTGTTTGAAAAAGTTATATTAGCATTAGAGCGATATAGCTGGCTGAATATACACATTACGCAAATGGGGAAAAAAGTAGGTAGGTATGTAGGCCATGAAACATGACATCGATGGACTAGTTCTCTCAGTTGGTAGAGAAATGTTCACGATAAAGCTGCAAGTTCAGATTTCAGGATATTTGGGATAGAGTTTAAAATGCTTATCCAATAAATAGGTTGATGAGAATGCTCTAACATAAAATAAAAATGTTCTCACATAAAAAGAAGATACCATTTAGTTCCAAAGAGAATAACAGATGGCGCTGTTAAAACTAACCAAACTAGAGGAAATGGGCTTAGTGTAATTTGCACTAACTCAAAATTATCTCGACTGTAATTACACATTGCCCGCTGGAAGCGAGTTCTTGTATTAATTTAATTATTCTAGAGCATTTAGCTGTTGAATACTCTGGTTATCTTGGTTGTTTGTGAATAAAGGTTAACAGGATTAACGATTATTTGTAGTAAAGCTCAGAATTACAGCACATAATTAAAATATTATTTTCAATAACTTCCTACCTTACCTACGGGAAACTACTAAGTACTATTATATTAACTACGGGAAATGGGAAAGTATGCATACTGTGAGGAAGTTTGTTACATTTTACGCAAAAAGATTTGCATGAAAGGCACAGAAATACATTGAAATAGGTTATTTTTATACTTACCGCAAAAGTGACGCGAAGGATTCTCAAAGGACCGTAGGTAACACGGCAAAGCACAGCTAGTTTATATTTAGCAATAGTTTGAAAATCTGCAAACAGCAAACTAAATCGATCGATGTAGGTATGTGTAACGTGACATCTAGATTCCTATATCGATATAGTTAGTAGTATCGATAGAAATCAGCACGTCCTTATCTTTCAGGCCGCTATTAAGGCCCGTATAGCCGGTCGGTGAACTCCCAGCCTACGCCAAAACACGTGGAAGAGGCTCTAAGTTAACACTTGTGTTCATGATCTTTTCAATTTCAGATAACCCCTATAAAACATTGTCTGGAAGAGAGCTCTTAGCAATAAGTTCGCCTTTTGTATTTGTTTAATTAAACTATCTCTATTATTTTGACGTTGTGTCTATTTTTCTTGTATGCAATAAAGTGTTCATTAATTCTTGTAGACTATGCATCTAAATAACTTTACTGGAACCGCTAAGTAAAGGAACCGGTTCCAAAAACACAGAAAATAATCCAGGTAGTCATTTTCTTCCCTCATAAAAGTATTTTTTTAATATTTTGGTGTTTAATAGTAGTGTAAAAAGCTTCTTGTCGTTGAGACCAGTTGTTTTGGAACCAGTAGTCTAGTGTGGCCAAAGGATCGTAACGAGCTGGGTTGTGTCTACGCAAATTTAAGCTCCACTTGTCGCCATTGTGGGGTACAAAAAGTAGACATCGCAGCGGGGTTTCGTCTGCCCCCGGCGGGACTATTGAAACAGGCTCTATTGACATCGAACCTCTAAATCTTTCGCAATATTGTAGTTATTAAGTTTATATTAACTAGCTTAAGAAATATTTAAGGCTCAGGCCTAAAGAGGCTTCTAGGCTCGAGGCACAAGGTAATAATGATCTCATCTTTCATGAAACGTGAAAACTCTTCTGCAAAACGCGGGCATGTGCTAAATGTAAAACATGTATTATCATAAATGTATATTCCCAAGATATACACTCTCATAGATCACTCAAGTAAGACAAAATGGGTAGTCAAAGACTTTATACAAATATGTATATATTTGAGGCTGAGATTTTACAGTACTGCGCTGGTGGGCATAAGTCTCTCAGTCATTTGTTTGTGCCATCCAAAACGATTTCACAACGAGTGCAGAGTGCGGTAGCGTCTTGAATCCCCTAACATTTATATAATTTTGTATGATTTGATTACCTTCCTTGAAGTGTCAACTTCAAGTGATCACGCTTCAAATGATCCTGAATTTTCTATTGGGCCTTGGTGATACAGCTGTAATTCTGTTTCATCAATTCCTTGTAACAGTTGTAATGTAACACAGCAGGACTCGTTTGCACTCGACGTGATCATCCAACCGTCGGAGTATTAACAATGACCGTCAGACTCGTCAACATGGCTGCGTGCATTCAGTCCACAACGGGGATGCTAAATAAATGTAATGCGTCAAGTTATTTTTAGTAACTTTATTTACGGTATCTACATAAGAATAGAATTGTCAGTGAAGGCTTTTCACGGAGAATTATTCTATTCTACAATGTACACAGATTGCCTCCAGAATGCAGTTCAGTTCTGGGTACTAACTTACATGCCAAAGATAGGATGTTGCTTCAGGAGGAAGATCTACTAGGTAGTAACGAGTTGTCTATTATGTTTTACCTACTTATGAAAATGTAATCACCCATCTCAAATTTTTGAAGTGAAAAAATATTTAGCACTTAGAAAAGGTCACGTGCGAGTCACGTGACTGCTCACCGACACCTACCAATAGCGCCACCTAGTTCACTACTCAGTAAACTTTTACGGCAGTATTTTTCATTTAAAAGCTAATTTTGTAACTAAACGGCAATACGGTAATAAAACTGCATACAATATTTTTGTTTAAGTTTTCAATTCTCTCGGCACTTCCGGTGCCACTGTTTTTTAGTAATATTATGTTAAAATTATCTGTAGCTCAACGGATATTTTATGTCTAACAAAAACACAATCTTATAACAAAGGATTCTTTTCCCAAAGCTTTCCAGCTCGCCGCAGAGCAGGGGAGGCAATTATGGCCATGTTTATTTTCAAAGCACGTGTCGGTAATAAAATCACTGCGACACGGTCAAATCGCTCACTCCGACAGTTACATAGGTTGATATCGTGATTCGAAGTTTCTCATAAAACATGATCTTTGTCGTTTAATTTCATCATCACCCTGTCTTGCCCTGACTAGACCTTTCAATAGAAAAATGATAGCTAATAAAATATTTTTTGTTGCACGTATGTAAAAAAATCACTCCCACCTCTGTGTTGACATTTTGAAATGTCAAGCTGTCAATAAATTAGCCAGTCTTAAAATTGTTAGTAATAATGTGTTTTCTTCTCGCAATAAAACAGGTAATTTATGAAGTGTTGACGGAGTACAGAAATCTCGTGTACATATTTGGCATTTTAAGTCCAGTTTAGGCTTTAACATGTTTACTTCATGGCTTACACAAAATCAATTTATTTAGCAGATGATGTAGTTACTTATTAATAAGCTTTCTACGTTAAATAATCTTCTGAAATTCCTCATTTCATTAGATAATAATTATGTCATAAAATTTTTGAAAAAAAAATTGAACCGACTTCACAGAACACAAACAGATGAACCTTCTACACACTAAAAAGAGAAAAATAAAATTATAATTTGAAGTCGGTGCCAACTATTCATTAACATCTAAGAAATTCAAAAGAACTTGGGTGCAAAATTGTATCCTACGTACCTAATCGTATTCACTTGGCACCGACTTCAAATTATAATTTTATTTGTCTCTTTTTAGTGTGTAGAAGGTTCATCTGTTTGTGTTCTGTGAAGTCGGTTAAATTTTTTTTCAAATTTTTTTATTTTTCACTTTTTAGTGTAATTAAATAAATACTGTGTAAATAAAAGTGTGAGTGTAAATAATATAGTAAGTTACATTAAGACCCTGCTTATCGTAGCTTAAGTAGGAAAGGATAAGAAAAGTCATGGGCAGGCCTACTAAAGGACACACCGGAGTTCAGCAAGGGGGAAAACTATCAATCCCTCAGGAAAAAAAATATTTTGGACCACCTCGGGTGTAATATACCCTTTCAATCTATTTAATGTTTGACTCAGATTGTGAGTCAGGGTGTGTTGTGTAGTGAGAATGAGGTTTTTTGAATGTTACGGGAAAACTGTCAATCCCTCAGGAAAAAAATTATATGGCGCCACCTCGAGAGTATACCTCTTTCTAACAAAAAAAAATTTTGGAAATCGGTCCACAATTTTCTTAAAGATCAGTGATTGTTTTAGTTTTACGGGAAAACTATCAATCCCTCAGGAATTAAATTTATATGGGACCACCTCGAGAGTATGCCCTTTCTAACAAAAAAATAATTTTGGAAATCGGTCCACAATTGATGGAAATATCGCTGTACATACATAAAAAAAAAATAAAAAACATACATACAGCCGAACATAGAACCTCCTTCTTTTTTCGAAGTCGGTTAATAAAATGCCAGGTGAATTTGAATTTTACACGACTTTACTATCATTGTGAATCTGAAAATTAGTAGTGTGTCGTAAATAACAACGATATGATAGCCGCGATCTAATTTGCTCTGTGTCGCCATCTATTCTATTACGTCCCGTCAACAAAAAAGTGTCACGTGGTCCCATCAGTGTCCATCAGGCAATGTGTCCTGTCTTCACATGCCCCGCCATGTCAGACTGATTTCCCTGAGGACTGGATATAGAATCTAATAGGCCTCTCACAGCCTACACGATTCACGTCTTATCATTGTGTTAGATAGAACTGGATAAATTGGTCTTGCGATCATTGTGCTATATTGTATAATATGCTGTATTTTTATATTCTTATGTATTGTCCTATAATTATGAGGCATATAAAATGAGATGAAAAGCCAGAGGTGGTTCGAATCTTACGGCGGAACGAATGTTTCGTGTGTACTCACGTCCCATAGCGTGTAGGCGTCACGTCGCATTTAATTCGTAAGGGTGAGGCCAAACGAGTGTTACAATTGAGTTGAGAGTCGCGTGATTCCACGTGATTTACGTGTAATAGAAAACTAACTTTTGCGTCACCGCGTCGGTCGTCAGTCGGTCGGTCGTGTGACACAAGACAAACTCTCTGAATAGGTACAGTTTTAATTACGTGACATACAACTCAAAAAGTTACGGTCGTTTGCCCTCACCATTAAGCTTAGGATACACGAATACACTAACACAAATTATTTCGAAACTGGTTGGAAGTTGACAGTTTTAACTTTTGCAACTCATGTTTTTTTTCCAAATAAAAAGATTTTTATTTGATGAAGGGGTACGGTTCCGCCGAAGTTACAAATCATGCATCTTTAAAAAAATCTCTAAACTCGATAAATAAATAAATAATGCTGGACTTCCCACACAGCATCAAAGTAAGCAGAGCTTGTGTTATGGGTACTACATGACTGATATACTATTTATATACTTTTTGTTTTGTAAATACATACATATTATACATAGAAACAAACAACCAGACCCGAGACAAATATTTGTAGATCATACAAACATTGGTTCCGAAGCGGGGATCGAACCCGCAACCTTTTTCGTCGCAGGCGGGCCTTCGCCCACTGCGCTACAGAGGTCGTCAAACATGGAGTGTCGTGTGTCAAATGACTTCGTGTATCCTTACCTTTACAGTGACGTTTTGAGCAATTACAACGAAGAATAATAGATTGCGTCCCGCCACGCGCCAGTCCAAACGTCAGATGGTGCGTAATTAAAACTCTGCCTCGAGTGAAATTGGTTTTGAATAAATTACGTCTAGGCTGTATTGTGAGGACATTTTTTATTCTGTTTTAGTTGATTCTGCAATAACTTTTATTCATAGTCGCTTATTAGATCTGTGCATTATCTTTGAAGCGCGATCTGATTAGCTGCGTTCTTGATAAATCATCGAAGTTTACAAGGTTCTGTGCAGGGATTGGATAACCCATTCATAACTGTTAACCGCTTCAAAGGGTTACCGATAGAAGCGGTTAACCCAATCATTTTGCTTACCGAAATGAAAAACAGAAATAATAACAGTAATCGAAATGAAGCGGTTTTTGACGTCAATCACGCAACACACCTACATTTCGTATTTGAATTTTGAATGAAAATAATTGAAAATTGAAAAGAAATGTCATGTTATTTCGTTTACTAGCAGTACACGCCGAAAATGCGCCAATTTTAACCTTATGATAAAAACCCTTATCATTCCGGTTAGTGTTAATAGAAATGTATCGGTTAACCTATTGCTTGGGTTAACCGGTATTAAAGTCGGTTAATAACAGATTCATTTCGGTTGTTAACCTTAACCGGTATATCCCTGTTTCTGTGCAGTCACAAAGTGGATGGACCGCTAGTGGCATTATCAACTGAGCACTTTTATGGATTGGAAGGCATGTTGCACTAACTCATACTTCGACGACCTCTGTGGCGCAGTGGGCGACGGTCCGCCTGCGACGCAGAAGGTTGCGGGTTAGATCCCCGCCGCGGGACAAATGTTTGTATGACCTACAGATATTTGTCTCGGGTCTGGGTGTCTATGTATAATATGTATGTATTTACAAACAAAAAGTATATAAGTAGTATATCAGTTATCTGGTTCCCATAGTACAAGCTTTGCTTAGTTTGGGGCCAGTTGATGCTGTGTGAAATGTCCAGCATTATTTATTTATTCATACGAGATTATTTACTTTTATCTTTGGAACTAGCCATTTACTGCTACTTAAATATCATTCAATTACCTGTGTTGCCTTAAAAAAACAAAAAATAATTATTAAACGGATACTAATAGTGTATCTTAAAATCTACACTAATTAAAGCAGTGTTTTACAAACGATTTGCGGAAACTTACTTAAAACGTAACGGTTCGAAAGCATTAAGGAATCTGAAGGATTTCTCGTGGGACGATCTCGAATCGTGAACAAGGCCGTAAAAACCGACTTCAGCCTACTTACATGACCACCTTATCTCTACAAGAACCGAGAAAATTGAAGATGTGTCGCACACACAACGTCAATATGTGAGAACATGTAAATGGTCAAAAGTTATACATCTTATTTAACGACTGTTTGTTTTCCTAAGAAAAAAAAATAAAATAAATAAAACACGCTATGAATTTGCCTGCAGCTTGTACATCAACGGTGAACGTAATCGTGATTAAACCATTTATTATTATGATAGGCATCGATGGGTTTGTAACCTGTCACGTATAGAATACTATAGGCAAAATGTGAGCATGTATCAAGTAGTACCTATTTAGACGTGCCTTTGACACCCTCCGACATTTTCAAAGTATTTGGAATACATAATATACTAGGGACAATGTCTACCGCGCTTTGGGGTCATCATCATCATCAGCCTATGGCAGTCAACTGCTGGACATAGGCCTCCCCTAGTGCGCGCCATTGCGACCTGTCCTCAGCTGGACGCATCCAGCTTCTGCCGGCAGCCTTTCGCAGATCGTCACTCCTCGTTGCGCCTCGAGGTAACAGTCGTGATTATGAACATGAGTGTGTGCCATATATATTTATACGAAATTTTAGCTCAGATTGGTACTTTTATTTCAGTTCACATGGTAGAAAGAACTTGTGAAATAAATAGGTAGTCAATGAAAAACCGAATTGACGTCAATGTTTTGCTGTCCCTACGATCGTAGGGACCCCTACGCCTAGTTATTTCCGCTTTAAACAGTGATTATGTCCGACTCGTAAATTGTCCGTAATAAGATGGACAGCTGTTTATTGGGTCGCAAGTCCTACGCGTGACGGGAATACTAGTGCTAGGGATGTTGCTTTACTTTCCGGGAAATGGCGGTCGTACGGATTTTGAGGGAGCCAGAAGAACCAAAGTGATCCCGGCGGTTCATGCTTTTTGACTTTGACGTTGAACCACGGTCTTAGGACGAATGAATATTTACGCTTTTTACATGCTAAATCTATGGCCTTTTATGCATCATCTCTCGGGTCGTCTATGGTATCGGGAAACAGCTGTAACATTTTCGATTATTTTTATTCTGTGATTACCTAATTTGTTTAGTGATATTTGTATAGCGTTAATATTTATTTCAAGGTAAAACGTCTTTTTTGTTATCACTTTAAATACATCTCGATTCAGAATACTAACCTTAGCTTAGATACTTAGTTGCAGAAAACTGACGTGTATTTAGGTAAAACCACGTAATTCCAAAATGCCAACTGCTCCCAAATGCATTTTGTATGTGTTTAAGTGGATAAGATCATGTAATATACATATTTTTAAATGTCAAACGACCAATCCTTAGGACAAGCTAATCAAATTACTAGAATTCTTGATTTAAGTTGTGTTTACGTCGTGTTGTGAATAGATCACACATAACACTTACGATGTTATTAATCACACCTAAAATTATTATCATTATAAATTTTATTATTATATTTATTTAGGTGTGCTGTTTATTAATTTGAGTTTCCATTTGGAATTAATAACTAAACATTATTGTTTATTTTAACTGCAGTGGGACATAACAAGCTAGTAATAATAATAATTGTTTATTTATTATATTAATAATCTTCAAATAAAACTAAACTTACAATTTGTAAATATTTTTTTTAAATTAATGAAACATCTCTGTGTAAAGATTAAATGGCAAAAGTTACGATAATCCGTAAATTGCCGGATGTCCCATCCCTCAACATGTCGCCCTTCTTTGTTTAGTTAGCTTGAGACTTTGAGCCACGCCTGTATCGAATCGACAAATAGACAAAATATACAGTTCAAAATATTTTAAATAAATAAATAAGTAATAAAATATTGCCGGACAGTTTTTCATTCACACCATTCATGATCATCTAGCTCCAAAGTAAGTAAAGCTATTTATGAGATGGGAACAACAAAACAAATTGCAGATACGTTTGTATCTGGATGTTTATCCAGCAGGGAATCGAACCAGCTAAAGTCTCCGTTGAAGGCAGGCCCCCATTTCGCCACAGATATCGCTAAAAGGTTGTCTAGCTAGTAGTTAACTTGAAATAAATAAATAATGCTGGACATTTTCACACAGCATCATCTAGCCCCAAACTAAGCAAAGCTTTTACTATGGGAGCCAGATAACTGATATACTACATAATATATACTTTTGTGTCAGAGTTTTTATAGTATAGTATATAGTAGTTTATATAGTATAGTTGGGAGGGACCAACAGTTTTAGTCAGCTCCACACGTATTGTCGTCATCTTTCCTGTGGCTACAGAAGATTAAGCTGAAAGGTTTAGGTGGACAAGTCTTTTCCATCTCAAACCAATGGCCCAGGCAATTTTTGTCGAGTGCATTTTAAAGACGTACATGCAAGTTTCTATGGTATGAAAGTAATATAAATACCACGAAGATGTTCCCAAGCCAATTAGTAGTTACATACATTTACAATTTTACATTGCTCAAATATTTCGCAACGAAAGGGATATACTTATAATGTGAGTAAGAACCAATCCTTACACCTCATTTATGATTATGTACTTATTTACTTGCGTAATAAATTCTCAAGTATTTCTACAGTATGATTACTAAATAATGTAAAAGTTTGTGAAAATGTTAGTGTAAAGCTTGTAGTGTGTCTCCTGCGACCAAAAAAAACAAAACAGTTTTCCGTCCGCCTCGGATAACATTTTGCATACTAAAAAGTTAGCCCACGCCCATTTTTCGTTCGATGTTTGATGTTAGGTGTTAGAAAACACAAAAACAGGGTCGCAGGAGACCCGGCTTACGCTATAGTGTAGTGTTACTTTAAACATAAATA
Organism: Epirrhoe tristata; assembly: GCA_951394285.1. Classification (NCBI taxonomy): domain Eukaryota; kingdom Metazoa; phylum Arthropoda; class Insecta; order Lepidoptera; family Geometridae; genus Epirrhoe; species Epirrhoe tristata. Next base: position 10,562,584 of record OX596144.1, on the reverse strand, counting down.
AAATTATACCTAATAGTAAGAGAGACTGCATTGGAGAGAGTCAGATGGAGAGAGTTACATCCTTGCGGCGATAAGAGCTAAGCTCGTAAGTTTATTGATTGAAAACTACTTATAATTCAAAATGTATGTATAGTACATTTCCAAATGTAATTTGGAGCAAAATATTGTTTACATCGAGTCTGGTACCATGTGTTGAGTGTAGTGCACTCGTTGTTTCGACCCACGAGGAAATCCCAGTGTGAGGTAGGTCCATTGTATTATGAGAGTCATAAGTTAGCATTATAAGATGCTACTTCAACGCTGTAGGCAAATAAATCAGGCTTTATGTCACTGGCCTATGACTTTATCAACATAAATCTATAGTTTGAGAAATTCGCCATCACATCGCACACGATTTATGAATATTTGCCGAGGGCCAATATAATATTCATTGGGCTGTATAATTAAGCACTTTGTAACATCACTAATTCAACTGTCGCTGGGAACGTGGGTAAGCCTGCATGTCCTATTTGAAACTAGCTAGGATGTATTTGTTTCAACTCATAACACCAGTGGTGTTACCCGTGATTCCTCGGGAATACTTCACTTCTCCGGGATAAGAAGTAGTCTAATGTGCTATTCTAGACTTTTCATCCAAATCCATTGTAGTAGTTTTTGCATGAAAAAACAAACATCCATACAAATGTCTCCACAAACTCGCATTTATAATGAGTCAGGATACAATATTTTGACGACCTCTGAGGCGCAGTGGGCAAAGGTCCGCCTGCGACGCAGAAGGTTGCGGATTCAATCCCAGCCGCGGGACAAATGTTTGTATGACCTACAGATATTTGTCTCGGGTCTGGGTGTTTCTATGTATAATATGTATGTATTTACAAACAAATAGTATATAAGTAGTATATGACTTATCTGGTTCCCATAGTACAAGCTTTGCTTAGTTTGGGGCTAGATAACGCTGTGTGAAAATTTCCGGCATTATTTATTTATTTATTTAATAGACTATTCTATTAGGTAGATGGATGCCGATAGGTATTCTGTATTTAATTGTATGCTATCTCGTATTGATTAAAGCACTTGGCATACCGCGTGGATATATGTCATCATGAATGAGTCCCGAGTTTTGCTGTTAAACGATAACTTTAACACACAAAAATTCTGTATTTATTTGTACCCAATAACACATAGCAACTGTATTATTTCAATTCGTATTCATAAACATTATGTAAAACCGGTGTTTTCATTGCAAAGTGCGTTGGCAAATCCAATTGAATATTTTTATTCGATTAGCAGTAGCTGTGGAGTTTATGCAAACCATTTGAACGTAATGACTTCATTTTGTCTGTGCATGCAAGTAGAAAACTGGTTGCAATCGCTTACAAGCTATTTAGGCTCCTAGGGGGGTCGCAAGAAATTACAGGCTCATGACCAGTAAACGCTAAGGGAAAATATACAAATTGATTATTAGACCTATCATATTGTATGGATCAGAGTGATGGGCAACTGATTTTTTCAACTTTAAAGTCTCGTGAATTGTGTGGTGAGTGGCCGAGTGGCGCCCCGACCCAGCGAGAAGGCGACGCGGCAGACCGAGACGGAGATGGCGGGATGAGCACGACCAATTCTTACCAGAGTGGATAATTACGGCTCAGGATTGGGATGTGTGGAGGGAACGGGGGGAGGTCTTTGCCCAGCAGTGGGACACGAATGACTAGGGGGAAAAAAAAGTCTCGTGAATTATGTCATAATTACTTTAACAAACCGGTGTTTATTTGGTGATTTCCCAACGTTTCGACACTTTGCAGCGTTCGTGATAACGGGTAGACTGATATAGGGCATGAAATAAAGAGAGCATGCGGCAGAGATGAGAATTTTGTGAAGGATATTATGTATAGTAGGTACAGTCAGCAACGAAATTCGATTAACAGTCTGATTTCTGAAAACGCCATTTGTTTTAGATTTCTAAGAAAAAAATTACTTTTCCTGAGAAATGAACATGGGCTGACACTTATTCTTCAAATATTGATCTTAATGTTACAGATTTTGGAAATATTGAGATTTGTGAAACATCAAATGTTAAGCGACTTTCGTTGTTGACTGTACCTACATATTAAGAATGAATGAAAGTATGAGTAAGTACCTATATCAGAGGACGGTTGAAAGTAGCACCGGATAAAGAAAGTATGGCGTGGTATGGACCATGAGACGATTTCAAAATAAGCATATTTGACCGTGAGGTTTTTTCCTAATTTAACAAGATGTAAGAAGCTAAGATGAATTAATAAATCATAGAATAAATTCACTTTTTAAACTCATTGTTGTTTTTAACGGGACGAGATCGCGTAACGGTTTTAGATAATCTCGACGTTTCGACCGGGTTGCACCGATCGTGGTCACGAGGGGTCATACGCGATCTCGTCCCATTAAAAACAACATAGAATGAATTATTACAGAGCATCAATATCAGCTTTATAACACCTGGAGTGTAGAGCAGGCAACCTGTATTACTTATAAATGTATCCAATCGACAATGTGCGTAATTGCTACGTCGATTGCCGAATAATCGCACCTCACTTCCACGTTTAGTTTAAATATACAAAATTACAGCACAATTGCGAAACTTTATGAATATATGAATTACATTTAAACATCATTTAACCCAGGATGTTTTTAACAAAACGAAATAAGTGACTAATGAAACAAGATGGAGGGTTGACAAACTAGTAATTTTTATTCAACTTGTACGGTTACACATAAAACACATAAGATGGCGCTAGTAGTACAAGTAGAGCAGATGGCTACTGTAATAAACTGCATTCATTTTGTTACTTATATTTTCTACATCCTCCCATAACAAAATAATGCAAAAACCATTAACACTTAATTAAAAAAAATTTAAAGTTAAACCTCCGAAACACCTAACATCTTAAGAAACTTATAATGCTTGTACTCTTAGTCAGTATGTCCGCAGGCATTTCAGAAGTTGATACATAACTCACCTTCACTTTATTATTTACAACACATTCTCGAACAAAATGATGGCGAATGTCAATATGTTTGGTTCGTTTGTGAAATAATGGATTAGCAGATAATTTTATTGAACTTTGGTTATCACTATATAAACATATTGGCACTCTGCTATCTAACATACCCATTTCAATTAAAACACTTTTTAAATAAATAGCTTCCTTACAAGCTTCTGATAAGGCAACATATTCGGCTTCGGTACTAGATAAAGCTACTGTTCTTTGCTTTCTAGATTCATAACTTATTACACATCCTGACATTATAAAGCTGTACCCAGTATATGACCTTCTATCCACTGAACAAGAAGCCCAGTCGGCATCAACATAACCATGTAAATTATTATTACTATTCTTTTTGAAATACAGACCAAAATTTTTAGTTTTCTGTAAGTATCTTACAATCTTTTTAAATGATTCCAATGAATTTGATTATAACACACATTATATTGACTCAAGAAACTAACACTAAATGAAATATCTGGTCTTGTTAGTACAGAAAGATACATCAAACATCCGACTAATTGCCTATATGGAAATTTCTCAAGATCCTGCTTATCATTATCTTTATCTAATTTTAGATTTGTTTCCATAGGGGTATCTATAGGTTTACAATCACTCATATTGAATCTGGCCAATATATTGTTCACAAATCTTTCTTGATCTACAGTAATACCCTGCTTGCTAACTTTGACATTCATACCAAGGCAAGTTTTTATCTGTCCTAAGTCTTTAATTTTGTATTCACATTCTAAAACTTTCTTTAAATGATTGTATGTAGTTTCACAGTTGTAAAATATGAAGAAATCATCTACGAATAATGCAACATACACTTTTACATTATCATGAATCTTTGTGAAAAGACATGGTTCATATTTTGATTTTGAATAGCCTAGTTTAAACAAACTTTCTTCCACCCTAGTATACCAAGCTCTGGCATATTGCTTTAAACCATAAATGGCTTTCTTTAACTTTAAAACCTTATTTTTACAATCATTGGTAATATTTGAATTTTCTGGTATTTCCATGTATACACATTCATCAATATAACCATTTAGGAATGCTGTTGGGACATCTAAGTGATTCATTTTAAGATCATATTGCACACTCAATGCAAATAAAAGTCTCAATGTACAGTACCTTAACACAGGTGAAAATGTCTCGTCGAAGTCCACACCTTTCACTTGGGTAAAACCCTTAGCCACTAGTCTGGCCCTATAGCGCACTTCACCATCACTGTTATATTTCTTTTTAAACACCCATTTATTTTTAACCACTGTACCTACACTTGGTCTGTCCACAATCTCCCATGTATCATTATCTTGGAAGGACTGTAGCTCTTCTTCCATAGCCCTTTTCCATTGAATTTTCTCAGGACCATTCACAGCATCAATTACAGTAATAGGTTCACTTGTCATTTCTTCAACACACATGTTACTGATTCCATAATAATTTGGCTTCGATCTGACACGTTTGGTTGGTTGATTGACAATTTCCTGAGATATGATCTCCACATCTTCTGATGTTAAGGGATCAACAAACACTTCCTCAGGATCGCTCGATGACTCGCTTGGAACATATGTTGTGTCATCATCCTTCTCTGTGATCTCTGTGTTCTCCAGGTTCCTTGGCTGTCCCATTACTGGTTCCTCCTTTGTTGGCTGATTCTCTTGTACTATTATACTCGTTGTACTACTGTCATTAGTGTTTTCCATGACTACAACATCTCTGGCTATTTTTATATCTCGGCTCAATGAATTGTACAACCGATAACCTTTAACATTTTCTGAGTATCCCACCAAGTACATCTTTTCAGCTTTCTTGTCCCACTTCTTGCGACATTCTTTTGGTATGTGGACCATAACTGGACTACCAAAAACTCTTATGTGGGAGAGGTTAGGTTTTCTGCCCGTCCACACTTCATAAGGAGTAGTATTCCTGTTGAGACCAGCCACCGGTGTTCTATTTTTCAGATACACTGCTGTATTCACAGCTTCTGCCCATAACTGTTTTCCAAACTGAGCATCGAACAGGAGACACCGTGCTTTTTCAACAATAGACCTGTTATTTCTCTCACTCAATCCATTTTGCTCTGGTGAGTAGCTGTTGCTTTTCTGATGCTGGATTCCACTTTTCTTCAAAAAAATTTCCATTTCCTTTGAACAGAACTCTCCACCGTTGTCAGATCTTAACGTTTTTATTCTTGTGGACTGCTGGTTCTCAACTTGTTCCTTAAATTCTTTGAAGTATCTAAAAGTTTCATCTTTTGTTTTCAGAAAATAGACGAAACACATTCTGCTATAATCATCTACAAATAGCAGATAATATCTAGATGCACCAAGTGATCTATTTTCCATTGGCCCACATAGGTCGGTGTGGATCAATTCTAGTACACTGCTTGTTTTGCTCGAACTAGGAGGGAACGGTAGCCTCGTTTGCTTGCCCTCGCAGCATACAACACAGTTGCCTTTACTGATCACACAATTTTCTTGGTAAGTTACACCTTCAACTGCACCATGTTTCATCTTCTCCAGATCATTTGCGTTCACATGACCTAGTCTTCTGTGCCATGTAGTACTCGAAGTCTGTACTGCAGCTGCCAACACCTGCTGCGACTTCACAATGTTTAGTTTGTACACATTGTTTTCCAAGTTTGCTTCACCAATGCATTCATTCTGAGCATTGTAAATGTAACATCCATGTTTGTTGAAGGATACTCTGTTACCATTTTAAACTATCTTGCTCACTGAAAGTAGATTCGTGGTGAGGTTCGGCACGCACAAAACATTGTTTACCTTTACCGCATATTCTGTCTCATTTACACACGTATGCAGTGTTAAATCTCCTGAGCACAGAACTTGCATATTCGACTGGTTTGCCACTATTATTTCTTTAGTTGTTGGTTGATATGAAATGTTTGATAACATATTTTCATTTGAAACAAGATGAGTACTTGCGCCGGAATCCACGTACCAATCGTTCTGATTGAAACTGTTCGTGAGAAAGACTGCGCTAAAAGCATTCATCTTTCCTTTCTCAATAGCAGTATTAGCAGTAGGGCACTGATTTTTAAAATGTCCAAACTTTTTACACCTGTAGCAGCGAATACGTTTCGGGAGCAAACGGTTATTTCCACTCGCTGTCATGGACGATGTTGACGTTTGCGTTTCGTTACTGCTCTGCGTTTTGCCGCGCTTTTGAGTAATAAAGGCGCTATTCGGACTAACCTCAAAATCAGAGCTCATATCAAGCAATTTTGTTTTTATAGCATCGCAACTGATTTTCATGCCTGAATGCTCTATTGCCATTATCATGGGGCTAAACTTCTCAGGTAGGCCTGCCAGCAACAGGGAGCCGATCCATTCATCATTTATCTCGAAACCTGTACCTTTGAGTTTCTGGGCGGTTTCAACGAGTTGAGATACGTAACTGGTCATGGAGTCACTGGTTTCTAATCGGATTGATATCAAACTTCTGAGTAGGCTGATCTTCCGCGTAAACCCCGAATCATCAAAGAGAGATTTCAATTTGCTCCATAGACCTCGTACCGTCGCTTCATTCTTGATATGTGTGAAGAGAGATGGATCTATCGTCATAATTAACTTCGCTCTGGCTTTCCTGTCTTCAACTACGGTTAGGGCGGTACTTTCATCATCCAAGACAACGCCTTCCAGGATCATGTAGTTTTCGACTGCAAACGCCCACTCGTCGTAATTTTCACGACCACGTAATTTTGGAACATTGACCGAGTAATTAGCCGTCATTTTGAGCATTTCTACACTACTATTTCTACCAATAACTAATTAAAATCGGGACTGGGCCCATAACCTAATGAAACAAGATGGAGGGTTGACAAACTAGTAATTTTTATTCAACTTGTACGGTTACACATAAAACACATAAGATGGCGCTAGTAGTACAAGTAGAGCAGATGGCTACTGTAATAAACTGCATTCATTTTGTTACTTATATTTTCTACAGTGACTAGTCAAGCGCGACTCGAATTAGGCTTGAATTTTGCATCCCAACTTCGGTCTTCTTTCTCAAGCCTACCTATAAGCCGTTAAGCTATGACGAAGGCCTTCAGGTGGCCTAAAAACTCCGTCACCAGATTTTTCCAATAGCGTAATTATACGAACTTAAATTAGATTAGATTAGATTAGATTATAACATTATTGTACACCAATAAAAAAATTTGAAAAAAAAAATTGAACCGACTTCACATAACACAAACAGATGAACCTTCTACACACTAAAAAGAGAAAAATAAGATTATAATTTGAAGTCGGTGTGTTTTACTTAGAGAAATAGAAAAAAAATGGATTTTCACTTTTTAGCTAAAGGTATCTTTAATTTTATAATAAAGAAAGCTTCACCAAATTGGTGACCCCCACTTAAATTTATAAAGCTGGCGTGTCTCGTGACCCTGCCGGGCGGGGTCGATGTAGTAGTTGTCCATTGGTTTCCTCGCCCCCGGGCGGGAAAACCATTCGACTCTCTCTCCAGCAACAGCCCAAGCCGAGGTTCGTACCCGCTAGAGGTGCCCTTGAGCATGTTGCCTTTCACTCTCTCTCGGTGCCGTCGCCTTCTGCGCACACCAAAGTCCGGTAAAGCTGACCGTGGTCCATAAGGCCATCAGCATCTAGGCCGTCTGAAAAAAAAAGGAGTGTTAGATACTGGTGACGCTGACTGTACACAAAAACAAATTAAGGCTCTTAATAAATTGGTTATGATGATGCTATAATAACAGCTATAGATTTTGCTATAGGTATTAATGTGTACTTTCAGTAATAAATCACACACAGTCTACGGTAGTGTTAACTTTTTAAGAGTTCGTGGAACATAAAGAACTGAACTGAATGTAAGAAATTCGAGCCCATAAAAATGTCTTCTACTTAGGGTAATATTTTTCAAACAGGAAGAATGTAATTTTTTTATAGGTTCATGAATGAGGGAGTTATGAGGAAGCAAACACAAAAAACAACCGAACTTAGAGAACACCAAAAAAAAGTACGTGAGTGTCGTGGAACACTCGGTTAGAACGAAATTTGTACATTTGACATTTTGCGCACCTTGTGCACCACTTTTCGCACTCTGCGCATCTTTTTTTTCTAGCCTTTTGCACAATTTGTGAAGTTATACACGAAAACATGATTTTTGTTTCTCCTGTAAAGTTGTGTTTTTGCAGTTATATGTCGATATGTCGTGACGGTAAAATCGATCACTTTTTTCTAGCCTCCATCCTCGATACCGTCCGAAAAGGAACAAAGTCAAAGTCCGCTGGGATCACTTTGAAACGTCTTAAAACTAGGTGATTCTACTCCTGTTCCTTCGCGACCAATACCGTGAAGAACCAGGGCAACAATTTGTTGCCCTGGTGTTTTTTGCCAACAAACACGGTTTAGGGCCTAGCTTTTTTTAGATGATCCATCTTAGATCTAAACATAGGCTAATTTCTTAACTAACTTAGTTTTAAAATTAAAAGTAAAGTTAGTAAAATTCAAAAAGATAAGCAAGATAGCAAAGGCATTGTGCACACGTCAGCTTCGTTCCAATAACTTGTAGGTACTAAAGAATATGCCTCTCTCCCGAAAACATAAGTTTCGAACAAGAGTTCACGCATGTTATCTCAAAGGATACTTCGAAAGCAAACTTATTATTCCCAAAATGCCCTTTCTTCTTCATTTCCCCAAACTTCTATTCAGAAAATTATTATCATTAACTTGTGGATCACGTAACTTCGGAAAACGGGCCAATAGTGTCACGTCATGGATGACATCGGTAGCATTTGCATTGGTGAGACTGAGACGACAACAACTTTCATGAGACATAATGCAGTAAAGGATAAATAAATAAATAAATAATGCTGGACTTTTCACACAGCATCATCTAGCCCCAAAGTAAACAGAGCTTGTGTTATGGGTACTAGATGACTGATATACTACTTATATACTTTTTGTTTGTAAATACATACATATTATACATAGAAACACCCAGACCCGAGACAAATATTTGTAGATCATACAAACACTTGTCCCGCGGCGGGAATTGAACCCGCAACCTTCTGCGTCGCAGCCGGGCTTTCGCCCACTGCACCACAGAGGTCGTCAAAGGATAGAAAACGATTCAAAAATTTGAAATAAATATTATACTTATTTCAAGCGCTTTTATGAATCTGTCGAAGATCGTCACTCTGCGAGTCGAAAAGGCCCATGAGCTCGTGGGCAGAATGAGAACAACCATAGCAACTCAGCAATTCCATGCTTCGGAGGCACATTCAAGTGTCCATTCAGATAGGTATTATCCGATTACTAATAGCGCCTTATAAAAAAATGTGCCTCTGACTACCCCCCTTAGAAATCTTTAAATGATCTGGAATAAGTAACAAAAAAAGATCTGAAATGTCTACCGCACATTGGGCATGAAGTCGTGAACCTGTTTACGTTTTTTATAGCGTCTTAAAATCTTGAATACTCTAGTTCTGCTATTCCCTATTCTATCCCAACACAGCTCTGTAAATCAATATAAATTAACCTAATTGTGGGCTAACCTCACGTCCCATGGTTGATTAAACCTAGAATAACAGGGATATATAACAAGATTAGAACTGTGTCAATGGCTTTATGGAATTACCTGTAATGTGGTTATTATTCCCATTTAACTGCAATTCAATTGTTGCGGTTTATGTTATTTATTTGTTTTGATAATTGAGTCAGAATTGTATTTAATTCTAAAAATAATATTTTCCTTTTATCTACACTTCTACACTAATATTATAAAGAGGAAACATTTGTTTGTTTGTTTGTTTGTTTGAATTGAATAGGCTCCGAAACTACTGGACCGATTTTAAAAATTCTTTCACCATTAGAATCCTACATTATCTGTGATGAACATAGGCTATAAATTATTTTCAAAAAAATTAGAGATCCTTATGAAAATTGCAATAATGTAACCAAAGGTGTAAAAATTTTGAACATAAAATTCTTCATATCGCGTGCGCTGCGAAAACTATTGATGATAGAACAAAAAAATGTTCTACAATATTAAAGAACGTATCAATATCTACAAAAAAGTCAGCGATAGCATATGTCCAACTATTGTGGTTGTGTCAGAATAACAACATTTATAATTTAAAAAGAGAATAAAAATGCCGACCAAAAGCAGACCACGTTATTCTTATTTTGGTATTTATTCTTATCCAAATAAATTCCTTCGTAGTAAAGGCTGTTTCAGTACCCGTCGATTACTTTTTGAATGATTGAAATCGGACGTTTTATTCAAAAGTTATCATGAGTTTAAAAATGTAAGATACATCGCGACCACAGAATAAATATCAGTTAGTACGGTAGGACAAGTGTCTGGGATTTTTAACACAGGTAACGGGATATTAACCATGATTAATACCATAGATACTATTGATCATGGCGTATGCAACTGCGCCGAAATATCGGGAAACTCAAAAAACATTAAATAATAGTAAATATCCCGTTAACTGTGTTAAAAATGTTGAAAACCATGATAGTTTAAAAAGTGTCTGGGAACTATGGAACGAATGAAAGGGAGTGGTAATATATCAATTAAATATATATGGGAGGTAGGGGAGCATTGGGCAGTAGAGAGGTTTGGACACCCCCGTGTCATGTCGGCCAGAAACCATCATGCGTATCGTCAAATCGGAATTTGATCAGTTAGAATTGACCATTTTTGGGGGTGGATTGACATGATGGTGTATGGCCGGCATAACACGGGAGTTTGCCGGTGGTGTCCAAACCTGCCTTACTGCTCAATACTCCCCTACCTACCTTAGACCTTACCTACATATTAACCTCTAAACTTTAAAGGATCATACATCCCGCTCCGGGACCGCCATGTTATTATTAAATATTTGTTAAATCCATACTTCCATACTAATATAATACATCTGAAAGTAACTCTGTCTGTCTGTCTGTTTGTTACGCTTTCACGCCCAAACCGCTTAACAGATTAAGCTGAAATTTGGCATGGATAAAGATTATACCCCAGGGACGGACATAGGCTACTTTTTTCTTTAAATATTTATAAGGGGGCGTGAAAATAAGGGTTGCAAGTTTGTATGGGGAAAAAAGTTGAGCGACGCTGGGCGAGGTCATAAAGATGATGGGTGACCGCCACTTTTTGCTCTGTTTTTGCATTGCAGATTTTTTTGTTTTTTTTTCTCATTTTGCATGATAAATGATTTTTAAATTAATTAAAAACATGTAACATGTATATTTCCACTCATCAATACATACGAAATTAAGGTTTTTTTGGTATATTAAAATTATTTAAAATACTTTTTCTTAGGCTTTGGTTCGAACGCCATCTAAATCACCGAGGTCAAAACTGCTTTTTACTTTTTTTCTCCTAGGTGGCGTTTCTACTATAGCGGAGGTCGAGATACGATCATTTTGAGTTTTGAAAGCTATTGGAGATTTTTGCTTAGACTTTTCGATAATTTTTATAGGTTTTCAACTTATGTTATTTTACTGACGAAATCGCGGGTACCAGCTAGAAAATAAAATATTTTTCCTTGGCGTTGATTAGCAACGCTAGCAACGCCATCTATATTTTTCATTTTCACAACTAGGTAGCGTTGCGAGATCAAGAATACAGATCATTTAGCGTTTTGGAAATTAAAATAGGCAGTTTCATAGACGTGACGACTTAACCGATTGTAATGAAATTTGGAACGTAGATGCTTTAGCTTTTTTACTTGAATATATGCTTATTTAAATAAAAAAAATCAACCCATATGGATGTTTTACAGGGTGTTAAAGTTAGTATGGAAAATTTGATTCCTTTTTATTCACTTCAAACACAGTGTAAATAAACTTTAGGTAACACTCCTGCACTTGAATCCTAATAATGCGCAGACGAAGTTGCGCGGGTCAGCTAGTGGTGTATAAACATAGGATAATCGTAACGTAATGATGTTAATTTTTTTAATTTTTTTTCGAAACGTCGATTCAAACGCCCATATTTTTGATCTTAGGATGTGAGTTTGATTCCCGACGGTTCTTTATTCTTTCAGTTACGAGTATTTAAGTCATGAGTATGTTAAGTATACGCTTGTAAAAGGGTATGTTCTTTCAGTAACATCAATTAGGGTTTAATCAAATTGATTGCTGAATGTGGAAGCTAGAATCAACATAATCATAAGCAAATGTTCACGCACCAATTATACAGGCAATTGCTAATCAGCAAGTGAGTATCTCGGCCAAAAGTTGCGATACACTTTGAAATCCTTGATGATATCCATACTTCCATACTATATTAATATTATAAATGTGAAAGTAACTCTGTCTGTCTGTCTGTCTGGGGTGAAAATAAGGGTTGCAAGTTTGTATGGGGAACAAAATTAAGCAACGCTGGGTGCGGTCATAAAGATGATGGGTGACCACCACTTTTTGCAATCCAGTTTTTTTTTGTTTTTTATTTTATTTTGCATGATAAATGATTATAAAATAAATGATAAAATATAACATGTATATTCCCACACATCAATACATCCGAAGTTATGATTTTTTTAATATTAATATACTTTTTTCTTGGCTTTGGTTAGAACGCCATCTATATCGCCGAGGTCAAAACTGCTTTTTACTTTTTTTTTAATCTATTAGGTGGCGTTTCTACTATGGCGGAGGTCGAGATACGATCATTTTGAATTTTGAAAAGTTAATTGAAAATGTATTGTTGATTTTTTTTATAAGAGTAACTCGTACCTAAATTACACACTGTGGTTATTAGTCAATGAGATATGGTAATTTAAAAAGACGTAGTTTCTTCATACAAAGATAAAAGTAATATTTTTCTAGCATTTACAAAAGTTTGATATTAAAACTGAATTTAAAAAGAAATTATTATTTTAATATGATTACTTGCTCGCATTTGCATATCTTTGATCCCAAAGGTATGAACTCCACTTCTTTAGAATTATAAAATAACTGCTTGAAAGCCACGCTTTTACTTTTCTTACTTACTTTCACAAGAAAATACTCCTAGGCTCTTAAAAATCCATTGATGCACGGCCGGGTTCGAACCCACGACCTTCGGATTAAAAGTTACCTCTATACAACATTCACATAAACAAATAAGTTTTTTTTTTTTTTATACCGTCAGAAAATCCATTATGGATACCCTACCGCCGTGGGGACGGCGAAACCAGCTATGCTCTCCTCGTTTTTTTTGTATTAAAAGTAAGTACGTATGAGTCAGTGGCCAACTGTGTGACGGAGTTTTTAGGCCGCCTTAAGGCCTCCGTCATGGCTTAACGACTTAAATACCCGTGACCGACAATTTAACGTGCCCTCCGAAGCACGGAAGCGCGCAGATGAAAATGCCACTGGCACCCATCCACTTACAGACCGTTTCGAACGTTGCTTAACTTCGACGATCTATCAAGAACGACTAAGCAAGCACGACCACGAGCGCTTCATATTAAATAAATCGATTGATGCACGACCGAGATTCGAACCCACCTTTGAATGAAACTCGCTAATCCCTCGGCTGACATTAAGCTTCCTTTTTATTATTACTTTTATAAAACCCTCAACTTTCTTCTGGGACAAATCCCTTTCTATTTTTAGCTCCAAGGACAATACGGATTGTATTGGACCCTTAGCTTTGTTTGTAAAATATTTCCTTCCCCCGTAGACCCCACCTTCTTTCGTAGAAATTATTTTAATACCCTATTTTCTGTTAATTCATTACAATCAAGCTGATGAAACATGAATAAAGTTATTGTTGCGGTGCGGCCATTTGTTCCAAATCCTTGAAAAGGTTAGAGAATTAACTGAAAATGGTAAAATAATTCATTTTATTTCATTTCATCACGGTACATAATTTATTTATAAAAACTGATTCAACTATAACACTTATAATGGCATTTCGGGGTGATATGATGCCACATATACACATGTCAATTATTATCCTTCACACTAAGCTACAAACCAATTCTACACGTCTAACACTTTTTTCGTTCTTTGTTCACACAAAGGAAGAACCTACTTATATTGTAGGAATAGGTTTTATACTTAGGTACTATACTCATCTTTGCCAGCGGGCAATAGAACGCAGTCTTCTAGAGTTCGGCTGATTGACAGGATCAGAAATTCAACAATACGCGAACGCACTAAGGTTGTCAGTGTCACCAAAAAGTCTTCCAAACTAAAGTGAGACTGGGCAGGCCATGTCTGCCGCATGTCTGACGACTTATGGGCAAAACCCGTCACTGAATGGGTGCCCGACGGAAGACGTCCGCGCGGCAGACCACCACGGAGATGGCGGGACGATTTGGATATACATCTACCGGACTGGTCAACTATAGCTAAAGACAGAAAGGACTGGAAAATAAGGAACTTGTAAAGTGTGGCATACGGTACATACCATATGCCACACTTTACAAATCTATGGTGTTTTTATTTCAAGGCATATTTGTGTTGGGAGTGAACATGGGCTGCATCCGTCATTTTGTATCAGGTTTAAAAATGAATCGATCATGCTTATAGCAATTTTGTAGCAGATTACCGTACACCTCGCAATTTACCATCAAACGCTCAATACCGTAAAGCTATCACCTGTAATTTATTCTACGTCATCGGTTCAGATTACTGAATTTGCGTAATCCCCAGCCGCAAGCACGGGTTACAACTTTTTAAAATTAAAATTTTATTTTCAGAACAGTCGGCCCTTATCGACGCTTCCATACTAATATTATGTACCTATTATAAATGTGAAAGTAATACAGTAAATTATGATGAATATAAATAATGCTGTACTTTTCCACACAGCATCATCTAGCCCCAAAGTAAGCAGAGCTTGTATTATGGGTACCTATACCTACTAGATGATTGATATACTACTTATATACTTTTTGTTTGTAAATACATACATATTATACATAGAAACACCCAGACCCGAGACAAATATTTGCAGATCATACAAACATTGGTCCTGCCGCGGGGATCGAACCCGCAACCTTTTGGCGTCGCAGGCCGGGGGCCTTCACCCACTGCGCCACAGAGGTCGTCAATATCAGTCTAAGTAGTAAAAGTAGTTCACTCGGTATGAACCTATTTTATTCAGAAGTTATGATAGAGGCTATGAAATAAGTACCTACTTATATCTACCTCTTTGAATGTATCAGACTGAAACTCGTGCCATGTCTTCGTAAAACCATTTCGGAGAGAGCCAATCGTACGCGTCGGGAGTATCGAATAACGCGGAGTAATATTTATCATTTTATTCCTATAATTGGATTGATTTACGCGTTCCGTTTTTTATAACTCATGGAACTCGTATGCGAAGAATTTTCTATTTTTTCCTCTGAATAGTGAATACTCGTAAATTCTGAATTTGAAATTACTTTCTAAATATCATCCAAAAATCTTTAAATGGACAACACACCCATTTTTTTAATAACCACTTGTATAAAGAGCATGCAGGACTATGTACAAAATTAACTTATTGTTTTTAATTTACAGGTAAGACAGAAATTACATCAGAGGTAGAAATAAGGCTTCCAAAGATGCTTCTCAGCAAGTCCAAGGTAAAAAACTTTAAGTTGTTTCCAAGTTGTTCTTTTAAGGTGTTCGCAGACTTACACCGGTATTCACAAACATTACTATAAGGTCTCACAGTGCGTGCGGACGCACAGGGTCCAAAAACCTACTCATTTTGTGACCCTGTGCGTCCGCCGCACTGTGAAACGTCATAGTAATGTTTGTGAATACCGGTGTTAACCGCGCCGAACTATCAATTCAATAGAAATGCTGAGACGTCAGAAGCCAGCCGTATTTTCTGACGTCATCAGCATTTTTTGTATAGAAAAATGATTGCGGCGCGTACGGCGCGACCAAATGTGCGATCAGGTTTAAACTGTAACCGAACGCAAATCTTATTCAAAATTACTAATCATTGGTTAAATCTGTCACTCGACCTATGAGGACCAAGTATTTCAGCTTGTCAATTTGAAAAGCGTTCGAGAAACCGGCCGTGAGTATAGAGAAATCTGAAAATTTGTAGGATGGAGCACTGCTTACAATCCAAAAGTCGTAAGTTCAGTTCGGAAAATTAATCTTCAACACGCGTCCTTAGCAATGACGGATCCTGCAAAACTCGCGACACGTACAGTCAGCAGCATAAGCCTCTGAAAAGTATTTGAAGAAATCCTTTTCATGGTGGGAAAGTTGTATTTTTGTACCAAAATATTCCGACGAAAAAAAACGAAAAAAACGACTGTATCCAATGCACTGTAGCCATTCTTTCCCCTGAAGATGTCTACTAAACAGGTAATACAAACCTGCTTACATCTTACGGAAAATAACATCCAATAAGTCTCAAGTTGCAAGCCCATTACCTATTAGAATACTAACTTCGGAAGACAGTAAATTAAAAAAACAGTGGCACTCCGAGAGTGCCGACAGAAGTGAAAACTTGAAAGAAGTGTCAAACGCCGACAGACCCCATAGGTAGTCGATCTTTGCCAAATGGTAACGGTTGAGCAAAGCCACGGAATGCAGCTTGTCTAATATAATAATATGTAGAATGGTAGGTTTACGGTGAAGTGTTGATGGTAATTAGTTTGGGAACTAGTTGTACATTACAGTGTCACGAATTCAATAATTTAGGTACTTAATTATCTTATCTATTTTACTCTAAATATTACCTATCCGATTTAGTTCCATAATACCTATTCATTTCAATGATTGCATAACATTAATCAAAGGCGTTGAATCTGTTGGTAATCGTGATAGGTACCCACGATACAGATTAAATCTATTGTGGGGACCACAGGCAAGCTTCTCCCGCTCTAATCTTCTCAGTTAATACTTAAATAATTAATTCAATTCAATTCAAAAGTATTTTTCATTTTCATTTTTCCCATCTCAAAAATGCCAAACTAAAGAAGCTTTCACTTAAATATTAACATTGAATGTTCATGATCTTTAGTCACTGAGCGTATACATTGATCAAAACCTTCAGATTAAGCCGATTAAGCTGAGAGCATGGTTAAGGTGCTAGGTAAGCCTAATCCACCACATCTTCACCTTGACATTACACCTATGTGGAAGGATAGGTATGTACCATTAATGTGCCCACTTATAAATGAGTGTACGAATAAAAAAAATATGGAATTTCTATAGGAAACAACCTTCTATGGAAATTCCTTAGAAGGTAAAATTTCACACTTTTTTAACTTCAAAACAGCAAGCACTTAGAATAAGTGTACTTTTAAGTACTGATTGAGTATCAGTACTTAGGTAAAGGATACACCGTATAATTTATTATTTATTACTTACCTTCTTTCCGTAGAAAATATTTCCCTATATTTCTTAGGAATTTGATAGTAGGAAATTTACTACTGCGGTATATTCATTAAATTTACTAATACTGAACTGAAGCTGAAGCGCTTGGAGTGTAGCTTGCTTAGTCGTTCTTGATAGATCTTCGAAGTCACGCAACTTGATCGGTCATCAAGCGAATGGGTTACCTCTAGAATCAGTCAACTGAGCGCTTCTGTGCTTCGTGCACGTAGTAGTGCTGAGGGCACGTTCAGTTGTCGCTCAGGGCTAGTCATGAAAGGCATATAGACTCAACCAGAGTTGGCCATATTTCATACAAACTTACTTTTACCACTTTTATTAGAGAGCACTGGTGGTCTAGTGGTAGTGGTCCCGCCTTCTGATCGTAAGGTCGTTGGTTCAATCCCGGTCGTGCACCAATAACTTTTTCTGCCGACGTGTACTATGCCAGTACATACTCTCAAACGGTGAAGGAAAACATCGTGAGGCATGCCGTAGAACCTACAAAGTTCATAAACATGTGTCAAGTGCACGAAAGGAGCCCCTTGGAGGCGCACTTAAAATCCTTTCACCACACTGGTTCGAAAGAACTGCCCCCTTTGTATGGCGATTGTCTAGGTACCGTAGAATGGATAAAAATGACAGTAATGACATTAGTGTGGAAAAAAGTTACATTTATCCACACATTCTTCCCGTTTTATCCACACTCTAATGTCATTACTGTCATACTAGCTGGTACCCGCGACTTCGTCAGCAAAATAACATTACTTAATAAAAACAGAACTGAAAACTGCTGTTCAGAAGATTCTCTTCTGATACTTTTAAAAATAAAAATGCAATAATAGCGCCAACTCGACCTCAGCCATAGGACAGCAACACCATCTAGTGGCCTTCAACTGGAACTTCACTTTAAGTCCCCATACAAAATTTCAACCCTTATTTCACGCCCTTCATGATTCGTTTTGAAAAAAAAAGTAGCCTATGTCCGTCCCTGGGACATAATCTTTATCCATGTCATATTTCAGCATCATCTGTTCAGTGGTTTAGGCGTGAAAAGGTAACAAACAGACAGACAGACAGACACATTTTACTACATAATAGATGGCGCCACAGGAAAAATTAGATCGCGCTATCATTGCGTTTTGGGGAACGTAACATATAAACTCGCTAATCCTCTACTTTTCAGCTTTATAATATTAGTATGGATAGTATGGATAAATGTGTTTCTCCGGTACCATAGAAATATCCCGGTACCTAGACTAACGCCATGCTAAGGGGACTGGTGACACGATAAGAAGAAAACTTTTACTGATACTCAGTACGTACTCCCAGTTATAGACTTGTTGACAGTGCGACGCGACGCGAATATCATGGAACTCGAAACTGATTAAAAACCACTTCTAAGCATATCTGGTTGAGTAACTTTCAAGTGTGTTTTTGATGCGACCGAACTGTTTAAACTTCTTTGTTGACGTCATAGCGAAACGGTTTATGTGAATGTGTTGAATAAATTACCTGTTTATAATTTAGGACGAATTTAGAATTAGCGTTTTTTATGCGCGTTCTGACGCGTACGCTCAATTAATCAAATCAGTTGGTTCGTATCGTGGTTCGTATCTTGTTAATTTTTTCAACTGCGAGTTTAAGTTATTCAAATAATAAAGAGTTTTTGAAAATAGTAAATAGAAAATAGAAACATTTTTATCAGTGATTTGGTTACGTAAAAATAAATCTGCATTTACAAATATTCTTAAAACTGATTGAGGGATAAGGTCATTCATATGAATGAATGACTACGTTTTTTGAAAGATACAAGTTTACACTTTATAGGTCGTTAACCTTAATAGTGCACGTGTAACTGACCTAGCCTAACCATAACCGCAGAACAGGCAACATAGAAGATATTCGTTTTCTTCGCGCGTAGGCTCGGTTTTCCTAAAACAGGTTATGCAATTTTAAGTTTTATGTTAAACTAAACTTATTTTCAAACCCTGCCATAGATTATCCTGCGTGACCTGTACGCGTTGTATTTGTTCAAATTTTAACATAATCTTTGTGTTACGAACCGTCTGTATAAAATCTCTATATTATACGAGTATAAAAATGAATCCCTATTTCCCTTGTGTTGGCAACTCAATAAAATTAGCTAGAGGGTAGCGAAAATTGACGCTCGGCCATTCGTATTCTCAGCTGGCTATTAGGAAGGAACACTGTATAAAGTATTTTAGGTGGTTTTGGTTATAACGATTGTATACAGACGATTTCGAATAAAACGAGTGTATAAAGTATTTGGATATTTATATTATCATCACCTGGTCCCTGCAAGGATTATTTAATATCAGAAGTGGGATGAACGTTGCAGACGCCCATTGGTATGTACAACCAACTATTTTTTTATATGTGTGTATACCTTGAAAATTCTTTGGTGCTTATGATGACTTTTCTACTTAATAAATAAGTAGTAGGCACCCAGTGAGTACTTCATAAAATATCTACCTACCTATTTGTGTCTATTGCTTTAATGCCGAGTTCTAATGGTGATCCTTTTAAAGAGTTGGAGTGGAGATAAAGTCATGAGTTTGTACAGTAATGATGACCTTGGTTCCTACTTGGACCTTCCTGGTGACCTACTTATCGTTTTTATGGCGTAAATATGAGATAAGAAAAATTTCCTACAGTGTAAATCTGATGTGTGTGATGGGTACGTAAGCATTTGTTATGTAGGTAACATATTTATTATTATTTGAATCGAGGAGTCAACAATTGTCTACCTAGACTTTTTATTATTATCATCGTATAGGTAGGTGTGTGAGTAGATACTAGATACCTACCTACCTACTCGACGGTGTGTTACGTGATCTATTTATGTGAATAGATCCTACTTGTTTACATTCGACGTTGCATTAAGTACCTACCCACCAATTTTATAAATTGATTCTACACTGATGAGTTAGTAATAGTAGGTAGGTACCTAAGTAAGTATAGGTACCTACACTGCCTACATGGCAACCAGGTACCAACTAAAATGAAAACTTATACTACCTACAATTCGAGGTCTATGTCAATGGCAGACATTTAAAGGTAAGTAGGTACCTAGGTCTAAATGTTAACTACTACAAAGTTTGGGTGAGTGTACGTATCAGACGGTGTATTTGGTTGGACATGCCTCTGAGGAGATCTCAGAAATTTTCTGATGATCTGGAACTTACATACTTACTTACCTAAATAAAACTACGAGTGTCTGTCGGTAAATTCCATTTTAATAAATCCTAATTTTAACTTCAATAAATATCAAAGAGATTTGTAAATTTGTGAGAGCACATAAAGCTTCCTACACATTATCTAAAGAACAATATACTAAACTACACAATTTGAGAGGCAAGGGTAGAATGGTCCTACCATACACAAAGTTACAAATAATTAAATCAGGAATATACAATGTGTCAATCCAGATTTATTATAATTTACCGCATTGAAGAGAATACAAATATATATATATATAAAAAAAAATGTTATTACAATATTCAAGATTGAGAAGAAGATAATAAAAGATGCAAAAAGCGAAATACATAATATTTAATTGTGCCTAAACCACGGATCTAAAGACATGAGGGGATTGGCTATGGAGGCGTGGCGTGTCGCAACATCAAGTTTATTCCAGCTAGTTCGGTCAAAATCGGGCATCATGGTTTTTCGCGCTTCATGGCTAGTCGCGTGTGCATTTACCAATATACTCAAAATTAAAAGTGATTCAATTCAATGTTCGACATACATTGCTGTGTTTATCTTGAGACCAGTCACAATCCAAGCAACAAATGACGCAATGGAATGTAAAGTCAACAATGCTCTCAACACTACGTGTGTTGCATGGTACGGCCGCTGGTGCGCTCCGCCGCGTGGAGAAGTTATATGGTATTCTGCGGAAGCTAGATATCGATGCTTAAGTTTGTATAGTTATAATATGGTTCGCATTGATTGGGTAATTTGTTAGTGTGAATCGGTCAAGTAGCTAGTAATAGCGTTGCGTTCAGTGTGTCTGTGGCGCGAGTGGAGAAAATCTGGCAACATCGTGTTTCATAGTTATGATTATTATCAAATAGCCAGTCTATATATGTCTGTGGCCTAAACCATGAACAAAAATGTTTCTTTTAATTACCTACACAAATTCGATTATAAGTTAGAAATACCTAAGTTAAGTGCCTAATGTTGCAATACCCCAGCGGGGTTCATGTTGTGAAACACTGTTTTGTTTTGGGATCTGTCTGCTAACATGAAGCAGTAAACGTTTTGAATTTGAATTATCCTCGGGGATAGCCTAGTCGCTGGCCTTTTGATACAGGACCCAACCCAACCACTCAGACCTATTCAAACCTTATTTTAGAGTGATAGAGGTCACTATGACTTGGCTATCTATACCTCATTCGATTCGAAATGAACGTACGATTATCTTACCCTATATTAGAGTATCTATAGCTAGGTTATCGGATTGCCAACATTTAGAAAAATAGATTTGTGAAGTAAGTGTAAGTTCGAAGCAAAATCACGCATTTAGCCGGCTATTGTGTGCACATTTATTTTCGACTTTATTCCTTAGACGATAAGGTTCATTTTTGTATGATGGGGTAAATGTGCATAAAGTTTATTTCGCACTTTTTGTGGTAACAGTTTTGTTTTGACACGTATCAACATGGAGTTCAACCAGGTTTAACGTTTTTGTAATAAGCAGCAATAAGTAAAACAATACTGAATACGAATGAGGAAGAAAACTCTTTGTAGGGTTAAGCTCGCCTTTGTACATGCCCTTTTTTTATGTTATTGTCCTGTGTGTGTCTATTTGTACAATAAAGAATTAAGAATATAACAATTACTGTCTTCGAGACGCGTAATGGGTGGTAGGTACATCACGGTACCTACACCTTGTAAGCGTATCTGTCAAATGAATCTATTTATTTATTTATGTCACAAAACAGTTTTCAATCATAAAAAAATAATTCTATTACAATGTAAGCTTCGATGTAGATTGTGATCAGACATGTGAATCTGATAGTAAAATTACACCGTTGCATTGCACGCATAAAAGTTAAATTACCCTAAGATACCTAATAATAAAACTAATAATAATAAGTACTTAATCATAGAACTCAGTTCAAGTTCAAGAGATCACTGTCATTGAGCTCTGTTTACATTGAGTTCTATACTCACTGTGAGTAATTATGATTTATGGAATTTTTAACAACAAAGCCCTGCGAAACCGCTTAAATATCTATCAATATATTGTTGTCAAACATATCAAGACTATTGCCAACTTGTTATATAAATAATACATCCTTAGAAGGAAAGGGGTGTGCAATGCAAATAAAAGACAATATTTCTGTAGGTACAAAATAACCTCTATCACAGATTATTGCAGGTTTACGATATCGGTAATTTATGTTGATATCGGTTGGTTTATAATAAGGTTTATTCTCAAAAAGACAAAAAAAATGAATAAGGTTACTTATATTCGAAGTACCTATGAGTAAATGTCGGTAATTTCCGTGCAAGTATCTAAGTAGCTAGGTACATAATAGGTGGATCGTAAGTATGGAAGTCTTATAAAAAAAAAAAAAAAAGAAGGTATGTGTTAAACATACCTATTGAGTAAGGTGTGATCGTTGATATTAAGAATGTGTTTGATGGACTCTAGCAAATCAGGGAAATCAATGGTTGAGTGAAGAATTTTGTGCAGTCTCTTGGAGAGAGAGTCAACTGCAAAGTGGTCTTGCTGTCATAACCTGAGAGGGTGCGACCTAGTTTGAGATACGAAACAATCTTATGGAACCTATTATAAACAGCGTTGATTCTGTCTTTGTGGTTTCTTTCTATGGAGAGGTGACCAAATAAGGCTGCCATATTCAAGGACAGAGCGAACAAGACTATTGAATGAGATGCAGTAGGTACACACACTGTCAGTTCTTTTTGAAGCCTCTGGTGATTATTGATATGAATTCAAGCATCCAAGAACTCCTTCCTACCATAATTATCGTCATAGTAACTTTTGAAAGATAAATGAACGAACACTTTACTGTAAGTACACAAAGAAAATAAACATTTAAACAATAATAAGACGTTCTTAGTGCAAGATAGCTCCTCAGTCCTTATCCAAGATTATACCCAGATCCTTGACATTGGATTTACGGCCCAATAGTGTAACTACCTACCTACTCAATAGAGTGGGTAGTCAAAATGATAGGCTTCTTGATGGATGAGATGATGGAGCATTTACTGCTATTCAAAAAGATGCTATTTTGGGTGCACCAGTTAAGGATTACATCAAGATCACGCTGTAGTTTAGCACAATCAGTGACACTGTCTATATTGGCGAACATCTTAAGGTCGTCAAAAGAAATTCGTGGATATCAGCTACACAACTATCAGCTATTAACGAACGGCAAAAACAATAAAGGTCCCAGATGCGATCCTTGTGGGACTCCCGAAGGAACTTTCATTGAAGTAGAAGGTGTACTCCTTAATTACGACTATTTGGTTTCTGTTTTTAATAAAAGAGCTTCTTCATCCTCTTATCGTGTCACCAGTTCTTTCGAACCAGTGAGGTAAAAGGATTATAAGTGCGCCTCAAGAGGCTCCTTTCGTGCACTTGACACATGCCTAATAAGAAATTAGTAATGGTTGACCTTTGCTTAACAAAACTGTGTTGTTTTCTGATATAAATGGTTTGATGTGTGTTGGGGTTGTCCTCGTCGAGGGCACTTCAGTTATAGTTAATTTGTAGGTGGTATAGTTGACACCAAACCTCTGTAATCAATAATTCAAGTATAGATTAAGTCAGAAAGTAGAATGTGTCAGTTTTATGATCTGAGCCGCAAGTAATAATAAGTACGTACCTACGTAGGTACCTCCGTAAAGTGCCAGAACCGTGGCGTGGCAAAGGTTTCGTCACGACTGTTTAGTAATAGCTTACTAATGCTATAAATAAAGTTAATCTGCTGTATGAACAATATTGGCTCGTACATGCTCACAAGGAATTGATATGCATACCTACTCAGATCACCAAACAAAATAAGCAAAGTTAATGTAAAGTTATAGTTAAACTTAGATCGTGATAATTTCACATTCTAAATCCTGTTCTTGCTGAGGTTGACTGAGGCATGTTCGTTGAATGTCCGCGTCCTATAGTACGTAGGGGACAATTTGCTCTGGCTTAATCTCTTCTGTTCTCTCTGATATCGTGGACAAGTCATTATGTAAGTTTTCTCGTCCTTTCTGTGCACTTATCTGATTTCCCAGCAGTCTCAGCAGCCTTTGCGAGACTGGTAATTTCACATTGTGTCTTAACGCTCAATTTGTGAACGTGGTTGATGAGGAAACAACCCTTCAATCTAAAGATTTGTAAAAGCTTATTTTCAGAAACTAAGCTACTACATTAAGATTTATTATATAATAATGCTATAAGAATGGACAACTCCTCACCACAGTCTATAATAAGTGAAGGAGGACCATCAGGTCCCGCCCCCCTTGTTACGATCAAGTTTCTTAATTTTTGCAACAACACTTGATTTGGTTATGAATAAGAATGACAAACCAACTTCACCCAAACTCAGTGGAGGTGAGTGAGATGGCTGACGGTAACACCCCTAGCCTGTTCATAGGCGAAGCTAAAGTACTTTCAGACGAGTTTGCAAATTCTCGCAATTTCCATAGACTGGATCTCGTCATAGCACATGACTGGTGGTATAGTCGCAGAAACCTTCATGCTTCAGAACACCGATTATGACGATGAATTTATTCATTAAAAGGACTAAACGATCTCTTCGAAAGACTTCATAGCGGGGGAAGATACCGTCATGTAGATTAGTTTCCGTAAAACAGATTAAGTTGTAGTTAAAGGTAGATGCGTTCACGTATACTCTTTTGTTTTATTCTATTGACATTTTTATAAGATAAATAGATACTAATTATTATTAATATAAAATGAAAACCAGATAACAAGGTATATAAAGTTGATGGTAACAAAGACTACGCGGAATAGTTTACTGCTGACGCAGAGTCACTCCCAAGTCTCAAGTACTTCACAGGTCGTCCAGGTTCTTCTCCCTCTGATTGTGACCACCGAAGCTAGGTACGACTACATCGGCTAGGATTCTGATGAGCTGAGGTGGTGGTGAGTGTCACAATCACAGCGGAGTGTGCATGAGTAGTAGGTCGATAGTAAAGTAGTCAGTGATAATAATGTAAAGTTAAAAAGTGTAAATAATGTTACAGTTAACTACAATGAATGTGCAATAGGTATTCAGAATGTCGAAAACAGTTATGGTATGTGTAACAGTGTGTTTAAGACAGGAAAGCATAGATACCTAACACGTTTGAAACATGTTAAGCAAAAGGCTGGAAGAACCTAAAATTAACACAAAATACTTACCTTTAGCGTCATTTCTTTGAGTGAATAATTATTCATCTCTTATGAGATAACAGGTCATGTTCCGGGGGTGACAAGCGGCAGTATGCAACTTCAGGATGGTTATCAAACAGGCTGTGTCCCGAGGATGACACGACGGTTATATGCAACTTCAGGATGGTTATCAAACAGGCCGTGTTCCGAGGGTGACAAACGGTTATATGCAACTTCAGGATGGTTACCAAACAGGCCGTGATCCGAGGGTGACAAACGGTTATATGCAACTTTATGATGGTTATCAAACAGGCCGTGTTCCGAGGGTGACAAACGGTTATATACAACTTCAGGATGGTTATCAAACAGGCCGTGTCCCAAAGGTTGCAAACGGTACTTCACAAGGCCAATCAGCAATGAAATGAAAATACTAAGATAACTTAAATTTTGATATTATGGAGCGTATGTCGTTGAAAATGACAATGTTCAAGTAAGTGTAGATCGACAGGAGAACAACATAATAAGAAGACCGCAGCGCACATAGTATTCAAGGACGTCATTCAGAGTTTGAAGACTTTTATGAGCCCTGGCTGCTAGCCGAAAGGAGTGAAGTTCAACGTTCAACGGCCGCCTGAACCAAGGACCTCCGCACCGAGACACGCCGACGGTCTCACGTGTGCTCTAGATCAAGACTGCTGACTAATACATAATATTATGTATTTTTAGGTTTAAGGTATTAATTTATATGGGCCTTAGAATTAGCTTTTACCATCTTTGTACTATCAATCAATCATTTATTTATTGTTCAATTCAACATAGGTTAAAATACAGATTTTAAGTCGATGAAGTGGTATATTTATGTTACCAATTTAGGTTGGTGTACAATAACTTACCAACAGTTACAAATCATTTAATGTCACGCAATAACAATTTTAGCAATTAACATTTTAAAATAATAATAATAGTGTGTGTGTTGCAAGCATTCCATTACTTAATTAATTTTATTAATTATCAGACGCAACATTACATTTTGTCAACCTTATTTATTTTATTAATTCATTTATGGAATAGAAATATTATATTCTTAAGTTACCTAAAATAAAACTTATTTTATTATATATTAGTGTAGTATTTAGTGGACTGTTTACTTTATTAAGCAGTATCAAACAACAGTACAAAACAGTATCACAGGTGGCAAACGGTAGCGTGTGATTCAAGCTGCTATCAAATCGTTTTCCTAAAGTAATGGTTAGTGATTACAAACTACTTAGTGCACAATCAAATAGTGCACCATAATCCAATTCGTTTTATGAATATCTTTTGATGGTTGAACTTTGAATCATGATTTTAAATGTTTAAAGGCACTAACAAAATATTATAAAATTTAAAAAAATTATTTGTAGAAAATACTGAAAGTAATGATTTGCTGTGATCTTAATGTAAGTAAATCACTATTATTACATGTTTTTTTTTTGAATAAAATAGAAATATTGATATATTTATCTTGTAGTATGTAATTATAGCTCTTTAGTCTGTTTAAGCATCCTATTAATTATTTTGAATTGTTATCCCAGACCATAATTATCTATCATTAAGTATTTTACTCCAAATTGTGTTTGACTATGGGGACATATCCCTATTAGGAAGGCCGAGAGTCCAGGAATAGGGACATTCCTGTAACAGGATGGCCGATTGTTGGCAACTCAATAAAATTAGCTAGAGGGTAGCGAAAATTGACGCTCGGCCATTCGTATTCTCAGCTGGCTATTAGGAAGGAACACTGTATAAAGTATTTTAGGTGGTTTTGGTTATAACGATTGTATACAGACGATTTCGAATAAAACGAGTGTATAAAGTATTTGGATATTTATATTATCATCACCTGGTCCCTGCAAGGATTATTTAATACTTGGTCACGGCATCACGCATGAACGGCTGGACCGATTTCATTAAAAAAAATTTTGTTGTGTTTGTTATTGTCAGGAGAAGGTTCTTATGACAGAAAAAATCTATATATTAATCATGGAGGGCGTGAAATAAGGGTTGAAAGTTTGTATGGGGAGTTGGTAGTTCCAGTTAAATGCAATAGATAGCGTTGCTAATAAGTATGTTATTTCGCTGACGAAGTCGCGGGTACCAGCTAGTAACGAATATTTGCAATTTAAATGACTTTTTACCAAATCTTTTGGCGATTTGTTGCCCTTAATTACCTACTGTTTCCTAAATAAAAACGCGAATAAAGCTTTTGGATTTTCTAATGTTTTTAAGGATAGCTTTCTAAACTTCCACATTCCAGTACTTAGATTTGATAACTTGAGTCTAGTCGGGCCTGGGAGATAATTAAATGAAAATCAATGCAAGAACCACATAGTTCTATGCGCCACAGACAGTTGTCTGTGCCATGCGTCAACTATGTACATCGCATTTGACAAAACTACTGTTCTAACTAGGTACTTCTTCTGAAGTGAAGTGAAACGAAGAAGAAGAAGACTAAGCTAAGATATTACTGCGGTATAGTCGCTCAGCGACAAAGCCCTTTTCTTTTTTTTGTAAATATAAAAAAAAACTTGGTACTTAGTCAAAAAATTCGATCGATTTCGATTAAATTATACCTTCTGAGAATTGTACTGTACTGTACATAGATGAAGCAAGTTTTCAACCTCACATAATTTTAATTATTGCATAGAGTGCAAAGGCGTAAAAAATATGTTGAAAGACAGATCACGCCTAATTTAGATTACCTTATAAATAAATAAATAATAAATAATGCTGGACATTTTACACAGCATCATCTAGCCCCAAACTAAGCAAAGCTTGTACTATGGGAACCAGATAACTGATATACTACTTATATACTTTTTGTTTGTAAATACATACATATTTTACATAGAAACACCCAGACCCGAGACAAATATCTGTAGGTCATACAAACATTTGTCCCGCGGCGGGGATCGAACCCGCAACCTTCTGCGTCGCAGGCAGACCTTCGCCCACTGCGCCACAGAGGTCGTTATGTAGGTTAACTTGATCTGTGCACGTCTGTTCAAGAAAATCCGCACTCAATCCTTCAAGAACGACAACATTAGTATTCAAATATTTTGCATGCAACTTTGTAAGTGCTATTACTGCTATTTCGCAAATGACTTGCTAACGACTTTATTGACGCCCACGTTGTATCGAAAATTTGAATCAAGTGAAAATTTGTAAATATAAAATAAACAGGCCAAAATGTCCTTTTCACTAGGAACGGTTCCGTGACAAGGCTCGTTTATCATCAAAGCTTGATTCTGTTGTTGGCTTGCCCTGCGTGTGCGCACGTAGCCCAATAGAGCGGCCGGCCTTGCCTCGCTTGTGTAATGCACGTATTAAGTACAATTTATATATAATGTCAGTTGCTAGGAGTAGCCAGGCTATATCACTTAAGTATCAAAAAGTTCGAAAACTAAGGACTTAACATTTTTAAACGATACCTAAGTAAGTTCGTATGAGTTAGTTGGCAACTCTGGGCACATGCCCGCATTGCAGAAGTTATCATTTCATTTCTTTCGTCGTTTTGAGGTTGTGTTAAAATGCGCATAAAATATTGAATATTCATTATGATAAGGAATTAGTAGAATAGGAAGAAACGATGAAACATAATCGATGGATCGTTTTAAATCAAGGAGTCATTGTCTAATTGTCTATGGTAATACTTAAAAGCGCCCTGATGAATTCAAAAATTTTGTTCTTTTTGAATCTTTGAAGATCTCTTTTCAAGCAATGTAATTCTGGGCTTGAAGTTCGTATAGAGTATAAACTTTTTGTGTGTCAAGCTTATTTAAGCCATATTGAGGCACGCTTTAATCCAAGAAAAAAGATCTGAGCTAATGTCTACCGCACCTTGGGGATACAGTCGTGAACCTGTTTACTGTTTTTTTTTTTACTTTAATCCAAGAACGAAAGACAAGAAACATATTTGCGTTATATTCATTCGCATTTTGCTACTTTTTCCACCCGCTACTTTGCAGCCATTTTACTTAGTATTTTCAGGTAAGATCAACGTACCTATATTACAAGTCTCACCCAAATCGATTTATTCAAAAACACAACAGAATTTTCAAACAGAAAGATACAAACAAACAAGAAGTGAAACATGGCAGTGTATTTTGTTATGTGCGTAGGTTGGTTGCGTAAACCATTCGCCCTTTCTAGCGTAGTGTTCTTATCAACGTTTTTGCCGACATTCCGTTTGCGGTTTTGATAACGAATGGCCCAACCACACCCTTATGACCTCAAAAAGGTTTGTATGAGCAGTTACACAAGGCCATAGAGCTACATTCTCAAACTTGCTGTTAAGGGACCTATGAGTAAGTAGTTACTAGGTACTATGAGTATAAATAAATGGAGGAAACATTTAAAAAAAAGAACAATAAACATATTGTTTAGTTACCTACACTGTAGGTACATACAATATAGGGTGGATTTTTGAGATGGGCCACAGAGGGTTCCTTAACCATTGTAGCTAAAGGAAAACACTCTTGGGACACCTTCCCTTACTTTTTGAGATATTTTGAACTGCATTCACAGATTTTGGAAAAAGTACAGTCGGCAAAAAAATGCCAGCAATATCAAATTAACGTCCTATTGATAATATTTTACACGTATTTTATTGCTAAACGGCAGCCACAATTACTCCTTAAAATTAACTTTACATAACCTTTATATCTACCTATCGGTGAAACCTGTGTATGATCTACATAGTTCTTTAGTTAGTGTCACTTTGACAAGCACACGACTAAGAAATTACAGCTTAGTGATAAAAAAATCTAGATTTACCAGAGTGTAATAATGAATGAATTAAATGAATGAATGAAAATTCTTTATTGCACACCATTCATAAAATTAAAACATACAAAAACAAAAGAAAAACCCGATAAAAATGTACAATGGGCGGTGCAGTGTATTAACGAATAGTTATGTAAGTAGTGTACAATTACATGTATGTGTGTGTGAGGCGGCGGACAGCGTCGCGTCTCGCCCCGTACCGCCAGTGGGAAATAAACCATGGTCAAGAGCATACGCGTTTTACTCGCTACAATACCTACCTACCGCCATCCAATAGTTCAGTGACGACGAGGATAAAATTTTTATTGGCGTGCAGAAATCTACTCTAAAATGACGATCGGGAAACTGCAGGAGTTCAATGTGCGATCGGGAAATTGGACAATGTACGTGGAACGTGCAGAAATGTTTTTTAAGGTCAACGAAATTAAAAAGGATCTATGGCTACCCACATTAATCGCAGCTATCGGAGACGAAACCTACGAATTGTTGAGTAACTTAGTAAGCCCGAAGAAACCCAGTGAAGCTACTTATGAGTCAGTGGTAACGACCTTAAAAGATCATCTGCAACCAAAACCATCCTTTATGGCGGAAAGGTACAGATTTCGCCAGAGACGGCAAAATGCCGGTGAAACGATACCTCTATATGTATCGGAACTTAAAAAGTTGGCGAGGTTTTGCGAGTTTGGAGCGGTATTGGAGGAAAACCTGCGAGATCAATTGGTATGCGGATTGAGTAGCGAGACCATCAGGCAGCGAGTTTTTACAGAAGAGAACCTACAGTACGCTAAGGCGGTAAAGATTTCGTGTGCTATGGAGGCGGCTGAGCGTGATGCGGCAGCGGTGGAGCGAACCGAGGTCAAAGGCGGCGGAACGAGTAGCCAAGCGGTGGCGGCGACGGGCGCGGTCCTGCATGCGGCGGCAGGCTCACAGCGGGCACGCGGCGGCGGCACCGGCGGCGGTCCTACCCGCGGCACACGGCAACCGGCCTGGACACAACAAAATGGCGGTGGTGGCGCGAACAATGGGTGCAGTGCGTGCGGGGCATTTTCGCACGATAAAGGGAAGTGTCGTTTCAAAAACTTTGTTTGTAGTATGTGTCAACAACGTGGACATTTGCGGCGAGTATGCCCAGGGCGGGGGCCCGAGGGCGGAGCTCGGATAAGACGCGGGAACGGCGCCGGCGGCACCGTCCACGTACTCAGCGGCGCTGGTGACCAGGACTCCGAGGAGTATGAAGTACTGTCCGGATACGGGGATGCCACGGACTCCCCGAGCGAGGGGGAGATGGAAGAAGAGTTACACCAGCTGTGTCTGAACGGCTATAAGCCGGTAAGATTACCATTACAAATTGACGAAACTGTAATTAATATGGAAATAGATACCGGATCTTTGGTATCTTGCATAAGTAAAATGACGTATGATAAATATTTTAGAAATAGGTTATTAGAAAAATCTAACTTAGTTTTTAAAGTATACAATGGAAATAAAATAAGGCCACTCGGGGTTATAAAGCCTAAGGTAACCTATGGTATGCAATCAAAATCACTGGAATTATTTGTCATAGAAGGGGGGACAACATCATTATTAGGTAGACAGTGGCTTGCAGAACTAAGAATACAGATTCCGTCCTTGTATAATAAGGAGATTATTAGAGCGGATCCTCACACGGGTAATGATCTTCCAACTTTGCTTTCCAGGTATAATGAATTATTTGCGGAGGGACTGGGCCGGTTCACGGGAGGCAAGGCGAGACTGCGAGTACGCGAGGGGGCCACCCCGGTGTTCTGTCGGCCGCGGCCGGTGCCGTACGCCTTACAGGAGCGTGTGGACCAAGAACTGGACGCGATGTTGAAAGCCGGGGTCATCGAGCCGGTCGACAGCGCGGACTGGGCTACGCCACTGGTTCCGGTGCGGAAGTCGGACGGGGGACTGCGTATCTGTGCCGACTACAAGGTGACGTTAAATCCTGTTTTGCTGATAGATAGATATCCTCTGCCTCGTATCGACGATCTATTAGTCAAACTTAACGGGGCTAAAGTACTATCTAAGATTGATCTTTCTCAAGCGTATAACCAAATAGAATTAGAAGATCCGGAAAACTTGTCGGTAATAAACACGAATAAGGGTTTATTTAAATATAAAAGATTAGTATTTGGATTATCTTCGAGTCCAGGTATTTTTCAAAGGATTATGTCTAACCTTTTAAATGATATACCTAATGTTCAAGTATTCCTGGATGACATTATAATAGGAACCACTACGGTGAGTCAACATTTGAAGGTTTTAGATCTTGTGTTAAATAGGTTGCAAAGTCACGGTATGAAATTAAAGGAAAGTAAGTGTTTCTTTATGACAGATGAGGTAAAATATTTAGGTTTTATTATCTCAGCGGGGGGAATTAAGGCAGACCCAGAGAAAGTAGAAGGAATGTTGAACATTCCTAGTCCCAGTAACGTAACAGAGTTAAGGTCGTTTTTAGGTACGGTAAACTTTTATGCTAAATTTGTAAAAAACCTAAGCACCATTTTAGCACCTCTGTATAGGTTACTAAAGAAAGATGTCGTGTGGAAATGGGACTCAGAATGCGAGCAAACGTTTGTTAAAATTAAGTCAATTTTAACGGGGGTAGAAGTGTTAGCCCATTACGATCCGAATAAACCGTTATTTGTTACGTGCGATGCGAGCGCGCGGGGAATAGGGGGAGTGCTGACACAGCTGAGCGGCGGCGGCGCCGGCGCAGACGGTGCGAGAGCGCGCGAGCGCCCGGTGGTTTACGTTTCGCGAGCGCTCACTAGCGCCGAGCAACATTACTCACAAATCGAAAGGGAGGCTTTGGCTATTGTTTACAGCTTAGAGAGATTGCACCAATATCTCTATGGTAGGCGTTTTACATTACGTACCGACCACAAACCTTTAGTTACCATTTTTGGGCCCAAGAATGGTATTCCGTCTATGGCGGCTAGCAGGTTACAGCGCTGGGCTATCAAGTTATCGGCTTATACATATGACATAGAATTTGTAGGTACGAAAGACAATGGGGCGGACGGCTTATCGCGGTTGCCGGCGGATTTAAGCTCCCGGTGTCATAAAAACGATAAGATACCTGAACAAACATTTTTACATTTTGCCCAAGATGCCATGTTGATGGATTATAATGAAATTAAAAAACAAACTAGCCGGGATAGGTTTTTAGGAAGAATTCTGAATTATATAAGAGAGGAGTGGCCCGCGGATAGCGAAAGTTCAGCATTGAAACCGTTCTTTAATAGGAAAAAAGAATTATATGAGGAATTAGGTTGTATAATGTGGGGTCACAGAGTAGTTGTACCGGAAGTTTGTAGATCCAAAGTACTAGAATTACTACACGAAGCGCACATGGGGATAGTTAAAACCAAGGCGTTCGCGCGGAGCTATGTCTGGTGGCCGGGGTTAGAAGAATCTCTGGAAGCTATGTGCCGATCATGTACCCTCTGCGCAGCCGAAGCGGACGGTCCGCCACGGCACGAGCCCGTGCCCTGGCCCTGGCCGGATAAGCCGTGGTCGAGAGTGCATTTGGATTTTTTGGGTCCACTTAATGGTAAGATGTATTTAGTAATGGTAGATGCTAGAACTAAGTGGTTAGAAGTGAGTCAAGTACCTAGTACGGCGGCGAATCATACCATAAATAGATTAACCGATGTTTTTGCCCGGTTTGGCTTGCCGCGGCAAATAGTTTCAGATAACGGTCCACCTTTTACCAGTTACGAATTTGCACAGTTTTTACGATCGAATGGGGTAAATCATTTGTTTTCGGCTCCTTATCATCCGGCTTCGAACGGTGCCGCAGAAAATGCAGTTAAAACAGTAAAAAAAGTTATTAAAAAAGCGATACGCAAAAATGTAGATGTAAACAATTTTTTAAATAACTTTCTACTGCATTATCGTAATACCGATCATTGCACAACGGGAGAGACACCGGCACTTCTAATGTGTGGTCGTAGATTACGAACTAAACTAGACGCGTTAAAACCTGATTTGAGCGAAAAGGTTAGGAAGGCTCAAACTAAACAAAAACTAAATGGAGCGAGCGGACAACGCGAAATGCAGCCTGGGGAGGAGGTATGGCTACGGCAGTATAGGGGGGAAGATAAGTGGGTGCCAGGGAAAATAACAGCGAGAATAGGTACTACTGACTATAGGGTGGTCGATACACTAGGCAGAGAGAAACATAAACATGTAGATCAGCTTAAGCGGAAGATGCGCAGTTCCCTCATTTGTCCACCTAATTTACCTATACCTACTTCCCTCGAAGGATCAAGTAAGGAGTCTAGTCCGCGCCGTTTGACAGCTACGACACCCCAAGGCATTACGGTAGGGTCAGAGGATGAGAGTCCGGAAGACCAGTTCCAAGATTGTGTGTTTGAGCAACCGGAAACCATCAGCTTACCTAGCCCGCCAGCCCCTGAGGCGACCCAGTCCCGTACCGTACGGCAGTGCCGGTTAAAGAAACCTAATTATAAGGATTAGTTATTTAGTTAGTGTAGGTACCAGAGATATAATAGGTTATACTTAATACCTTTATGTTAAGTTGAATAAAAACCCTTCTATGTAGATAAGTAATAGGTTAACAGCTGTATTCATTTATTTGTACAGTCGCGGTATGAAAAGGTTCGTCATCTTAAAGTCGACTTTTGCTTGCACGAGTGCAAGAACCAGTACTGCCAACATTTTAATTAATAAATATTACGTTTTGTTATGTTTAGCGTTTACTATCGATTATAGGCAATGACATATCAAAAAGGTTTTGCATAATTTGTTTACTGTTTTACTCCATCCTGTCAATTTTACAAAAATAACAATTACCCATAACAACAAGATTTTGATATAGGTTATTTGTATTTAAACGTTATTTAGATTACTGTAATCTTTAATTATACTCTATTTTCCTGGACTGCCAAGATTTATTGACAGAGATATTACTGTCGGGGTAAACCGCTTTGTTGATAGGACCGAATATGAAAGAATAGTACGAATAAGTAATATAATAACTTTATTTTATTTAATAACGTATATAACCACCATTAGCATCAATCACACATTGTAACCTGTTTCTCATAGAACCAACAAGGCGAGAGCATAGGTCCGTCCCTCGTGTATCTTCCCAAATGATATGGCAGTGGTCTTCTATAGCCTTCTTGGTTCTTTCGTTTCTATTATCCCATCGCTGCACCATTAAACCCCATAGGTTCTCGATCGGGTTTAAATCTGCAGATCTTGCTGGCCACGGAATCACCGCTATATCACTGTGCCGATTGAACCATTCATTCACAATACGAGCAGTGTGCGTGCGAGCATTGTCTTGAACGTAGCTGACCTGAGGTAAGTCAGCAGCTGTATATACGGTACGGACACTTGGTAGCATACTGTCTTCCAGAACCGATAGATAGTGAGTTGCATTTGCCCTTGAAGGAAGAAGAACGAGCTCGCCCACTCCATCCGCTGACATCCACCCCCAAATATTGGCAGAGATACGTCCAGAACTAAAATTGGGCACTACATGGTCTTCTGTATATCTCGTGCCGTTATACCTCCACAAATGAAGCCTCCCATGTTGGCTTGACATAAAGGATTTTTCGTCGGTAAATATAGTGGTACTCCAATCAAAGTTCAAATAGGTCTCTGCAAATCTCAAGCGTGCTTCCTTATGGGTTGGTGTCAGAGCAACTTTTTTTGAGTGTCGTCTATAATGTAATCCCATTGAGTGTAATGCATTTCTTATTACTCTAGGACAAACTTCATACAGTTGAGCGAAATGATTGGTTGACACAAAGCCATTTTCTTCATATTGCCGTCTCATGTCGGCATTTTGTGCAGCACTAAGGATAGGACGGCGACCAGAATTGTTGTGACGATGATCTATGAGTTCACCTTCTTCACCATATCTCCGGATCCAAAATCTTACACTATCCCTGGTTACATTAAGACGACGCGATATCTCACTGATATTGTAGCCAGCTTCATGTTCAGCAATAATTGCTGCTCTTTCTACAACACTTAAAGGTCTCGGCATTTTATGTAAAATATAGAAACGTGAAAAAATAAAATTGCAATGTCAACAATGACAGACAACGAGATGTTGAAACCAATAAAAAGTTTTTACATTATATAATCTTCTTGGTCAAGACAGAAAATCAAACAAGTATAATCTGTAATTTTAAACTTTATTGTCAAACAGTTAAACATAATTTTCTGTGAACCAGTCTGTTCTGTGACTTAGTTTGAAAAGGTAATATGTGCTTGCGGAACGTTAAATGAATCAA
Organism: Epirrhoe tristata; assembly: GCA_951394285.1. Taxonomy (NCBI): domain Eukaryota; kingdom Metazoa; phylum Arthropoda; class Insecta; order Lepidoptera; family Geometridae; genus Epirrhoe; species Epirrhoe tristata. The sequence goes on along the minus strand of OX596144.1, from coordinate 10,525,731 downwards.
TTTGAAAACTGGCGAACCTTTTCATACCACTACTGTACTTACTTAGTAATAAGATTACTGCGGGTACCTTCCTATTTTCAAGCATTGTGAATTCAGATAAGAACTCCCTATTGCTTTTTGCTATAATGCCAATATTAAAGTAAAATCAAGTAAGTAGGTAAGTAAGCTGTTTGGGTTGTTGATATGTCCTAGTTTCCATTAGATTAAGAGTAGGTATACCTACCATTGTTATAGTTATCTATAAAGAATAAGGGTGGAGGATTGCAGTGTATTAACGAATAGTTATGTAAGTAGTGTACAATTACATGTATGTGTGTGTGAGGCGGCGGACAGCGTCGCGTCTCGCCCCGTACCGCCAGTGGGAAATAAACCATGGTCAAGAGCATACGCGTTTTACTCGCTACAATACCTACCTACCGCCATCCAATAGTTCAGGCGGCAAAATAATAATGATATAACTCGCTGAAAAATATTTTAAAGTTAGCTAAAACTGGATAACTGCATCGAACTGACCCAGTTTAGTAATTGATTGATTATCTTGAATAAGGTAATTTTTGAACACTTTAAGGGATACATTATCTGCACGCAACATTGTTTAAGCTCATTTTAATAAAAATAATTTACGTTTTTTGCGTTTGTGTGGGGCAGCACACAAACGCAAAAAACGTAAATTATTTCCCCATTTTTGCTACAGGAAAAACAATAATTGATTTTTAAAAAGAGTATCTTTAGGAACAGTCTAACATCATTTACTTAATTAGGTACTTACAGATTTAATACTTGAACAGACAATGTAGGTAAGGCGTCGATTTGCCATGTCGACGCTCATGGAAATCAAAATTCATAGGGTACTTCCCTTTGATCTAGAACCATGAAATTTGGCATATTTTTAGTTAAATCATATCACATTGCTGAAATTGAGCCAAAACTGACGTTTCTTGCACTGTGATTGGTTGCGGTCGGTTGAACAGCTGACCTATTCCGATCCGAATGCATTCCGCTGAAGTCTGAATCAAGGGCCAGATATGAATATGGCGTGATTCAGGTATGTCTAAAATATTGATTAAATGCTTGATCAATCAAATTACGGTTTTGTGTATTTAGATAATGAGATCCGTGTGATCTTAGTAAACGAATCATTCATTAAATGAGTAAGCCCAATTGATCTATTATTGGCAAAATAATCAGGCCATTTTGTTTGGCCGGAACAAATACACCCATATGACGAGTAGTTAAACAAATGTTCTTAGAGTAACAAAAAAGTATTATTATGAATTATTATTGTTTGTGAATATGTTTGTGAAAATGGACCGGTTTGCATGGATCTTGGACTATATGAATTCGTAGATCGAATTCATCTTTATATGCTAATATAAAGCTAATTAAAATTTTGGTGGTATGTGAGCGAAGCTGTGGGCGGAAGCTGGTATTGAAATGTCAATAGTCCAACTAAAAAAATATTAGGTTCAAAAGCACTGGAAGTAACATAATAATCCGGGAAATAGTTACAATGAAATGAACCTAACGAGTATGAACGAGAATGCTATGTACTATGTATATTATTACTCCCTGCTCATGTTACCTATATTTTTTATGTTAGGTACATAGTTTACCTATATTTTTGCCTTATCCTTTTTGTGTCTTCTAAACTGATCTATTAACATCGAAAAATTATGTTAATAGACACGAGACCCGTTTAATTTTTATATATTGTTTTGTTTAAGACGAAGGTCGTTTGTTGAATGTCTAAATATTGTTTTTAAGTCAATGCGTAGCAGCTATGCAGTTTGGTTGGTATGTGTAGTCTCTACACGTGTCTTATCCGGCATAATATAGGTATTATAAAAAGGAGACCTTGCCTTCTACAATAATCTCTTCGTATAATACCTAAGAGTACTCAGTTTTCAAGTTGCCCAAAATAAATGACAATAAAAGTATTTAAATGGCGTTCTTTAATTAAATTTTTGACGACCTCTGTGGCACAGTGGGCGAAGGTCCGGCTGCGATGCAGAAGGTTGCGGGTTCGATCCCCGCCGCGAGACAAATGTTTGTATGACCTACAGATATTTGTCTCGGGTCTGGGTGTTTCTGAATTTGCTTTTTTGACTAGTAGTTAAAGACCAAATGTAGATCGAATAAAATTTTTTGAAAAAAAATTGAACCGACTTCACAGAACACAAACAGATCTTCTACACACTAAAAAGAGAAAAATAAGATTATAATTTGAAGTCGGTGCCAACTATTCATTAACATCTAAGAAATTCAAAAGAACTTGGGTGCAAAATTGTATCCTACGTACCTAATCGTATTCACTTGGCACCGACTTCAAATTATAATGTTATTTTTCTCTTTTTAGTGTGTAGAAGATCTGTTTGTGTTCTGTGAAGTCGGTTCAATTTTTTTCAAAAATTTTTATTTTTCACTTTTTAGTGAAATTAAATAAATACTGTGTAAATAAAAGTGTGAGTGTAAATAATATAGTAAGTTACATTAAGACCCTGCTTATCGTAGCTTAAGTAGGAAAGGATAAGAGAAGTCATGGGCAGGCCTACTAAAGGACACACCGGAGTTCAGCAAGGGGGAAAACTATCAATCCCTCAGGAAAAAAAATTATATGGGACCACCTCGAAAGTATACCCTTTCAAACAAAAAAAAAATTTTGGAAATCGGTCCACAATTGACGGAAATATCGCTGTACATACATTAAAAAAAAAAAACATACATACAGCCGAACATAGAACCTCCTTCTTTTTTTGAAGTCGGTTAAAAAGTAATAAGCACGATACGGATATTATGTGGGTGTCACCAACACTGACTAAAAAAGGCAGTGAATAATATAAATAACGAAAATTACTACAAAAAATATAACGATAAGGTGCCTTCTGTTAGAGCAATGTCATAACACAATAGACACCATGTCGTGAGGCAGAACAATACGCTCAGGGAATTACCTAAATCTAACTATACAAAATGGCGTCGTTGCCCGTCTTACTTATCTAAATAATAATATATTACGTTATTGGTTTCGTGAAAGGTCCATTGACCCCCACTTCTACAAGAGAGGCACGTCACTGAAGAAAGTACCTATTAGTTAAGATGAGTACAATAATTAGGTAAACCTATTTGAAACTAATTTGATTGTACTTCTATTTTATTTTCACTTTTGATTTGTATCCAATGCTAACGATAAGTGCTAATTAGTGTAATTGGTTTCATAGGACCGTGCTAATTACTTTAATTAAATAATAATAATGTTAGTCTCTAAGGTACATATAATTAAGGGCCATTATCATTATATTTATATTTTTTCAAAAGCCAGTAATAGGTAAATAAATAAAATTACATAATGTGACAGTTTGTGACAGGTGGACAGATTTGGATGAAACTTAGGATTGTAAGCTGGAATAAGTATAAAGGGTATGTGTAAGGGTATGTAATGATCTGTGAGATTTTTTTATGTACGCAGGTAGGTACTGAATATCATAGTCCAATTAAATTTTCTGTTTGATGTAGACATAAAATGTCTATAGATTTTAACAAGTAGACAACCTTAAAAAAACAACGGTGACCCTTAGGTCAGAACTTAGAATACCTATTCTAAGCTCTAATCTTAACTCGTAAATAAAATTACAAAATGAGAGAATAAAATAGTTCCACTTTCGCCCACCAACTCACCTGATACAATGCGACGAGACGTGGTCAAGGATGGATTACGTAAGAAGAAATCTATTCACTCTAGCCTTGAAGATGCACCTGTCCAAACTAACGCGAAAGAACAGGAGTAAATACTATTATTTTCTTAATCATTCTAGCGGTCTAACTGAATAAATGCTTTTTGACTTTAACTGTCCAAAAAATACAACAAATAGGCTATTCCCTGACACACTCATTTGCAACGAGCTTCGGAATTAGTTCAAAGTTTTTTCTTCATATTAAATGCTATTGTAACTTTGACTGTTCGTGTAACAAAAACATATAACAACATTCATTACTAACAAATGAACAAAGCACCCACCTTGACATTCATTGATGCTCTACAAACAAATAACCAAACAGATTAAAAGAGCTTTGAACCCTAACCGTCAAGCATTAAGCTCTAAATTTGCGCAATAAATTTGTATCCGGATTCTTGTAGCGACATTTGGGTAGTGACTAAAGTTGTGATGAATTGAAATTGGTCCGTGTTTTTGCGATTTAATGATGTCAAATAGTTACTCGCAGGTGTTATTTTTTAAGTGTTTTTTGTTTTATTTTATGCACAATCAAACTACTGCAATTTTTATTACTTCTAAAAGTTTATTTAATATAAAGGATTATTGACGGACTAGGCCTGAGGCAGTGTTTTTTTTTCCAAAGAATGAATGAATGAATGAAAGAACACTAATTGTACACAAATTAATAACAAAACACCACATAAATAAAACACGTTCAAAATTAGTACAATGGGCGGATTATCGCTATCGCCAAAGGTACAGAAAATAAGTATAAAACATCAAATGTTCATGAACTTTCTTCGTTGACAGTACCTGGGACACGCTTGACAGTCGTGACCTTACTCAAAATACACTCTCAGATACAAAAAGACAAGCATAAAATTTTTTATTCCATCCCTAATCGAATGAAAGCTGAGACGGAGTAAAGCTTTGAATATTTATGAAATCACGCTCATTGAGAACATACGCGAAGCTAAGCTGAATATTAATGTATATTTTTATACTTACTATAATAGCCTCAACCCGCGATCCTAAGTAACGATAGAAAAAAATATGAAATTAGTAAAACACACATCCTGTATTGTCATTGAACATGTGAAATAAACACAGCTCAGACAATTTTGACAACTAAACTCTTCGATCATTAGAGTATTAATGATCAAAGACTAAACTACACAGTGATACTCTTATCTCGACTGTATCCCCAAGGTGCGGTAGACATTCTCTCAGATCTCCAAGTATTGCTTGTATCGTAATCGTATACTATTTGTGTGGTAACATAAAATTTGTAGTTTATGTTCGCGCTCAAACAATTATTCGGAGCTACAAACACCTTTTTGTCAAACACAAAATGTAACTCACAAAACTAACTCGAAGTTGGTTGAACAAGGTAAGTTTTCACAGACAGAATGAAAAGCAGTTGGTACGTAAACCTGTTATGCCTGAAAAAACAATACCGTAAGATTACCTACATAAGAAAAGAAACATTTTTGTTATAAAAAGCTCTGTAGGTTCCAAATTAAGAGTCGGTACAAGGCAACTTTGTAGTATTTTACCGCCCTAGAACTCAGAACATGTGAAAGCTACCACTTTCATATTTTGGGAAATGATTCTACAAACTTTTATCTTCTATCTTTTTTAAAAACCAATTCATATAATGTATTTGAGTGCTTCTGCTTATATCAGTCAAATGGAAATAAACAAACAAAAACTCCCAAAAGTCACATTATGTAGAACTTGTTTAAGAGGAAGGGAGTTTAGAGCATTCTTTATTAACTACGAACGGGAAATCACGGTCCCCGTATTTTGGATTAAGTTAGGTTAAGAGAGGAACTAATTCGATTGTTTCTGACAGAACTGGGTTTCATCAGAGACAAAGCAAACAAAGTTAAGAAGGTATCTAAGAGTATAAAAATGTCTATCGGGGTCTAGATTTTTTTACTAACTCTTGATCATTTCGCAAAAGAAGGTTTACGACTGTTATTTGTCATATTAGACATTAGATAGATAGATATATAGATAGATATTTGTCATATTAGACATTACATAGATATTATTATTTATTGCATACACGTAAAAGACATACAAGAAAAAAAGGACACTTAACTTATAGGTTGTCTACCTATAAGTTAAGTGTCCTTTTTTTCTGGCGGCCTTATCGCTGAAAGCGATCTCCTCCAGGCAACCATTTAAGTGAGAAATAGCATAAACGACTTAATGGAAGGCCGTTTGCATAATATAAATTAGGTACTAATTTCTATCAGATCAGCTTCTATTTTGCTTACAAACTTCATTTTTTTACATTATTAGTGTTACAGAATTATGTAAAGTTTTCTATTATTGATCTCTATTGTAGGAACATAATCTTATTTATTGAGTTCACGTCTGTTTACTTTGACTACAATATCTTCAAAACGCATGCTGAATATGCTGTTTATGAACGGTTTCGTTTTTTCATACATTCTCGTATATCACGCATCTTTCCCATAGGGGTAGATAGAGACCACGAAATTCCACGTTATCTCTCTCATTTTTCACCTCATTCAAGGTGCATTTACACGATGCGATTTCAACCCATACGATATCGTATCACACAGCAATACTATACTCTCGTCGTATGTAATTCAGCACGTTCAATAGGCGGGGCTTAGCAAATTGTCGACAACTCGCATCGTGTAAATGTACCTCCACTCTCATTACTAGTTCATATGAGCTCGCCAATTCAGGGTACGTTTAACCTGTTCTTTTGTTATTTCAGCTATTTTTTACTTTCATTTATCTGAAGACCTATGTAATTTGGAATCCTCTTATCGGCATTTCCTCGAGTTTTTCTAACAAATAGGAGCAAAGACATTAGGGTAATTGAATGAAGCCGGTAGATAATAATCCCCTTGTTGCCAAAGTTACCTTTTACCTAAAATACCTCTTACGGAGCTACCTTGTAATCAAGTTCAAGTTGAAGAAATACTGTTCTACAATACAATAAAATAAATTAAGACTACACTAAAAAAGTTGATACGCATCGACATGACATCATCTGCTTAAAATGGCACCCGAAAGAATGACACTGTCACTTCACTTTGTTTTAAAGTAAGTAAGTACTTACTTACTTTTTTCCGATTTCAGTCTAGTAAAACGTAAAAACGTAAACAGGTTCACGACTGTATCCCCAAGGTGCGGTAGACATTATCTCAGATCTTTTTATGTTACTTATTCCAAATCCTTTGAAGATGTCTAAGGGGGGTAGTCAGAGGCATGTCCAAACACATATTTGATATATGCCCACATCTTGCAGAAGTTAGTATTCCATACGTGACAAGTCTAGTAACTTCAACAAACGGTTTAACCCCTGTTTGATGATTGATGAACCTCTGCCAAGGCTCTGATTGGCTTCTTAGCTAATAGAAAAATCTAGGATGAAAGAACTTGTTTTTATAGATATTTGTTTTGCTATCCTAGTTCTTTGTAGGCATCTTAAGTTGGTTCTAGGTAAGGATTAATTTGTTTTAATAATGGTTTGTATTAATATAGCTAGACGATTTCGAGTTTCATCTCGCTTGTGAAAAAGATGCTTTTGCCGTAACTCGAATGTCATTTCATTATATTCTACCTTGGATCATGGGTGGTCATAGTCACTTTCATGTCATGCTGCTATTTTTAATCCCTGAAAGAGAGTATTTTAGTGGCAATTTCGTGCCAATTCCCTTTCTTCGCTTGTTTCACATGAACTTGAGTTTAAGTTTCATTTGGTCTTGAAGTCCTTGCAAAGTTTATATTTGTTCTGGAATGTCGCAGCTGTGTAACAAACAAACTTAATTCCTCGTGGCTCAGTATTAGCAGTATTAGTAATGAATGTATAGGAGACAACACCGAAGTGTTATAATTTAAAAATAGTCATGCTTACAACTGTATGAATCGGCCAACTCATGGCTTTTCTTTTTCACATGAATCAGTATTTATATATGACTGTCGCACGTATAATATGACTAATTAATTAACTATTCGTCAGTAGTAGCTCTTCCCTGCTTGTAAGTACTTACAAAGGAAGAGCTGGGTTATGTATCAATTTTCATTTTCAAATTGAGACCCTTTGGAACAAAAAATACATAATCGATCCACAGTTGACGGAGATACACAAATATATTCATACAGATTTACCTACCTAGGTTAAAATCAAAAAGCGTTTATCCAGTAGGACCGCTGGGATCACTTAGAACCGCATAGATTCTTTTTTTATTCTACCTTATTTAAATTAGTGAACCCGGGCGCGACTTCGTCTGCGCATTGTTTCGTCATACAAACTTAAGAGTTAGAACTACCTTGTTCCAATCCAACCCATGAAAACACTGACTTCATTTTTGGATTTGCTGTCTTTGATAAATATAAATAAGTACCCATCAAAGGGGTCAAAACTACCCGTTTTGAAAAAATTATAAATACTTACATGTTTCGCTATTTATTAAAAAAAAACTTATTTAGGCATCACAACCCCAAATAGTATTTTAATTTAAGAAATAAAAGGACTTCTTTCGCCATTTTTGAAGGAGCTAGTGGCTCTGCTATTTTATTTAGTTTTCTCGTGTTTTACTAGGTTTTATTATGTAATTTCGGTGGCATTTTACTTATGAAGCTTTGGATACGTAACAGGAGATTTGGCAAATGGAATGGGGGAGTATTCAAGAAGATTTCTCATTTGACGAAAGATTTCCATTGGAGTTTTGAAAGGACAAGCCGCCATGTTTTTTCAATTGACTCAAATTGACGTGACATATAATAATTATTTGAAGATAGATTTGAAGTGAAGTCAAAGTGAAAAGAAGAAGAAGAAGACACCAAGAAGTGAAGTGAGAGAGAAGAAGAAGAAGACTAAACTAAGATGTTACTGCTTGGGCGGTATAGTCGCTCAGCGACAAAGCCCTTTTCTTTTTATTGTTAAATAAAAATAAATAAATAATAAGAAATAAAAATTGTTCAAAGCATACAACAACGAAATGACATCGCTATTTTGAAAAGTCAAAAGTTATTGGTTGTCATGAGAGTAGAGCAGTGCTCTTTGTGTCAAACAGAGTACTGCTAAAGTTTTAATGCAATATTCCCGTTGTCCGTTTACATATTTTTTGGGTTTCAGGAACTTTTTTCGGGATAAAAAGTAGCCTATATTCTGGACCTTTCTCCTTACCAAATTTCATTTTAAAATGTTTCGTCGTTTGAGCCTGATCCTTACACAAACATACAAACATCTAAACAAACTCACAAACTTTCAGATTTATTATATGAGTGGGAACTGGGAAGTACTCTATCCGATCTGCAGGAATACCACGGGGCGGTATGAAAACAGAATTTAAAGTTCTAAAGTTTTAGTAAAGTTCGAGAAGTTTCTTTAAGATCAAATCGCGCAGCGTCAGTAAATAATACATTTTATTCCATTAAATTTCTCTTAGCTTCGCAATATTTTCAAAGTTTTCCTTTAAAGGCAACTCACGAGAGTTTGAATAAAGATAAGTGTCAACTTGGTTTTAAAATAAATGTATTAACTTATCTATCTTATAAAAGGTAAAAACTTAAGAGATAATGTCTAGATGGCCGTACAAAATAATTTGGTATGAATAATCAATTCAAATTACATTCCGCGAAACAAAATCAACCATAACTGCGATTACCTACCGGCTCAGTTGGTTTGAGCATTGCTATGGATTGGCAAGGTCGTGGGTGGAACCCGATATTCAAAAACCTAATCCATCCTGGGTTGCCTGGTAGAGATCGCTTTTAATGATAAGGCCACCCATTTTTTTTGATGTAAAAATGTTTCTGTGGTAACAATCTATCTCTCCAATATCGCATACGCACTTGCAACCAAGGTATAGTACCTTCCGCAACATATTTCGCATCAAACGATATTGTCCGTAACAAGCTCGATAGTTTCATCCCAGTTCATAAACTCAAGTATAAAGTATACGATAATAGTATAGGCTGTGCGACGTAGATTGCGCCCACTCGCCCTCCGGGAATAGAACCTCACACCACGATGACGTCACGGCGTAGCAACTACTACGAAGACTGTGTGCTACGGCGTAGATCTTGAGGCGATGAGATGTATGTTTATGAAGGTTTCATTTTAAATAGGCTTCGGTATAACCGGCTTTTGTAAGTTAGGTTAATTTCTGTGGAATTGAAAATGTACTATTTGTTTTGACAGCTACCAGCTTTACATAATGTACTTTCATACTCGCGCAGCTTCGTTGAGGGTTGTTAAACTTTGTATAATACTTTTGTGACCAGAGTTTAAAGCCAGTCCCAGCTTCCATACATACATTTAATAAGTATACGAAACGAAGCAAGCCGGAGGAGTTCAAGGTACACATGGTTTCGTCAATTTACTACACTGCGCCTGTTTGTTGGTGGACTGTATTTTGGGGTGCTGGTTTGTTGGTGAATATAAACACGTAGGTAGGGCGAGTTCACTGAGTTTATTTTATTTTGTTACGTACAGTTGCAAGGGTTTCTACATGGATTCTGTCAAGCACATGACAATTGATTGACACCTTATATGGTGTGGACAGTGAGAATACTTCGAGGGGGACAGAATAATTTGTCATATTATTTGTGTTGCTGACCCCTATAATTGTTGTGTTATCTTGGTTCGGAGTGATACCAAGAACCTCTATCACCTTGCTTGTTACTAGAGAAACCTGTGAAGCGGAGTCCAAAATTGCCTTCACATGCACCTCGGTACCATCCTGCGAATAAAGCTTTACTTTTACAGTGGGGAGCAAGACTCTGTCAGTTTGGGTGTTGGAGATCAGTGTCACATGCTTTGGAGCTAGCTCTTCAACTTGCTTTGTAGCTGGCTCTTCGTGAAGCAAAGCATTGTGAACTCCTTTGCAAATGGTGCACCGGAAATGAAACTTACATTTGCCTTGGTGAACATTGAGACAAACATTACACAGATCTTGGTTCTTTGAAAACTGTATTCTGTCTGCAGATGGCAGAGTTTTAAATTTGTTGCATGCAAATAATTTATGATCGTTGGACTTACAGTATCGGCAGCCGTTGATGTTGGGTTTGCTCGCTGCAGCAATGTTTACCACTGCTCTCGTGCTGCAGGGCTTTGACGATACCAAAGGTTCAGCATTTTCCAATGCCAAGGCTCTCCTCTCCATGAAGTTCAAGAAATCCAACACTGTTGGATCATTGTCGGTGCATCTTTCCAGCTGATAAGCTCTTGATGTATATTGATCTAGTTTTCGGAACAAAATAGACAATATAATAGGATCCCAAGTACTAGTATCTACCTGAAGATTTTTCAAGCTAGCTAGGCACTGTTTTACAAGAGATACAAAGTCTCTCAATTTGATCGGAGAGGACTTGATCAGAGCATTCATGTCAAGGAGTGAATTTATATGTTCATTTATTATTTTGAACCTGTGATTGTATCGCTCTTCAAGCAGTCTGAGCGCCTCATCATAACTGGAATTTTCCAAAGGGAGATTTTTGATTATATCAAAAGGTTTTGTTTGCAAGAAGGATCTCAAATAGTACAATTTTTGAATGTTATCAATTGACCTATCTTTATGAATTATTGCCTTGAAGAGGTTTATAAATGGAGTGTACTCACTGTATTTACCTGTGAAAGGTTGAATTTCAATTTTTGGCAATTTAGTGCGAAAAGAAGGATTACCTGTGTCCGAATTGGGAGTAGCTTTGGTCTTTATAGCCTCGTTGAGTGATGACAATATTGTGAAATATTTAGATTCAAAGTCCCCCACATCCTCGCTGTCATCTTCGTCAAACGCCAGGATTTTTTTATTGCAGGACTCGTATTCGCTAAACAATTCCGACACCCTTGATCTCTTTGCTTGCAGAGTGGACAACGTAGTCAACTCAACGTCTTTTTCGTTTTGTACAAATTGATATAAACGAGTGAGGGAAGCTTTCGCATAGCCCCTTGAGGCCCTCAATTCTTTTACAGTTTTCTCCTCAGACATTTTTACAACTTAAATTCTTAAACGTTATAAGTATTACTAGATAACTAGTCGTTTAGGTACAATTTTTACAGTAAAAATACAGTATTGTTAGCACTTTTAAGTAAAATGTTACTTGCTACGCAAAGTTCGGAAACACGAATTCAAAATGGCAGTTCGTTGTATTGTTGCATCACCTTTTGTTGAAAACGTACAAACCATAGATTATTAGGCGTAGTTGTTGCGTATCAAACCACGAATCACCGATGTGAAGTATTTCGCGCGGTCCAATCACGTTGCAGCGTTTTGACGTTTCGCAGTCTATCGACCGTGCTGAATGGATCGCAGCTTGTTGCGTCAACGCAGAGTGTTTGGCGGCAAAGTTTGAAAATTGTTGCCACTATCTTGCGTCTCGTTCAGATTCCTCGCTTGCACGTATCTTTTTCCCTGTCACACCAAACACGAGGAAGTGTTGCGTAGTTTGGCGTAGTGTAGAAAGAACTTGTAGAACGTGGCAAGAAATTGCTTCAACTTCCTTGAAACAATTTTATGTTGGAAAGAGCGGACGAAATTTGTATGAATGCTTGAAAAATGATGTAGGAACCTTGATTATTGTAAACTGATTGCTGTGAACTCACTTGGTTGTAGGTTTCAAACCTGAGCTTGCACGAATTTTGAGATTTGCAGTTACTCGGAAGTGTAGCGAGAAATCTGGGGGTTTGCGTGAAGCTTATCGCAGGTTCTAGGCCCAATTGCAGCAGTGTAGAAAGGCTGATCGCAGGTTTCTTGATAACCTGAGCTTCTCCACCACGCCGAGACGCCACGTGCGTTCTTGATACCCAACAATATTCACAATTTTGTTTCACTTGTCGAAGGACCATATGTTTGTTGGTGGACTGTATTTTGGGGTGCTGGTTTGTTGGTGAATATAAACACGTAGGTAGGGCGAGTTCACTGAGTTTATTTTATTTTGTTAAGTACAGTTGCAAGGGTTTCTACATGGATTCAATCATTCTATATTATTACATTCTTGACAGTTTGTGTTTCTACCATAGACAAAAATATAGTTCTACAGACGATAAAATTAAAAATAATTTGGTGTTGTTGTTGCAGTCTAACAACACGCCCACCTATTAGACTCAAAGCCAAACAAAACAAAACAAAGAAAATGTATAAAATATATCTATAGATTTATAGATCATAAAAACTTATACCACCGAGTTCCTAGGATTTACCGGCTGCATGGGTCCTGTAGCTGAAAAGCGCTCAGTTGTGAATTCAATCCACAGATCGATGCTTAGCTTACTGCTATAGGCTTATCTTGCATAAATGATCTTAGATCATATCAGTTTCAGCTTTAGTCTTCATATGCTAAAAGATTGTCATACTTGAATAGTTCACTTTTAAAACTTCTTTAGTTTTGCTAGTTAGAATTACTTACAGAAAAGTATATGTAGAATCGGGAGATTTTTTGTTGTTCTCGGTATCTAAATGAAACAACAAAATTTATTTAAATGTCTCTGACTAACCCTCATCTTCATAGGATCTCCACCTCTTACGCACTATCGGTTGAACCGCGGGGCGGCTAGCCGCGTGGCGGCCGCTTTATGCAACCACTTGTCATTGCACATCGCACTTACCCACCACAAAATTGTAGTAACATTTTAGCCGCGCAGCTGGCCACCCCGCGGTTTAACCGCTAGTGCGTAAAAAAGCTTTATCTAAAATATTGTCTTCCATTCTTTGGAGATGTAGTTATGTAGGCGAACTTTTCCTACCTAACTAACTTTAAAATGTTAAATTGAAAATCGAGAAGCGATTTACCTACGTGAGTTTAGAACTTAGAAGAGATGAAATGAATAGTTTATTTAGAGTATGAAAGAATGATTTTAATAGAAATAATTACAACATGAGCAAGAAACAAGAAGAAATAAATTTAGGTACAAAATAAAACGAAAGCACAAAAGCAAAGCAAAACGGGACGCGCGTACGCAAAGCTAGTAGAAGCCGGAGTGTCGATCGCTGCGCGCAGGTAGTTCGAGCCCGCCGCGAGCGTTGCGTCATCAGCTGTGCGAAATGTCGTGTGGTCCACGCGTAGGTAGCGGAAGCGTTTTAAAGAGCGTTTAGTAACTTGGGCCGCCACAGAGATATTCTTGACGCACTTACCAAAATAATTCTGGAGCTATTTTAGAATGCAGCGCTGAAAGAGTTTTTACACGATACAATTTGTGGCTCGTTTTTCTAAACCGGTGTCGCACTAACCAATACTATTAGCAGCCGAAAAAAATTGTAGTGCAATACTAAATCGTATCGTTTGAAATCATTTCGTGTAAATGCTCTTTAAGGAACGCAGTAAAAATCCCATGATATGTCCAGAACAGAAGTGATGTTCTTAGATTAGACAGTGGAATGCCATTGTTGTCCAGAGTCGATTCAGAAATGTTTTTTATAGAACCTCATACCACTGCTAGGGATGGAGTAGCATATCGATAAATTGCATCGACAAAAATATCGATAGTCTTGAACCTGTTATGTAGTGTCAAGTGTGTGATGTGGACTTTTTAAACGGGTATTTGGAGTTACTTAGAAATCTTTTCTGATTTTATCTTCTCTTGTTTTAGATTTTGCAGGATGTTTACTGAAAACATATTTTAACTTTTATTAAAAGGTTTATAGAAATAACAATATATTGTCTCAATAGAAATAGTTTTTTTTTTAATTTCATCACACAATAAATGAGCTTTACAATTATGTAAGTACTTAAATCTACTAGTGATTCTAAATGGCTTAAAAAGCAATTTAGTATTATTTCTTAACACGATGCTGTCTCAGGCAATGAGATTATCTTCAACTTAACTTGCCTTCAAATGTTTTTCAGACATCGATACATCATCCACATCTAGTTACACAACAACCTTCAATGTACGCGAATATTAAAAGAGAGTGGTTCAACGCGTAAAATAGTGCAATTTTAGCATTAATAATATATTAGGCTAATGTTTCTGATATACTATAACGAGGAGGTTGCATTGCAAGATTTTGATTTTTACTGTGACGTGTGAAATAAAATTGATCTACATTATGGAATTGAATCTACACTTTTTGCGAATTTATGATTTTAGTGTTAATTTCACTCAGGGTTCATTTAAAAGTGAAAGAAAAGTTTAAAATGAATTTACAGCTTCGCTATCTTGAAGTAAAATGAAATACAGTTTACAGTTTGCCCCTATTACCGTTAATGGCAAACAAGAGAAGCGTATAACTCAATAACGCTGTACATCTGCGCAGATGAGATGCCCGTGGGATGGAGTCGGACTTGAATAAAATACCTTAACAAAACCGTAGGCTGGCCAATCTTTTATTACTGGAAAATAGTACTTATTGCTTGTAAATATAATGTTAAAGTCGGAAAAAAATCAGTAAGCGACAAAAGATTGAACGCTTGTCATGTCACGCTGCCCTATCCACTCTTGGTCAGCGACAAAAGTTGTTTACATTTTGGTTGGAACGAAGTTTCAACTTTCTGTCATTTTTTAAAATTTTTTTTTTTTTGCACAATTTGTGAAATTATCAACGAAAACATGTTTTTTGCTTCTATAAAGTTGTGTTTTTGCACTTATCCTTTTATACCCCACAGACAGCGATATGTCGTGACGGTAAAAAAATATTCTAGCCTTCATCCTCGATACCGTCCGAAAAAGGAACTTCGTTCCAAAAACAATTTCCCATAATATCTTTATAAAACCAGATAGGTAACAGTATAAGACGGCTTCGAATGACGGTTAAAAAGCCGGATATTGTCTCTTCCCGAATCAGCTCGCTTAGCATTCAATCCTGGCTTATACAATTATTGGTCCCGCTTGTGCTCGGGACGCAAAGTGCTGGTGGTTTCTGCAAGCGACTTGCCATCTTGTTTTTATTACGAAAAAAACATATTAGAATAGATTGCAACATGCTCTCTTGCGTAGAGATTTTGGTAGAGATAGATGAGGTAAGAAAAAAGTAAAATGAAGGGCTTATCGCTTAGAAGCGATATCTTCCTAAAACCTTTGGAAGAAGTGTAAAGAAAGAAGATAATGGATACAAACACTACGTTATATTTTATTTATCTCGCTAAAACTTTCCGCTCGCACGAGATTTTCCATTTACTCAAAGAATTCTTCCCTAATACAGACTTAGGACTTCATGTAACATACATCAGACACTCGCATTAAGCCGAAGCAGCATCTATTCCCAGAGGATTAGAGCCCATTATTATTTGACAGGATAAGCAGATTGCGCTGGTATTCTACGCAGTCTTGTTTTGAGACTTGTGACGTCACAAACTCTCCTGACGTCACGTATTGATCGTCGGACGAAATTCTAAAACTCATTATTATATTTGCATTCTTCTTCTTCTTATCGTGTCACCAGTTCTTCCGAGCCAGTGTGGTGAAAGGATTTTAAGTGCGCCTCAAAGAGGCTCCTTTGGTGCACTAAAATATTTATATTTGCATTTAAAAATTGGAACCCAGAATCCAAACTGTTTTGCAGAACAAATTGGGTGTGTTCTATAATTTTAGCATCGGGTCAATCGCGACGATAAGCATGCAACCTGTCACGTATGGAGTGCTAACTTCTTCAAAATATGGGTCAATGAAAGTTAAACGCATAATTTCATATTCATAAAATGTTGGTATTTAATGCAAATAATTCATCATATTAAATAAGGTTGTAGGTAATAATAATAAGGTTGCTAGGAGCCGTTGGGTGCAGGCTGCACAAGATCTATCGCTGTAGAAATCGATGGGGGAGGCCTATGTTCAGCAGTGGACACTAGATGGCTGACATGATGATGATGATTAAATATAAACGGTTTGTGTAGTAAAATTCTTGATAAAAATAGTTGTAGGATAAGTATTACAAATAACTCCGCGTATTTTTCTAGAAAAACACTTCTTCCTTCTGTATTCACACGATACTGAGATTTGAGGCTGCATTTACAAAGTATCCTTTTCCTTGTCCTATTTATGTGGGGTTTTTTTTTTTCATTTTAGCTTAGCCTAACCTGAATATTAGAAGACTAATATTTATAGGTTAGATTTTCGGACCGTTTTGCCGTTTTAGCTTAAAGAATTAACAATCAAACTTTCGCATTTAAATGTTGCCTGGAAGAGATCGCTCATTAGCGATATGGCCGCCTATTGTACATTGTCATTATTTGTTATATTTAATTATTTTATTTCATAGTTTAAGGTATACAATAAAGAATTCTCATTCATTCATTCATTCATTTAAAAAAGTAGTCATATTTTCTGTTCGGTTTCAGTACACACCTGCAGTACACACAGTTACCTTCAGTTAGACAAGTGTAAACATTCCCACTACGTAGCTTCATACTGAAACAAGACTGCGTCATTCATTCAACCTATATTGAAGCGTGGGAGTTCTCCCCAAATCTCCCCTCCCTTTCTAACTAGTTGGGGGAGTGTTGCTGTCTCTGTCTGCCGCCTACGCGTTTCATTCACGCCCACGAGAGTTCCATTGAAGCGCTGTGCATCGTTTTGATTTATATTCATTGTTAAACCGCTGTAAAGTATTGAAAATGGCTTTTTGGTACTTTAGATATTACGCCTACGTAAGGCTTTTGGAGGTTTTGTGATAGCGATGCTGGTAATTTGGAAACAATTTAGTACAATACATAATACAGACACTCAAACCTAGTGGTTTGTATACCTCTATTGTACTAATTTGTACTACTTATTTAATTGTACAATACTAGGGTATTGAAGCGCTATAGACATTCTTTCACGGTACTAACTGCTTGCTAATCTATACAAAAATGAGTAGTAGATTCGTCCTAATCCCACTAATATAATAAAGCTGAAAGTTTGTTTGTTTAGATGTTTGGATGTTCGTATTTTTGTGTTTCAATCACGTCTAAACCAGTGAACCGATTCGGATGAAACTTTGAATAGGCGTAGATAGTGACCTGGAAAAGCATATACTATTCAAAACGTTGGTATCACGCGGGCGAAGCCGCACGCAGTAGCTAGTGTAGTTTAAAAGCAGATAAGCTAAGAACGTTTTGCGTGGTAAACAAATAGAAACACACAAACTACAAACATATTTTATAGTTGGGTCTTGACCTATTTACCCCAAAACTTGAAAATCAATAGCTTCAACCTTTAAATCAAATCAAATCATTTATTGCGAAATATGGTAAAAGGTCTTAGATAAATATAGGTATCACATATTTCACCAAATAACATTGGCATGCAAAATTTTAAATCATGAATTACAAAAAAAAAATTAATTAATTACACAAAATAATGAATGTCAAAAAAAAATACTTAATATAATTACAAAAGAATGTCATACCTAATAAAATAAATGTTGATTAATATCTTCACTTTTTTCTACTCACTTTCACTTTAACTATATTAGATTTCGCATTTATAATATTAGTAGAATTACTAGAACCACTTACAATATTATAATTCTTCATCTCTTCATTAATGTTTATCAATTATTTTTGTCAACGATTCGTAGCTCAGTGCTACGCCGTAGACTCCCATTGTTGGCGTGATAATAATTATGTGCAATTGGATTAATTTAGTTATGATATTTTTTTTATTTAAAAAAGTTGGATCGTGGGTAATATTCAAGTGTATTACACAATACTTTTAACATTTTAATTCAAAAATATATCTAATGAAAACCGCTAATACCTATAAAATATGTTGAATAAAAATAGTGACATTATATTGAAAGCAAAGGTCAAAAGCCTTTGAGGTAAATAAGCATTGTTCGAACACACGGGGGCGTAGCTATTCGTAGCGCTACGACGTAGCACAGCGTCCGCGTAGAACCTTTGTTTTGTCTATTTCAAGCTCCAGTAGAATTCTTTGTGAAAATGTTTCCTAAACTCATTTGTGTGGTTGTAGTCTTACGGCCTTACTAATAAACGTGGTATAAAGTTATTCCTGAGTGTAAACTGTCAAAATGTATGGTTATTTTTAGTTTATTCTGAGGAATAACTTTATGTCACGTTTCTTGGTAAGGCTGTTAGAGTCAGCGCCACCTAGTGCAAAAGTTAAGAAACATTTTGTATCAAAATCTTGCTAATCTTTATAGAAAACATACTCTCTTTGAATTTGCACCTTTTGTAGCATACAAAGTGTTTGTTTATTTGCCCCAATACTCAAACTGAATCATCTCAAATAAAAAGAAACTATTTCGTAGGAATCAATAAGCGACCTCGTTCAGCGTGTTAGTCAATAGTAAACAGACTGATAACTAACACTACGAATAAGATTTATCAAATAAAACTATGATGTTCCATGTAAAAGTTCCCATTGGACCCATTGGAACAGTAACATTTTGGTGCAAGATCAAACTCTGGACTATCAGTGAAGAAGTTTCTGACTGATTCTAATGGTTGGGAGCTAAATAAAATATTTTTTATAAATAAAATAAAAATTGGCGTGTGCACAGTAGAAGTTATATTCGAGAGAGTGAATGAATGACAATAATGATGAACTAAATCCACAGATAAAAACAAATAGAAAATAATGATTACATCATTCAACTTAATGTTTAACAATCAGAACAAAATATTAAAAAACAAATTCGTATTCTATATTCCTGGTATATTTTGATTGACACGTTCCTTTATTTCTCCCACCCTTAATTCGAATATGTAAATCTGACCTCGACGTGTTTCCCGATAACCTTCGGTGGGCCGTTTCAGTATGTACATACTACGCACTTTGTCCTTGCTTAGCTAAGAAATAGCTGGTTCATTTCTTCAAAGTGTCACAAAATATATTTTGTATCTGTCTGTCTGTAATATTGAAACTCTCGAACGTATTAAATGATTTCGTTGATTTGTGTATAAAATGTATGTATTTACAAAAAATACATTCATTTTATTACATACTGGCTGTCCGTCGCGGTGTTACCCACGGTCCCTCGGGAAAACTTCACTTTCCCGGGATAAAATATAGCCTATGTTCATCAGGGATAATTTAGGATACTAATGGTGAAAGAATTTTTCAAATCGGTCCAGTAGTTTCGGAGCCTACAAAATATAAATACAAACAAATCTTTTCTAAGAATTCTATCAGTTATCTAGTTACCATAGTACAAACTTTGCTTAGTTTGGGTGAGATGGCGCTGTGTAAAATGTCCAGCATTATCTGGGGGCACGGTAGTGCCCCCGCCAAGACTAGAAAGAAGAGCGAGGCACTACCACCCTTTTCTCGAAGCGTTTCGTCGTATTTTTGAGCTGCCATAGTTTCGGTTCAAATGCTGCTACAAAGCTGTAACTTTCAGGATAAGGTGTCCTCTGTAGCATCTCTAAATATACCAAGTATCATAAAGTATCATAAAATGTCCAGCATTATATTTATTATTTATCGAGATTGTAAAAAATGTTTTTCCATGTGAATGTGTCGGGGTTATATTTTAAATTATATGTAGAGTCTAACATAATTATCTTTTATGGGTGAAGAGAATGTTTACGATATTTTTATGTTTTACTATCACGCCATACTGCACTGGTTTGAATGAATGGAATAAAATGAGTAGACTAGTATAAAATTGTGTTGGCTTAATAAATGTACCCTCGACTTTTAATCCAAAGGTTGCGCGTTCAAATCCCGGCCGTTGAAGGTTTTTTTCACTTCGAAAATGTGTGCATTACCACAAAGGAATCAAAGTGAGGGGTCTGTTCAATGCAATTCAATTTATTCATTAACAGTTTCACAATTGTGTCTGAAAGTTATACATAGTTGAAATAAATAGTATAAAATATATAAAAGCACTTAACCTAAGTTTAATATTATAAAATTCCTTCTTAAAAAAACATATTGAATCTAATCAGTTATAATGTCATCCCTACATAAATATTCATCAAGCGAGTAGAAACACCCTTACAATAAAAGATTTCGTAATTTATTTCGAAATATGTGAACACTGACAATCGTTTTTAAATTGGTAGGCAATGCATTAAAAATTTCGACCGCTCGATATCTGTGTAAATTTTGAGTGAGTACCTAACTGAGCAGTAACTTTGAGTTTTTATTATTTTAAATATACTTTCCCATCTGTTTCCGTTGAAGCTGTGGCTCGGGTCCAGTTTAATCTTGTTAAGGCTGCGTATTAATTGAAGAGACCGATACTTTGTACTTTTGACCGCCAAAACTGTTCTCCTTCAAATTGAATTTCGTTAGTGTAAATTGAAACCTTTTGAAGGAAAATTTATTCGTTGAAATGGCTTGAATTGTTTGATACTATCAAGGATCATAATAAATCGTCGTTGATCCTATACAGGGTGTAAAAAGACGTCTACCGAAGCCGAAAGGGGTAGGTACAGCATCCCAAAAAACAACCAAATCCAAAAGGGTTTTCCGAAAAAATCATTATATCCGGAGAAAACAGCGTTTGAAGATCACTGTTTGCGTATGTACTGGGCGCATTTTTATACGTAGATTGCTGGATTTTGAGTTTTAATTGTTTTTTTCTTTTATAAATGAAATGATTAGGTAGGTATGGTCTTATTATGTTGTACTAGTAGCAAAAAACTAGAAAATAAAATAAAATGACGTAGCTAAGTAAAAAAATTTTTTGAGTTTTTTTTCGATAAATATGTTCAGAATCATGGTCTGATTGCAATCCGTCAGTTTTCGGTAGCAGTATTTTTACACCCTGTATATTTACTAGCTGCGACTTCGTCAGCAAAATAACATGCTTAATAAAAATAGAACTGAAAACTGCTGTTTAGAAGACTCTCTTCTGAAATTTTAAAAATAAAAATGCAATAATAGCGCCATCTCAACTTCAGACATAGGACAGCAACGCCATCTGCCTTCAACTGGAACTTCTTCAACTGGAAAACTTTAAGTCCCCATACAAAATTTCAACCCTTATTTCACGCCCTCCATGATTAGTTTTGAAAAAAAAGTAGCCTATGTCCGTCCCTGGGACATAATCTTTATCCAAGTCATATTTCATAGTTTAGGTGTGAAAAGGTAACAAACAGACAGACATTTTACTACATTTTAGATGGCGCCACTGGAAAAATTTAATCGCGCTATCGTTGCGTTTTGGGCAACGTAACATATAAACTCGCTAATCCTCTAATTTTTAGCAGATTCAGATTCAGATTCAGATATTTTATTGATAACGTTATAGTTACATGTCATAAATTAAATTGCAAAAATGTATACCTAAATACATAGTAAAAGATAATAATCTATTTAATTTAACAATTATATAAATATATTAATTAAATATTCTACAAATTTATATTGTACAGACACAACTGTTGAAAAATTCGTCCACTCTATAAAAGGCCCGCTCGATAAGCCATTTTTTTAGCTTTAATTTAAAGGCTTGCGTTGATTTTGTAGCTGTAACACATACCGGAAGGCGGTTGTAGACGGCCGGGCCCATCACGTGAACAAGCTTAGTCGATTGATGGTCCCGCACTGGCTCTCTTGGGCGATTTTATGAAAAACAGGTCGCAGGTCGTGACATGTAGCGGGAACGTCAGATCGGAGCCTCTCAGCATGTCTATAGGTGTGGCCCAAGGATCATCGCTGTCCAATATCATGTTCTCCCTCCTCCTCAACGACCTGCCTGACTGCATAGGTGACGCACATGTACTTATGTATGCAGACGATGTTGCTGCTGTAGTCATAGCACCCACTGTGGATGTCTTGGAGAGAAGGTTGAACATGGTAGCAGAAAAGCTGCATATGTGGTTCCATCATAACGGTTTCCTTTTGAACGTAACCAAAACCAACTTTATGCACTTCAGCCTAGCAGGCCGTACCTATAGACCCTTTATTAGCTTTATAATATTAAGTATGTTTATGTCCTCTATCACTCCTTAAAAAATATATTTAAGGAGTGATAGAGGAAACTAGAGAAGAAAACATGTTGTGCCGACCCCTCTTAATAAGGCTAGGAAGTTGATGATGATTGCCGTACATAACCAGAGTTGGCTACTGACTCATACGAACTTTCTTACTAGAACTGGACTTCATTCACAGGACTCATCATTATTGGTTGAGGATTGGATTCAAACTCACGACCTACAGCGTGGAAGGTACAGTATTTATAGATCGGTGAGAACAGTTATCTTTTTTTTATTTATTTATTTAAACAGTACCATATGCAAAGTCTTGTCATAAATCTATGACCACAAACAATACATCACACGAAATAGCGCAGCATTTCATCATTCCACCAGTCTACCAATTAGCCAATGTCCAAAACACCAAAACAACCCCGTATCGATATTTCCCCTCCCCCACCTGCCACCGGCCATCCCCTCATCCCTGAATCAAAAAGTTGCGGAATGGCATCGACCTTCACCTCTAACCTTAACCTTGACCTACCAGTATGCACCGAAATATCAGAGCTCAACAAGTGCATTGCGGAATTGCTGCCTCATTTTCATGGTAGCTTCGTGTATATACATCGATGTACATTAAACAATGAATCTGTATATCTATCGATATGAAGATGATTACGTATTTTCATTGAATTTTCTTATGAAACTTGTACTACAAACATCAATGGTGGATTTGCAAGTGTGCTTTATCAGTAGTACCTAAATTTCTTTCTCGTTTTAAAACAGTTGTAACTTTTTACATATATTGGTTTTTTTTCTGTTATGGTATGTAGGTAAGTAGGTACCTATAGGTTCATATCTACCTACTTCTATTTTTGTTAAGTGTCACCTACTTACTTCATACCTACTTTGTTTATATAGTACCTACCTATTTTTTAATTTATTTTACATTCTTGTTAGATCGTTAGATGAACCTATGTCTGTGTGTATTGCCAAATAAATGTCTATCTATCTATCTATCTATTATAGGATTTATTTGGGGAATTTTTTGATCCATAGATCGTTTGCAAAGATCGTTTAATTAACATTATTGTTATTGATAACGGGAAGAGATCGCGTAAAGCACTTACCTCGACTTTTTGATATGGTTGCACCTTATTAAGTATATAAAGTACGTCGATCGTGGTCACGTCCCCTTGTAAGTTTAAAGTCAAAGTCAAGTCAAAGTCAAAGTCAAAAATCATGTATTCAGTAGGACCGCTGGGATCACTTTGAAACGTCTTAAAACTAAGTGATTCTACTCCTGTTCCTTCGCGACCAATACCGTGAAGAACCAGGGCAACAAACACGGTTTAGGGCCTAGCTTTTTTTAGGTGATCCATCTTAGATCTAAACTTAGGCTTGTAAAATTAAAAGTAAAGTTAGTAAAATTCAAACATAATAAAGTTAGTAAAATTCAAAAAGCTAAGCAAGATAGCAAAGGCATTGTGCACACATAAAAAGTGATTAAATACCAGAATTATGACAAATCAATGATCAAAGTTTTTAAAATACTGCGATCTACGGATCTAGGTACAGTTGTTACTCTCGGACGAAAATTAAGACGCAAATTGCTAGGTTTTCGTGGAGTGCTAAGTTGGACTTATTTTTAACTTAATTAAGACTTGTCGTTCTGTAAAGGAGCCATTACGAAACTCTTGTGAGACGGTGTGAATTAAAAGTTAGATTTTATTATAATTAAGAACTCTAAGTATTTTGAAGGTGCACTTGGAGCTTACCTCTGTGGAACAATGTGTCTGAATACATTGAAAGCTAGTATTGTTGGTGCTACTCCATCTTACTCTTCTCATTTAAGGATTTACTCCTTGTCGGCACAACTTATGAATCCCTCTCCATGTATCTCTTTCCAGGGCTGCTACCTTGACCTCTTTATACGACATGACAGCTACCTTCTCCCTTATTTGGCTCATGTAGCTTATCCTCGGTCTTCCTCTTCCTCTTCTTCCTTCCACTTTCCCTTCTATAATGTTCTTAATGAAACTGTCATGTCGTATAAGACGACCGATCATCTTTCCCCTTCTGTTCTCGACAACTTGCAATAGCGATCTCTTTTCGTCGACTCTACGCAGAACTTCAATGTTGGTTATCTTCTCCGTCCAGCTGATTTTTTCCATTCTACGCCAACACCACATCTCAAACGCCTCTTATATATTATATCCCAGCGAAATACAGCGTCTTGAGTGTGTATAAAGTTACCTTCTGACGCTGTATAAGTTAATAAATAGACTAGAATAGAGGTGTTTTTTTTTTAAACGAAACTATCACGACTGTGTCCCCAAGTAGTAGTAGGTAGTTTTAAAGCATCATAGGTATTGGCGTCGATTCTGTTGTTCACTGACTAAACCTAATTAAACTTAAATATGACATTTTTAAATCGTTCAGTTCAAAGTCAAAGTCAAAAATCAAAAAGCATTTATTCAGTACCGCTGGGATCACTTTGAACTTTTACTAATCTTTGTCAAATAAATTAAAATAGACATTTCTATTTCTCACTAAAAACAAACGAATTAAAGAACTATCGAAGTAAAGAACGATCGTGTTTTTGGAGTTGCGTAAAATTAGTCGCGTAATTTAAGCTGTTTTATTCTCGGTTTCACATAGAAGTTCGCATTAAGTTTTATACATACCATTAACTGTTTACGGAAAACTCATTTTGCCTCGTGGCAATTGCGACTCGGAACATACAAAAATTACGAGCATTTTGTCTCACCATAACCCAAAACAATTCATAATTTTAAGGAATGATTAAAAAAACATTCCTTTCGTTTATCAGGTAGTTTTTTGTTGTTTTAATAATTTCCTTGTTTTAATGTTTTATTGCTTCTTTGTTATTGGCACGTTTCAATGCAGTAATTATTTAATTGATTGTCCAGTTCTGAAGGTTAAATTCTTTGTGTAATATTTTTAGTCAAAAAAATGTGAGCCAAAAATTTTTGTGTTTAAAATTGATCGACTACCTAGTATTTATTTTTTGCTCGTTATGAAAGTATTAAGTAGGTACTCGTCACACGTAGTATGTATTACTTGCTACACGCTAAAACCTACTTAGCTGTGATAGTCAGCCGTTAACTTTTGCGAAATACTTTGCTAAACTATAAGGGAACCTTGTTTATTGAACCCTAAAAAAGACTTAAAATACAATAATTTATTTACAGAAACTAAGCTACTAAATATTTACATATATTTACAAAATACAACAGGATTAGTCAAGCTATCTAAGGATCGTTAGAAACGATCTATAGATAGCTCAACTGATCCATGTCACTGTCAGTCGGAAGCGTGCCCAGAACACTGGCGGCATTACCACCATAGGCTGGATAAAAAAAAAAAAAATTATATAAATTAAGTTGATTTAGTATTCAAAGTAGGTGCCTGTAATAACTTCCTCCGCAAATTCTGCTCCAGTAATCGCGTCGGTTTTTTGTTAAATAACCTGCAAAAGTAAAAGTCTTGGAATTTTTTAATTAACCTTGAGCTTGGAATTGGGTTTAAGGTTTTATTTGCGGTAAAATAAATAAGTTATTCTGGACTCGAATGCCAAAATAATAACACCATATAACGTCATGTTTTGGTGTATGATTTCACAAATAATTCTGAGTTAGTAGGAGTTCAGATTAGCGCAGGATCGTGGTGGATGGCACAAGCTTAAGGAGGCCTATACCCAGCAGTGGGTGAAGCCAGGCTGTGGATGATGATGATGAAGTAGGAGTTATTTTACTCAGTTATCATTTCTCTGATTTTACTCGATCGCTTTGACGTAACTTACGATATTTTATGTATGGGAAAACCAGCGCCATCTATTGATAATCGTACATTACAAGTCAAAAACAATATGTGAGGTGCCGATGTCCATCCATCCTTTAAATCATCAAAAGTGTATATTAAACATTCAGATGAACTTGATTAACCTTTTCATAATATTAATTTGCTCTTATTTAATCTGTTTCAGGTAATTCAACAACTCAGTTACAGAGGTTTAATTCCCC
The DNA here is from genome assembly GCA_951394285.1 of Epirrhoe tristata. NCBI lineage: Eukaryota > Metazoa > Arthropoda > Insecta > Lepidoptera > Geometridae > Epirrhoe > Epirrhoe tristata. Next base: position 10,499,168 of record OX596144.1, on the reverse strand, counting down.
AAGCTCGCCAGTAAGTAATTGCTAATTGAATAAATGGATCCTTTATCTCGAAATAATTCATTAATTTTAACTTAGTTTCGGTTTTAGTTAGACACACTTTTTTCTTAGATAATACTTTTACAAAATGTTCATGTCATGTGACCAGAAGAGTACTTGGTATGAATGTAGATGGATATACGAGTTTAGTTAGGCCATAGAAAAGATGGATGGATTGTGTGAAGTATGACATGAGTAAGAAAGGAGTGAGGGTTGAGATGACGGCTGATAGAGGAGAATGGAAGAAGAACACATGTTGTGCCGACCCCACATAATGTGGGACAAGGGCAGGAAGATGATGAACAGATGTGGCTAGTTTACCTAATCTTTTTTGTTGTTTGGGAATGCATTGATTGTTTGACGAGGCGCACAATACCCATTGAAGATGCCTATGGGTATTAGTCATGTCACTATTTCTTTCGAACCACCAGTGGATTGTAAGTGCTCCTTAGAGTCATTGATAGATCCAAAATACATTTTAGCTCATGTTCACGTTTTGTGGTCTTTATTGTAATAAAATAATAGTAAGTAACATACAGAAAATAAGTTTAAAAACCTATTTAATTTTTCAACAGCAACAAAGAACGAGTTATAGGTAATGACATTAACGATGACATGAATGATTTAATGCTTTGTTTAGACCAACTGTATGAGAGAAATAATTTATACAAGTGTATTCAATGTGTAGGTCTAAAGTCATTTTATATGTGATATTATATTATATAAATATATTATATATACCCCATTTGGGGTTGAGACCCTAGGTTCGTAGGGTTCTGGAGCTCTTCGGGTTTTCAAAATTCTTTCAGGGCGTCTGGTCGACGAGACGCGTGATCCGAGAGCTGACACATTTTTGGCTCAAAGGATCAGCATTGCCATTCAGCGTGGTAATGCCGCCAGTGTTTTGGGCACGCTTCCGACTGACAGTGACCTGGATCAGTTGAGCTATAGATATATATCTATAGATCGTTTCTAACGATCCTTAGATAACTTGACTAATCCTGTTGTATTTTGTAAATATATGTAAATACGTAGTAGCTTAGTTTCTGTAAATATACTACCTTCATTATATATTATTATTACATATTATATAAAAAAAAACTCATGACAAATTAGGGTATCGTCTACTATACCAGTATAACAAGTCATAATCTGAATGACTGATCCCTAAAGCGCAGTAGACGACATTCTCTCAGATGATTTGAAATCCTTTGATTTTAAGATGTATACATCAAAAGCACTTTCATCCATAATAGGCACATCATCATTTTCAAATATTTGTTCCGAAGGAATTGTTGTTTTAAGCTACATTGTAAATACCGTTACAAGCGATCTACAGATGTATCATCTGATCTAGAGATCAACTCAACAGATGTCGAAATGATAACTGGATTACCTTATCGAAGATCAATTTATCGGTCAATCGAACTGATACTGCCATAGCTTGTCATGAACAGCTAGTTCATTCAACAGAGATGCATGATTAATTGATTATTCATTCGGTTAAATCTTCCTTATTCTATTTTTAAACGCATTCGGTGTAGTTTTCCTTATCATTGATGTTGTTGTTGTTGTTTACTTTCATCAATCATATGTAGACCTGTTCGGGCCTTTATAAAAAACAAGAAAATAATTGAATTTTGAATTATTTAATGTTAAGACTTGAGAGGTGTTTTAAAATCAGTGGCTTAAAACGAAATTAATAAAATCTAAAGCAAAGCAGTGACAGTTGAACATCAGGAAAATCACACGTATAAACAACAGGATACGAGCGAGACGCGCGTAAGCGCTTTGAATCAAACCTTAAAGTGCATGACTGACGTCAGACTGTGTCTGACTCTACAGGGTGTAGATTGGGTAGAGATTACAATCCTTACTTAATTCTTTGGGCGGCTAAGCTGTCATAAAACCTGAGAAATATTTCATGCCTGTGGTACAATACAGTCGTAGTGACCATACTATAGGACGTTGACCACAATCACTAATATTGAATGCGTTCAATTGAGTTCGACTATAAATACTGTTTTATTATTGAATTAATAAGATAAATATAATATTTTAAGCTAATGTCTGACGTAAATATTACACACATTTTACGACAAAATAGGAGCTGGAAACAAAACTATAATAAGCAAAGTATTTATAACTACAAGTCACGTGCAGAAAATGAACCAGCGGAATAGTTTCAGCTACACTGGCGCTATGCCCGAGTCACCTTCGAGAGCAAAACGTGTTAAATAACATTATCAGAATATTAAAATTATGCTTTATCGCTTTAGACATGAGAAATGTTTTTGCGTAACAAAAAAAATTATAGAAGCGGACTGATAAGTTTCTTTCAAGAATGTCACGTGAATTTTAGTATATTTTTAGATAATGTATCGATAATTTTATTTACATTCGTTTAACTATCGTAAAAGCAAGCAACTGATAGAAACAAGCCCACATATGAGTATTTCTTTACGATGTTTTCCTTCATCGAATGAACATGGAATTTCAAACCTACAGCATTATAAAAAGAACCAGGAACCTCCTCCTGCATAAAAATAAGATTATTAAAACTATTCAGAGAGATTATTCGTGTTTGTTTTTTCGTTCGTTTGATGAATATTCGGATGCTTCTTACTACGAGCTACATTGTATTCAGTCGATAAGATCAACGTTAAAACACGGTCCTAGCCTAGGACCAAATATTCCAAACGAAAAAATAGACCCATTAAGTCAGGAATCGTAGTAAGAAACATCCGGATATTCATCAAACGAACGAAAATAAGAACGGGAAGTCTCTAAGAAGAATAAAAATTTCTAATCACCGTTACACATTGAATGCTAATTTATTTAGACTAATTGTAAACAAGTGCATAGTTTAAACGTTTTTTTTTTAATTAAATAGGTCAGTGACCTCTTAATTGAGAGCCGTGTTGGTCAAATGGGGTTGTGCCTCGACTTTCAATCCGAAGGTCGTGGGTTCGAATCCCGGCCGTGCATCACTGGATTTTTCGTTTCGAAAAATTTATATGCGCTTTATCACGAGCTCATAACGGTGAAGGAAAACATCGCGAGGAAACCCGCAGCTTTGTCAGCTCCACACGTATTGACGTCGTCTTTCCTGTGGGCCAGGCTGATTAAGCTGAGAGGATGGTTTAGGTGCTGGGCAAGCCTATTCCATCTCAAACAATGTCCCAGGCACTACAGCGTCCCGTTAAGTGTAGGCATAGGTTGCCTCTTGACGCTGTATAAATCATCTAGTATAGATGTAAAGGCCTAAGTTTTTTTTCAGTGACCTCCCTCTGCCTGATGTCAGTTGCGAGGTCTAAGATGGAGCATGCTTTCATAGAAGGAACCTATTTACTCTTGATTTGAAGATATTGTACTTTTCGGGAAATACAGTACCCGGCAATGAGTTCCACAATTAGGCAGTGCGTATGAAAAATGTAGACTCAAAACGCTTTGTACGAGCTATATGGGAATGTCGACCGATGTACAAGTGGCGTCTTTCGGGGAACGTTTCCTACCCCGATAGCCATTACATATTAAGTGACTTGATCTGAAAGAATGTCTACCGTGCTACAAATTAAATAAATAATTTGCTTTAAAAGCACAATGGCTGTTTCAGCGCTGGTTTTATTTAAAGGACAGATTTAAATTTCAAAATGAAATAGGTACCTCTTAATTGGCTCAAATGAAGACAGCCAATCAGCGTTATCAATTAACTCAATTTCAATTGTATATCAGCTTAATGGAAATCACTTAATAATTTCTTCAATTAAATATTTAAATGGTATAGTTATGACTTCGCTATTAATACACAATAAAGTTTCCATTAAGAGATTTAACCAAGGGCAGACTATATTTTTTAACTTACGTTATTATTAAGCGATTGTAGTTTAGACCCTATTGGATTACCAATTAGGTTTATTTTCGCAATTTGACGTGGAAACCTTGGAATCAGGTGCTGTGTTTCTGAATGAAAGTTGATCCCAAAAGAACGACTTTCATGTTAAAAGACAATGGATACACGATATGCAGAATGGCCCCCTTTTAGGGGACACGCTAACTGGTTGAGCCTTTTGTGATAATTTAGTACCTATGTAACTGTACCTTGGTAGGTAATTAAAATGGGGACATTTTGACAAACAAGTCACCCTAAAGCGTCATTTACACGATACCATTCTCGCATACCATTCTTGCCTCTTGCTCCGTTGAGTGAGAATGCAATAGGCGAGAATAGTATGCGAGAATGGTATCGTGGAAATGGCGCTTAATCCTCAAGAAATGAAATGAAATTGCTTATTTATATGGTAGAATAGTATAGAAGGCAAAAGTAAATTTTCTACACGTAAAAACACAGGTTCACGACTGTATCCCCAAGGTGCGGTAGACATTCGCTCAGAACTTTTTATGTTACCTATTCCAGATCCTTTGAAGATGTCTGAGGGTAGTCAGAGGCACATATCCAAACACATATTGGATACATGTCCACATCTTGCAGATTTTCTACAAAAGCATTTTCTACAACTCAAAATGGTCTAACTTGAATGTTTTTTGTGTTGCGATAACTATTGTCATTCACGGAAGCCGGTAAAGTCATTTTCAACCGACTTCAAAAAAGGAGGAGGTTCTCAATTCGTCTGTATGTTTTTTTTTTTTTTGTAGCTTGTTACGCGATTGCTCCGCCATTTGTTGACCGATTTGCAAAATTCTTTTCATGTTTGAAAGGGTATACTCCAGAGGTGGTCCCATATAAATTTTATTCCTGAGGGATTGATAGTTTCCCCGTAAAACTATTAAACACCTTCCCTCCTAGCCATGTCACAAATAGAAATCGAATCGACAGCTTGACGCCCTGAGTCACACTGCGTTTCGAGTCAAACATTGAAGTCGGTTTTCTTTTTAGTATAAAAACGTAATTATCTTATTTAACTTTTTCTTTACTCGTAGCGTGTGAAATAAGAAATATTCAAATGGCGTTGTCTTTCATTTTTTAACGGAAATAAAACGAACAATAGCTACGGAGGTAATTAAGATTTTGAAAGAAGCATACACATATACACACTCTTAAATTGAGACACAAACTTAACGTTTTCATTCATTTAGAAAAGTTAGTTACATAGGTAAACAAGGTATGTTATGAAACTCAAAGTAATTGAAGCTTTCTGACCGTCTGTTGTATAATCTGATGGTAACTCTCACAGACTTGACCTCTTTAAAATTCCTTTTCCACTAATATTAAAGCTGAAAGATTGTGAATCTCTTTGGATGTTTGGATGTTGTATGTTTGTGTTGACCGATTTGGATGAAACTTGGAATAGGCGTAGATAGTGACCTGGAATAGCATATAGGCTATTCAAAATGTTGGTACCACGCGGGCGAAGCCGCGCGCTGGAGCTAGTTATAAATATTCTGTCAATTTATTATGGTGGAGGGGAGGTACTTAAACTTTATATTTATTTTTTATCACGATAACCAAGGATAGCAACAGGTTTAGTAGATATTAGATCTAAGTCTATTATATAACTAAGTATATTATATAGTCTATTATAATAACAAAGATAAAGTTTTCCTTGGACTATGAATTCACACGCCTACTGTATCAGTTTGCGTAAACGCATGACCTATGTATTAGTCTTCCTCGAGATAGGCCGGTGATCGATCTATTTATTACTATTGCATAGCACGTGTAAGTTTCAATCACGATTTAAGTGACAACTATTGATTTGTGAGCGGCTGATTCTGATATATAGCCAGATTAATACGACTATCACGTTTGCACGATGCAGTTAATTTGCGAATATTTGAAATAATCGAAATATAAACAGGGGCCGTATTCCGGTTCTTATTTTCGTTCGTTTGATGAATATTCGGATGTTTCTTACTTTCTGACTTCAAGGGAAATATTTGGTCCTACGTTAGGGCGGTGTTTTAAACGTTGATCTAATCGACTGAATACAATGTAGCTCGTAGTAAGAAGCATCCGAATATTCATCAAACGAACAAAAAAAACGAACGCAAATACCCCCCCGAACAACATAAGATTCATTTATAAAATAATCTGTAAGTATGGACAAAATATAGAAAAAAAAATCTAAATAAATAATGTTAGATATCTTCACACAACGACATTCAGTCACCCAGCAGAGTAGACAAACATTTTACAAATTTTCTATAAAAAAAACTCTTTTCTAAAATTCTTCCTTTGACATTTGACTTCTATTACATAAACCCTTATTTTTAACTGAAGTCCAGTAGATGGCGATTTGTGATTAATTGTTTTTTGCAGAATTGGCTAAGTCACACTTCAGCTCATATTCTCAATATGCTATTGCTGATAACATGGAAGCTATGACCGGTTAATTGACTTATTAATTTGTTATTCGAATCACCACGTGCAATAATACACATTTCATTTATAAATAATTATTATATTTTTTATTGTTTTACCTCAGGACCATGGTAGGCTAGCCACCTTTGATAGGCATTCCAACACACAGAGGTATTTTTGACAATTTTGATCTTATTCGTGACGGAAACTTGGAAACACATACTTACTTCTAACCCTTGAAAACTATAGAAATGTTAGCAGACTTTGGATTGTGCATTTTTGTACTTATTATTGTTAAGTAGTCATCAAAAACAAATAAACAGATCACCGCCATGGATAAAAGATGGGAAGAGTGATGAATTTTCTTAAATAACTGAACTTAAACCTAAAATTGTTACTAAAATCTTAGTGTTACCCCAGGTGTTACGAAACTTCAAGTAGGTACCCCTACTTTTGCAGCATTTGCCAAAGATTATCATAATCTATGATTTATAATAATTTTGTAAACACGCATGCTTTAAACATAACTAAGGATTTATTTCCTAAGCATATCGACGGCTTACCTTATAATTAAATGCACAACAGTCAGAAATCTAAGTGTTAAGCACATAGTTGGTTACTTTCTATTTTGTTGTTATAAGTACCTAAGTATAACTATTTATCGTGTGTTTAACTTTAGCTTATAACCTAAAAACTCTGGCACTAGAGGTGGCCACTATAGGTACTCTAAAGTTACGAAGTAGGTACAGTTCTTCCAATTTATCTAGGCATTCGTGAAGTTAGCCGTTTGTCTAACACAGTTTTGTGTGAAAAAGCGCTCACTGCGCAGACAAACGGCTAACTTCACGAATGCCTAGATCCGTTGGGCGAACTGTACCTACTAACATATTAGTACAGTGTGTTCAGTTCAACTCCTAAAAGTTTTAAATTTTAAAAGTGAAATAAAAAACAGTGAACTTTACAACCTCTATGTTTGACCCGATACAGTTGATAAACATTGCGATAATTGTAACCAATTTGTAGGGCATATCAAGAATGGTAAATACGACCTCCGGCCGCATTTACAATGAAAACAAGTAAATTATATCTTTCGCAGTTATTTGGTTTATATCTCAATCGAGGAGGTCGTCAACTATTGAGATAAAAGTAAAACTAAATAAAAACTAAGTCTCTGGCGCAGTAGGCGAAGGCTCACTTGTAACGTATAAGTACTTATGAAAATATTTATGCTGGTTTATTAAAGTGTTGGGTTGGGCAGCCTATTCCATCTCAAACAATGTGCCAGGCCTACAGCATCTCGTTGACAAAGGCTTTCTCCTGAGACTCCTGACGGTGTCAAAATCATCTTGCATTGATAAAAAGGCCTAAGTTATTTTTATTTACAATAAAAGTATCGTCATCTGGTAGCTTATAATACGAGTATATCCTGAATTAACGCATGCTACTTTTTAGCCAGGAAACGTGAAGTATTCCCGAGGTACCAGTTGTGAAACAAATGTGTAAAATATTACCGTCTGCCCCCACAATAATTCACACAACAATAATTCTAAAGTGTGTGCCCAGGCAACCAGATTTCTGTGTAAATGCATCCCACTGTTGCCAACTGCAAGTAGGTACATACTACGTAGAATTAGTTCACATTTTGTAGGCCAATGTTATGTCGTTAGTAGATAGCGTAGATAACACTGTACGTAGAGCTGCCATTTGTAATACTGGTTATATCCTCGCCACCAAATCGGTGAAGGAAAACATCGTGAGGAAATCGGCATGTCGTAGAACTTAAAAAAAAAACAATAAACAGCAATACAATAATACAGAGTTGTAAAATATTACTATATACAGGATTTGATGCAAAACTTTACCGCATTGAGGACAAATATCTTTGCTTAAACATATACAGGGTGTAAAAAGACTGCTACCGAAAACTGAGGGGTTTCAATCAGACCATGATTCTGAACATATTTAGCAAAAAAAAAATGCAAAAAAAATTTGACTTAGCTACGTCATTTTATTTTATTTTCTAGTTTTTTGCTACTAGTACAACATAATCAGACCATACCTACCTAATCATTTCATTTACAAAAGAAAAAACAATTAAAACTCAAAATCCAGCAATCTACGTATAAAAACGCGCCCAGTACATACGCAAACAGTGATCTTCAAACGCTGTTTTCTCCGGATATAATGTTTTTTTCGGAAAATACTTTTGGATTTGGTTGTGTTTTGGGACGCTGTACCTACCCCTATGGGCTTCGGTAGACGTCTTTTTACACCCTGTAGTTAGAAGGTTTTGTTCTTAGCAAATTATAGGTTTATTTTTGTTCATCGGATCTAGGACTATTTGTAAAGTCAAGTGCTTGAGAAACAGCTATCCAATGTAAATAAATAACAGATACCTACATACCTACATTTGCCCATGACTTTGAAACTGTGATAAAGATTGATAGCATTAAGTTTCGCACTCTGAAAAATCAGCCACCGTCAAATGTGGAATGTAATTTAATTAAAAAAAAAATTATGCATTTCACACAGCTTCATCTGGCCCCAAAGCACAGAATACAGAAAGCCCAAAGTAAGCAGAGCCTGTGTTCTGGAACCAAAAAAGGGCACAAGATGAATCAGTGAAAATACTTTATTGCACACCTTAAAACTACAAGATAGGTACAATACGACCTCTGTGGCGCAGTGGGCGAAGGTCCGCCTGCGACGCAGAAGGTTGCGGGTTCGATCCCCGCTGCGGGACAAATGTTTGTATGACCTACAGATATTTGTCCCGGGTCTTGGTGTTTCTATGTATAATATGTATGTATTTACAAACAAAAAGTATATAAGTAGTTTATCAGTCATTCTAGTACCCATAACACAAGCTCTGCTTACTTTGGGGCTAGATGATGCTGTGTAAGAAGTCGAGCATTATTTATTTATTTATTTATTTATTATTTAATAGAAGAGAGAACCATAATATTGAAATGCACAATGGGTTGCCTTATCGCTGAGAAGCAATCTCTTCCAGGCAACATTTCATGACTGTATCCCCGAGGCGCGGTAGACATTCTCTCAGATCTTTTTTTAGACCTACATGTATTCCAGATCCTTTGAAGATATCTAAAGGGGAAGTCAGAGGGATGTCCAAATACATATTTGATAAATGCCCACATTTTGCAGAAGCTATAATTCCATATTCCGTGACAGGTTGTAAGCCTATCGCCGCTGATGAATACTAACTGGTTGCCTCACGATGTTTTCCTTCGTGTTATGCCGCTATTTTCCACTGCTCTACTCGGTAATTATTTTACTAAACTTTACGAAACGCAAAATCCATTGGTGCACGACCGGAATTATAACCCACGACCTCCGAATTGAAAGTTGAGGCACTACCCGATTCAGCCAACACGGCTCTTAAAAATTTATAAAATTCCGACAAACGTGTGTTCCTTCATTCTTCTACAAAATAGTATAGTAGTTACGTACCTATATTATCGGTAACAGCTTTCTATTAAAACCAAATTGTACTCCCATTGATGGCGATAACAACACTTGAAGATAATTATGAGTATTTACATTACTTAAATTGGTAAATAAACAAAACGATTGCATAAAAACAAACAAACAAGTCTAATGGTTTAACTCGAAAGATAACATTAATTGTGATTTTTTGCGTAAACAGGCTTAAGTAGACGACCTAATCTCAACTCATGCGTCGGTTGCCCGTTAGCTCAGTTGGTCAGAGCGATGCCACGGATCGGCAAGGTCGTGAGTTCAAATCCCGCATGGGTGCTAATTTTTGGGATACATTTAAAAATCTTCAGTGATGACCGCGTCTGCCGTTGTGATAGTAGGTACTACGTATGTCAATGAAAGATGAATTTCTATGCGAACAGAGCAACATTGCTGCCTGGCTCGGAATGAGGGCGACAGGTAGCATTGCATCGGCAGCACTGTTGCGGCAGCATTGTTGCCTGCTGCCGAGTTCGGAATTATACCTTAATGATGCTTTTTAGAATAGAATAGAATAGAATAGAAAAACACTTTATTGTACACAAAAACACATTACAGGAAATACACGAAAATAAGTAAGTAGGTACAATGGGCGGCCTTATCGCTAAAAGCGATCTCTTCCAGACAACCTTTGGATGGACTGGAAAAGTTACACAGAAAAAACGGCGGTGCACAATAAGTACGTTAAATAAAATAATAAGAATATAGTACTTACACATACTATTAAATACATATACCTACATAAATAAACCTCAACATAAACATAAAATAAGCACATGGTCATTTTAGCATTGTAGCTGACATGGACAAAAAGTGTTCATAGACTTTAGATTTAAAGATGTGAATGGATTTAGATGAACGAATAGAAGAAGGCAATGAGTTCCAAAGAGCTACAGCTTGTACCGTGAAGGACTCGCCATACATGGTGGTAGTATGTACAGGGGTAGCCAGCTGCAGAGTATCAGAGGATCGCAGATTACGATCATTTGCCTGGTGCAGGTACTCAAAACGCTCTTTAAGATAGAGAGGAGAGGTAGAGAGAAAAAGAATGTTATAAAGGAGGGCCAAGATATGAGCATTACGGCGCAGACGGATGGGAAGCCACTTGAGTTTTGCACGGAATTCAGACACATGGTCAAACTTACGTAAGCCAAATATAAACCTGATGCAAAGGTTTTGAAGGCGCTCAAGTTTGTTAAGCTGCAGTTCTGCTTTTTAAAAATCCATAAACTCACTTAACGTGCGACAAACAAAACAGGCTAATTGTCCAAGCAATCAATCACCGTGGGCCTAGACCTACAATTTGCGACAATTCAGACTTAAAGAAGTGCATAATTATTTTAAACGAAGCAGGGAAAGCAAGGCCACACGTGTAGGTACCTACTCTAGACTATGGGCCAACTTGGCGTAACTTGACAACACAACAGGAGCACAAAGTTCGAAAAACATGTGTCAAGTGCACAAAAGGAGCCTTGAGGCGCACTTGTAATCCTTGCCTAAACTGGTTCCTAAAAACAAGTGACACGACTATAAAAAGAAGGAGCACGATCTCCAAGGTGCGGTAGACATGATACAAACAAAGTTATATTCTTGCGGCTGGACAAATGTTTACATAATTGTACGTTGACGACCTCTGTGGCGCAGTGGGTAAAAGCCCGCTTGTGTCGCAGAAGGTTGCGGATTCGATCCCCGCCGCGGGATAAATGTTTATATGATCAACAAATATTTATCTCGGATCTAGGTGTTTTTATGTATAAATGTATGTATCTACAAACAAAGAAGTAGTTATATAAGTAGTATATCAGTTACCTGGGGACTCTTATATGCCCTTTCAGATCGAACAGTGTTTTTGTTTACCTTCTGTAGACGGATTAGCAAGATGCCGGCGCCGGCGCAACCGACCTTTAGCAATATAGTTTAATGCATATTAATGCTACAGGTGCTTAATGAAGTACCGCTAAATGTTACTAAATAGTGATAAGTGACGAAACGTGTTGAATAGAAACTGATAGGTGTGGGCATATTATTCACCCTCTGAGTTCCCCTTCACTACATTATAACTCAATCAAATCTTTTGTACAATTTAAATAGGTCTACATTACAGTATCACCATTTCAATTCAACGAAAGATTTTATTTGCTAGTTTAAATAAATGTACAATAATGTACAACAATATGAGAATCGCTGGATTGATTATTATCTCATCATTATTAATAGGCTTTTTTTGGCTAAAATAAGGCTTACTTACCAGAGAATTGAGAAATAGGGACAAATCTTATGTAAGTATTATCTACTACCGTAGATTTAAAAACCATAAGTGCAATGAAACAACACGCAGATCTGTAACAAATACTTGCAGGTCCTGCCATATTTTGAACATCTAAACAACTTTTTGTCCCTTTGCGAGAATCTAATTCGCCTTTCAAGCACTCGCACACCAATACAACGAGGTTTAATGGAAATTGTTTTGTTTAGAACAAACATTTTCCCCACTACAATGTCCATTTAAGTGTAGACATAGGTTGCGTCTTGACGCTGTTCAAATTATCCTGAAAGAAAACTTCCCAAAGAGAACCCGATTGAAGTTTTTAACAAATACGACCTTTAAAAGTGGGTGCCCTTCAATTTTAGCTAGAGTCGATCATTCCAATCCTGGTTGTGATAAAATCGCGAGGAAAGCAGTTTCGTATTCTGATTTAGATGAGCTTGCACGTATGATGATAACTTCTACAAAATGTGATCACGTGCCAAATATGTATTGGGACTATTTGAGATGCCAATTGATTTTAAATGCTCTAGTTCAGAGAAATTGTTAACCGTTGGATGGAGATTGGTGCAGTTGTAACTTTAGTTTTTTTATATGATTTACACGTCTTGATGTACTGATATCCTTGGAAAATAGGGGAAAGTTCAAATACAATATTTACCATTTATTATACATATCATTGACGACCTCTGTGGCGCAGTGGATGAAAGCCCGCTTTGGACGCAGAAGGTTGCGGGCTCGATCCCCGCGGGATAAATGTTTTTATGATCTGCAAATATTTATCTCGGGTCTGGGTGTTTCTATGTATAATATGTGTATATACAAACAAAAAGTATATAAGTATCAGTTATCTGGTTCCCATAGCACAAGCTTTGCTTAGTTTGGGGCTAATTGATGCTGTGTGAAATGTCCAGCATTATTTATTATTAACCATCATCATTTTCCTGCCCTTATCCCGCTTATGCGGTGTCGGCACAACATGTTCTCTTCTTCCACTCTCCCCTATCACTCGTCATCTCCGTATCCACTCCTTTCTTACCCATATCTTCTTTCACACAATCCATCCATCTTTTCTTTGGTCTACCTCTACTCTTATATCCATCCACATTCATATCCATCACCCTTTTAGTTTTTTATTAACCATCAAACATGAAAATAATCTAATTTCGAAAACGATTAATACGAATTTAGGAAAAGGCTTTGTAAAATCAAAAATCTAACAAAAAGCGGTGCGCCTTTTTTCTGACGTAACACGTTCAGAGTAAGTCCGTCGGTTTGTCTTTATTTATATCCATTATGTTTTATCAGGAAAGCTATGTCCGGGGAAACCCCGTCTATTGTTTATTACTGCTTGTATACTACATAGTTTTATATAATCTGTGCTATTACGAAAACTAGCGAAGGTTACTTTTAGCAATTTACCTAAGGTTTGTTTTAGATAGGTATTTGTGGAAGCTTGATTATTGAATATTCAATCTAATTAGATCGTTTCTAATGATCCTTAGATAGCTTGACTAATCCTGTTGTATTTTGTAAATATATGTAAATATGTAGTAGCTTAGTTTCTGTAAATAAAGCTTTGTCTGATTAGATAAAAAAACAGATACATACTACTTACAAATTACAAAGTGGTTAAAACGACGAGCATAACAACCTCAGAGAAAATATACCTATGAGTAAACTAATACATAATGTACATTGTATATCAATCAATAATTAATATTATGTTGTCCAAAATTCTTGACCTATTACAGACAACTAGGTGTGAGCAACCTTTCGTAAGCTGCGTGCCAAGCTTTACCTACTATATAGGCACAGTTGCGGGTCGTATATGAATCATAATTTATATCATATACTAGTATTCGTCTATGTTATGTATGATAGAGGGATTATTTATTTGTTTGCGAGATTTCAAAATACCCTGCGGGCCGGACCAATATCTACATCGGACCGGACCGGATGCAAGCCGAGAGTCTTACGTTGCCCATAAGGATGGCAGTTGTTCCAATCCATTGTTAATATTTTAATTTAAGAAGTGCCAGTTTAGAATTAAAAGTATGCATTTTTTAAATTTTTTTTACTTACTTACTTACCTATTTTTTGTTTGTACTTAATGGCCGGTCGGTTGATCTGTCGTCCTAGCAAGTCCGATCAAGGTCCGATTTTTGCGACCCAAACTTTGGGAACTTCTGAACATTATTTTATATTCAAATGTGGTACTGTAAAGGAAAAAACACGAGGCACACCTAACCGGTCGATAAGGTACATTCCTTATCAAAATAGTTGGGGCTTGACGCCGGAACCACCTGGTAACCGTAAAGGACTAATTAGATACATAATTTTGTTTTGCGCGAAACAGATTTAGCATAATTATATCTATTTAGGAACGTATTTAGGGCTTTAGAGCACGCGCGTTTAGGGCTATCAATACAATCTGTACTAAATCTAGTTGTTTCGCGCGACTTCGTCCGCATATAATTGTTGTTATCTCATTCCTATTTAGGTGTGAAAATCACACACACAGAGTTATTTTCACTATTAAAATATAACTCATAATTGCAAAGCGAGAAGTTAGCGTAGTTAGGCGTGTCTCTGACTACACTCATATACATCTTCAAAGAATACCTCGATCTGAGAGAATATCTACCGTGCTTTAGCGACACAGTCGTGATCTTCAGTTTCCGTGCTAATAAAATGATTTTCCTTGACCGTAGTACTCTCGTACTCTAGATCCGTGATTCGTAAACTATTACGAGTATCTAAGTACACATGAAGGGCCCACATCCGATAGCGGACACAGCCTACGTACGAAATATATTTTATTATTAATAAGCATAAGTTAATTAAATCGTATAAACGATACAAACATCGCATTTATAATTCATACATACATAAAACACGCCTCTTTCCCGAAGGGGTAGGCAGAGACCATGGATCTACACATGCTGCTATTCTGGCACACAACTTTCGCCTCATTAATTCTCATAACATTCTTCATACATATGCTCGCCGGTTTAGGGTTAAGAAGGTTCACCTAGGCATTCTCTAAGTCTGATACACACTCGCCTCATACACATGCTTTGTCAAACGACTGTCATCCATCCTCTCTACATGCCCAAACCATCCAGTCTTACCAATAAACGTATCATAAAGTTATTCCTCGGAATAAATTAAAAAAACCCTACATTTTGACAGTTTACACTCAGGAATAACTTTATACCACGTTTATTAATAATGGCCTGACAGTTTACACTTAGGAATAACTTTATACCACGTTTATTAGTAAGGGCCTTACAGTTTACACTTAGGAATAACTTTATACCACGTTTTTTAGTAAGGCCGTTATAATATTCGTAGAATATACTTTATCAACAAAGATAGCTGTTTAAGTAATTAAAAGATTAGTAGTTCGTGTGATAAGAGGATAAAAGACCATGTTTGTAAAAAATCACATTTAGTGTAAGTTAAAAGCATTTCATGTGTGACAGGTTGCAAGCCCAGCGCCTCACAATTGCAGTATTATTTACCATGACCTCTAAAAATTAAAGATTACCATATATTTACAGAAACTAAGCTACTACATATTTACATATATTTACAAAATACAACAGGATTAGTCAAGCTATCTAAGGATCGTTAGAAACGATCTATAGATAGCTCAACTGATCCAGGTCACTGTCAGTCGGAAGCGTGCCCAAAACACTGGCGGCATTGATTACCATATAAATCTAAATATATATATGTACTTATCTATCAGAAGTGCCGAAAAACATAGAGGTAGGTACTATCACCGTCAATATAGACAATATAATAGTACAATACTTTATTATAATGCGGCTGATTTTGTAAAATGCATTTTTATTGTTTTATTTATTGAATTCATGTTAGATTAGATAATACTTAAGTAAGTACATTATAATTATTTACAAACATACGTTAAAAGTTTCCTATCGGCGTCCCTACTCAAAAATATTAATAAAAGCACTTATAAATATTTATAAAGACGTTCGCGAATAAATAGCAATAACCTCAAAATTCCAAAATACGTTCATTGTCAAAATGCGAGGCGTAGAGTAACAAAATGGAAAGTCAACACGAAGTGGGTCAAAGTCAAGTGAAGGCGAGATACCAAAGTAGATATAAATGCTTTAACTTGTAGCATTAGTACACTCAAACAGTAAAACTAGATACAAAATAGTAACACGATTTCATCTCTATGCCCTTATCCCACTTCTGAGTGTTACGGTCAGGTTTTTTCTTCACTTCACACACACTGTTCTATCGGCCACCATCTCAACATTCGATCCTTTCCGTCCTATATCTTTCGCACAGCTCACACATCTTTTCTTTGGTCTGCCCCTTGCTCTACATCCTTCCACATTCAAACCTGTTGGTAAGTCCCAGTTCATGACATGTCTAATGTCCATGTCAAGTTAACCTAAATTCAATTAATCCTTCCTCCTCCTTGCGTCGTTTCCCTAATGCTGGAGGTCGTGACCCATCACGGAAGTATCTTCTCCCGTACGATGCACAGATTCCGGCATGTTGAGATCGAGTGTGCTGCGGATCTGATCTGACCAACGTATCTGGTTTCTGCCTCTTGGCCTTTACCGACGACTTTACCCGTGACGATGAGTTTCTGGAGATTGTCCGGATTTACGGCTATATGGCCAAAGAACTCAAAGATCCTGCGAAGGCACACGAATGACAGGCGTGGCTTTTGGTTCAACATGAGTTCCTTGAGCACCGATAGGTTGGTTCTGTACGCACTGCGTAGTCCAAGGGATGCGGAACATTTTCATCCAGCACCACATCTCGAAAGCATCCACACGCTGGCGGTCTCTTGCTTTCAGAGTCCGTCTCAATTAATCCGTCACTGACCTTCAAACTCCCTCCCGAAAAAAAAAGTCGGACTTCTTTTTTAGTTTTTAGTTACTTAATTATTTCAATTTACTTCTACTTATTTCTAGCGCGGACTGTACATATCCTCTAGTACAAACGTGAAACGCGTGCGAGGATCGTCTTAATTGAAACACGCAGATGATAGGTTGTATTTTAGCAATACGGCATGACCTCTATCGTACTTTTTGTAGTCAGGTGCATTTTAATACACGCGTGTTTGTGTGGCGTAGTTTTGAAGATAAAGCCTGTCAATAATAAAAACACTTATGATAATCATTTAAAAAATTTGGATAAAAAGATTTTGATAAACATTATTCAAAAATAGGAAGAATGATTGGATCTAACCCGAAACTTTATATAAACAGAAGAAAGAAGATGAGTCAAATAAGGGTGGTCGTAGACCTATCCGCGCGGAACTGTCAATTCAATAGAAGAAATGCTTAGACGTCAGAAGCCAGCTGCATTTTCTGACGTCATCAGCATTTTTTGTATAGAAAAATTACTGCGGCGCGTACAACGCGGCCAAATGTGCGATCAGGTTAAGAGAAGGTTGCTGTCATGTCGTATAATGAAGTTAAAAAGTTGTAGAGTTGGAGACAAAAGTTTTTTTTTTATAAATTCGCAGGCACTATTACTTCGGCAAATTTTTGTTTCAATAGAAGTAGAAACTCATTTTGGTGTGGTTCAACGGAACTCTTGTCTTCAACCGTACGCTGTGAAAACTACGCGATTCACAACTAAAATAATTGTACTCATCTATTATCCTCCAGATTTTGAATGTCTCGAGCATTTTAAGAGCAAAACTGTCTCGTGTTTCAAACCAAAACCTGTTCTACCTTAAATTAACGAATCCGGTCGAAATAAAGCTTTTGTTTTATTTTCTACACCCACATAAACAAGTTGACCAACAATAAAGCGAGACCAAATCTAATTTGGTCAAAGCTAGCCGAATCGAATCGACGACCGCGACGGCTCACTTCTGGCCTTGAAGTGGCGTTCCTGGTCTAGCCAGACGAGTTCGAAGGCATACTAACTATCACCTAAGCTGTAGCAATCAACTATTCAACAATCTGTGTTACTGTTACTGAGACTTTGGTAAAAACCCGATGTCATCGTAAAAAGTACAAAAAGCTAGGGATGTCTACACGGATACGATTAAGGGCACTTGCGCGTTCAGACATAATTGCAAATGATGTTGTTTTGAATAAGCTGAAAGTTGGAAAAAAAGCTTTATTCTCTGGACATTAAGGTTTTAAGTAAAAAGATACTTTCTTGTTAAGAATGTGGTTTGTATTAAATAAATGTCATCTTTATTTAATAGTGCTGAAACTCACGACAGAGAATCCTAGAGCGGGAACTGGAACTGCTTGTTTTACAATTTGCCTCTCACTTTACTGCTTGGTGTAAACTAAAGTGAGTAAAGCATTACACCAGGGGCTCATTGAGTCACACACAGTGCTGCTTATACAAGTACATAAACGTTAAACCTCAGTTGCACCCCATGTTGACACATGTCAAAACAAAACTGTTACCACAAAAAAGCGTTCTATGTACGAGTATTTAAGGATCGTTTTTCTAGGGACAGTTTTTTAGTTAGTCTTAGTCTAAACTCAGTTCATTTACTTGTAATAAGACGGAGTGAGTCTCTACCTAGGTGCATATTATTTACATTGATTTTCTTTAGATTTGCGAAATCTCCAAAAGAATGTGTTACAAAATATCTCAGGAAATGTAACAACGTCTATCTAGTACTAAGACTACGTGCTCTTCACCCAATATAACTAAAACGTGAAGATACCCTAATAGCAGTTAGTAACATTTTCTATATGAATGTAAATGTTGAAAGAGTAGATACAGAATGCAGTAAACATACAAAATTATGAAATTAATATTTTATAAGCTTTTTATTACCAAAGCGTAAGATAGATGCTGCAAGGTTATTATTTAGTACTAGTTTCTACTCGCTTTACTTGCGTACATTTTCGTACATTTAAAAAAAAGTTTTTTAAGCTAGTGTTATCATGACAAAATCATATAATTTTTTGACAATAACAGAAAACAACATATTAAGCCAGTCTTATCAGATACTGTTTTGTAAATAATATTATGTACTAATGTTTATTCTGTGTGCCGGCGCAGGCGCAGATAAGGTCACGGCCACACAACAATCGACATTTCGAAATTTATTCGATCATCGAAAAGCAATAAACTGCGTCGGAATTTAGTGCATAGTCGAATTATAAATCACTATTAAAATTAATTTTAAAATATGTTTATCTAATAATCAACCAGTTTTTATTTAATAAATATTTGGTCTCGGGATACGTAATGAGAGAGGAGCTCGCCTAATCCAGTTCGCCTTTGGACAAAACATGTTCATAGCTAACACCTTCTTTGACAAAAAACCACAAAGGCGTTGGACTTGGGTGTCACCCAACCAAAGCGTCAGAAACGAAATCGATTTTGTAATAACATCTAACAAACGCATTATCAAAGACGTCAGCGTAATTAACCAAATCAAATACGCTTCTGACCACAGACCAATACGAGCTAAATTAAAATTTGAATTTAAAATTCTCAGATCAACTATATTTACAAAAAGAGTAACTAAACACTCCAAACAAAACTTAATCAATAACTCCGATAAATTTATTCTAGAACTAAAAAATTATTTTGATAAACTAAATATAGATGAGCTAGATAATTCAGATACCCAATATAGCAATATAGTTAAGGCAGTTCATAGTTGTAGTAAGAAAATTAAACCTATTAAAAAAAGTAAATTTAAAATAACAAACAAAACATCACAGTTAATCGAAAAAAGACTTCAAACCGAGATTGGTTCTTTAGAATATAGGAAGTTAGATAGGGAAGTAAAACGTAGTATTCAACGAGATTCAAGAACTTATAATACATTTAGAGTAAGGACTGCATTAGAAAATAATTCATCTTTAAGAACAGCCAAAGAAGGCATCGCAAAGGGTAAGACTTGGATAAATAGTTTGCAAGATAGCCAGGGTATTAAACATAACAATAGAACAAAAATCTTAGAAATAAGCACTCACTTTTATAAAAATCTTTACTCTGACCCTAATGGGTCACACAACGAACAAAATATTATAGAATACGTACGTTCGGACGACATCCCTTTCATAACAGGTCGCGAAGTCCATGATGCCCTCAAAACAATGCGTTATGAGAAGAGCCCTGGAGAGGATGGCGTCACGACAGAAATCTTAAAAGTAGGAGCCCCAGTGTTATTACCCCACATAACCAACCTTTTCAATACGATTCTCCATACAGGTGAAATGCCTGTAAAGATGTGTCACTCAAACATTATTCTTCTCCATAAGAAAGGAGACAAGACCAACATTGGGAACTACCGACCCATCAGTTTAGTGTCACATCTTTACAAAGCATTCATAAAGATTATTCAAAAACGTATTGAGGGTACATTAGACTATCACCAACCACCAGAACAAGCCGGATTCAGACCTAGTTTTTCCACTACAGACCATATTCACACACTCAATCAAATTATAGAAAAGTTCACCGAATTCAACAAACCGCTATACCTGGCTTTTGTTGATTACACAAAAGCTTTCGACAGTATCAAACATACAGCAATATTTTCAGCATTAGAGAAGCAACAAGTAAATAAAACATATATAGATCTCATTAAATTAATCTACAGCAATAGTCATGCAAATATAAAACTAGAGTCTTCTGGAACACTGTTCTCAATAGAAAAGGGAGTAAAACAGGGTGATCCGCTCTCTCCCAAACTATTTACAGCTACTTTAGAAGAAGTATTCAAACCATTGGCAGCCCCGTGGGCAACAAAAGGTATTGAAGTTGGCGACCGACGGCTTACTAACCTAAGGTTCGCCGACGACATTGTCCTTTTTGCTCCAAACGCCCACGAATTGCAAGAAATGCTACAAGACCTTAGCACGGCGAGCCTCGATGTTGGACTTATGATGAATCGGTCAAAGACGCAAATTATGACAAATAGCACGAAACGTAGGGTCACGGTAGACGGGCAAGAAATACACTATGTCGATGAGTACATTTACTTGGGCCAGTTAGCTTCCTTCGAAAACAGGCAGGACAAAGAGATAGACCGCAGAATTGAAAATGCCTGGAAAAGCTACTGGTCCATGAAGGAGCTAATGAAGGGCGACCTTCCTATGTCACTGAAGCGTCAGCTCATCGATATGTGTATTTTGCCCGTCCTAACTTACGGTGCTCAGTCTTGGTCACTAACCGATTCCCAAAAGTCCAAACTCGGGGTTTGCCAAAGAGCAATGGAACGCAGCATCCTAGGAGTGAAAAGAATCGACCGAATTCGGAACACCTACCTGCGTTCAAAAACTGGTATTGCTGACGTGGGCGTAAAGGCTGCCAAGTTAAAATGGGAGTGGACAGGTCATGTCACCCGCATGCACCCAGACAGGTGGGCCAGAGTGGTGACTGGTTGGATCCCGGTGGATGGCAGGCGACTCCGAGGCAGGCCTAAAAAGCGCTGGCGAGATGACCTGGATGCCTTTAGGAAGGATTGGGGGAAAATCGCGGAAAACCGCGAGGTGTGGAAGGTGACGGGGGAGGCCTTTGCCCAGCAGTGGGACAGTATAGGCTATTTAAAAAAAAAAAAAAAAAAAAAATTCTCGCTGATATCTTTAAAGCTCACGAATTTTAATCAATTCAATTCAATATACATAACACATTGCTGCTTATTACATAAACGTTAAACCTTAGTTAAACCCCATATTAACACGTGTCAAAACAAAACTGTTACCACATAAAAGTGTTTTATGTACGAGTAGTTAAAGATCGTTTCTCTAGGGACAGTTTTTTAGTTAGTCTTAGTTTAAACTCGGTTCATTTTCTTGTAATAAGACGGATTAATAAAAGGTAACATAGAGTAAATCATTTACAATGGACCCCGCACTAGGTCGATCCTGTATTTCAGGAGTCATACTGAAATATTATACCTAGCTAGGTACATACTTAATCAGCGTTGGCTTAGCGAAAATTTGTCAGCATTTTAGTTGATAAGCAAAATCTTTAGGTGAGTTGCTTTTCATTCAAAACACACATGACAAATGGTTAAGAGTATTGTTTGTGTTTCATATTTTCGTAATTTCACATCGTATTCATTCAATTCTGATGAGTAGTTGTAACAAAAACAATACTAAGATTGTTTTACATAGAACTTTATTATTTATTATTATTATTAAAAGCCCTCAATGTCCCACTGCTGGGCAAAGGCCTCCCCCCACTCTTTCCATTCATCTTAACTTAGAAGAAAATAACTTAAGAACTTTATAAATATTTTAATTCTTCTCTCTTCTCTAAATCAATAATCTACTACTACTCAATCTTTTGTTCTAAATCAATTTGCAGAATTAAATAATTTTAATCTATTCTATTTCTAATAAAATAAAAATTTTGTCTTCTAAGAGTTTATTGATGGAGTTTAGAACTCGCTCGACTTTGATTTTTATATTCGTGAATTATTCATTAATAACATATTTTACAAAATCGTTCACGTAATGTATTTAGAAAGTTTGCTTGCTCCCACTTTGTATTCAAAGGGATTGTCGCGTAGCAACGAAGCGTCTACGCCGCCCCTACGGCCTACGCACGTAGAGGGTCCCTAAAGCTACGACACTACGTCATCAACACCAAAAAAAGGGATGCTTTAACTCAACTATTGTACACATTGTATGACATTGGAAAAATACCACGAAAGTCGCACAACCAAGGTCAACTTTTATATTTTTTCTACAAAATTGAAATCGCACTTGTTGAATGCAAAACGATAACGCAAAATCTGGATGTTCGAATCAGATGTCATTAGGGAGCGGGATGGATGGATGTTGCGGTGAGTGAGTGGGAGCGAGAGGGGAGTGTAGCAACAAGTAGCGTGCGGGGGCTGTGACGTCAGGACCCTTTCACTGGCCGCGGTAGCCGGCAAACGTCGTCAGTCCGCGCGGCTCGGCCATAGAGTGAGGTCGTCTCTCGCTCGTTTACACCGCGTCACTCAAGAATTTCAATTATCGATAGCTGTAGTACCGTGTGTGACTCTCTAAAATCATGGGCGTCATAAAATTAGGTTCGGATTCTTCGGACACCGCGTCTATAATTTCATCGTGTGACATGCTCGACGATATGAGGGTAAGCATTGTGAATTGGAGTGCGTGGGCGAGCGTACTCGTACTATGAATACTATTTGAAACGTTCAGTCGTTCAGCATGGCGTATTTTTGTGTAAATAGCAATTTAGGCTCCTCAATTCAGTTAGATAAGACCAAATATCAAAACAAGACCTCCATTCCATCAAGAATTTCATAAGATAATATTGTCCAGATATTTGTTGAAGAATTGACGGTAAGGTGCTTTCTGGTAAGATCGGACTATTTTTGAGAAAACCTAAAGAGTCTTAGAAAATATTTTATTGTATCGCCTCTAGTGACTCTTTTACAACGCCATAGCAACCAAACTGTTGCAAAAATACAGAGGTTTCATTTCTTATTTGTAATGTTTAGACAAACACAACGGTTGATGTTTTATGAATGATCAAACAGAGCAAAATTTTTCAGAATGGCAAGTAAAAGATCGGACCGTGTTAAGGTAAGACCGGACTACCTTATAAAATCACCTCTGTAACAGCTAGAATAAGCTCTATCACAGGAAAATATTCGGACTTACCTAATAAAAAACATAGTACAAATTGTTATTGAATTGGTTTTCAAATTTAAGTTTTAGCGAAGATTTAATACATTTTTTTACTCCAAATGTCCGATCTTACCCCGCATGCTTCAAACATAGATTTTTGTGTATCTCAAACTTTTACATCTAAAGGCTCATTAGACTCATAATTACAGCAGGCAGACAATTAACAAAATAGAAGTCAGTTTTCTGAGTTGAAACTTGCATTTTCAAGCTCTAATAACAAAAAAATTATTATCAATCAACTTTATTCATTATAAGCGTAAATTTTAATCTACAAACAAATAAGCAAAAAATCAAAAAACTTTATGTAAAGTTGAACATAACTAAATACTTACCTACGGTTTAATAGGACGAACATTTCAGTCTGTAGGTGGGCACTTTACTCTTAAATGATTTTTTTTTATTTAACCTATACTGTCCCACTGCTGGGCAAAGGTCTCCCCCAATTATTTCCAACCATCTCTCTCCTTTGATAGGTTCCACCACCCACTATCGAAGGAGTCGAGGTCGTCTCTCCAGCGTTTCCTTGGCCGTCCGCGGCGTTGTCTCCAGGGTGTTAAGATGTTTGCCCATTTTTCGCTGTGCATCCGGCTCACGTGCCCTGCCCAGTCCAACTTCAACTTGACTGTTTTGCGCCCTACGTCGACAATACCAGTCGTTGAACGCAGCGTGGTATTCCAAACTCGGTCAATCCACTTAAATTATTATTAAGTAATATAAATATGCAGTATTATAGCACGTTCTGTCAACGTTACGTATTTTATACAATCCAGAACAAACAAGAAATCAATAACAATCAACAACTAAACATAACAAATACTTCTTTAAGAAAAAACAAAAAAGTAAGTAGGTACTTTTACAACATTATTAGTAAAACAAGTTACATTTTAAACATCATAAGTTTAGGTAACTTTGATAACTTACTTACTTGTAGGCGAAAACAGCTAAGTCATCCGTACAAAAGCTTGCGAAAGTGAGACGTTTGATACAGACAAATCAAATATTGAAAGTAAAATAAAAAGCATGTAAAGTAAAAAGTTTGAGAAACACTTTAAAGTGAAAGACCGGCGGATTATGTCCGATCTTAACCTACGAGGTTAAAGATCGGATCTTTGTCTACAAACGTCGTAGACATGATTGTATAGTACTAATCAATTAGTCTTACATCGCAAATGGTAATAAAACAGCAAAACTTCAAAAATAAACAAAAATTACCTACCAAATTGCTCACAGAACGTTTCAGGTGGAAGATCGGATCATGTCTTTTTCCACTTTTGGTACATCCTTTTTTTGAACGACAATAGCACACGTTCTGCTGGGCATAGCGTAAAAAGCAGACTGTAGGGAGGGGCACAACAAAATGGCGCGTACGGTGATGTTGCCATCATTTAAAAATATTGCTGAATTTAGTAGTTACATGACTCATCCGGACTTACTACTTGTCCGGTCTTACCAGAAAGCACCTTAATTTTAAAATGTTTTTGAAGAATTATGAAAGTAACAAGAAATTGAGCCTTAATAAAAGTAGGTAGTACCTACTCTATAGATAAAACTACTACAACTATGAATACTAGGGTAATACCAATCTGTCATTTTGTAAGACCATAGACAATGAACATAGTAACTTTAATTAGAAAATTTTGCTAATAAATAAAGGCGTATTAGCATAAGCCAATAGATTCTTAGTTTTATAACTCCATCCATCAGGCCAGTCTTAGTTCCGGCTCTAATCTTTATGAGGCTTTCGAAGACGGTAGCGTGTCCTTGATACATTACTGAGTTTGTTTTTTACGAGGCTACTAAAGCTAAAACTAGCACAAGCTTAGGTAGTTTTTACTAAAGAATAGCTAGAAGAAAGCTAGGCGCCAAACCGTGTTTGATGCCCTGGTTCTTCGATCCGGCATTGATCGCGAGAGAACAGGAGTAGATTCACCTAGCTCTAAAGATGGTAAAATATGTTTGACTTTAACCAAATTCTATCAGATGCTATAAAGTTGGATAATATCTGTGATAATATTCTTGAAATACTTTCAGTTTATGACATTCCCCATTGACGCAATGATAAAAGACAAATGTGTAAAATAAACACTCGTAGTCAGACATGCATACTACTACTGCATGCACTCCTCCATACTTATAATATATATATTTTTCTACTACCTAGTATATTGTTGAGATGGATAAGCATACTAAAATAATAATGTTATATCGGTTCGCAAATTAGTGAAATTATTATCAAAGAAAAATATCGATTGGTGGCGCGCTATTTTATGTGATACTAGCTGAGCTCCCGCGGTGTGACCCGCGGTCCCTCGGGATTATTTTCTTTTTTTCGGGATAAACGGGTA
Organism: Epirrhoe tristata; assembly: GCA_951394285.1. Classification (NCBI taxonomy): domain Eukaryota; kingdom Metazoa; phylum Arthropoda; class Insecta; order Lepidoptera; family Geometridae; genus Epirrhoe; species Epirrhoe tristata. Next base: position 10,473,059 of record OX596144.1, on the reverse strand, counting down.
GCCTATGTCCTTCCCTGGTATACAACCTTTAACTATGCCAAATTTCAGCTAAATCTGTTCAGCGGTTTGGGCGTGAAAGCGTAACAAACAGACAGACAGACAGACAGAAAGACAGACAGACAGAGTTACTTTCAGATTTATAATATTAGTATGGATATATGTGATATAGAACTTGTTTTGAGTGTAGGTATTTTTATGTGGGTGTGTTCTTAGCTTGTTGTCGACTTTACTACTACCAATTTACGAGTAATACCTATTTTTTTATAATAAACGCAATAATCTAGGAGTTGCGCCTTGGGGATATAGTTTAGTTGTTTGGCTTTGTCTGGATCACACTGTCTGACATTGATAAAATGAAATGTCAACCAATTCAATATGGCGGTCAATGTAACTATTAATTTTTGGATCCCGTGCTCGTTAATCATTACTACAAAATGTTTTTCTATTGTTTTGGATATAAATAAATAAACCAATATAGGCGATGGCAGGTCGTAAAGTAACCTAAATTCTATGAATGACGTAATTCGAAGTTTCAATTTTTTTAATTAGGTTGGTAGGTACGTTAGATTGTTCGTAATTGCTCCGAATGTTTTGAACCTTTGGGTTCTTTGCTATGGCAAGGTGGTCTGTTGTCGAACTACAACAGTACAGCTTTAATTAGGTAATTCTCAAACAAATCGGCATGACTACTAGTCCGCTAGCCATTCATTAAAAAAAAAACAGAAATGTTTACAAAGCAGACGTTCAAATTTTTTTATCATCGAAGTTTTATTTAAAAATGTGGTGAGAGTGACACTGGTCGACGGAAGTGGTTGCCCTTATCAGAACACGATGCAAGTAGAATAGGTACGGACGTGAGAACATTCACACGATTGAAAGTGTTTACTGTGCAAGTAGTTTTGTTGCATACTGGCATGTTTAATTTGCTGGTAGATATGAATAAGTAGATACTTTGATTTGATCGGCGCCATAATGAACCATTATGGCAAGCACCCGCCTGCAGCCTCGTTTGTATGGTAATATCATGCAATAACCTTTATGATCTTTAAAGCTAGTAGCTAGCATCTATTCCAAGTTTTTAACAAATCAATCCACGCTTACGCCATTAACAACTTTTTTTTTAATAATTTCAACTGAAAAATTGAAATCCAATAAGTAATTATTTACTTACCTATTTATATAAGAGCCGCACGAACAAACTTGTAGCGTCTAGATATAGCAGGCCCTTGATTAATAATTCAGCGGAATGCATTCGGTTCGGAATCGACCGACAGCAACCAATCACAGTGCAGGAATTAATCCGAATTTGACGTTTCTTGCACTGTGATTGGTTGCTGTCAGTCGATTCCGAACCGAATGCATTCCGCTGTATTATGAATCAAGGCCCAGTTCTACCTACAAATTAAGAACGTTATCGCGATAAGAACGACTGTAGATAAGCGAAGTAGTTTCTGGAATAATTGCGCAGATATGAAAAAAATCACTAAGTTATTAAAAATATTATTATTATTATACTTTCTATTGATAAAGATGCCGAAATAATTACGAGAAAGAGCGGCGTGACAATGAAGAGGCTATACTCAGAGATGTGAGCTGTGGGCCTAAAGCGGCCACTTTGGGTGAATCATATTATGAAACATATAAGCAGTTTTGTAGCAGAATTTGCTACTTTTCATAATATGATTCACCCAAAGTGGCCACTTTAGGCCCCCTGATTAGATAGATGGATACAGTTCTTTTGCCATTTTTCCTTCACCTTTTCAACTATTATTTGAAATTGCTAAAAACGCGTTGATCTCCATTGTATACACTCTTTAGTATCGGTAGATACTCATACTCATCGTTCGTAAATTCACTACGATGACATTTTTGTTCAATACAAATTGTATTGCTCTCTCGCAACATGTACACTACAGCGTAGTCTGTGTGTATGACGCAATTGTATTCAAATTATTAATTCGCTTTGGCAAAACTCGTGAGTGTCGCGTGTTATTTTTTATCAAGTTCCTAGTTAATAACAGACCTGTAAAATCCTATTTTTACTCTACTGAATAAATAATTCTTTTTCTCTACGATTTTAAGTTCAATTTCTTCCCGGAAAACTTCCTGGTGTTACGTTATGCATTGGTAATTTAAATCATTTGTCACAAAATGAAAAAAGGATCAAAATAGATTCTTTTAAACAGTAGGCACATTTTAAATTATTCGTATCCTTTTTGATTACAATTCAGTTTTTTTTGTCACATTCTTCAATATAGTAGTAGGTAGGTACCTACATTAACTACATTTTTATAAAATTCGTTATCTATCCTTTTCAATTCAATTCATTTATTTCCATTAAACAACAAACATTGTATGTGGAAAACACCTTAACCTATAAAATTACAATATGAGTACCTACACTATACAAATACATACAAGCATAAAAAAAATAAAAAAACGAAAACAGTCAAAGCACACATAAAAGTACAGTTTCCTGTTAAAACGTCTGAAAAAGGAGATTTACTATGTTTTTTTCTGAATTCACTTATAAGTGAAGTTGTGTTAATTTGCTGAAGTACCTATTATCAAATGAATGTAATGGCCGCCAATTCGATCTCATTGGTCAATTACGTGAACATTTGCAGAGTTAACACAACGTTTATTTAATTTAAGATGCTACATTCTTGTCGTATTTAACGAGTGGAATATTGGCTGTGATGATTTTATGATGATTTATTTGAAAAAATATGTATCTGTCATAAGTAAAAACTCTTAATTTGTAACCAAATAAGTATTTCCGTTACATAGGTTACTATCTTCAAATTAAGAATATCTGATTCATAAAAAGAACTGCTTGAAAGCCCTAGTCACTAGTCAAAACCGAATCAGTTTAAACTAGAAATGTCACCAACCACTATCAAGTCACAGCCTTGTATGAAAACTGTGTAAAATGATAACATACTATTACATTCGCTATGGTTTCTGTGTCGTGCCCCGGCGCGCATAGTCTCATGCAATCACCGCCTCTATAATCATGTAAATAAATTGAAATTTATACAAAGAAAACTTATTAACTTAGGCCATAGTAACAATGGAACAACGGATAAAGTCTAGTAAATATTTAAAGTTTACAATACACACATAAACTTACAGTACGCCCAACCGATCTTTAGCTCTCTGAAGTTAGGTGCACTAAACGATTGCGCAGGTTTGCACGAGTAGGCGAGATAGGACGATGGAACAAACTAAGCGAGTGAGCGAAGCAGCTATACTAACGCTGTCTTCGTCTTTTAGGCGTCATCAAAAATGTGTTCTGCGCAGCTACTTCAGAGAGCTAAAGATTGGTTGTGCATACTGTACATAATATAGTGTAATAGGACGACACAATCACGTTTTACTGCTGATTTTCTAATGAAAGTGATTTCATTTTATGTTTGCTTTCACATTCTTCCTTGATTTATAGGTAAATCTGTATACTATTATGAAACAGTGGAAACAAACTTTTCAGTGTCATATAGCAAACAGGTGAGGTTTTTTTTATTAGGATTACAAATGCCCAATGAGGCATTTGTAATCCTAATAGGCAGCACTCAAAAATGGTGAGGAAACCTGCATGTCGTAGAAACTTAAAAAGGTTTTATTTCATACATGTGCCACAAAGCGCAATCAAAATCTTTCGTCAAGTCGTCAATCTTTCGTCAATCTTCAAGTAGCGATGGAAGCCTTTGGACAACCGAAACACTGTCTTCAGACTTGGTCGCTAGCTAATAGCAACTAACTCGATCATAAAACATGAACTTGAATACGTGCTGATGTTCCTGATAAAGCTCATGATTTATTTTATTATGTGGTTGGTTGCCTCTAACGTTGATATAGCAACCGCTACTGTTCAACGAATCGAATCGGCGAGACATTCGTGTTTATTTGAACAATTTGCACGCGCACGCGCAGTAACTAGTATTTAGTCTGTGGCGCGAGTGCGTGCGCTAGCGTCACTGGCGAGTGTAATCAATTTACTTGCATCGTTACTGCTTTTTATTACTCTCAGTTAACGTTAAACCGAGTTAAATAGTTTGTATCTTGATTTGACGTAAATCATATTTTTGGATCCAAGTTCCTCTTCGGACGGTATCGAGGATGGGGGCTGGAAGGAAAGCAGCGTTCGATTTTACTGTCACGACACATACATAGGTCAAAGCGTCACAGTGCAAAGTGCACAGTCGTAAAGGACTCAATAGATTGTATCATTGTTAGTACGGAAGAGCGTTTCTAGGATTTTAATATTTGACAATAATTTATTTGAAACAGTTAAAAAACTAAAAAGTTGAGTGTTCCACGACACCCACGTACTTTTTCATTGTATTATTACACCTTTTTATGGTCATCAAAGACCATTACGTTGTTTATGTCATTCGTATAACCACTGATACTGTAATTACAGAAGAACTTGAGTGTCGTGGAACCTCCGTGGAACACTCGGTTGGAACGAAGTTTCAACACAAAAAACTTTGACATCTGGCATTTGTCTAATATTAAAATCCTAGAAACGCTATTCCGTACTAACTATGCATCAATCTATGGACTGTTTCGCGTCTGCGCACTTCGCACTGTGACGCTTTGACCTATGTATGTGTCGTGACGGTAAAATCGAACGCTTTTTTTTCTAGCTTCGTCCGTATACCGTCCGAAAAGAAACTTCGTTCCAAAAATCGAACCGGTACAAGCTATCAAGGCAATCGAATTTTGATTCTGACTCTCCGACAACTCAACCGGCAAGCACCAACTTGCTATCAAGGATGACTCTCTCACGATTTCAGACTAAATCACTTACAGCAATAAAAATAATTGGACACAAGATTGGCTCATTGTTTATGAAAGCATTAGAATGCAGTAAGGACAAAGTTTTGCAATGTTTTATCGTTTGAGAGGTAACTATGTAGACTAGACCAAGATAATTCAATACGCACTACTACGCTAGCAATCATACATAAGTAAATAATTTGTTGCATTTGTTTTTATTCCCAACGTCCCCCTTGACTTGAGCAGTGGGATCGGTAGGACTTTTTATTCCCAACTACCCTACAAGTGGGGTCGTTGGGAATATATAATTTGAACTCGTTATTAGTCATATATATAATAATTTTTATTTATATTTTTACAAAATATAATAGTCAAGGTATCTAAAGATCGTTAGAAACGATCTATAAACTATATAGATTACTAGACTATATATAGATCTATAGCTCAACTGATCCAGGTCACTGTCAGTCGGAGGCGTGCCCAAAACACTGGCGGCATTACCACGCTGGATGGCAAAAACCTATTAACAATAAATGTAAGAAACATAATTATGTTATCAAAATAAACATTTAAAAAAATCCAATCGATTCCGCAAAGTTGTCAACATAGCTCAGAGAATCAGCAAACTGAAGTGGCAGTGGGCTGGCCATATCTGCCGAAGAACCGATAACCGTTGGGGTAAACGAGTTCTTGAGTGGAGACCGCGACTTGGCAAACGTAGTGTAGGACGGCCTCCGGCCAGGTGGAGTGACGATCTGCGAAAGGCTGCCGGCAGAAGCTGGATGCTTCGAGCTGAGGACAGGTCGCAATGGCGCGCACTAGGGGAGGCCTATGTCCAGCAGTGGACTGATATAGGCTGATGATGATGATGATGAATCGATTCCGCATAAAAATAACATAAAAGAAACTATGCTGGCAATGCCGCCATTTCAGCTTAATCCTTGACATGCTGCTTTTTAGCACAGCGTTGTCAGTTTTATCTTATCAATTACTACGTTCTTGTCTTATGAAGTACGTAAGCAGAATATAAACAATGTTGAAACGTGAACATTTTGCGCTAAAGATATCGACTAACGCAGTATAAGTATTTGGATATATATATTTTTTTTTTTTTAATGATGAATGGGTCGACTCTTGACCTCAGACTTACACAGGCAAGAGTGAGGTCTACGATGATATATTTCAAGATAATTTCTACAGTAAACTTGTTTTAAGTCAATTACTCAATTTTTCTTCTGTGGCATACAGAGTAGTAGCTCCAATGATGTTAAAAAATATATCATTGAATAGCCCTGTATTGATTAATTAATGATCGATTAAGTTTCCTTATCCATTTTGAGTGTTTTCTTCGTATGTTTAAAATACTTTTGTTTATCATTATGTTATTTGTCCTATCGGAAACAGATAGAAATGAATTAATTTTAATTAAATATTAATGCATCATTATTGTAGCATACATTATTATAAAACTTCTAATAAGAGTACTATAAGTACTTATGAAAATCCTCATGTTTCTATCCAACAATACCTACCATTTGAATAAAATACTATCAAATTAATTTGCTACATTAAAATCATTCACAGTCTATAAATGCAATGATTACAAGACAAAAACGTTTTTTATCTTTGACATTGAAATGCAATTACTTTTTTTAGCGAACCGTAAATAATTTAAATTGCATGTTTATTTTATTCGAGTCTACAGCGATTTTGTTATGATGTCATCGATCAGATCTACATACAAATATATTTAAAGAAATCTTAGGTATATTGCAATGTGGACACAACAGGACACCATAACCAAATATGGTTCTAATAAGATACGTAGGTACATAGTGGGTGGACAAACTGCTTCACTAAAACCTAACATCTTTCAATTGTTAGCAAGCAAGACAAATCATCATCATAATCCGCAGCCCGACTTCACCCTCTGGGTATCTATTTACTTTTACCGATTCTCGGTCCTGAGCCAAGCCAAGATAGTTTTTAACTATTGTGATAGTTTGTGGTGATGGGAAACTTTAGTACGTTCTACTATTTTACTTGGCTAAGCATGCATAATACATTCTACCAACGACACCAATTTACACAATGAAGAAACATTCAGTACACCACAGAAAAAAATTAAGTTATCAATCATATTGAACAACTACTATTGTGTCAACGTATAGTAGACATTAAAACGTATATTATGCAATAAAGGCAGGTTTCGCAAGCATTTTACGATGGCATTCGCGTTATCAGTGTATCGTCCTAGAAACTATGACAGCTAGCGTGTCACTACCCACATACAGAGGGAAGTATTCACTCAATGTGAAAAGTGTAGTTGGTAGAATGCAGTTAAATTGCGTAGCCATGAAATTTTCAATCACGCTACAATAACAAAGTATATGAATTTGTTCTGAGATAATCGCCATTAAATTTTTAATTCAGCTGTTTCAACAGCAATATAGCTAGAACCTTCAAAACAATTCCTAAAAAGCCTTAAACTAGATATTCTATTGCCAGATCTATAAATCTAGTGTCACTAATCCAAATTAAATACCATCGGATGCCAAGAGGTTGCCTCACGGACGTGGTTTGTATGCGCGCGCGCACCCGAAGCTAGCAGTGGTCGGACCTCGTAGGGCTGCCCTTGATCTACAATGCGAGGCAAGGTTTGAATGCCCTTAGAAAGTTAATTTATTTTGTAAGTATTGTATAATTATTGGTTACAAAGTTAGTTCGCTGGATTAGGTTTTTATGTTCTGTGAAACAGCAAGCTTTCACCCGTGGCTTCATTTACATCCAGACATAAGTATATACAATAGTATGGGCTGTATTCTGTGGTAATACCATCCAAAATAAGTCCGATTCACGATTGAAATACAATTGTACCGACTCACAACCTTGCATTTTATCAATTAAATACATAAATATTTTTTTTTATCTGTGTTTAAGGCAGGCTAAATGATAGTTTCAACAGTTTATAGAAGGTTTAATTCAATGAAGTAAGTAAGTAAATGCTTGGTGCTATTGATTGTAAATAATAATCCGAGTAGGTACCTACATACTTAGGCAAGATTAAAATAATTTCATTGTCACCGAGACAAAAGGCTAATTCGTGATCACGGAATGACCGACTCATTCTAGGTCACTGGGAAAATCCTAGAATTAATTATGATTCTTAGTCTTATGGCGTGTGATGTACTATCCTTTAAAGTCATTTTGATTTTGAGAAGTTTTGCCGCCGAGACAAGAAAGAATGCAGGCGTATTGCAAATTTGGCATACCACGTTAGAGATATCGATTTGAGGCATTTTGCTTTGTAGGTGTTTTAAATGTGAGTTATTTTGCGACTAAGTCGTTTCGCGGCGTAGGCATTGTGAGCATAAAGGTTTAATTAACTTTTTCCCGCTCTAGTTGTAATTTCAAGAATTCAATTGAATCAATTGAAATTTTTTTTATCAGTCCTCTGTAATCCGGTTCGCATGAAAAATTGTTTGAATTGAAATAAAATGATGTAATCTATTCCAGTTTTGGCGGCAATCGGTCATATCTTGGCATAATGCTTTGACCGTGAAACGGCTTCATGGAAACAAAAATTTAAAAACAAAAGAGCGAGTTTAGCGACAGATTAAAAAACACTGGATTTTTTTATTAGATAATTGAATGAGATCATTTTATCAATTAATAGGTATACAAATAACATTTCTTAAATAGTTTTGCTTTTGATATTGCGAACAAAGCTACGAGGTACTTTTCCAAAAGGAACAAGTTCTGGGTTACATTACAACTCAACCGAATGTTCCAAGAAATTTTTAAATGGATTAATTAAATATTAGTATCTAATTGTTAGATAATTGTTGAATTTAAATTATTTTATAAAAAAAAAGTTAAAGACATGGAAAAGTCAGCAAAGTAGAAACCAAATGCAGGTGTCACGATCGACTGAGCTCGACAAACTCAATAAAATCCAATAAATAAATCATCTCTCAGACAGATTAATTATTTTACCCAGGTGTTAGTTTATTGTGAGCAATTTGTAATGCTATCAGCATTGATAGTAATAATATTGTATATTTAGTTTAAATAGTAGTAAAGCCCTGTTGGTCGTGGGATTGTGCCTCGACTTTCAATCCGAAGGTCGTGGGTTTGAATCCCGGACGTGCATCAATGGATTTTTTGTTTCGTAAAATTTATATGCGCGAAAACATCGTGAGGAAACCCGCAGCTTAGTCAGATCCACACGTATTGACGTCGTCTTTCCTGTGGGCGGCTGATTAAGCTGAGAAGATGGTTTAGGTGCCGGGCAAGCCAAGTCCATCTCAAACAATGTCCCAGGCACTACAGCGAACCGTTAAGTGTAGGCATGGATTGCCTCCTGACGCTGTATAAATAATCTAGTATAGATGTAAAAGGCCGAAGTTGTATATTTAGTTACTTACTACAATGTTTTTATTAAGAACCAGCTATTGACATTTTAAAATAAAAACTCCTTATCATACCAGTTTTGCATTTATGTATAAAATGGGTTACCTTGCGATGTTTATTAATATATACTAAGAGAACTTGATACATTTAGATTGTTTTAATTTCGATAGTTGTAGTAATTTACATTGTAATGATAAATCTGGTAATAAATTGAACGGGATCGTTCAAAAACAAACTTATCTGTACTATTAATGTCACAGGGACAAACAAAGAAATAAAATAAACTTGTTTTCTGTTCCATTTTAATCGAACCGCGCCCATTATCAATGGCGGCGTTGCTAGGCCTTAGTCTCCTTATTTAAGGTCGTTTTGTAAAATTTACTTTGTTGCTAAGCTTGTAGGTGTAGTGTCACTAGCCAACTGATGACTCGCTTTCAGTCGGTATTAGTAGCTCAGCCTTCCACGCTAGCTCTAGGTCGTGAGTTTGATGCCCATTCATTCTTTTGATTCCCATTCATTCTATCAGTTATACCTAATCCCTTAAATGGATTTCAATTTTTTTTTAATGTCCTATGCTTATACGAGTACATATATTGTTAAAGTTACGAACAGCTACATGAAAGCCTATTTATATGAATTTACAACCCATTTAATCGAATGAATTATAGCCAACCCAACTTACCACATAATAAGGTTTTGCAAATAACTCGCTTCAAACAGTTGCCGATAACGTTTTCGCAACGTCTGAAGCGTCCACTTCATAATTAAATCGAATTTCTGTTTAATAATGATTTCGTTGTTCGTTGACGCAAGCGATCGGCCGTCAGTAATATTAATCAGTTGAATTTAGAACGCACAAATGTTTTAAAAGAAAGTGAAAATGGCTTCCCTTCCGCGCGTTCAAACGCGCTTCGTTCAAAAACGGTGCGAATCGCGACCATCCCGCCACGCACCGGCCACTTCCGTTCAGAAGCACGGGTACGCGCCTCACGTATGCCGAGGCCATGCTAATTACTAGACTCATACAAATCGAAAGTATACTCCGGTTCTAGATAGGTTGCATTACCGCATCATATTCAAAATTCGAACGCGCGTTCTCTTTTTGTCTTTTAAATATCAGTTGTCACATTAAAAATATATGTTATTCTATTTTTGAAATGTAAAGGAACGTTTGATTGTATTGACCTTTAGTATCAGTCTGTAGCGAGCTGAATGCTAAGTGATGTATGTCGAAATCGAAAGCATCCATCAATGTATTGAGCTCCCGGCGTCCTTTATTGCGGATTTCCGATATAATTTGTTCAAGAATTTTTACGGTCTATTGAGATTGGAACGTTGGATCACGGTTGTTTCGACGCAAGGTCAACTGGATTTTAGATTCTTAAGTACTTATACAAATTAGTTTCGTCCCGCGATTTCTCTCGGTACAACAATTCTACTATCATTTCCTGCTCTTCAACGTGAATCGGCACAGTAGTTCTCTTCTTTTAGGTAACTCCTTACCCATATTTTAACTCAGTATTTACAACACCAAACTTTTTCCATGTAAGACAAAATTTAGATATATAATTTCAATAAAATGAAATTCATACATACCAACATATAAAGCAAATATCAGAAGAAAGGAGACACTGAAATGACTATTCAAATATTTATGAATGAATATTAATATGGAACGTTCGTGCTGGCTCCACACGAGTTATTAGAAACCATAGACATTCCGGCCCCTCTTTGCGAATTGATATCGCTCTTTGGACGTCTCTTTGACTACCCATCACTCACTCGTTTCATACATGTCATCTTTCACATATTCCATCTCTTCTTTATATATCCTTTTACCCATCCAACTACAATATTTTAAAGCATTGTATAATATTTTTATACCTATTTATTTAAATTTAGAATTTGTATAATTTGACTTTCTTTTGACCAGTAAAACACTTCAAAACTTTTAATTAATATCTTCATTCTAATTTAAGGAATTTGGAAAGTTATTAACGATACAATCCCAACGTTTGCAAGTCGCCAATCGCTAAAGCCGAAACACGTACCTAACGCTGCGTACATCTGTTCACACAATGTTGTATTGTCTGTCTGTTAGTCCAGATTGTGGGTACCTATAGTCTAATGACGCTTGACTTACAGCGCGCTGCTATGCATATGGCACACATTGTTTTGTACATTATTATTATTATTATTGTTGTAAAAAAACGAAGTATTTAATTTTTGTAATTACCTGAGCTGCTGAATGAATGAATGAATGAATGAATGAACACTTTATTGCACACCAATTAATAACAAAACACAACATAAATAAAACACGTTCGAAATTAGTACAATGGGCGCCCTTATCGCTGAAAGCGATTTAACGTGTCTGTCTGTGTATCTATGTATCTGTCTGTGGTAGCTCCCAAACGGATGAACCGATTTACGTTTAGTTTTTTTTGTGTCATAGATAATTTCATCCCGAGTGTTTTTAGCCTTGTTTCATGAAAATCTGTTCAGCCGTTTAAAGATCAACAGCTCTTTTCTAGTTGATGAGGGGATCTGACTAACTTCCATAAGTCTACTTTTTCTAGGAGTGGTGGTTTTTTCGTAGCAAGGTCTACGGGCTTGTATCATAAAAATAAGCTTCACAAGTGCCATCCATATATCCGAAGGTTGTATCGTTTAGTAAACACGTCTTTCTTCGAGGAAACCAAACAAGTCGTGGCTATGGAAAGCATGACGTCTATTTTGTTATTGCCACATTTAAATCAGATTTAAATGTACTCGCTTAGGTATATGTATGTATAGTGTTGTTTCTATTGTGAGGGCTAAACAATTGCGAGTTGATTTGTTATTTGAAATCAAACTGTCGGGACATAAATATCTATAGTACAATAACTAGTGATTGTAGAATTTGCTATCTTTTTATGTGTTGTGTTTGTGCAGCTCCAAATTTGGTTTTAAATAGTCTTCAAGCTCTGAATTATTAACTAAGTTTTGGAAACTTAGTTATGAAACAATTTCTGTAACAAGCGAAGCTAACTCGTGCCAAACAAAGCAATTTATCCGGAAGTTGATTCAATCAACGACGATATCGTTTGAATTAGGAATAATATGTGCATTTCCGGCATCATAATAAAACCGTTTTCCTTATTCCAAATTTAAATACTTACACGCCAAATAAAAAAAAAAAAAAACTGTTTTATTTTTCCGTCAATATTCTTAATTTGAATTAATACAAGAGTTAAATACTTATAAGAAGAATAATATTATTTGATATTGTAATTTAATGCATATGGCGTAATTTAATTGTAACGAAATGTACCTACCTATGACTTTTAATTTTAATTTCAATTATGTACCTCTGTATTATTGACTTGCCAAAGTTATGAAATTTAACATAATGGTTAAATAAATGAATATCTGAATATCAGAAGTTAAATAGGTTTGTAGGTGCTATTGTAAAGGATTTCTCAAATATCTAAGCAATTTTTCCAGTTTTTCTTTACTAGTAAAACCGATTTCTATAATATATTTTAACTCTTCTATTCTCGCCTAGCAACGAACATTACTTCAATTTTATTTTCATTTAATATTTTATTCTGTTCCGCGACAATAATTCAAAACGTAGGTAAACGTGGAAAATCAATTTATTACGTAGAATTGTGTTTTTAATAAATGTTAAACACTTTTCTTTATTCATATTCATCGAAGTCACGCGACCTTTCGATATTTTTTCTTGTCTCTCTCATCAATGAAAGGAGTACAATAAGGCATTAGTTTAGTAGCCCATGTACGTAACCCTTTTTTTTAACCCCTGACGCAAAAAGAGTGGGGTGTTATAAGTATAACGTGTCTGTCTGTGTATCTGTGTATCTGTCTGTGGTAACGTAGCTCCCAAACGGATGAATCGATTTTCTTTGTTTTGTTTGTGTCATTGATAATTTTATCCCGAGTGTTTTAGCTATATTTCATGAAAATTTGTTCAGCCGTTTGAAGATCATCAGCTCTTTTCTAGTTGATGAGGGGATCGGACTAACTTCCTTATGTCCGATCGATTCGAAATTTGTTACCATTTTACTTCAATGATATTGAAAGTATATGGTAAGGTAATCATGACCTGATCAGCCGTTTGAAGATCAACAGCTCTTTTCTTGTTGATGAGGAGATCTGACTAACTTCTTTATGTCTAATTTTTCTAGGAGTGGCGGGGTTTTTTCGTAGCAGGGTCTTGTTCTATGGCTAATTTATTATACACACATGAGTAGGTAATTGTGCAAAATGCTTATGAACGATGCTCCAAAGTTCCGTCTTTCGAGCTGGATGGCTCGCTGTCACGCGACTTTTAACGTGAGCTGTCACAAAACGATAGTATTTTGACATTATTTATTACCCACGTACTGGAAGTGTTCTGATTTGATTGCGTGATTGAATACTTGTTAGATGTGGCTCTTGACAATAAACACTCACACAGAACAACAAAATACTTAGGCCCTTACAAATACTAAACGTGGTGTAAGTTATTCCTAAGTTACACTTGTCATAACTTTACACCACTTTTATTAGTAAGGGCCTTAGTAATTGAACAGGTTCAGGCAGTAAAAGTACCTACATAGAAGGTTAGAAAAATCTAGGCCCCAAACCGTGTTTGTTGCCCTGGTTCTTCACGGTATTGGTCGCGAAGGAACAGGAGTAGAATCACCTAGTTTTAAGACGTTTCAAAGTGATCCCAGCGGTCCTACTGAATAAATGCTTTTTGACTTAGAAATAATTTTTATTAAATTTTTTTTAGTGTTAACCACATAAATGTGATCAGTAACAGACACCGAGACCACGTTTAATTTTTTATTGGTAATTAAAAAATTGGGTTGTACTCGTATATCAAAGTGATCCCAGCGGTTCTACTGAATAAATGCTTTTTGACTTTGACTTTGACTTTGACTTATATCTGATTGAATCGTTTAATTTACTAATTTTAAAATCGCGTGATAACTCCGTGGACATTGACGATTTGACGAAGAACTAAGTAATTTATGTTTTGGTTTTTGTGGTGACCGGCTATTGACGGTTTTTTATTGAAGTCAGCCGTTTCCGTAATGAACGGATTGAGTTACACCGGTAGCACAAATAAAGAATTTTCAAAAAAATTGAATCACAACTTCACAAGTACCTAAACATCCTCTGCAAGACACGGTAAACATTTTCTCAGCTCTGAAATTAAAATCTTTTGATATTACTCAGGGTGTAATTAGTTAGATACTTTGATTAAATGTGACCTTAATTTAATGCACAAAGCAGGAGGTACATTTTCTAATCATCAATCTTTCTATCCACTTAGCCAACACCGAACACGCCTCCATATACGTAACATCTACTTGTCAAAACAATGCTTTCGGCTAACTCCACTATATTTTTCTAGGAATGCACCTATTATTTGTCGCAGTTAGCGAACAAAGTAACACTATTGTTTAGTATCCACACGTAGTTATTGTATACGTAATTTGCCGCAAAAACAGCGGCACGCAACACTCGACCTTGCGAGTGAACAGCTGATTTCTAACACCGAAAAAAGTATTCTCGTTCATCGCAGACTCAATTGAGATACAATTTGTTCTGATTGCGCACTCGATGTGACCCCGGCGCCGGTGGCCAGCTTTCAACAAGGAAAAACAATGAGTAACATTCCTTTAGTCCCGCAAGGTTTTATAGGTGGCGCTTTCTTACCTGTCAGAACTACCCAAGTGACATAATATCTGATGACATTATGCCAGATGTCCAAAACTCGTAATACAACAAATTATCGAATAAAACAAATTCAATAACCACAAAAACAAATACTTCGTTTATTTGTGTAGATGGTAGGTATATGTACATTGTACAGCGAAAAATATTGTATTTACAATTCTTATTTCGCATTTGTTGTGAGGTCACGTGTCGCTCGCACGAGTTTGTAGCAGTGACAATGACACTTTTGAATTTTTAAATTTGGAATGATTGATGTGCGAAGGCTTCCGATTGGTGTTTAATTACGACTGCGTCCGAAACCTGATAACGTTCGGATACGTTGGATTACACAAAAAGTAAACAATGGAATTTTCTGAAATACGTTCTATGTAAGTGATCGAAATCGATTTGAATATAACTTCTGGTAATTATTTGAATTTAACTAATTAAAATGTCACGTGTTTTGTACGAAAATCATTCCGTGCCACACATTCATTGTTCAGGTTTGGCAGATCAACAAATATTTGCGCTCACACTGTTGTTTCTAACCAAATGCCTAGCAACTGCTCACATAGCACATACTTTACAAGGCTGTCAAAAATTTTAAAGATCAAAATATTTTAAATAAACCATTGCATATATTTATAGAATACATAGGTAGGTACTTACATAGTTTTTATATAGGAATAAGTATTCTCAATAAATTCACAAAAGTTATTTAGTGGTAGGTAGGTATTTCTTATGAATTTCGTATATATTCAAATTAACTTATAATAGTGATAAAAATATGTAGGTACCTAGTAACTGAAATAATAATATCATTACTAAAGGTCAATGACCCAACCTAGTCGATCACACCGGAGCAACACGTCGTTTACGTGGTCCTTCGAGCCGGATGACACGAACTAATGAAATCAAAACTGTCAGGGTCGCCATTCGTCAACAGGATCCTAGCTCCATTCAAATAGTTGTGCCAGATAAAGGAAGTGGGCTAACAGGACATAGCAATTTGAGTCAATATAATAACTAGTATTGAATAGAACCGGACCTAAACATAGATTGATAAGAGTGCGTTGGTTGACTGATCTAAATATCTCCGAGTTTGTTCTAGGATAGTATCGATAGGGAAAATATTTTTACATTTTAGAATGAACACGAAGAATGAATGAAACTAAAATAGTTGCGTGCTTGAATCTTACGAGATTGGCTACGAGTAGAAATTATAAAATATTTAGTTTAGTTAGAAACTAATTTAGTTTTTGTATTGTCATTTCATTTGTAGTAAGTTTTACTTACTTTTATTTTTAGTTAGGCCTTGATATTTTATTTGTAGTTTATTGAAACACATTCGTTTTCCTGCTAACAAAATGAATGTTAGTTTAATACTTACTTGTTTAAATGCTGGGACTCGACTGTACACTTTGTGTAGGCTGTACACTTATATGTTTCCTTAACACTATCTATGTCTTCTTCTATTGTAGGTAGGTGTATATATAGCTTGTGTAGGGAGTCCCAGCATTATTTTTCTTTTGATTATTGATTGACACATAAATATAAAAAATAATATACGCTTTCACAACTTAACTACTTATCCGATTATCATGAAAATAGTCAAATGTAAGGTAAGATCTTTTATCCAGAAAAAGAAGTACCTAATAATTACTATTCTATTAAATAATAACAGGAGGCAAATGCTTGATGAAAAAGTAATCAAACATTGAATGCTTCGTAAGTAGGTACTTCGTAAAATTTTACCTGTATTTAACAAGATAATTAAGATGGCCGAGTTTTCTTTACATTTTTCCTCCAATTCGCTGTCTGCGTCGTTTGTATACAAGCCTGTATGTAATTATTTTATTAACAACTCTGCAAACCGTTTCTAGGATTTCAATCCCATTGTTCGACAGAAACTCAATAAAAAGTTGCCATTCAGAACTAAGCTATTCATGTCTCATTGGTTCACGACCGTTCAATCGGGGTCAGAGGTCCGCAGGTCGACGATGCGTTACGACAAAGTATCGGTTTCTGCATTTCCTTCACAATCATTATCACTACGTACCCTGACTGCTTCCTCAATAAATGTGAAATATTAGATACTTGTAACTTTGTACGTGGAATGCTATTAAAGTGGCATCAATGAGCCGTTGCGAGATCCACGTCGGTCATAATGTTGGATCGCTTGCGACGCACATAGGTCGGCCGGCGAAGCCCACTAATCTGTCAAATCATAGACGGAGACACTCGATAGCAATGTAATGTAACGCTTTAAAGCTGCAATAAATTCTTGTCATTTTACGAGCACGGACGGAGCAACAACCGCTAGGTTTAGGTTCTCAAGGTGCTTTTGCATTTCGTCCTACGGTCGCCCACAACAACTCTTCTGCTCCGCTGGTAACCTGTCTGAGGATGGTCGCTCAAAGCTATCTCTTCTGTTGCAGAGCGAGTCGAGCTACACGTCGTCGGAGTCGTGCGGCGGCGGGTCGCGGCACTGCGTGCTGAGCTACGAGCAGGTGCGGCGCCTCAACGACGTGATGGACGAGGTGGTCGCGATCCACGGCCGCGGGGGGTTCCCCACGCTGCACGTGCGTCTGCGCTCGCTGGTGGCGGGCGTGCGCGCGCGCCTCGAGGCGAGCGTGGCGGCCGGCGGCGCGGGCGTGGCGGTGCGGGACGTGCGCCTGAACGGCGGCGCCGCGTCCTCGGTGCTCGCGGACCGCGCGCAGCCGTACTCCGACATCGACCTGATCTTCACCGCGGACCTGCCGACGCCGCGTCACTGCGACCGCGTGAAGGCGGCGGTGCTCGGCCACCTCGCGGAGCTGATGCCGCCGGCTCGGCGCCGCGCGACCGTCGCGGGCCTGAAGGAGGCGTACGTCTCGAAGATGGTCCGCGTGAACGCGGACGGCGACCGCTGGTCGCTGATCTCGCTGGGCAACTCGCGCGGGCACAAGACGGTCGAGCTGAAGTTCGTCGACTCGATGCGGCGCCAGTTCGAGTTCTCGGTGGACTCGTTCCAGATCGCGCTGGACTCGCTGCTCGCGTTCCACGAGTGTGCGGCGTTGCCGATCGGCGAGAACTTCTACCCGACGGTGGTCGGCGAGTCGGTGTTCGGCGACTTCGGGGAGGCGCTGCGGCACCTCGCAGAGAAGCTGATCGCGACGCGCCAGCCGGAGGAGATCCGCGGCGGAGGCCTGCTGAAGTACTGCGCGCTGCTCGCCAAGGGGTACCGCCCGGCGCGCCCGGACCGCATCAAGACGCTCGAGCGGTACATGTGCTCGCGCTTCTTCATCGACTTCTCGGAGCTCGGCCAGCAGCGCGCCAAGCTGGAGGCCTACCTGCGGAACCACTTCGTCGGCCGCGAGGAGGAGGCGCTCAAACACAGGTGAGCATCCGGATCGAACCGGCGCATCGAACTTGCCCTTTCTCTTTACCTTCAGCTGCTCAATTTACATCAGACCGCTCGAACTTTTTTCGCAGTTGCAACTTTAAATTTCCCTTAGATCGTGATCGTTCTCGAGAGATGGATATTGAGCATGCTTATGTCGCAGGTACCTGACGCTGCTGCACGGCGTGGTGCGCGAGAGCACGGTGTGCCTGATGGGGCACGAGCGGCGACAGACGCTGGCGCTGATCGAGGCGCTGGCGTGCCGCGAGCTGATGGCGCGCGCGGTGTGGGTGCCGCCGACGCCGGTGTACTACGTGTGCGTGTGCGCGGCGTGCGCGTGCGCGGCGTGCGCGGAGGCGGCGTGCTGCGAGTGCTGCCGGCCGCGCGCCTGCCCGGCGTGACCGCGCCCCGAGCGAGAGGGAACAGTGCCAAATGTACATAGTGTAGGCGAGCGCGGCCGGTGGATGTGCGTATATTATATATTTTGCTAGAGCGGTGGATCTGTCCGGCGGCGGGCTCGGAGAGCTCCGTTCCCGATGCGGATGTCTATTTTACTACGTATTTATCGATCCGAAGGATGTGACCGTGCGCACTCTCGTCTTGTGATCGCTCCGGACGTGTCGTATCCGGCTCGGCGTGACGTGTGACAAATTAAGATTAGGGAGAAAATTTGAAAATCAAAAAATATTATATTCTAAGGTGTGTCCGATTGTTCACGCTTTTTTAATATAAATAAAATATTTTAAGAACATTTACAAGTAGCAAAGTCAGATCAGTAGCGGAGTACTTATGAACATGATTTTTTTACTTATTAACGTTTCATCAATTTCGGTTATTGAGCTGTAGATCGTATGGAAAATGTGATTTAATTGTTGTAGATTAACATGTTGTCGAAGATATATTATATACCTACCTACTTACATAATATTATGTAGTTTGATTCCGATAGAGAGATATACTATTATTGTTGTATTATAATAAAGTATAGATATAATGTGAACGATAAAGTGAACCGGGTCCGGCCAATACGTGCATGTCTTAGATGTTTGCCAATGCATATAGTCTAATACTACACTATGTTATGTATACAAATTATATTGCATGAATTATATGTAGCGCTTTAATAAGCAGTTGTTAATCTATTTTTGAGTAGTGATGTTTGTTATATCCGGAGTAATGAAGTACAATCATTTACTAGTGTAATCTATGTTTATATTAACTTCGGAACAATTGGTCGAGTTTATGAACGAATTTCCGACTTGCTCACTATCGAACCAAAATTTAAGATCTCATTTTTATAAACTCTTCAAAATCTCGGTAGGCATCTCCTATTACTGCATTTTAGACTCTCATTTGACTATTGTCTTTCTAAAACTTTACTCAACATAATCGACTCAACATAATGTGACTTAGGTCAGAGGCCTTATTCGCGTTCCTTTCTTCGTTCGTTTGATGGATGCTTTACACCACTATTTCTGACTTCATGGGCCAATTTTTCGGTTTCGGATTTTTGGTCCTAAGTTAGGACCATGTTTTAACGTTTGAAAAATATGCTCCGGAAATAGTGGTGGGAAGCATCCGAATATTCATCAAACGAACGAAAAGAGAATGCGAATAGGGCCCCAGGTGTACTGTCGCTTTCAATACCTATCATTTATAAACTTTATACTAAAAATAAAGTCATATAAATAGGTGTAGTTTTAGTTTATTCACAGTACCACAATACTTTAAAATGATAGAACAATCATATCAAATCGAAACTGTTGCAAGTGTGTCCATGTCAAAAGATGATGTTGTGTCTATGTTGCCTCTGTGTTGACTGTTGAAGTGTTGAGTCAATATGTTGTGTAAAGTTCTTGTCTGTGTTATCGAGGTTCCTGGTGCGTTTCATTTCTGATGGATCGATTGTTTTAGCAAAGAAACGCATGTAATTCGTAAAACTTGTAATTGTACTTAAACAACATAAGTTATGTAACGGAACGTGAACGGATCCTAATTATTCAATTAAATCAGTACTTAGAACTTAATGAAGTACATAATTATTAGTTAAAAAATGTAAACTATATTCCATATGTACCTAGTAAGAGTGAATGTAAGTTAATTATCACTAGTTACTCGTACTGCTAATGGGACAGGCGTCTAAGTTGTGATTCGTAGTCTTTTCGACAGGTTTTGTCATATTAATATCTTATAAATATACATAACTGTGATTGATAATGTAGACCGGCTTTCGGCATCAGTTCGCAACTACCTCTTCGTGAATTTGAGTACTACGAATTTTCTATATTTTTATGATTCTCTGTAAGATGTAAAATAAGAGGATCAGTCATTCTGCTTTAGACAGCTGTCGTTGAATAAATTTGATCAATAATTTAAGATTATTTTAAGACTTGCTACCAATTCACTGAGGTAAGATATTTGTATATTTTGTTTGCAATGATGTATAAGTAGCAGATTTTTATTGAAAACTGGTGCGATCTATTTGCAGAGCTCTTCCATGTAGCTTCACGGTCTAAATTCGTATAAAAATTATATTTTTAAAGACATTGCTTTATAGTTTAGGTTTTTTCTAAAGTTACCAACAGTTTTCAGCTAGCCTTTATATGTTAATTGTTTATTGTAATGATTACTGGTCAAATGGCGTTTGCGTGTTATTTATTTTACTTTTAGAATTACATTTATTTAAAAAGCATTCTGTATTTGATAAAAGCAACCGGGCTAAATATTTACATGTTTAAATTTATAATGACCAGTAGGCATGTTTCTAATGCTAGTTAACTAGGCGACGTTTCAATAGGCGAATGTGACGTCAGCAAGCGAAAGCGCTTGAATAATGTAACGATGCTTGCATATGCAACGACAGAAATGAACATGATGCATTTACTTTCAAAGTTATCAATTTGGTCAATTCTAAAGTTAAAATCTACGTAAGACAGAAAATAAGTAAATCTATAAGTAGTATTATTTGAACACGCAGACGTCCAAGTTATGCGTTATAATGTTAACTTAATGTTTTTGCAAACAGCAGTGACGTGCAAAAAAAAAATTATAAAAAAAATATTTATAAAATATTATAAAAATAACATCATTATGTTGTCGATAATTATTTAAACCTTGATTTAAATATTCACAACGAGCTTAAACGAGACGCATTCTTGAATAAAAAAGTAATATGTACCGGCGTCTAGTACGAGTTTGGATAAAAGTACCTACATCCTTCTACAATAAGAATACCTATACAATTTTAATAATTTGACTTTGTACTCAGATTAAAATTCAATTCAATTCAATTATTCCGAGATTAATTAAGAGAAGAATAAGGATAAAATACATTTTGGGTGCCTCAAAAACGTAATTAAAAAGGTAATTTACTCAACAATTTTTTTAGCACTTTATTATCTTTCTCAAATTAGTCGAAAAATAAACTTCCTTCTGAAAATTATCAGAATTGGAATTTCTATTTTTAAAGAATGCTTTTCGTTTACAACGCTCGCAAATAGCCACTCAAATTGTATGAAAAGTGTCAATACAACACCAATTCTCGAATGGCAATGGTTTAGGTGACTATTTTAGTTCGAACCAATGATATTTAAAAAAATATGGTTGGTTTCAAATAAGAGTCACGCAGGACATCGATTTTGAAAAATAAGTGCTTAGGATAAACTGTGTCACTGCTGAAAACAAGTCAATTCAACATCTACCTCGGCTTAGTGACTCACAGCGTTTTCGCGTCGCAGCCGTTTGCATAACCTTAAGTTAGAAACAACGCGATGTCGACTCTATCGCTCATATGTTAAAAGCGAATTCTCGACATACCGACTCTCTAGATTATGGGTTGCTAGGCCATAAAGCCTTTACCTTATATAAGCTTATAGATTTATTATAAACAATATATTATAGGAATTAGTTATTTTTCTCTTCCAAGTTGCCTGTTTCGTGCACGGCGTTTACTCGCTATGTTGCGATACATAATGATTACTATATATTTGTGAGAGGAGTTTTAAGCTATTGTAAATTTTACAGAAAATGAAATAAAAATGTTGTGAAAAATAAATTATAAAAAAGTGATAAACAGTGATAAGTGTATTTTATTTAATGCCCTGTAACGACACCTAGATATAGTCATTGATATAAATCACTAGATGCGATTTTCATCTAAAATAAAATAAATACGATAGTCTATAATAGAATGACTATTACAGTGACATTTCTAAAATACTTATTTTTAGTCAAAATCAAGTATTTGTGGGTAAAATTAGTCAACACCATTTTACTTGCTGTGTCTAGAGTCTGGCAAATGAAAGTAGACCCTGAAAACGCTTATATTTTTTTATTTGCCGCCTTTTTTTCAGGGTCTACTTTCATTTGCCAGACTCTATCAGCTGTTACAAAAACTCAGAGACGCCATTTTGATTATAATTTTAGGAATGTCACTTTTGGTGACATACCGTTTTCGTCTGTATAGAGAACAAAATAAAAACGTTCAAGTTTTAGTTTAATTAAGTTTAGTCTGTGAGCAACAGAATCATCCCCACTATTTTCCTGACTTATTCATACAAATGGCAATCAGGAGTGCATCTATAACTTTAAGTGCAAAGGATCTATGTACAATCAGCAACGAAAGTCGATAAACAGTTTGGTTTTTTAAAACGCAATTTGTTTGCGATTTCTAAGACAAAATACTTACGCCCTTACCAATAAACGTGGTGTAAAGTTATTCCTCGGAATAAAATAGGAATAACCATACATTTTGACAGTTTTCACTCAGGATTAACTTTATACCACGTTTATTAGTAAGGCCTTTAAGCTTTTCCTGGGATTTTTTTATGGATTTATACTTATTCTTCAGACATTTGCCAAAAATTTAGATCCGTTGAATGAGATTTTAAACTAAACTAGTGCTAGGACTTTAATCTACACGTGTTCTGGAGGGCAATGCCTGATTAAACATATAGTAGCTTTGTTTCATCGATGAATAATAATAACAATGACGTAGGTACTTGCAATTTATAACAATTGTACAATCAAACTCGTCAAACATTGTAGGTAGACTGGAAAAGATTGGTGAACTTAAAAAACGCAGGCATTTTTATTTATCTATGGTTCTAAATCTCCATATGTATCGAAATAAAAAATAAGTACTTACCAATACAGAGTAAGTATCGTACAGTCAGCGACAGAAGTTCATGAACAATTTGAGATTTTAATGCTTAATTTTCATAATTATTTGTGGGAAAATTGCCAATTTTTTTCATAATAGTAATGGTGGAAGACCCAGGATGAGATGGCGAGACGAGCTAGACTCTCATCTGAGAACCTGGCCTGTTACAGCGTTAAATCGCGAAGAGTGGAAGAAGGGAAGGGAGGCTTTTGCCCTGCCGTGGGACGAGAATGGCTGAATAATAAATAATAATAATAAATGTTGCAGGCAAAACATCCAATTTAGGTGAAGTTTACGAACTTCGAAGATTTTGAAGATTAAAATACATCAAATTTTTCATGAACTTCTGTCGCTGACCGTACTATCTGTTCTCTACAAAAAATTACGAGGGTTTGGATGAATACCATAGAATAAAGTTTTATTTTCTCCACATTATACGAGTATACAACAGTTACAATAGGTACTTAAATCTACATAATTTAATGTGGGTGAAAATACGGCTACCCCTCAGCATTGCATGCATAAGTATAAATTGGATGCCTCTAGAATATTATCAATGCGGTAAATTTTCCCACAACTAACATATCAAGACATCGTCTCCACTCTCCAGTAGGTACAGGCAGGTTGTCAAATAATAAAACCCTATCTGCACTGGCTTATTCCATTATATTCCCGAATTTTCCACCACAAGTTAAACATCGATCAACATAGTGACAATAACAACACAAGGAGGTCAATTTCGATATCCTATTAATACCATTCTGCTCCGGACTACGAATAACAGTTCATTTCCCACTAGTTCTCGCCCGCAGCTTCGCCGAGCACCCAAAACTACTTAGTAGAATTTATATCAAAGTTCTGTATATGTCTAGTAAATAAGTAAGTAAATAAGTACAGTACGCACAATCGTTCTTTAGCTCTCTGAAGTAGCTGCGCAGAACTCATTTTTGATGACGCCTAAAATCGTGCTATCTCGCTTACTCTACCAAACCTGCGCAATCGTCTATTGCGCCTAACTTCAGAGAGCTAGAGATCCTAACTACCTAGCACAACGCTTAGTATACCTAGGTAATTTCTTCGTGATATTTTGCTTCATCGTTTAGAGCTCGTGCCACTTGGTTCTTTTCCAAACGTTGTCTGAAAGAGCTCCATAGCGAAAAGGCCGCCTAACATCGTTACTAATAATCTGTCATTTATTAGGTATTTTGTTTCATACTAATTATCGTTTACCGACGTGCGTGCGATAAATAAATTTCACGCATTCATCCAAACAAACAAACATTATTTAATTGCAAGATTCTGGAGACCAATATCTGATTCTTTCAGGTTCAATGTCCCAGCTGATTTATTTAGGACACATTTACATAATAGGATTCGGACACACACTCGTCACGAACTTGGGGTTTAAGAACGAATATTGAGTGGATGAATGTCTTCATGGTAAGTTCAAAGGTAGGAAATGGTTTCGTAACCTTTATATTGAACCTATTCCAATACGAGAAGTGGTGGCCAAATCTGGTGACGAAGTTTTAGGTCTCCGTCATGACTTTATAGCCGGGACTAATTTAACGTGTCCTCCGAAGCACTGAAGCGCTCAGTTGATAATGCCACTGGCGGTCACCCATCCACTCACTGATTGATTCAAACGTTTTCGATGTATTAAGAATGATTAAACAAGCTACACCACGAGCGACCTTATTCCAATAGAAAATATTGTAGGTATGTATACTAAAAATCTTGTAAAATAGTGATGATGAAAATCCTGATCCACTTTACTGAACAACCATTTGAACTGGATGACCTACCGAACTTGCACTTCAATGAATCTATTTTTAGCGTTAAGAGATTGTCTGCTAGGTCCATCAATGCAAGGTCGGTACCTATGCAAAATGATCTCGGCAGAAACTTACGCGAGAAGAAGACCTCCTTAGCCTTATTTTATTCGTTCTGAACGGTGGCGTAGCTACCGAAGGGCTAGGCGGTGCAGTGCACCGGGGCCCCCAAGCTCAAGGGGCCCTCGAACTCTGAGTCCCGAGAGTCCGGTTTTGTTCTTAGGAAACTATAGGTATGATTATTTTGAAAATAAAAACAACAGCATTATTTGATTTTTGAAATGGTTACCCAGAAAATGACGAATCGAAAAGTTTTTACAAAAAAATCAAATACGTTTACATTTTGCCACACCCTGCATATTTTGACTTGATAAAACCTAAACCGTTCAGTTAGGGCCCCGGTTTATTTTGCACCTTGGCCCTTGGCTACCTAGCCAATGGTTCTGAATAAACCTATTTTAACTTTTTTTTAATTTTTACTTTATCTTTTGTGTACTAAGCTGAGATGATTAGGTATTTAGATGCTGAAAACGGCTATTCCATCTCAAGCAATGTCACAGGCACTCCGAGCAATGTGACAGGCAACACTGGCTACACTGAGTATAGCCATAGATTGCCTTATGACGCTGTAAAAATCATCTTGCAAGTATAGTGTAAAGGTGTCGTCACGTCATTTTTGTAGTCTAGTATGTCAGCCATCCCGTGGAAGCGGACCAGAAAACCGTTGAGAGTCTTAGGACTGAGCCATGGTCATGGATCTCTTCTCCTTGATCATGATAAACTGAGAATACACTTGATCATGACTCCATCTGCAATCAGCCCACGTGGGAGTACCAGATAAGATATCGGAGGGCAAGCTTCAGTCGACGCCCCGAGCTTGTTATTCAGCTCCTTATCTGTATGATAAAGCGAATTTAAGAAGCATGTTGCACATTGCTGAGTTGACCGTTTGGTACACTGAACGCAAATAGATCGTGGAACCATTTTTTTATCAGCATCGTAACTGTGGGGTCTACACAAAATGTTCTTCTCTTCCATTCACTGTTGCTAATCATCTCTGCATTCGCTCCTTTCCCCACAGTCCACCTTTTCTTAGAACTTTATTAGCCTAATTCAACCAACTCTCTCGACAGGAAAACAGCGTAAGAACATATTTGTTGAATATTATTTCCCTATCATCTACAAAATGTTTATATTAAAAAAAATCAAAGCTTCAACATTGTTGTTCAACTGTTGAGACAAGACAACAAAAGCCAAAATCGTAAAATAGCATGTAATGTGCCCAAATCTGTGGTCTCTTTTGATATTACTGGGGTTCTCGGCTCCGGAAAGAAGAACTCCTCGTTGAAGAAAAACAACTCTTCCGTGTTACCTCAACCCCAGATAATTTATTATACGAGCAAGAAGTTCAAGTACCAAGAAGTCCAAAGATCAAGTCGGCTCACGTGAAGAAGTGAAACTCGAAAACAAGAAGAATGCATGTGTCGATAAAACAGGTAAATAATTTTACCTCAGGTGTGTTAGAGTAGGTATTGCAAAATAATTATCCTGTCCAGCGATTAAACTGACACAAAGCGTTAGGTGGTCAACTGCGTAAGTGGGTAACTACTGACAGCGGAGGCGGAGGCAAAGCTTACGTACAGTCAGCCAAGTAAGCAAGCTTAGAGATAAAATGCTTTGTTTTCAAAAATGGCTTAGAAGCAGTTAGTAGTAAGTGAATGAGAGAGGCACTCATGATAAGACTGATAAGATGACATGTTCCACAACTTCCGAAATAGTACCTACCTAATCTAAATCGACCTGAATGTGATCCCGACGCTTGCAATATCATAGGCGTAACGCTTGGAAAAAAAATGTATTTTACGCGACGCCGGTATGGAATAAATAATATTCTGCTCTAGGTTACCTATAAAGCATTAATATAAATCTGACAAAAACATTCACTCGAGTCGAGTGCGTGGCGAGCGAAACCAGGTGACCGGCAAGGTCGTTCAAGGCAAGCTGGCAGGCGCACGTGGGAACCGCCGCTCTCTCGCTAGTGATGCCCACAATCTATCGATAAAACTACGGAAACTTGCCTCTAACTATCACAAAAATTATCAAAAACATTATGAGCGTATTTTATTATTACCTACTTTGTACATATTTCATTTGTCCGCGATCCGTGTAGTTCTGATGGAGGCATTTCGTCGGCAAGCCGTCGAAGGTATTCGATATCGAAAACTACCTACTCATAATGGTTATAAGTTGGTAGACGACCAATCGATAGCCTTACGAACGAATTAAAATACCCTTCTGCCCACTTCCTCCTGGTTTATCTGTTATTTTTAAATTGACTAAAACTACACAGGAGATCGATTCTTGCGGCGGGACTAAACTGTCAAATAAAAGAAGAAGGCTATACTGTCACCACATCCCTCTCGCTCGGCCAATACGGAAACCTACTTCGTAAACGTTAGCAAAATACCGTAGAACATCACTAAGATATCGACAATCGATTTTGCGGTTCACTAGAGTACCTACCTACTACGCGTAGTATACTTATAAGTAGGTACATATAAAGCAGGTAAGTAGGTATAACATGATTGCATTGTGCCGCTTACCTCCTAGTACTTTCTGTTATCCTTGTACCTACTAATCTGGCGTAAATCTAACTGCAACAAATGCCAGTCTTTTATTGATGATTTGTATGGATGCTGCAATTATGTGCAATTAATTGAGCATTGCGGACTGAATTTAAAACATTAATTTTGAATTATTGACAATTATAAAAAAATACTCTGAAATTGAAACTGCTATTAGTTGATCTTTTGGCCCAGATGTGCCTTGACTATCCAGATCGTGGGTTCGAATCCCAGCCGTTAAATGGAATTTTTGATATTGAAATAGCATCTCATCTACATACTATCTTGGGAATACAGTCCCTTGACTCTGTTTCTTTAAAAAAAAACTATGTGAGACTGGATCCTTAATGATAGAATGTAGCCTTCGCTCACACAGGCATTTGAAATTCGCGGTGATAAAAAAAGCACTCAAATGTGTAAATGTAGGATAAGAATCTATATATATAACATTTCCTAAATTATGAACTGCATAAGGTATCAGTCAGCCTTGACAGAAAAAACTTTCAAATTACCTATTTCTATTAATCGAAACAATATCGCTTTATTTCAACCACCAACATTAATATTCCCCTAGGGCTTAGGCCCTTACTGGACATAATTATTTTGCAATGGTCCCTTGATCTAAAAGTTGAGAACGTTATAGAGTCGAAACTCGTATTAAATCATATTTTTTTAATATGAATTTGGACGTACGTCTTACCACCTTCTTAGATAAATCCAAAAGATCCAATGAAGGTTTAGATCTGAAGATATAAATTGGGTGCTGGAGATAGTGTCGTGGCTATGCCTATTCTTCACATTGGACGCAAAAGAACAGGAGTGAAATCACCTAGTGATTAGCTGTTCCACTGCTGTTTGATTTGACTATTTTTCTTAGTGAACTATGACGACAGACACAATCTTACTATTTTCGTCACTCGCCACATTACAGCGCAGCGATTGCATCATTGTATCTTTCGATAACGAGCCATAGTAAAAAGCTATTCCCTCTTGTATTACAGCGTGTGACAAAATTTTGGAACATGAAAAAACAAAATTGCTTTAGGTATCGAGTTGCTAATCTATCATTCTTTTTATTCAATGAACCCACGGCCCTACATTCTCTGATTGATAAAGTTGTAACAAGAAGGCCACGGAGCTTAACACGTGCCAATAATTGAACATTATTGTCCAGTTTCAATAATGAGCAATTAATATAATTATTAGAATTAATTTTAGTGGTTTTAGTGATCATGACTTTAATTGCAATTTTGTAATTATAGTTTACTGAAAGGAGGACACATAAAAGCATTCATTCAAGGAAATAAAACGAACATTTATTACAAAATTCTATACAATAACTTATCGAGCTCTGACACAAATTTGCCGGCATATAAATACCTATGTAATTTCGGGTGATGACCCGTGTACCCACTGGCTTGACCCACCGGTGGGTCTAGGGGTAATTCGGATCCGGCGCTCGCCGGCCGCTACCGCAGCACGCTTCGTGGTTGTTCACTATACACCTAACCACTCGTCGCTTTACTCCTCGCAACCTATACTATAGGTCTGTTAGTTGTAATTCCGGAATTACCCCTCGACCCACCAGTGGGTCAAGTCAGTGGGTACACGGGTCACGAGCTGTAATTTCATAGTTCAAAAAATTACAGAGCACCTAGTTTTATCTAGTTTTGTTTTGCAAGATTTCAGTATATTTTCCGGTGAAAGACCTCGTAACATTATCGAACATAACTTTGAGATCAAAAACATCTGTTGTAGCAAGCGTTCTGGGAATAACCATATTTTTTTTACTCATCTGTGTCGTGGTCCTTAGATCAGTTACATCAAGTAATTCTTTGGTAACTGTTTTGTTGTGATTCTCAACTTTCGTAATAGCTTTAAATGCTGTGTTATTCTCATAAATATGAGCGGTACTGTTTTCTATACGATAAAGTATATTAGAAATATCTAATGTTTCACTATTTGTGCTATATTTATAATTTATATCTATGTTTGTCCTAAAATCAATAGTATCACGAGTATTATTATTATTTATGATGACCGTATCATTTGGCAAGATTTTAATCTCAGTGTTGATTATTTGTATATTAGGATCAGTTTTAAGAAAACTGCGATGCGGTCTAGATTTTTTGTTCTCGAACACATCGTTGGGGTTTAGTTTTATTTCGATGCGAGACTTCCCATCATTATCCAGGATCTTTAGAATCACAGCTCCTGTGTTCTTATCTATATTCTTCTCAATGACGTTTATTGATCGCCTGTGAATCGGTGACTCTACTTTAGTTTCATTTTTCGTTATATTTTCTTTATGCTTATCTACAGCTTTGGTAGTTGTAATGAGCTTGGTTTCTTTCGATGTTGTTTTTGGCCATAAAGGGGGGTATACTTTGGCAAGATGCGGGTTTTTTATTTTGACAGTGGGGATGTACTTGGTGAAGTTGAAACGATGAGGTGCCGGAGAGGAGTGAGGGGCTGAGGACCCGTGTGCTCTCTCCATGCCGTAATCTAGGACATCTGTGGGCTCCATGTGGCGAAGATAAAAGTTGGCCAGCTGAAACAATGAGATATTAATGTAATTTGAAATCAGTTCATTATTACGAAAACATATTATGAAACAGGATCAAGATTATCTCAAACGCCTGCCAAAAAATATCGCAACTACTCATAATAAAAAAAAACTTAGGCCTTTACATCTATATTAGATGATTTATACGATTACGATTACGATTAAAGATTATTTATTTCTCATAAGATTTACAAAATAAATCACTTACTGAGAAACCTTATAACATACTACAAAGTATTTACAAATATTTTTAAATACAGTGAGCGATTAATTAGTAAGTATTTAAAAGTATTACAATAAACATTAATTTCATTAAAAATAGCATAACAACATAGCAAAATCAAAATTGTAGCAAAATAAAAGTTTTTTAATGAAATTAATGTTTATTGTAATACTTTTAAATACTTACTAATTAATCGCTCACTGTATTTAAAAATAAAAAATAAAAATTATACAGCGTCAGGAGGCAATCCATGCCTACACTTAACGGGACGCTGTAGTGCCTGGACATTGTTTGAGATGGAATAGGCTTATAGCACCTAAACCATTCAACCTGGCCCACAGGAAGACGACGTCAATACGTGTGGAGCTGACTAAGCTGCGGGTTTCCTCACGATGTTTTCCTTCACCGTTCGTCCGCTCGTGTTATAGCTCATATCAATTTTACGAAACGAAAAATCTATTGATGCACGGCCGGGATTCGAACCCACGACCTTCAGATTGAAAGTCGAGGCACAACCCCATTCGACCAACACGGCCTACATAATTTATTTAAGAGATTGTTCTCGGGATCTTCAGGCACTGCAGGTTGATTTAATTTTTATTGTATCTAGGTAATTAATGTCCACTTGGTCTTACATTATCTCCGTATTTGGAAGGTCCCTTAGTCGTGGCAACAGTGATTAGCGGCGGGTTCACGGTGCTCATCAGGTAACATGACAAAGCAAATAACGCCAGGATCACTGCTGAACACGTCACTACGAATAAAGCAGTCTTGGACATTTATAAAATAAATATAAAAAAAATAACCTCCTCCAAAAATGTACAAAAACAATTCAACATGTAAAACCATAGACTTAGCGAAAAAATGTAGTAAAAAAGGCTGAATTCCCTATATATTATTATTCTCTTTGGCTGAATCTGAGTAAAACATAAGTCAGTGTTGCAGATTTAACCATATATATAGGAAAGGTACCATGCTAAATCTATGGATTTAACTGACAAATTTAAAAATAAGGTCAGGTTAGTTCAAAGAATAACAAGTTCAAAGAATATTAATTAATATCGATATACCTTAATCTTCCTGCCTCATCCATAACCTTTCTGTATTCTGTGCCATAACCCACTTCACTACGCGCGTAGGCACAATGCTACGCACGCTACGCACGTAGCTAGTTTGCTACGCGCGTAAACATGTTGCTACGCATGGAGAGGAAGAGTTTCTTTCTTACTTTTAAAATATTCCCCTAAATTGCCTTTGAATCACTGAGATAATCTATCCATTTATTTATATTATAAAGCTGAAAATTAGAAGATTAGCGAGTTTATATGTTACACAGTCCAAAACGCAACGATAGCGCGATCTAATTTTTTCTGTGTCGCCATCTATTATGTAGTAAAATGTATCTGTCTGTCTGTCTACCTTTTCACGCCTAAACAACTGAACAGATTATGCTGAAATATGACATGGATAAAGATTATGTCCCAAGGACGGACATGGGCTACTTTTTTTTTTCAAAAATAATCATGGAGGGCGTGAAATAAGAGTTGAAAGTTTGTATGGGGAGTTGGAAGTTCCAGTTAAAAGGCAACTAGATGGCGTTGTTAACCTGCTGAGGCCGAGATGGCACTATTATTGCATTTTTTTAAGTTTCAGAAGATTCTTTGAAACTTGATTTGATTGTTGCAGAATACAATAATATCTATTAGGCGAACAAAACTTCAAGTTAGACTAAATATTCATTTAATAACACAATACACAGCTTACAATTATTCAACCTCTCACTGTTTATCTTCTGTAAACTCTTTAAAGTCCACATAGCTTTCATCAGGCTGCAAAAAAATAAATCAGTCAATTTAAATTTATAATAGTGTTAGCTTTAAGACGCTGCTCTAAGCACAACAATGTAAATAAATATCACTTGAATCATTTTGATGAGTTATCATTTCACTTTTTAAACTCACACAATTTAAACTCATTGTTGTTATATCCATCTACGTGGAATCCAGTAATAAATAAGTGTAAGCATCGTACAGACATATCGGATATTGTGAGCGTGGTGTGCCGACGACCTAATGACTGTGTTAAACATCTTTGTGAGGGTACTTTAACTTTAAGATTCCTTTACAAACGAAGACGACGCCGGGCGTCACGGGTCACGAGGGGACTGGAGAGGCGTCGGACGCCCGCCTCCCCAGTCCCCTCGTAACCACGATCGGTGCAACCCGGTCGAAACGTCGAGAAAAGGTAATAGTTCGATTATTATCTACAACTGTTACGTGATCTCGTCTCGTTAAAAACAACAATAAGTTATAATTTATTTACAGAATTATTAAAAATACTATAAATTTTTGATAATATTTTGGGGAAAGTCCTTGTTGACCGATGAGCGTACCTATGAAGAATGTAATGAGAGTGAATGACACTGAAAATGAGTTTAAATCCGTGGCCTTGACAGACACCCCTACTTTTTTGAACAGTGTGGTGATAGGGTTATAAATGCGTCTCTTAAGATACTCCTTCCGCCCTACAAGATACTTACCTACTTACGACTGATTTTTTAGGGTTTCGTACCCAAAGGGTAAAACGGGAACCATATTACTAAGACTTTGCTGTCTGTCTGTCTATCTGTGTGTCCGTCAGCAGGCTGTATCTCATGAACCGTGATAGTTAGACAGTTGAATCTTTCAAAGATAATGTATTTCTGTTGCCGCTATAAAAACTAATACCTACTAAAATATAGAATAAAAAAGGGCTCCCATACAACAAACGTGTCTTTTTTGCCGTTTTTATAGATAATGCCGTACACCCTTCGTGCGCGAGTCCGACTCGCACTTGGCCGGTTTTTTATTGTAGGTATGTAGAGTTACCAGCAACGTCGTAGGATCGAAGCCTTTATTTTGGCGCATCATCTTAGCAGCTTTAGCCGGGAGCTGCATCAGGTCAGGGTCTACCACCGTCATCAGGTACAGCAATGTCAGGAATACGCTGAACGTCACCACAGAATATACTATGAAGTATAGAAGAACTTTCATTGTTATGCCTGGTGAATAAATAAATTATCCTGAAAGTGAAAATGTTAAGTTTCTTGGCCTCAAGACTCTGGGCACTATCTTTGTGCAAGATTGGTGCAAGAGTTTCACAATCTTTGACAGCAATCAAATACAATTTATGTCAAAAAGGAAGTAAAGAGGGCGATCCATTGTCGGAGCAGAAAAGTCGACTTTCAATCACCAACGAATTTTTTTTATGGGTTCTATGAAATTGCGGCTGTTTTGCTCTAATGGCGATCAACCTCGCTACGTTGATAGTTGATACATGCAGAATTCGCCTATCTTCCCCTTTTAAATAATGAGACCAATAACGGACCTAAGTACATATGGAGGTAGGTAGGGTCACGTAGGTATTATCCTTTAACATCATTGCCTTAGGTCCTATTAGGTCCTATTATTATTTTTTTGTTCATGGACAACACCAAAGAAAATGTCATTTTTGATAGAAGTATTTTGGGAAAAATATATTAATAATATTTTTGGAAGTGTATTTGTATACGAAAATAATAAGAAGGTAAGTCAATTTAACTGCTGTAACCTAGATACCTACTTTATGGTCAACAAACGATATACTTAAAAGAGTAAACGATAGAATCGTGCTCAAGTTTTGCTAGGTAGGTATGTATGTTGGTATGTGTGCTGTGTACAATAAGTAGTACCTACGTTTAACAGATCTAGGCATTCGTAAAGTAGGTAACTTAGCCGTTTGTCTGCGCAGAATAACTAACGAATGCCTGTTTAATTTCGGCTTAATTTTCAGCAATGACCAAAGGCTCCGATATACCCAGTGTGACAGACTCTGAAATAGGCTCCTTCAGATCTGACAGGGTCAGCAAGCTCAGCGCCATCCTCTGTCCAACAGTCTGTGCGCTACTCCTCTTCAGCATCTTCGCAATTTCCTTCATCGGAATTAAGCTAGCCTACGAGCAATACGACGCTTTCTGCTCGGGAAGAAGATTCGATGTAGGGAAACTGTATATTTTTTCGAACATAACTCGAATTTAAATGAAAATTAAAGTAACTTAGAGTAAGCATTAAAAATTGCTAAAAGTGACATCTATTATTTTGTTGTGGAACTAAACTCATTCAAGGTGTTAGTAGTGCCATCTATAATGAGACTTAAGAACACGCTTGTTGGAAATAATAGCGTGCGCTCAACCTCGTAACTGTAACCTGTTGTATTGCTAGATGGCGTTACTGAAGTAGTTAAAATTTATGAAAAATTATTTATGTTTAAAATCTGAGATTCCTAACGTGAAATTTTAAAATAATTCAGCAAATGAACTGCAAGTTATTTAAAATTATTTTTTATCAAAGGCAAGAAAAAACTCGGCAGCTTGGTGGTTAGTCATGGCAACAATGGCCATGGCAATTGGCAACCCACAAACAAATTTTGGAAAAATGGGCGGCCGATTTTCAGTCAGATAGAAGGCCAGTTTCACAGCTAGTTTCTTTCAGTTTTGTTACTACTTTTCTGTAAATAGTTTTCTTTCTTCTAATTTTCCTGGCTGAATTACGAGTGCTAGTTTCGTTCCTTCCCGCTTTCCTGCTGTATCATGTGAGTATTTCTTGTTTTTCTTTAAACTTACGTTACGTGTTGTGTATTGATTGTGTGTGCCTGAAAGAAAGGCCAATGTCAGCCCTCGTAAAGTCGTAAGCAGCGGCGAAAATGAAATAAGGTAAGTACGAGCGTAGAGTTAGTTTTTATATTAAGGAAGTATCACTACGGGCATTTTAAGAATTAGGTACTAGACAGAGACACGTAACAATATTGATTTCTTTAAAAAAAATAAGTTGGTATGGTAGCTACCAGTAGCTACAAGGTAAGTCAGTTATTCAATTTATTCATAAAAATATAGTACCGTACGTAGTATAATTATAATTATTATAAATAATATAATATGCATCGAACCCCGCACTAGGCTAGGCCTGTATCGCCTACTTTCATAATATTATTGGATCTAATTTTATACAAATCAAATAAATCAGCTTGTCTAGTATTGAAAAATAGCTGTTTCTACATTTTATTGCTTCAGACATCTTATCAATGTCATTTATTTTACACCTACACAAGGTTTTCTTTTTAAAAATTGTTCACCTAAGACTAGGTACCTATATTATTTTATTATAATATTTTATTTCACCCACCTACAAAATGATATCCCATGATTAGTTTAAAAAATATACATTACTGTACATACCTAGTAGAATTTAAAATACTTACACAATGCTGCAAAAAAATTCTGGTGTGTATCTGTTCCTAAGTAAGTACCTATACCTACTTTTCCAGCTTTTTATTGTAGGTATGCCCTTTTTGGACTACATTGTACTAAAAAATCATGACGGTTACATTATTTTGAAAATCCATTACACTACATGTAGGTACTATAGGTACCATTCAAGAGGCATACATCTTACATATACACAATGGATATACATACTGGATTATTTTAATAAAGTTATTGATAGTATGACAAATAGCCAACGGGATTAAGTACCTGTTCTTGAAAGAGAATATCCCTGGGACTGTTATTTACTGTCTAGGTATAGTAGTATTTACTGTCTAGGTGTAGGCAAAGCATGCCATTTCATGTGTTTAATTTGCCTTCAACAACCTATCCAGCCCCCTTAGCATGGCGTTTGTCCAGGTACCGGAGAATAGATAAAAATGACAGTAATGACATTAGAGTGTGGATAAAAGTAACTTTATTCCACATTCTACCCGTTTTATCCACACTGTAATGTCATTACTGTCATTTTTATCTATTCTCCGAAACCTAGACAATCGCCATGCTAAAGGGGCTGTATGGCAGATGAATATGATATATAGATAGAAGCTGGTAAATATTGAATCTCACAACCCACGTATTACAAGTTTTACTAGGACCATTGGTGCTTCTGAGTATCTTATTCATGAATAGGTAGGTTAGTTTGTCTGCGCAGAACACAATTTTGTATGAAAAAGCAGTTAACTTCACGAATGCCTAGATCTGTTGGGTGAACTGTGTAATAATTACCATTGGGATTGAGAATACATAGTAATACATTCTCTTATATCCAACAATCAATGATATCAGACATATTGCAATTTTGATGAGTGCACTTCTCTTTGCTAATGAGCCATCCACAAATATCATAATTAGGGTTCCATACCCAATAAAGGGTAAAACGGGAACCCTATTACTAAGACTTCACTGTCTGTCTGTCCATCTGTCACCAGGCTGTATCACATGAACCGTGATAGTTAGACAGAACCCTACGTGCGCGAGTCTGACTTGCACTTGGCCGAGGCCTTTTTTGACTCCTTGTCACATAAGTAGTCACATTTTGATGGACTCAATTGTATGACAGTAGTACCTACTTATCACAATGTTTTGCAATTTTACATCTAGAAATCATAGAGGTAAATTCTAAATTAACACACTCACCCATTGTCTAAAATTGTTTTAATATTTAAAAACATACACATTCTGTTGTCTGATTTATTTACTTACCTTAAGAAAGTAAAACAACCCACCAAAATGTAGACAGCTTTTTCCTACTTAGGTAAGCTTCATGCAGCATTTGAGGTCACCAGCCAAAAGAAACATCCCTATTCAAAATGATTCTGCGTCGTATTCCACCTGCCCTGCATTCAGGCTTTGTCAGCCAGCCTTCATTTCGGTCGGCAAACATTAACTAGCGCTGTCTTTTCATACCTTTTCTTTTTCATAAACGGAGCGCTGATGAGAAAGACGAACAAAATGTGCGGCCTACTTTAATATTTTAGCAGTAGCTGCCACCACCGGCACCGTTTCACCCGTTACTCTAGGTATTGATATACAGGAAGCGATTATTTCCAGGTTTAAACATAATCTTGATATCGATCGCACACGTGCCTAATGCAATATTTGACTACCAAAGTACCTACCTTTTAATAAGTTTATTTACAGAAACTAAGCTACTACATATTTACATATATTTACAAAATGCAACAGGATTAGTCAAGCTATCTAAGGACTGTTAGAAACGATCTATAGATAGCTCAACTGATCCAGGTCACTGTCAGCCGGAAACGTGCCCAAAACACTGGCAGCATTACCACGCTGGATGGCAATACTGATCCTTTGAGCCAAAACTGTGCCAGCTCTAGTATCACGCGTCGCTTAGTACCTACCTACTTAATCACCCAAAATCACGAGCCTTTTTTTATATCAACCTGTCTCGTCCCACTGCTGGGCAAAGGTCTATCCCAAACTCTTCCAATGAGAGCGTTGAGCGAACTCTACGGCCTACGCCGCCGTCCATCTGTTTTTTTTTTATTCATAAAATTTCAATCATGATGTTGCATTGCATTGCATTATGTCAACGCAGTGAGATGATACATTCAGTTTGCGAAGGTTATTGCAACAATTATAAATAAGTTAGTGTAAATGTTTATCTTCACGGTCATCATATATACTAAATGCCTGATGAATGCAATCATAAACGTATTTTATGATAAGAAGTTGGTAGAGCCCAAAATCGAATTCTTCGAACGAGTAGCCAACTTTAGTGACGGTGTTTTCCCGAATCCCGAATAACCGACAATTTACGTGCCCTCCGAAGCACAGAAGCGCTCAGTTGTTTATTATTGCCTGCGGTAGGTATAATTCATCCTTGGCGCAGAATCTCTCGATGAAATTCTTAGAAAAGTAAAACAACGGAGAAACGTCTCTTTTCGAAGTAGGAAGGTAGGTAATTATCAAATTGATGCATCCGAATGAAATGTCAATTTATGCTTGTTTCAATTTCTCCGCATCTGCGTTCATAAAGACAAAAAGTGCTGAAACTCTGTCTTTCGCACGGGTCGAAGAAATAAAATTGTAAAATATGTTTGAAGAATAGTTAGGTATTCAAAAAATAAAAATGTTAGAAGAGATGGGCAGAAAAAAGTCTCCTTTAGCAGCATGTGATTTTAATAACCAATCAACGTACTTCGCTAACTATTTCCAGGTCAAAGACTGCTTTTTGTCAGCAGAACAGGCTATGAAGTGGACTATGCTCCAAGTGGTAGATCGTGTCTCGAGTGTAATATCCGGAGCTCATAGCTCACAGTTCAGTTCGACTTAATGGCTCTCAGCGGGGTGGACGAACCCGTGTCACGCCACAGATCTTGTCAGCTTCGGATCTACATAAACATGGGTTTCAGGACGTACCTTACACGGTTTACTGATACGTTACTGTCTTTATAAAATATCGTCTTGGTAAACAGAAAATGACGGTAGGTAACCTGTATTAAAAATAAATGAAAAATACTTGTGAACAAATGTGTCGGTACCTACTGAAGGTCAGTTAAAAGTTTCCATCTTGCTTCTCATAGTTCGGTATAAATAAATTATGAATGCTCACAAAGACGGAACTGAATTTATCAGGAGATATGCTCGGCAGGACATGGATAAAAACAAGCTCGACTGACGCACAAGTCAAAGTACCTAGGGCTTAAAAATTTAATAAAACCGGGTTTATACTACATAAAACATACCTACATAGGCGTAAAGGACTGCTGCATATTGAAATAACTAAGGACTGTATTACTAAAACTCCCATCAAAAACGTTCATGCATGCGGACATTGCTTCCAATGAAACTATACTAATGGCCAATTCGGGCATTCGCCCACCCTCTTCGAAAATCCCTTGAATTATTTGTTAGGTTGGTAATTGCAAAAGGTTCGTTCAAACGGAAAACCAAACGTTTCGAGATCTTACTTTGCTACACAACTTATTTTCCGCCTGGGTTTTCCACTTCGCAAATCCCAAACTCTTCGATGCATTAACCTGATTACCCAATCAATACTGAAATTGGGCTGAAGTTACGTACTGATGGTATTTAGGGAATACCTATTTATTAGTATCAAGTAAAGTAAGTTCATATGAGTTAGTGACCAACTCTGGTACCAAGTATCAAGTGGTATAAACGCTAGGTAGGCCTAGGCACTAGTGGTTAGAACTCATAAACACATACCTACTTATAATGATAATGATAGCCTTTTATTTTCAAATCTCTTTTAACATGGTTGCTTAAATATAAATGAACTGTATCTGTTAGTATTCTTATAGCTAATTTCTTATCCTATTGTTAGTAATTATTCAGAGAAATGGATCCCTGTTTAGGTAAAGGCCTCCTCCATTTCAGCCATGACTCTTCATCAGCTCCTGCATCCATCCAGGCGTTTCCAGCTATGCCTATTATGTCATCAGTCCACCGTCTATATACCTACTTAACTTACATAAATTGCCCCTTAGTATCATGACACTAAGGCCCATGGGTCATTTTGGTACAACGGAAGCGAAAGGCGGGGCAAATAAGTGTGTGTCAGCCTATTTATTTTTCTTGGTAGAACAAGTTGGTAGATAAGGTAAATGTTCGCACCTGCAGTAGCCATTAAGACCGATCCCTGATTTGTCATCATTAGCCTGCAATTGCATTAATTGCTCTATTATTACTAATTGCTCCGAGATTGCTAAATCGAAGAATGAGTTTGACAAAAGTTATCCTTGCGAAATGCAAGTATAACTTTCGAACTTCGTGTGGATTCTATGGAGACTGTGATCTCTAGAAAGAGCAGTCTTAGAGAAACACCACCTTATCGTAAGAACCCTGTCAAAAACAAACAACACATCAAAACAGATTGTCTTAATAAAACCCATTTCCCCTAAACAAATACGTGATTACCCCCACGACCAATATCTCTGACCCCCTGGCTCCATCCCAAAATGAGAAATTCCTGTGCTGACCCACTTTCACCTGAGATGCGTTAGTGACGTCAGCTGACGTCATGACACACTGACCCATTTACCATGGGGAGGGGGCGCCCCATTCACGTTTAATCCCTGCAATCTATTTTTAGACCAGTTCATTCATTGAAGGTTGT
Organism: Epirrhoe tristata; assembly: GCA_951394285.1. Lineage (NCBI taxonomy): Eukaryota > Metazoa > Arthropoda > Insecta > Lepidoptera > Geometridae > Epirrhoe > Epirrhoe tristata. The sequence continues at coordinate 10,432,420 of OX596144.1, read as the reverse complement.
GGCACGATGGGAGCTAAATATAAAATGTTCTCTTTAACTCCTATAAAAGCTATTTTAGGTCTAATAATTGAAATATTGGTGTTATTTAAGTAGGTAATGCTTTATTAGCTTAGCACTCTTGATCATTTAAGAAGCTTTGTAAAAAACTAAGACGGCTGGTAATTAATGAGATACGCAACTAAAACAATGATTGAGTTGTAAATCCATGGCACGTAGAGCAGTAAGTAGTGAAATCCATGCCGTGGATGCCAACTCTATGTAATCTGGAGAATATTGTATAGGTATTTGTTTCAAAATCATTGTATAATCATGTTATGACCATAGTTGCATATGACATATTGATGTCCACGTGTTATTTATTATCTGGTAGTCATAACAATAAGTAATACTATTCGGTAAAATTACTCCGAGTAGGTATACCATTACTTTAGTTACTTTAGTGTCTGACGTTGTTCAATGGAAGATTGTTCTTCTACTAAACCTCTGCTGACAATTTTTTGTAGTAGGTTAGGTACTTAGTCAAAAGTCAAGATTACAAAATTGGATACCTAAGTTACTATTAAAAACTTAACCCACGCTAACATACTGACTTCGATTAGTATTGACGTCGAAAATGTCGAGTGTTCACAGACCAATCGATCGATCGTCGACCAATGTCGATCGATGGCATCGATCAACGATCGATCGATTGGTCTGCTAACACCCTTAGGATGCGGAAAAGGTCTGTTTCTTTATGGCCCATTATGTATTACGTTATGTGTACACATCAGTTTACGTACGTCAGTACGCAAGTACCTAACTAGTTAGTAGAACTAGAAAACCGGAAAAGGCATGTCTTATCAGAAAACTGATAAGGTGCATTATTTACTGTGCTCTAGTCACACATCTAGGAAAAGCTATGTCTGTCTGTTAAATTTTGACTAATTCACATTTTTCGGGATGCTATTAGTGCCTGGGACATGGGACATTATTGACATCATGGGCCTCGTCTGTCTATATGCAACTTTTTTTGGTATATCCTATACCAGCTCAGTTTAGTTCGATTTTTTTCATATACGAATTGAAATAATAGATAGACACATTTTTTTTAGTAGACTGCGGTAAATTCTAATCATTTTGGTCTATTTCGTTATCCAAAGTATTCCAATTAACTATACTATACTTTTTGTTTGTGTTTTAGGGGCCTATAATATAGCACGACTAAATATCCGAGTTTCAATGGAATCCCAAGCATTTAGGTAACTTTCACGCGCCACCATATTTCCTTTACTCTCCCAAGTACGAGTAAATGCTAGGTAGTAGTAGGTATGACAGCAGGAAGGTAGTTACTCAACAAAATGCTGGTGTTTGTAATTACCTATTTGCATAGTTGACTTGAAATAGCAATATGCTAATGTTGGCTTGCACTCAAGGCGCAGTGAACCCTTGCAGCATAATCAGGTATGTAGGTACTAGTTCTTTCATCATCATCATCATCAACAGCCCGATAAATGCTCAAAATGTATGTTTTCAATATCATGCACCCAGGGCTTAGGGTTTACTAAAAGTAGAGACAATCTAAAAAAAATACTACCTACGAGGTCGGAACTACTTTCTTCGACTTTCGACGGTATGAGAGGGGGGAATAGTGGGAGGCACGTCCAAATATAATTTGGGTGGTCTAGTATTAGATTATCACACATAGGTATTATAGTCCAGGTAGTAAATGTACTACTAATACTTCAATTTAAGGTTGTGCACACAAACATTTCTATGTTAACGCAAGTTAAACTGAAAGTAAGTATAAATCTGAATGAGACTCGAGCCAGCTACGATTTCTCTGGCTCTCTATGAAGAAAGCGACTTCCTTCGTCGTAAAAGCATTTCACCATAAAACTAACTCTTTTATAAATACTTAAGTGTTATACTTTATAATACTTAAGTGCATTCTTTGAATAAAGTTTTACTTGGTTATAATCTTGCAACATTATAATTTTATCTAATCTTAAGTAGACTCACCTTGCTAAAGCTACAAAGGGTGGCTTTATTTGCGTTTGAAATCTGTTTATACACATCGAATAAAACATTATTACAAAGTACATTTATGTAAAGCAAAATAAATTTAATGAGCAGAGGTCGAAAAAATCCACCCAAAATATAAATATTTACTAATCTAATGGGCGCGTATTTGGCGAACAAATAAGCTTTTAATTAATATTCATAAATCGTGTGTAAAATAAAAAACACGCTTAGCGTGTATTTAACCTACTTTACAAATTCCTAAATCTGATTGTTACATTTTGGTCCAGTACCACTGGTCCTTCGAGCTGGATTCTAAAGTTTTGATTCCGGCTCCGTGGACCAATTGTTAAGTCGTAACATGTTTTATTACGTTACTCGCGCAATAAAATAATTGTGTTTTCGTAATAAGTAATACTGCGTATTCTGTTAAGTTATGGTTTCATGTCATGTCATTGTAATGGTCTCTTAAATTCTATTAACGTTAGCTCAAATAACCTTCACCTTGTTTCAACTGAGTAACGCAACTCAAACTATTGTAAAGGCCCGCGATAATCACGAAGGCAATTCATTTACTTTTGTTAGGTAATTTTTTGACCCTATTTTGGGACACGCACTTCATGCGCAAGATTAGTTTAAGAAACGAAATGTGACCTTTGACCTGTATTGTTTTATTATAAATATAAATAAATAACTTACTTGACTTCTTGCTAATAGTAATATCATTCTAATATTAAATATGTGTTTGGACATGCCTCTGACTACCCCCTTAGACATCTGCAAAGGATCTGGAATAAGTAACATATAAAGATCTGAGAGAATGTCTACCGCACCTTGGGGATACAGTCATGAACCTGTTTACGTTTATTAAAACGTAAATCTAAATGCAAAAAATGATAAGTAGGTACATCTTGGTAGGTAGGTACTTACCTATTCTTACAAATTATAAACTGAATAATTACATACCTAATCGTCGGTGTCCCAGTGCATATTTAAATTTGTTATGCAAATCTTTCTATTTAAATGAATACGTGGATGAGAATTTTCAATTTGAACCATTGCGACCCACGCTATTTATTACTTTTTAAAATATTTCTAAAATAGTTGGTGCTGTTAGGTACGCTCAACGCTGCGTTGTAACCAGTTTCTTCCACATGCGTAACAAGGCGTGGGCAGTGGACACATTCGATGTCTAAACTGCAATCCTCTGCAACCTACACAAATTCAAAGCCTTGCTGTAATGGAAATCGAAAATAAATCTAAAACAGTTAGCGATAAGATTCAGTTTACAGAAGACAGGTTAGCTCTTGACGTATTGCATCTTGTTTCTCATCATCAGTTGCCATCGAAGCTCTGTGAGGAGCAGACGTGCCGTATCATCGTTCGATTAAAACTTACCGCGTCAATAAACTTTCGCGCTTAGTTGCAGGTTAAGTTGCAGTGTTTTGTTCAAAAGTGGCCCTTAATTAGTCACCCTGGATTTCAAAATAGATGGTAAGATTCGGATATTCGTATATCCTTAACGGTTTAGAGATTATCTTTATACCGTTTTCATTGTCCCGTTTATTTTTCTTGAAATTTATTGTTTTTATTTATGTATTTTCTCAACAGTTGTGTTTTTATTGTATATTTTTAGCAGTTTATTCAGAATCACATTTAAATTTACGCATTTAGTATCAATAAAACTGGCACTTTGTGAATCAGTATTCGCGATTGTGGCCTGACCCGTGACTTCTCACTATGGGTCGTTGATTACTTCCAATCTTTGCGTCACGCATTTTAAGTAGCTCCTACCTATGAACAGTCGGTTCCTAGCTACAGTAACTTTTTACTTGCCAAATTAAAACATTGTCATTTAAGATCATTGTTGTACGTACTAAAATAAACGAAATATGAAACAATAGGTACATACAAGTACAACACAATACAATGAAATGACCTCGCCGTAGTCCATAATTAAAGCCTGATTGTTACTCTGTCTTCATGATATTTATAATAATGTAAATACACAGGTCAATTAAACTTTTACAATCGAAGTTTATTTACAGCTGTAGATCTTCAATAAACAATTCCCTGATGTCGATAAGTAAGGCATGACGGCCGGCGTAACCTGAGTTTATTGACCTACTGTCCATCAAAGTGCTGCCAGCGATTTGCAAGTTTGTGTGTTCTTTTATCTTGTTTCAGTTTTTATGCATTCAATTTGTGAGTCATTGTTTGGTTTTGCAGTGGGATCTGCCCTCGTCCTATGACATTGACTTCGACATTCTTATAAAAATACATTAAAAACAAATAAAATTGCTTGTTACGACTTCCTCAATTTTTATCACACTAAAATTATTTAGTCAATTCGAATATTGAATTCATTCTAATGAAACAGTAGCTCAAATTGTTACATGTTTAGGTCGAGTTTTTGTTTTATCTACCTCCATAATATTTTTTTATCTGGTTTGTGCTGGAACTAATGGCTTCGTAATGGCCCGTCTGTGTTCGTTCTTGCTAGCTATGTTTATGAGTCACCATTGGTCTTTACGAAACGACAATCCAAGCGCTTAGACCAATACCAAATTAATCTTCTTAACACATAGGTACTGCTATTTATTACTAGTTTCCCGTCGCCGTCATTTATGAATATCTATCCAAACCGTGCTTTATTGCATATGGAATAAAGAAAGCTGCTCGTTGTCAGTAATTCTACATTATTCTCCTGAGTCCCTAAGCAATGCCTTAGAACGTGATTGATACCGCCAATCGGTTCCCAATTAGTCTCGTGCGCAGAATTTTAATTGGCTTGTTCGTTCAGTCCTTGCATATCGAGTAGGTCTTTTAGGCAGCTCGGCGGATGGAGTTCTACATTTAGGTCATTGCTCTTAGGTATGTCAGGATTAAAAGTATATATTTCTTTGTTTTGAACTCAAAATATTTAAGTACAGTTTTTGTGGTTATCAAACTGCTAAGCCGAAAGTAAAGTCTGCTTTGTTAGTCACCTTTGTTAGCACTGACGGTCTCGGCATCATATCAAATCTTAGTTAAGTAATTGTAATGAGTGACTGTGTACACGAAGGAAAGTGTATATAAATATATATTATCTGAGATATAAAGTACATGAACATTTAATCGTTCACGTACCTATGCAATTAGAAAAATACAAAACTAGCTTTTGCCAAGGTTTTGAGGTTATTAAGAAGGATTGCATTACGTTGGATTAATATCAGACTTCTGTGATACCATAGATGATCTCACTTAAGATATGATAGACGAAATGCCACTTGTTGCAGTTTTAATAACGTACATAACATGCATCTCTGAGTGCCATCGACAAAAACGCAAGGGCATCAGTCATGTATATTTATGTTTTATTAAGTCTTATGTACCTATCTGGCGTCGAATCTAAACGTGTTTCTATTTAAGTCTCTATCTATATTTTGCTTTTACATTATTTCAACAACATTTTGTCTCGCCACATCTTTTATTACATCTGAATTTACATCCCCAGACTATTGTCTTTTATTCTTCCATCAATTTCAGCTCGAGGTCGTACGTAGTAGATATGCGAAGTTCTTTGTCTGAACGTAAATACTCCCATGTGACAAAAAATAGTGCAATTGCTCCAAAAAAGGTTTATCAGCAATGCCATATCCTCTAAACAACGCATATCCTTTATGTGAGAAAGGGTCAAGTGTTTCATAAATATAATGAAACAGTTTTGTTTCTAAAAACAACTGCTTGATTTTAATTTAAAATGTAATCTCTCTGAATACCATTATGCCACATTATGCCTAGTTAGTAAGTACCAATTACACAAATGGCATACGTTGACGTTGATGTTGATACGAAATTCCCACAGTGATCCACAACAGATTGGCGGTTAAATTAGTGTTGTGTGGAACCAGTGGTTCGTAAAGTGCATTCGCTTTGTCTGATTCCGTTATTGTCGTTCATATGCCTGCGAGTGTAACCGCAAGCGGTTCTACTGTTACGTGCCCTGTTTTCGATTAGGGATAAATGATACTGCGTATGCTACTTCTGTCATCGTTTCTGCAATAATATACGTTGTATTAAATTGTTCAAATATTTTTATAGATTGCTGTCATAATTTTCTCACAGCTTTGTTCTGTTCTAGGTTATTCGTGTTCAAGTTCTGACATAATTCTTAAACTATTTTCTAGCTATATATATATATATTTACTACGAGTATTATATTCAAGCTGTTATAAATAATTCATTTTTCTCTTCGAATCAATACGACATTGTAAATTAATTAGCAACACAAAGAGTGCTAAGCTAATTCAAGGGCAATACAAGCTTGAACGCTAATATCATTAAAGTAATTGTTCCATTATTCAGTGCCTCAGTTGTAACTTGATATTGATTGAATTATACTATTAACTCTGCTGTGCTTAACAAACATAAAATCAATAAAAAAAATCACATTACTAAAATATTTAACTCAATTTTGAAGAACAACTAAAATATTTTTTAACGCCAGATAGAAATAGGATTGCCACAAATCCTCTGGGGCTTCGCATGGCCGTGGTGGAAGCCACCAAAGTGTATGACGACAAACCACAAACGCCTATATCAGATTAATGCGCGTGAGGTGGCCTATCGACCAATTGGATGATTGGACTCGCTTACTTTGTTTTTCATGAGCTTATTATACTGCGTTATCATATTATACTACTTCACGTTTAAATCGTGACCTAGTTTAGTTTTCTGGTTATTTATTGGTTATACATATTCTTTAGCCTAAATGTTATGCGTCTACTGTATTGTACTCTTCCTCAATTTACCAACCCTGCTTGCTTAGTGCTATTTGTGTTTCAAGTATCGTTACCATGTCACAAGCTCTGCTTACTTTGGGCCCAGATGATGCCGTATGAAATGTAATATTTATTATTATTACTCATCTGATATTCTATCCTGTCATGATTATAGCTTAAAAATAAGTTTTCGCCTTGCGTGACGGTAAATACAATAAGTTTCGCCGTTGTGTATTTTGTTGATATCGCCCTCGACATTGACTGACCTTGTATGGAGGCCTTCTACTTCGATTAAACAAGTAACAGCCCTATAAAAACAAGTTATAATCCATTGGAGATGTTGAAGGAAACTCATCGGATACACAATAGACTTTGACTTCATCAGCTTGTAATAAAGGCATATTTATATTGTACTTAATGTTTGTCTCCGTGGAGTTTCTATTTTGTGCTTATTTTATTTTATTTTACAAGTTTTGGGAAAACTTACAGCTAGGTATGAACATTTTAGTGTAACTTATAAATAGTATGCAGCAGAAGGCTACATACTATAGGAAGGCCAATTACAAGTTTCCGCGAATAAATAAATATTCACAATGTTCTTCTTCTTCTTCTTCTTTGTCGTTATCTTCATTGCTGAAGGTCGTGTCTAGTCTGGACTGGTTGATCACTCGATGCATCATGCGTTTCCGTTTCTCCCTGTCGTCACAATGTTCTATCCATACTTATACTTAATATTATAAAGCTGAAAATTAGAAGATTACCGAGTTTATACGTTACGTTGCCCAAAACGCAACGATAGCGCGATCTAATTTTTCCTGTGTCGCCATCTATTATGTAATAAAATGTCTCTGTCTGTCTGTCTGTTTGTTAAACCACTGAACAGATTATGCTGAAATATGACATGGATAAAGATTATGTCCCAGATACGGACATATGCTACTTTTTTTTCAAAAATAATCATGGAGAGCGTGAAAATAAGGGTTGAAAGTTTGTATGGGGAGTTGGAAGTTCCAGTTAAAGGCAACTAGATGGCGTTGCTAACCTATCATCAAAAAATCATATCATCAAAAACATCACTGATAAATCTATACAGTCGAACATACAACTAACTAAAAAGGAAAACAAATACAATCTAAGGAATAAATATAAATTACAATTGGTAAATGCACGAACAAACTACGGACTGAAGACGATAGTATGTGAGGGGGTCCAATTTTACAATCTATTACCCAACGACATAAAAGAATGCGAAAGTATAAACTTATTTAAATCTAAACTAAAAACACACGTTTGTACAACATGTTTCAAGTGACTCTCCATACCTACCTACAAAAGTGACAGCTCCAGAGTGTGATAAATACCTACACTCAAATTAATGTTAAGCTAATCTTAATCTCATTATAAAAGAACTATTATTGTTTGTATGAGAAATAAATGTCTTTAAACCTAACCTATGGCTGAGGTTGAGATGGCGCTATTATTTAAATTTTAAAAGTTTCAGAAGATTCTTGCAGTTTTCAGTTCTATTTAGAGGTTTTCAAGTATATGTTATTTTGCTGACGAAGTCGCGGGTACCAGCTAGTACGTAATAAAAAGAAGGAAAATTCAATGCTTCGAGAATGTTGATAAATGCCTTGCGCACTGCGAAAAATAAATTATACACGATTGAGCTCCCTGCATTATTCAGTGTATTAGCTCACTCACGATCTTCACGCTGATGCAGAGGCTGAGAGAAAATTGCATGAAGATAATAACACATTAAAATGTTCTCTACATTTCATCTTCGTTATGTCATAATGCATTTGAAGCATGCAAAGCAGTTTAGCTAAACCTTATTGAATATCCAAGCAAAGTAATATTATTCAAAGAATACAAAATTAGTTTCTATTTGCCAAATGAATTACCAAAGCATGCTCGGTCGATTTTCTTAGCCTTGGCTTGGCTCGTACTTAGGACAATGACATCACCGGTTTGTGTACCATGCTTGGATAAAACCTTTTCATTGCTTTGCCAACGATTGCAACCGTAAACTACGAAAAACCTATCATAGTAGAGATATCATAATAGAGATACATTTTACTTTGCCTATCATACTAGCTACAATGCTAAAGTAATTTATAGGCCAAGACGACTCATGTTCACTCTAACTACTTCATCATCAGTGAAAACTTATTATTAGCCTTCTGTTACTAACAACTCTCTTGTTTATTATGTTTTTATGTGCTGTTAGTTTTCCATAAGTAAATAAATAAATAAAAAATAAAAAAATAAATAAATCATTACTTGTTCTATTAACGGTAGGTTGTAAAAAGTATAGTCAGAAGTCTATTTAAGGTAGGTATATTACTTTTCAACACACTTGCTCATAAAGTGGCTATATGGTCACCGCAATTAGGCACATAATGACACCCATAATCAAACTGTGACTTTTTCATTACTATAACTCACTAGTGAGTAATAGATTTTTTTTTAATTTTATTGGTTGAGTTGCTTTGTTCTTTAAAAAGTTTTTATTCAGAAAAAAGATCGTGTTCAATAGAACAAATAAATTAATGTTCCTATTGCTTGCTCATTTCATGCAACTTCTAATTTAAATAGATAATTTTAACTCGTACGTGTTTAATAAATAAAACTTTCACTCAAATATAACTTTTGTTTTCTCTATAATAAAAGAAAACTTTAAATTCCCCATTTTGTCCGTGGCAGAATAGGCCGCAAACCCTATGCGCGGCGCGGAAATATAGTCTGTGGCCGATCGCAATGCGCGCGCATAGGAAAACTGATTAATTTTCCCGCAATAGCGAAACATTTTTCACAACTCGTTTTCACTGTTGAAAATGAGTTTTTATTGTTATTTTATTCACAAGTGTGTTGAAAAACGTCGTATGATACACGTGTGTATTGATGATTACCGTCCTCTGTTCTGTTATGAGCCTCGCCTAACGGCTCGGCTCATAAAAACACCTCGGCGGTAATCACCAATGTTACACACTAGTACCATAATGTACTATTATCACCGTCTTGTAAACTAGATGCTATTCGTTTAAAAGCTTCCCTACTTTTATTAAGAATCAAATTTCAGTCAGACAAATCTTTCTAAGCTCAATGCATATACAAATGGTGGTTCATATGAGGCCGATAGCCGTATTTTAGTGTCGTGGCTACTGACATCATGCCATTGACTCTTTTGTGTGCATTTACGAGCATTGTCGGCTAACCACATTTTGTTGGCAGTAAAACTACGGTAAAATATAAATTTAACTCATTCAAACAACTTAATTCAGAAATTGTATGCAATCTACTTTTGTACAAATGTTTTAACATTCATCTTTTCTTAATTCAAATAAGTAATAGTTTTGCGGAACAGTGAAATAAGAATTGGTATTGAACTTTATTTCGTATTGGTGAGAATGAATACCCTATAAGTTGGTTCTCACGGAATTTAACCGTTCCAAACCAGGAAATACTTAAAGGAGCATGAGTGACTAAATAAAGATTACTGGATTAACTGGTTAGACGACACACTTTGTGTTCAAAATTTAATTTGTAAAGCCGGGTCCACAATCAAATGTTACTTTATTATCATTTGCCCGATCCAATAATACTTCGTATCGTTATGCCATCTGAATCGTATCTTTATATTATTTCGTATGATTCCATAACTCATTTGATGATGCGACACAGGCCGTATCGCGTATCGTATCAGAGCAGTGCGCCAGGCGCGGTCCGGGGGGGGGGGTCACATGGGATATGACACACATCCCCCCCGCCCCCCAAATTAGAAAAATCTTATAAAAAAGTCGTTCTAATAAAGTAAATAAAATAGATTGGTGACCCCCCCCCCCCAAATTTCAGGCTGCGACCGCGCTTGCAGTGCGGGCGTATGCTATCCACAAGTGATCATGATACGCGCCGATGAAATGGATGACAGAGATCGAATATTTAATAATACACATATGGATCGGTATTAAATAAGTGTCTTGCCGATTTCGAAATGAATATTGACTGATGTCACCTTTACGGAGCCACCCACTTCATAGTACTAATTGATTAAGGACGAATATACAATTTGATAGATGCCAGTTTCGGCCTGCACACAATAACAAAACACTTACGCACACTTTGAAGCCGTTTCCCCGTTCGATTATTAGTTGAACGAGCTAATTTTGATACTTGAATGTTTTGAAAGTACAAAGTAAAAAATAAAGTAAGGTAGATGGTGTGCTATAAAACAATTGAAATATTAGGTAGGTAGGTGCATCTTAATTATTTAGCAGTTATATTTAAGCATTAAATTTTTAATCTCAAATATCTTAGGAAATCTAACATTTACGTGATTTTATCCCTCAATACTTTTAGAACGAAGTTCCTTTTCGGACGGTATCAAGGATGGGGGCTAGAAGAAAAAAAGCGTTAGATTTTATCATCACGACACATACATAATAGGTCAAAAGATCACAGTGCGAAGTGAGCAGCCGCAAAGCAGTCCATAGATTGTTACATTTTGAGTACGGAGGAGCGTTTCTAGGATTTTAATACTTGACAATAATTTAATTGACAAATGTCAAAGTTGAAACTTCCATCCAACGAGGTTCCAACCGAGTTCATCACGTAACTCACGTACTTTGTCATAGCGCTTACGACGTTTTGGTCGCTAGAATAGTATACTCGTAATTTACTAACAAGCTGTTTAGTTGTCTTGCGAAAAAATAACCTTTTCTTTTCATCACAAAATTTGTGGGGGCTAACTATTCCCTATTGCACACTACTTTGCGCACTCTGCGCATTTATTTTATTTCTTTCAGCACTGCGCACTACTTTGCGCACTTTGCGCATCTATTTTATTTCGTGCAGCACTGCGCACCACTTTGCGCACCATTTTAGGCACTTTGCGCACTTTGCATACTACTTTGCGCACTTTGCACACTACTTTGCGCACCTTTCACACAACTTTGCGCAGTGCTATGCGCACCTTTACTCGTTGTCAGTACTTTGCACACTTTGAAAACTTTTTACTACTAGTGGTTCTGTGAGAGTAGTAGACCTCGCTCCAAAAAAATTACGAAGAATGTACCTAAGTACCTACCTATCTACAATATTAAAAATATTTTTATTGAAAAAATATTTTCAATAGGTCCAAGCTTTTTATGGGTGATGAGCTGATTCATATGAGCCCAAACACGGATATTACTATTATCCACATAATGAGTTCCATTGAACAGCTCTTGGCTCCATCATCAACACAGCTCCTGTCACCATACTTTCAAATTGTACACGAAACTTGACCGATTTACACAGCTTCAATTAAATCGGCCTATTTTCTGAGGAGTTCCGTGGAACAGCACCTGATTCCACCATCAGATAAGCTCGTTGTCACCATATTTTGAAATTGTAGATGATACTTGATCGACAAACCGAGTTTCAACTCAATCGGCCTAATTTCTGAGGAGTTCCGTGGAACAGCTCATGACTCCATCATCAGATCAGCTCGCTGTCATCATAAATTATTGCATCATCTCCAAGGACTCATAGGTGTACCAAAATTCAGCTCTATCGGAAGCCGGGAAGTGGGTCAAATTAAGCTTGTAAAATAGGACCCGGACAAACATACATACATACAAACCTACGAACATACAAACATTGCAAGTTAATAAAATGCTTTTAAAATGCGATTTGTATGCGAGAACAGAAAGACAGATGGACAGACGGACAAAAGCAATTTTTGCGAAACTCGAAAGGAAGGCGCTGCGCTCGCTTCGCTCGCTCGGTCAAATAGGCGCGCGCCTATTATAACTGGGCATTGGTGCTGACGATTTACACGTGACGGAAAAAAAATTTTTTTTCCTTATCCTATCTTATCATCAGCTGTATCGTCCGAAACCAAAAGTATCAATATTTTCCAGTCACGGTATTCGTATTCATACAGAATTTTAGATAGAACCTTGTCGAACTAAAAAATTGAAAAATGCGATACACCCGTCCTTCCATAAGCACGTTTGACGTGCATCTGAAGCGTCTGAGCTCGGATTCGGATTTATATGGCAAATCGAGATTGCGCACGCCATAGAAAATGTATGGAGAGAAATCGTACTGTTTTTTGTACATTTTAATATACTCATAAATAAAAAACTAATTGATTTGGGATAAAAATAATTAGCAACACGCTTAGAGGACTATATAAGCTAAAATTTTCTATAATTTTTTTGTCAAAATTTACTGCATCTTTGGCTATTTTTGTTCCGAATCGGACCCCATTTTTCGTCATTTTTAGCGATTCTTACGTTATTAAAAGCTTTTTTTGTGGATTTTTTGTATGGGACTACCCAGTTTTTTTTATCACCCCGTATAGATGAATACTTTACCTTTAATTTTATACCACAATTTTACTACAGCTGTGGTTCCAGGCTCAGCAAATGGTACCGAAAAACCATACAATTTTGTATATTCATCCTTAAGTAAAGTGGTATTTGAATGTAGTCAGGCCGTTCGTAGTTTTAGTTTATTTAGATTATTGTATGCTCAAACTCGTATAACAATCGCAATAAAACATTAAACATGGCTAAAAAAACTTAGTTTATGACTTGTACCCTTTCGTGTTCCAAGTTCAGAAATAAATGAGCCAATGTGTTCTCAAAATGAAGATAATGGACGTGACATCAATCACCAATCTAACGATCCAACGAAATTCCTAAACGATTTGTAATGCCCTGAAGGCCTACGAACACGCAACTACTTCGTCCAACCTCCCCGTGCTCGTACACTTTATTTCAAAAAGAACTGTAGTATTCATAAATAAACTTGCATGTGTATTCATTCTCTTCTTATATCATAAAAGAGAGATTAATGCATATGTGTAAGCAGTAATTCATAAAATTCCTTCCATTTATTTTCTACATCATACAAATGTCGCCATTTTGCTGGATCGGGGTTACCTTTGTCACTCCTATTGTTTAGTACTCAAAAGAATTGTTTGTTTTTTTGCCAATAATCCTATAAATTTCATTGTGATGTGGATATAATGACGGCCTTTGAATGGATGATAGTTTACAATAGGCTTGTTAGAAACAATAACGTGTAAACCCCAAATTAGTCATGGCAGTTCGTTGACGAACCGAACTGCCGCCGTGACTAGATATTGAGGCGAGTAAGTTATTGTAGATTTAAAAGATAATCGCTTTATAAACGTCGTGCTCTATGTAGGTAACGTAAACATAGGGTAGGTAAATGGTAAATTAATTTTACTGCGCGGCTCGTCTTTGTTCTTGCATTAGAGATCGTTTTACTAAAGTATACTCGTAATACACTTTTATATTTTACGTTACATTAAATTGAATTTGCTTGATGAGAGCATAGATAAACGTTTCCTTACAATGATATTAAATATGTATAAGTTGCGAAGTATAAATACCTATAAATAAAAAAGATCTTCAAAATGTACTGTTTTTCTTAAAATGGGCAAAATTAGAGTCTGTTATGGTATCTCCAAACGCGGCCGGCAAATACGCTCAGATCATTAGGTATATAGGTATTCCAGATCCTTAGCAGATATAAGAAAAAAATCAGAGGTACATCCGAATACGTATTTGGCAAATGCACACATTTTGTAGAAGTTAGTATTCCAAACGGGTCGCAAGTTAGTCGTGGCTATTAGAATACCAAGTCTGGATTCTTCAAGACCTTCACCTTTAGATCTCTCCAGCGATCCAAAAATCCAATGAACCACAAACTTTGTATCATGTTTATTTGGCTAAGACCATTTTACAAACATTGGCAACTAGTTTTGTATCGTTTTTTAACAAAAAAATTTGATTGTAAGATTATGCCATATAAGTCTTTACCTCATCTCTAATTCTAGGTATGATTCCATCCACCACGTTGATGCATAAACCATTTTATCATACTAAAATTTAATATGATGATTGTTATCTTCATTATCTGTATGTTGGTGTATTTATGAAGCTGTGTAAAAAGAAATATTTACTTTGTTTATGTGCCACCTCGTATGAGCAAGCTTCTGTATAAACAGAAGCGTATAAAATTTACACTCTTCGCCCTTCGCCGAACGAGACTTGCTGCACCGTGAGTTTTCGATTGCGTTCTTACTGAAGATGGTAGTCAATTATTACGACGAGGAACGCGTTACATACAAATGCGCATACATAAAAAGAAGAAGAAGAAACCAAGAAGTGAAGTGAAACCAAGAAGAAGACTAAGCTAAGATGTTACTGATTGGGCGGTATAGTCGCTCAGCGACAAAACCCTTTTCTTTTATGCATTAAAAAAAAAAAAAAAGAATGACACGAATGCTTTATACCGCGTTTGTATGAAGTTGTCTCATATGTTCGGGATGTGGCGCAACATAATATCTTCTAACAAAAATGACGCGGAAGTGGAAAACGTTGTATCCATGCTCATTTATTATTCAACCGTGTTCACAGTCTCGTCTATTTGCGTTTCGAAGATCAATGGTTTTCGTTTTGAACACCTCGTTGTAAGCCGCTTTTACCGCCAAAAACGATGGGTGTTAATATAAGTTTGACGTGTGTATCTGTGTCTATCATCGTACGATCGACCAAGTAGCTCCCAAACGGATAAACCAATTTTGGTTTTGTTTTTAGCTTGATGAAGGTCGAGTGTTCTTTCTTGGCTATTATGTAAAAAATTCGTTCAAAATGTGATGAAGGTTTTGTAATTTTGAATTTCAACTTGTTTACAACAGCGTAGGTACTTACATGTTGCAATGACGTAGTTATCCTCATGCTCATTGAGATTAAAGCCATTGTACTAAATGAGCTTCAATAAGGCTAAAGATAGTGCTAATCGCATCGCCTTGACAAATCCTCATGCAAATGATAACAGATCCCGATTCTATTGTTCTGGTTTACAGCAGTTTTCTAGTTTATGATTAGTTTATAAGTTTGTGCATTATGTACTTTGCTGTACAGCATAGGACCTCCCAAGCGACCTCATGGTATTTTGCATTTGGGAATCCTTGCTGTCATCTACGTAAATGAAGCTGTTGTAGTTTACATAGTGATTGAACGGCTATCGAATCTTGTTATTCGTTGCATGCTCATTCTACATACCTAGCAAGGTAGGTTTAAGTACAAACCAGCTATGCAAAATACCTACATCTATAGTAAGACACAAACAACTCTTGCACAGACATTCACAATCAAACTTATTATTCTAAAGTTAAATAGGAAATCCAAAGTTTAATCCTGTATGTCGTGTCCCCGATACGAAATACGAGTTGTGGATTTACACTGCGCCTTTTCGCTCGGATAAAGTTTTAGTGCAGCTTCAAGTTATTTTAGCTCGGGTTAGTTTGAAGGTCTGGCGGTATTTATTGGTTTATGCTGCGGTCGGACTCTAAAGCAATTTCTCTATTGATTTTTCATTACTTTGGTGCCAGTCGTTTGAATTTTAGTATGGTTCTGTCCTAGATTGTATGTACATACCTCTATACATATTTAAGCTTTGTTTTAGGCAAATGTAGAGCTTATTTTTTATTTACACAGCTGGTAGTAAACAAATCGAGAAGTTGTTAATGGATTCACAATGGATGCGGATTACGCTGAATTATGTAACGTTACGGCCGTTACACAAAGGCTTTATTGCTTCAAAACTGGCTGTAGATCGACCACCTCGATGACCCACTTCCCCAGGTCGTCGACCGTGTGACGTCACCACCAGCACCCACCCCATGGTCGCGTCACCCCCGGGGGTGTGTTCCCTTCCTGCCTGTTCGAGGTCACACGCTGTTCGAGCTTCGTGGCGGACAGACGTGCGCGTTCCATTTGTCAATTGCATTGCGCTTTGTACAAGTGTGCGGAGTTGTGATTTCACGGTTTCGCTTCCGGAATGACTATTCTAGGTATGTCGGTCATTCATACATCTTGTCAAATCGCCATTGTGATTTATCATTGTTATGCAATAGTAATATCCTCCAGAAGCTTTGTGATAAAACGATGAATTACAACTCGATGTCATTTCCTTCGTTGGTTATGTAACAGTATTTTCCATAACCCTCATACTTTTACGATGAGCTGCTTGTTATGTAAACTGAAGTATCTCTTTCTGAGGTAACGGAGCACTTTTGTAGGTTTATACGCTTTTTTGCTGTTGTTATAGATATATGTTTCTTTGAAAAAATCATAGAAATATAATATTCATATTTCAGTTGACTGATAGAACATAATTTTTCATGGTTCTGTTTCCGCTGCGTTTTGGCCTTGAACTTATGGGATGTTTCAGTTACTTATCGGTTTTTCATTAGTATTTTAATTTAATTAAAATATTGCTTCATGTCATCATCATCATTGGCAGCTCAAATAATAGCCCACTGCTGGACCTAAGCCTCCTCCCTCAAACGCTTGCTTCATGTACACCGTACAAACTTTACATTGAATTATGTTCTCTTATTAATTAGCCTTGTAAAGTAATTTTACAACAGCATTTTCCTATGATCTTTAGGCACACCTTTTTTAATCTACTACGTCTTTGTTCGTAGATTATTACTCGTATTATAGGCATATTTTGATTGTATGTTTTTCATTTCCCTGCTCATCTTTTGTGTAATCTTAAACTCGGCAGCATGTACTATTTCTGTGACCTTAGCTTATTGCAGAGGTTCGTTCAGTTTAAGCTCTTGAATTTATTTCAACATTTATTCAATTGCGTTTGAAGTAAATAAGCTTCTTTTCTGCTCAAAGCTTTATCAATTAATCGTATTAAAAGTGATCTCGTTTATGCTTTAAGCATCTTAATTGCGTTAACAGTCCTCTTGATTTTAATATTCAATGAATTCTCTGAATGATTCTTACTTTCTTTGCTGGTAACGGATTGAGTTGGAATTATCTGACGTCACAGGGCTACTTGTGTTACCTACATAGTTATATCATGTACTTCAATTAACACCCTTATGCTCTACAATATATACATATACAGCCTTACTAATAAACGTAATATAAAGTTATTCCTGAGTGTAAACTGTCAAAATGTATGGTTATTCCTATTTTATTCCGTGGAATAACTTTACACCGCGTTTATTAGTAAGGCCAATAGTTTCCAGTTTTATGAAGTTAAAGCTTCGTTCAATTCTGCTTCGTGCGATTCGAGTATTATCGAATCGTGAATGTAGGTCAATTTCTCCATGAATGGGTGTAGTGGACTGTAAAATGGATTTGTGAGAAAATCACGTTTACTGTTGAATTTTAAGTTATCGTTATCGATATATAGACAAGTGCTCAAAGCTCCCACTTATGCTCATCATTAGTGTTCTTCAATTTCTAAACCCCTCGCGCGTCACATGCGTTAGACTTGTTTTGAAGCCATTTTGCGGATTTATAGGCAGAACACTTATTACGACAGTCAAAATGTTGATTGTTTTATCAAAAATTTCCATTTGATATTCCGAGTTCAAAACGTAACCCTTAGAAAAGATACCGTAAGTATTGCTTTTCAGATATTAATAAGTGGGTTATCGTGTCACATGTCGTTGAGTGAATTTTTAATATCATGCCTGTCGCCAAAGGTTAGGCACTTTTGTCGTGGTATCTTATGATGTCTTATTTCTATGCACTAAGGTTCTATTTTGAATGACAATCAACGCAGTTTTATGTTGGTTGTGGCATTTTGAATATTTCATAAAAAGTTGATTTGTTCCGCGTAATATCTAAGTAGGTACTGTTTTGTCGCATACTTGTTCTACTTACCTATATTGATTGACTCACATAAGTTTGGTTCAAAGTAGTACTTTTTTCATTTGTCATAAAACTTTGTGAAACACGATATTGCATATTTTATGTTTTAAATTGAAATACATAAAATATGACCAGACCTGGAGCAAAGCTTCAAGAATTTGGGAGCAGTATTCCATTCAGCTCAGTATAAATTAAAGCAGCTTAATGTATAGTGTTCGGTGCCATCCCGAAGATCTCTGAATATTAATGAATGTAACCCCGTTTGGACGGCTCAGCAGCTTGCTTTGAAATTGAATGTTTACCCGTATCTTATGAAGATAGAAGGATTTTAAAGCAATCAATAACCATCCAGACTCATTATTGCTGACCAACGGCTGCCTCGCTGAATCGGGATATGGCTCGAGTAGTCGTACTAGTAGAATTCGTACAAAAACGCATCCAAAATGCGGCCAGCCTTACGTATGCTGTTGTTTCAGATTCGTCATCGTCAGTGTGCGTGATGCGACCGATGTTAAAGTGATTAGTATCATACAGGCCGAAGTTTAACGTGTATATTGTTCCAGAGCCGTCAGTGTGCGTGATGCGCGCGCCGGGCGGCGTGGCGACGCTGCCGCGTTGGGCGCACTCGCCGCCCGCGCACGCGCCGCCGGCCTCCAACGCACCCGCGTCACCTGTCTACCCGCACGATGACGGGATAAACTCGCGTCTTGTCTTCTGGTGAGTATCATAGAGCTGGCCTTGGATCCTCGATCTCGATGACGACTATTAAGGTGGTGAGTTCGAAGCGCAGCTGTGCAACATTAGATGAGTGAACATTGTGAGTGCAATATTATGGACAGTCTTTAGGAAGCCTTTTGTGATTAAGCTTGAGAAATCAACAATGCGAAGAAAACTATCCGCGATCTTCAATGTTCTGGAACCTATTACGGGCTTTGACATATTAATTTTGGTCATGCTGTTAACTTAACTGTGCTTTATATTGACCTACAAGTAGCTGCGTGCTGGACTGGTTTTTTTTTTACTAACCTATGTTGTCCCACTGCTGGGCAAAGGTTTCCCCCATTATTTTCCAAGACTTGCGGTCGCCAGCTTCGTTTAGCTGGACTGTAACTGAGCAAAATTCAAGTTTTCCACTACTATCGGTCTATGGGGATACCGGGAAAGCTATGAATACTGAGACATTTATTGACCCATCTCTTATTATTGATTATATTCTTCTCGATTCCAGGCAAGGCGACATATCGACCCTGGATGCTGACGTCATCACTAACACGACGGATGAAACCCTCATGGAGTGCAATGCGGTCAGCGAGAGGATCATGCATCACGCCGGACCCGATCTGAAGGAGGAGATCATTACTAGGGGACTTGGTAAGGATACGCAGCAGCTTAGTCAGCTCCACACGTATTGACGTCGTCTTTCCTGTGGGCCAGGCTGATCAATCTGAGAGGATGGCTTAGGTGTTGGGCCTATTCCATCTCAAACAAAGTCCCAGGCACTACAGCGTCCTGTTAAGTGTAGGCATAGGTTGCCTCCTGATGCTGTATAAATCATCTAATATAGATGTAAAGGCCTAAGTTTTGGTAAGGATTACGGCACCTTAAAATATGACCACATCACACTGTCATCTTCATCCATTGTCGTCCAACCACGCCGACTATGTCGTCTGACCAACGGGCTGCTGGTCTGCCCCGTGGTCGATGTGCGTCTCTTGGCATTGGTCTATTAACCTCATCTAAACATTATATCTGGTTATATGTACATTCGACTGGGCTTCGGGGTCGGCACAATATTACTTTTTGATATCCCTCTATTTGCCGTCATCTACGTCATTGTCATCGTTTTTTAACTTTCCGGTTTAAAATTGCAGAATGCCGAACGGGCGAGGTGGTGATAACTCCCGGCTTCAACCTGCGCTGTCGTCACATCGCACACACCGTGTGTCCCAACTACACGCAACAGTATCACACCGCAGCTGAAACTGCGCTGCATTCCTGCTACAAGTTAGTATGGAGTAGTGATGGGCCGAATGTGGTTTTAACCGAATACGAACTTCGGCCGAACATTCGGTAAAAATGAAAAGTTCGGCCGAACTTCGGCCGAAGTTCGGTAGGTACCTAGTTTCATTGTATTTTCTTGAAAGAAATACGTCAAATTGTGTTTACGCGATCGTTGAAGTTTTCTAGAGTAGATGTAGTGTGGTGTACTGCTTGCTTACTGAGGTGTGTGGTACTGCTTTTCGCTGTGTGACATATATGGATGATTGCGTTGTCGTTACAACTACTTATTTTCAATTCTACGACTGTTCAGAAGGTACCTACGATGCATTTCACTATTTTAATTGGCATATATCGATAACACACACCGTAAAACCGTCCGATTTAACGTTTTATAGTGTTAACTGTGTGTGTGACTTTAGTTGATCGAGTGAGCGAAGCGTCTCAGTTTCGAGATTGGCCAAAAAAATGCTTTTGTCTGTCATTCAGGTCGTATTGTTAACCGATTTTGATGTAAAGAAGGTCGGTCGTCTCCATACAAACTGTGACCTGGCTCAAAAAATTATCGTTTCCAGAATTGATCTACAGCCTGATTTCTTGCATACGAAGCCACTTACCGTATGCAATTCGTAATTTCTTATTATCAAGCCGAAAAATAATAATAACTATTTATTTATCCCTAAAATGTACTGAACTTGGTATATTTTTTATCTGTGGAAAATTTGAGGTCCTATCTTGCCGTCCTTCTTTGAACATAAGTTCCGTAAGTAGTATAGTAAGATTTATATTTACTTTTGTCGATCGTGATGTTTGACTGGGGTGAAATGGGAGGGAAACGGGGGACTACACACACAGTCCTCTCCGCTTTCAAGAGGCGAACCAGTGGACACCAGATTCTACCTATTAGGACCAAGGGAACGCGCGTAGTCTATTCAGAAAACTAAAACGTACTTAAACGTCAAAAAAGTCTACCTTAACTTTTGAAAAATTTAAGCACCTGAAATTCAAATTAAATTCAGACTTTCTTTTTGGATGGGAGGTCTTCTGTTCTCACAAAATCACTAGTTTTATAGTGTTCTGTTTTTTTCTCACTCTTAGGGATCATTGAGTTGTCACACACAATGAAAAGGGGTTTATATAATGGTTGAAACTTTGTAGGAGCACTTATACGTAATGCACTTAATGTACTCCTACAAAGTTTCAACCATCACGTCGATTGCACACTTGCTCAGTTGGTAGAGCGTCACTGGTTTAGTTTTATTATTTTAGTCAAGCAGTTGTGTTATTGGAACGAAGTTCCTTTGCGGACGGTATCAAAGAAAAACAGGCTGGAGCTGGAAGAAAAATTTCGTTCCATTTTACTGTTACGACCGCCACGTCACGAAATCGTCACAGTGTGAAGCGCGCAGCCGCGAACAGTCCATAGATTGTTACATTGTTAGTACGGAACTGCGTTTGATTTGAATTTGATATTTTCAGTATAGTACTCTTTGCTTCGTTCCGACCGAGTGTTTCACGACACTCACGTACTTTTGATTACTATAATTTGTAGTACCGAACTTCGGCAGTTTGAACCGAATTTCGGCCGAATGCCGAACTTCGGTTCAAGCCGCCGAAGTTCGGTTTAACCGAATGTGAAACGAACTTCGGCCCATCCCTAGTATGGAGTCAACTCCCTCGCTACGCTCGACAGTTAGCTGTAGAATCCTTTAATACACTACACTTTGGGTATAACTGAAAATGTCGCGAAATCGAGCCGCTGTATCGAGGTGGAGCGAGAGTTGTCATGAATATCCCACTGCTGGCAAATGTCCTGTATACAATGATATACCAATAAAAAAAAGAAGTTCAAAGGGTGCCTGTAAGAAATCGCTTTCAGCGATGAGCGAGAGTTGTTATTGTTAATGTTTTTGTTTTAAATATTTTGTTGATGTACAATAAAATGTTCATTCATTCATTAATTCATATCCAGGAACGTGTTATTCGCGGCGAGCGAGCTGGGCGCGCGCTCGCTCGCGCTCTGCATCATCAGCTCGGCGCGGCGCAGCCTGCCGCCGGAGCTGGGCGCGCACGTCGCGCTGCGTGAGTATACAGATACAGATTACAGTACAGATAGGCCTCGCACCGGAAACCTTTACATCTCTATATTCGCGGCGAGCGAGCTGGGCGCGCGCTCGCTCGCGCTCTGCATCATCAGCTCGGCGCGGCGCAGCCTGCCGCCGGAGCTGGGCGCGCACGTCGCGCTGCGTGAGTATACAGATACAGATTACAGTACAGATAGGCCTCGCACCGGAAACCTTTACATCTCTATATTCGCGGCGAGCGAGCTGGGCGCGCGCTCGCTCGCGCTCTGCATCATCAGCTCGGCGCGGCGCAGCCTGCCGCCGGAGCTGGGCGCGCACGTCGCGCTGCGTGAGTATACAGATACAGATTACAGTACAGATAGGCCTCGCACCGGAAACCTTTACATCTCTATATTCGCGGCGAGCGAGCTGGGCGCGCGCTCGCTCGCGCTCTGCATCATCAGCTCGGCGCGGCGCAGCCTGCCGCCGGAGCTGGGCGCGCACGTCGCGCTGCGTGAGTATACAGATACAGATTACAGTACAGATAGGCCTCGCAACCTTTACATCTCTATATTCGCGGCGAGCGAGCTGGGCGCGCGCTCGCTCGCGCTCTGCATCATCAGCTCGGCGCGGCGCAGCCTGCCGCCGGAGCTGGGCGCGCACGTCGCGCTGCGTGAGTATACAGATACAGATTACAGTACAGATAGGCCTCGCAACCTTTACATCTCTATATTCGCGGCGAGCGAGCTGGGCGCGCGCTCGCTCGCGCTCTGCATCATCAGCTCGGCGCGGCGCAGCCTGCCGCCGGAGCTGGGCGCGCACGTCGCGCTGCGTGAGTATACAGATACAGATTACAGTACAGATAGGCCTCGCAACCTTTACATCTCTATATTCGCGGCGAGCGAGCTGGGCGCGCGCTCGCTCGCGCTCTGCATCATCAGCTCGGCGCGGCGCAGCCTGCCGCCGGAGCTGGGCGCGCACGTCGCGCTGCGTGAGTATACAGATACAGATTACAGTACAGATAGGCCTCGCAACCTTTACATCTCTATATTCGCGGCGAGCGAGCTGGGCGCGCGCTCGCTCGCGCTCTGCATCATCAGCTCGGCGCGGCGCAGCCTGCCGCCGGAGCTGGGCGCGCACGTCGCGCTGCGTGAGTATACAGATACAGATTACAGTACAGATAGGCCTCGCACCGGAAACCTTTACATCTCTATATTCGCGGCGAGCGAGCTGGGCGCGCGCTCGCTCGCGCTCTGCATCATCAGCTCGGCGCGGCGCAGCCTGCCGCCGGAGCTGGGCGCGCACGTCGCGCTGCGTGAGTATACAGATACAGATTACAGTACAGATAGGCCTCGCACCGGAAACCTTTACATCTCTATATTCGCGGCGAGCGAGCTGGGCGCGCGCTCGCTCGCGCTCTGCATCATCAGCTCGGCGCGGCGCAGCCTGCCGCCGGAGCTGGGCGCGCACGTCGCGCTGCGTGAGTATACAGATACAGATTACAGTACAGATAGGCCTCGCACCGGAAACCTTTACATCTCTATATTCGCGGCGAGCGAGCTGGGCGCGCGCTCGCTCGCGCTCTGCATCATCAGCTCGGCGCGGCGCAGCCTGCCGCCGGAGCTGGGCGCGCACGTCGCGCTGCGTGAGTATACAGATACAGATTACAGTACAGATAGGCCTCGCACCGGAAACCTTTACATCTCTATATTCGCGGCGAGCGAGCTGGGCGCGCGCTCGCTCGCGCTCTGCATCATCAGCTCGGCGCGGCGCAGCCTGCCGCCGGAGCTGGGCGCGCACGTCGCGCTGCGTGAGTATACAGATACAGATTACAGTACAGATAGGCCTCGCACCGGAAACCTTTACATCTCTATATTCGCGGCGAGCGAGCTGGGCGCGCGCTCGCTCGCGCTCTGCATCATCAGCTCGGCGCGGCGCAGCCTGCCGCCGGAGCTGGGCGCGCACGTCGCGCTGCGTGAGTATACAGATACAGATTACAGTACAGATAGGCCTCGCACCGGAAACCTTTACATCTCTATATTCGCGGCGAGCGAGCTGGGCGCGCGCTCGCTCGCGCTCTGCATCATCAGCTCGGCGCGGCGCAGCCTGCCGCCGGAGCTGGGCGCGCACGTCGCGCTGCGTGAGTATACAGATACAGATTACAGTACAGATAGGCCTCGCACCGGAAACCTTTACATCTCTATATTCGCGGCGAGCGAGCTGGGCGCGCGCTCGCTCGCGCTCTGCATCATCAGCTCGGCGCGGCGCAGCCTGCCGCCGGAGCTGGGCGCGCACGTCGCGCTGCGTGAGTATACAGATACAGATTACAGTACAGATAGGCCTCGCACCGGAAACCTTTACATCTCTATATTCGCGGCGAGCGAGCTGGGCGCGCGCTCGCTCGCGCTCTGCATCATCAGCTCGGCGCGGCGCAGCCTGCCGCCGGAGCTGGGCGCGCACGTCGCGCTGCGTGAGTATACAGATACAGATTACAGTACAGATAGGCCTCGCAACCTTTACATCTCTATATTCTCTATATATAAAAATGAATCCCCATATCCCTTGGTCACGGCATCACGCGTGAACGGCTGGACCGATTTCACTATTTTTTATTTTGTTGTGTTTGTCATTGTCAGGAGAAGATTCTTATGACAGAAAAAATCTATATATTAATCATGGCGGGTGTGAAATAAGGGTTGAAAGTTTGTATGGGGAGTTGGTAGTTCCAGTTAAAGGCAATAGATGGCGTTGCTAATAAGTATGTTATTTCGCTGACGAAGTCGCGGGTACCAACTAGTAAACTATAATAATATTCTCATTATCAGGTACAATCCGTCGCTACCTGGAGCAGCACAGCACCCCGCAGCTCGTGGTGATAGGCGGCGCGTGCGGACCCGACGTCGCGTTGCTGACGTCACTAGCGCCGCTTTACTTCCCGCGCAGCGCGCGCGAGGCCGCCGCCGCGCGCCTGCAGCCCGACTGCAGGTGAGAGGGCCGAGCGTGTCGTCTCGCTCGCACACTGCTGACGTCACTAGCGCCGCTTTACTTCCCGCGCAGCGCGCGCGAGGCCGCCGCCGCGCGCCTGCAGCCCGACTGCAGGTGAGAGGGCCGAGCGTGTCGTCTCGCTCGCACACTGCTGACGTCACTAGCGCCGCTTTACTTCCCGCGCAGCGCGCGCGAGGCCGCCGCCGCGCGCCTGCAGCCCGACTGCAGGTGAGAGGGCCGAGCGTGTCGTCTCGCTCGCACACTGCTGACGTCACTAGCGCCGCTTTACTTCCCGCGCAGCGCGCGCGAGGCCGCCGCCGCGCGCCTGCAGCCCGACTGCAGGTGAGAGGGCCGAGCGTGTCGTCTCGCTCGCACACTGCTGACGTCACTAGCGCCGCTTTACTTCCCGCGCAGCGCGCGCGAGGCCGCCGCCGCGCGCCTGCAGCCCGACTGCAGGTGAGAGGGCCGAGCGTGTCGTCTCGCTCGCACACTGCTGACGTCACTAGCGCCGCTTTACTTCCCGCGCAGCGCGCGCGAGGCCGCCGCCGCGCGCCTGCAGCCCGACTGCAGATGAGAGGGCCGAGCGTGTCGTCTCGCTCGCACACTGCTGACGTCACTAGCGCCGCTTTACTTCCCGCGCAGCGCGCGCGAGGCCGCCGCCGCGCGCCTGCAGCCCGACTGCAGGTGAGAGGGCCGAGCGTGTCGTCTCGCTCGCACACTGCTGACGTCACTAGCGCCGCTTTACTTCCCGCGCAGCGCGCGCGAGGCCGCCGCCGCGCGCCTGCAGCCCGACTGCAGGTGAGAGGGCCGAGCGTGTCGTCTCGCTCGCACACTGCTGACGTCACATGTCTGCAGGAGCACGGGGCTCCCCTTCTGCGTCCCCCCTCCCCCCGCAAGAGCGTGCAGTGCGCAAGCTCTTCATATGTACTGTAGTTTGATCTCAACATTCATTCTCCTCTTATCCATTTTATTCGGCCTCTAAGCTTGGCGGAGGGTCGACCTCGAAGCAAGTCTGCACGAATAAAGCTTTTGGTGAGTCCTGGCGAGCGACTGCTTTTTGTATGTAGTGGACAGGGATGATACAGAATCGTATCTGTTATGATCGTCAACAGAAACCTAGGAAACTAATTGATAGTTTATGCTAGCCTGTTCCTTCTCAAATATGTCCCCAAGCACTAGAATTTCATGTTTACAACTAGCAACTTCTCATTTTGTGCTTCGAAGGGCACGTTTACTTGTATCTTTCAAGTTAGTGATGACTAACTATAACTATTTTCTCTCAATTCTAGTTACCCGGAGAGGAGGATACGCATCATACACAACCCGCACTCACACAACTCTGACAGCAGTAAGTATTACTCTGACTACCATTATTTTATTCTGATCAGAAATATTTGTTCGGAGTCAGGGTACGTATAAATTATAAGTAGGTAAGCAGTACGCTTCTTTGTCTTGAATTGGCGGCAGATATCCCACTAATATAATAAAGTTGAAAGTTTGTGAGTTTGTTTAGATATTTGGATATTTCTATGTTTGTGTTTCAATCACGCCTAAACCAGTGAACCGATTTAGATGAAACTTGGAATAGGCGTAGATAGTCACCTGGAATAGCATATAGGCTATTCAAAATGTTAATACCACGCGGGTGAAGCCGCGCGCAGTAGCTAGATTACAATAATAATGAGGTAGCAATCTATCAGGTGTCTGATTTCCATAGTACCTACAAGCCTTGCTTAGTTTGAGCTAGATGGCACTAAAAAATATTGGACAAGAATTTGAAACAATTATTGTTTTGGTATAGAAATACATTGACACAGCACAGAATTGAATCGCATTATTTATTGTTGTGGCTGAGTCATAATGCAGTGGACAAAATGAAACACGTTGTCATGACTTCATTATTTCTGCGATTGAAATCAAATGACGCATCAGATTAGTACAGATTAGCATAGTCAATGAACTATCACAAATACGCCTTCCTGGAAGCCTGTCATAGTCACACAATAGTAAACTACATTGGCCTCATGCTTTCTGTATATTTTTGGGTTTTAGAACACCGAGATGCCCTTAGGCGGCTCCACCACCTTGCTCATAACAACTTACTACAATACGCACAATCGTTCTTTAGCTCTCTGAAGTAGCTGCGCAGAACCCATTTTTGATGACGCCTAAAATCGTGCTATCTCGCTTACTCTACCAAACCTGCGTAAACGTCTATTGCACCTAACTTCAGAGAGCTAAAGATCCGTTGTGCTTAGCATACCCAGTTAATATAAAGTAATATTTACATTAAAAAGTATTAATGAGTTATATGATTCTTATAATGAAAGCTTTGCCTAATTTTTTTTTAATTTAATTTGCGGCTAGATGATACTTTGGGACAATCCCTTCAATATTTGAAGGACCCTTTCGGGTACTTATGTACGAAGCTTCCATGTTACAACAAAAAAAGGACTTATTTTACAGATATCAAAACATTCATTTGAAAATTATCTGTCAGCTTCCTCACTAGGCACCTCCTGTGCCTAGGCACAGACAGTTCTGCTGTCACTAGTGACTGTCTGATGAATTTCAAATTATGATCCCATTTGTTGTTATAGCGGCTCTTTACAGGATTTTCACTAAAAATATAATTACAATTTTCTACTTTTCCCGTTAAGTTACTTACAAAATACTTTCTTACAAGCCAAAACAAACAAATCAAAAAAAAATATCATATCACCCTTTATGTCCGTTCTGGAGCAATTTGCGAATAAAATTTCTTCAATTCAGTTTGTTTACATTATATTAAATGCGTCGACATAGCTTTAGTACTCAAATTAGGGCACAATAATTATCGAACTCCGTCGATAACATATCTAAGATAAGCTGAACATATAAACGGGGCTATCTATTGACGCCTATTGTAATCCCAGTTCATTGTGAAGTGACGAACGAACTGTATTCGTGTTATATTCCTTTAAACTCTTTGTTTTGTGAATAAATAGTGAAGTGAAATAAAATGGCGGCTAATGAAGTTGCGGTCGATTTGGAGATGAAGTCTAAACCGTTTAGAGGTAAATAATTACAAATAGACTCGGTAAACAGACCTGGGGCCCTATAGTGTAATTCAACTGACAATGGACATGGACTTCATTTTGACATCTGAAACCCATTTTGGACTTCAATTGTCATCTTAGTATTATGTGATTGGTTGAGCTCTATTGGGATGATAACTGGGAATGGATTTTAAGTTAGATAATAAGGTGGCCGGTTGGCAAGCTATGTCCTACCTTAATATTTGCATAAAAGTATATATGTAGTAGTATATCAGTTATGTGTCATTCATAACACAAACACTGCTTACTTTGGGGCCAGACGATGATAATGCTAATGTCCTAAAGTATGTATATATTTTTATTTGGTCACATATAATAAAATATAGTAATCTGGATCTTACTGGGTACTCGGGTATTATCTGGGTCCAATTATATGTATGGCTTGGCTAGCCATCAAGAAGTCCCAAGAGACATCAAAAACAGAAATATTATAAAGATAAGTAAGAGGGAATTAGGTAATTAAATCAAAAATCTAAATCTAAATCAAAAGTCAAGTAAAATATGTATAATACGAACACCAGCAATAAAAATCATGTATTTTTATTTCTTTGGAAAACAAACAGCCGTTAAAAAAGATGTACGCAACTAAATCTATTGACCATTTATTCATATTTCATAAAATTTTGTATCAACACATTTTGCACATGTTGCATGAAAAAATAAATAAGAAGAAAAGTTGAGGTTTACAAAAGTATCAATTCTAGTAAGTACCAACATATCATAGATGGCGCTGCTAGGTATTTTTTTAAGTTAAATAGTTCAGCATTTGACCTCCCTCTGCCTGATGTTAAGCAGTAGTGAGGTCTAAGATGGAGCATGCTTTCCTAGAAGGAACCTATTTACTCTTGACTGGAAGACCCCTATATTGTACTTTTCGGGAAATACATAGTCCGGCAATGGTTCCACAATTAGGCAGTGCGTATAAAAAATGTAGACTCAAAACGCTTTGTACGAGCTATGGGAATGTCGACCATGTATTATTTTTGCTAGTAGTCTTCTTCTTATTTAAGGATTTACTCCTTGTCGGCACAACTGATGAATCCCTCTCCATGTATCTCTTTTCAGGGCTGCTTCCTTGACCTCATTATACGACATGACAGCTACCTTCTCCTTCACTTGGCTCATGTAGCTTATCCTTGGTCTTCCCCTTCCTCTTCTTCCTTCCACTTTCCCTTCTATTAAGTAAACCAAACAATTATGTCCCTTACATTTTTAAGATTAAAACTTGGTATGTAGACATACATATTCTTGTTTACAAGCTTGTAGAAAGAACGTAATGAGTACATTATTTATCTTGATATATTCATATCCTGATTGAACTAATTACCTTCTGTCAGTTAGTCACCCTAATGAAATATGTGATGCTTCATTGTAGATAAACAATTGTTCAAGTCATCAAATGCAAGTTGGTACCTAATTTTAATTATTGACGGTAAGGTCAGTTATCTTATGCAAATTAGATTGTTTATCTCAAGTCGCTTCGCTTGGAAAAAATTTAGTTTATTCTGCTTCATTGCGCACTATGTACGCTTCACAAGATAGTTTGCAATGAAACGTGTCAAGTGAAAAAATACAATAAGGTACAACAAAAGCCTACCTATCTTTATTCTGTGCCTTTACACAAAAAGGATTTTATACTTGTCTATGGATTTTATACATTATGTTGTCATCTGTACTCATTTGACCCAGTTGAGTGACGCGAAACACTGATATCATTGAATAATGTATACCCAGACCTAAGACTGTACACAAAGTTACAAACAAGTTTTGAATATTTGAATGTGAAAGTGAAGCTCGGAAACTAAGTGACATCTTCAAAGACGCCATCTTGTATTGTCTATGCGTGTTCGGGAACTGTCAGAGATAATGTTGAACGCAGCTTTTGAATACGATCGTGAGTAAAGTTCGAATACATTGTATTTCAAGTCAACATAAGGTGAGACACAATGGAGTGTATTTTCATTAAGGGTTAAGTACATTTTCAATATAATGGTACCGAAGAAAAAACATGAAGAGTTACCGGGAATCAATTATAATACCTAACCTAAATACGATAGGATCTTTTCTATATGATTGATAACGCTCCTCATAAGGATGATTGTATGTTTGTGATTCAAGTTTGCCTTAACTAGCGGACAGATTTGGGTGAAACTTAAAATAGATTGTGGACTTGCATTATTATAGGTAAATTGTACCTAAAATGCTGGTCCCACATAAGCGAAGCCGTGTGTGGAAACTAGTATATTTTAAGAAGTATTTTTACCGCATTGCGACTTCGTTTCCGTATCGCTATGAATACATTTGTTTTAGATCTTTAAGATAACTATTGCTTTATATAAATATTTTAGTTTTTTTCTGTTAAAATCCTACGATGACTACGAGAAATCTTTGAATAGATGTAGATCGATATTTTATTTTATCGCGACGGGAAACCGATCTCATATCGGGAATTACCTAGCCAATTTTAATCAAAGACCATCGGAGTCGATGGTAGAAACTACCACCTTATTCGTTTTAGTTTCCAAAATCTTCGCGGACCCGCGATCTGCGAATCTGCGGGCCTTTCGAACGAACCTATGTTCCACCATAAATGAATATTAAAATATTTATAGCGTTTCATATCATATTTCACCGGAATGCATCCGCGACGAAACCGTTCCGTTGTTCAACCGACCACAACCAATTGCAGTACAGAAAACGTCATTTTGAACGAATTATAATAATAATGCTGGACATTTTCACACAGCATCTAGCCCCAAACTAAGCAAAGCTTGTACTATGGGAACCAGATAACTGATATACCACATATATACTTTTTTTGTCTACACTAATATTATAAAGAGGAAACATTTGTTTGTTTGAATTGAATAGGCTCCGAAACTACTGGACCGATTTGAAAAATTCTTTCACCATTAGAATCCTACATTATCTGTGATGAACATAGGCTATAAATTATTTTCAAAAAAATTAGAGATCCTTATGAAAATTGCAATAATGTAACCAAAGGTGTAAAAATTTTGAACATAAAATTCTTCATATCGCGTGCGCTGCGAAAACTATTGATGATAGAACAAAAAAATGTTCTACAATATTAAAGAACGTATCAATATCTACAAAAAAGTCAGCGATAGCATATGTCCAACTATTGTGGTTGTGTCAGAATAACAACTTTTATAATTTAAAAAGTGAATAAAAATGACGACCAAAAGCAGACCACGTTATTCTTATTTTGGTATTTATTCTTATCCAAATAAATTCCTTCGTAGTAAAGGCTGTTTCAGTACCCGTCGATTACTTTTTGAATGATTGAAATTGGACATTTTATTCAAAAGTTATCATGAGTTTAAAAATGTAAGATACATCGCGACCACAGAATAAATATCAATTAGTACGGTAGGACAAGTGTCTGGGATTTTTAACACAGGTAACGGGATATTAACCATGATTAATACCATAGATACTATTGATCATGGCGTATGCAACTGCGCCGAAATATCGGGAAACTCAAAAAACATTAAATCATGGTAAATATCCCGTTAACTGTGTTAAAAATGTTGAAAACCATGATAGTTTAAAAAGTGTCTGGGAATTATGGAATGAATGGAAGGGAGTAGTAATATATCAATGAAATATATATGGGAGGTAGGAGAGCATTGGGCAGTAGAGAGGTTTGGACACCCCAGTGTCATGTCGGCCATAAACCATCATGCCTATCTTCAAATCGGAATTTGATCAGTTAGAATTGACAATGTATGAGGGTGGATTGGCATGACTAATGGTGGACTAGCATGATGTGATGGTGTATGGCCGGCATAACACGGGGATTTGCCGGTGGTGTCCAAACCTGCCTTACTGCCCAATACTCCCTTACCTACCTTAGACCTTACCTACATATTAACCTCTAAACTTTAAAGGATCATACAACCCGCTCCGGGATCGCCATGTTGGTATTAAATTTTTGTTAAATACCTATAATAAACCCGTGCGAAGCCGGGGCGGACAGCTAGTTTGTAAATACATACATATTATACATAGAAACACCCAGACCCGAGACAAATATCTGTAGGTCATACAAACATTTGTCCCGCGGCGGGGATCGAACCCGCAACCTTCTACGTCGCAGGCGGACCTTTGCCCACTGCGCCACAGAGGTCGTCAATTCGAATTCCATGGAACGGTTTCGTCGCGGTTGCATTCCTCTGAAGTACGAATCGCTATGTAGGACTATGAAAATGGCTGTTGGTTAAGTGTTAAGGTACCCATTCGCGAGACGTCCATTTCATCATCATCATCAGCCACAGCCTGACTTCACCCACTGCTGGGTATAGGCCTCCCTAAGCTTGTGCCATCCACCACGATCCTGCGCTAATCTGGCCCATTGACGGCCCGCGACGTGTACAATATCGTCTGCCCATCTGGCCGCCGGATGTCCTACGTTCCTGTACCCAGATCTGGGCCACCATTCAGCCAATACTCTACTCCACCTGTCATCACCACGCCTCGCTATGTGTCCATTTGGCAGACGTCTTTTTGAACTGGACGCATGGATTTCAATTTGTTTGGAAATCCGTTTGGAATGGACGTTGTTTTTACCATTCACGGAACGATCTTGGAAGACGACCACTCTATTTGGATTGGTGGACGTATCGTGAATGGGTGCCTTTAAAGAGGTATATTGTTCCAGCGGAAGACGACACATCACTATACGACGAAGAGGCAGCAGCGGAAGCAGCGGCGGCCTTCGCGCGCGCATGCGCACCCGACACACAGCGTCTGCTAGGGAACAACAGAGAGCACGCGCCGCACATCGCCCGGCGACACATCGACGACCATGACCAGTGAGTACACTACATTTCAACCATTTCAGCCCGTTAGCACCCTTTGCTCGACGACCGGTGATTGGTCCATGGGCGAAAGCCCTGCCTGCGATAATTGTATTCACACAACAATAGGCATTATTTTCTCAGATTTTTGACATATGGAGTTACATAATGTAACTCACCTGTAGGGGGCAACTACATTAGATCTCATGCAAATACGCAAATACAAATATATTTGCGTATGTTCCACCGTAGCGCATAAACTTTACCATTATTGGCTGGATAGGATATTTTTGAACGAATTTGAACGCTGCTTAAAAGAAAAAGGTAAGTGATTAGGTAAAAATAAATGATTGTGTAACGTCACGTGCATAAGCCCGCCCCAAATTCTGTGGTTAGATTGTAGTAATTGCATTTGTCTAAATATTTGCGCTTGTCAAAATATCTTATCTATGAATTCTCCGAGTGGAACGCATGACATGAGCAAACTATGAATAAGTAATTTGTTTTGTTGATGCAAACTCTTCAGAAAGTTTGGTGTAACTATTGTAAATTTAGGGACGCCTATACCCAGCAGTGGGTGAAGTCAGGCTTTGGATAAGGATTATGATGATTGTAAAACATCTTATTACTTACAATTACTAGATTTGTCTAGATTAATAACATAACAAAACATTTAGGTATAAGGTATTAAAACTGAACACACTGTTTCGACTGTTTTTTAATATCAAAAATGATACTTAAATGATAATACATTCTCAAAAATGGCGTGTAAAATAATATGTGGCTATTTCAGTCGTTAAGCCATGACGGAGACTTTAAAGCGGCCTGAAAACTCCGTCATCAGAGTTGGCGAACTTACTTACTCAGCTTGAGTTTTAGCCTAGAGTTGGAATAACAAACATGTTTTCGCACGTCTGTCTCACACGTTTTGGGACCGAGGATAATTTATAAATAACCGCATTGATGGATTAGTCGGTAATGCCGATGTAGGCGTATTTGTTCTGGAAATAGTGTTTTTGTATCTTTGAAGATAGGACGGGAAATACTTGGAATTCCCCTTTGCCTTAAGTACTTAATATTTTTACGTATAATGGCGGTAGTGCTGAGAGCAAAATATTTGAAGTGAGTCATGATGATCCTGATCTGATAAATTGTTGTACAGTAGTTACGGCCAATGGATCTAGGCGTTCGCAAGCCGTTTCTAATATGTATGAGTAGCTCCTGATATATACAGGGTGTAAAAAGACGTCTACCGAAGCCGAAAGGGGTAGGTACAGCATCCCAACATACAACCAAATCCAAAAGGATTTTCCGAAAAAATCATTATATCCGGAGAAAACAGCGTTTGAAGATAACTGTTTGCGTATGTACTGAGCGCGTTTTTATACGTAGATTGCTGGATTTTGAGTTTTAATCGTTTTTTTCTTTTATAAATGCAATTATTAGGTAGGTATGGCCTTATTATATTGTACTAGTAGTAAATAACTAGAAAATAAAATAAAATGGCATAGCTAAGTCAAAAAAATTTTACGTTTTTTTTTTCGCTAAATATGTTCAGAATCATGGTCTGATTGAAACCCCTCAGTTTTCGGTAGCAGTCTTTTTACACCCTGTATATAGGGTCTTTCATTTTATACTAACTTAATTCAGGAATTGGGAGAAATAAATAAAAAAATATTTATGTAATGTTTTTTTTTTATTATGAAAAGCCCGAGAAAATCGAAAAAACTATCTTTTCAATTGCTTGTTGCTTCATGTATAACTTAGCCCATTCGTGATTTAGCTGCGCTGCGATTGGTGGAACGTCTGTTCTCCTTGAAAATCATTATGCAACAATTCTAAAAAAACAATAAATGATAAATGTTGAAGTGAAAACTTTAATAGGCTTAGGAATTCAATTGATATGGTCAAACGTCTATTTACAACCCAAAAATGAGGCCCTGTCAGTTTGTGTAGTTTAAAATGAAAGACCCTATATAATTATATCTGCAAAAGACTTAGCCACGGGACGTAGGAGTAGGTATCTAATATAGTCACTCTGTATACTGTATAAGTACTCATTTTATGTCCTACATTATAAACCTCTTAACGCTAATATGTCAACTAAAGCCCTGTTTAAACAATCGCACTTCCCTCAATGACGACTTCTGCGGAACACCCGCAGTGTGACGCCATTCTTATCGCGCTAACATCATAATTTGATAAATTTTAGATTGCTTAAAAAAACCTGTAATTTCTTTCCATGTCTTTTCGTTCATAACTATTTCGCGTGTCATTTCAAAAAATCTCAATTGATAACCCTGTTGACTTGACAGTCAGTCGGGTAAAAACGAATAGGATCATGATAATTATATTATTCGTACGGCACGGTAGATCTGTTCTTGGGTTATCGATCAGAGGCACCTGTACATATTTAGCACCTACACATTATTACAGAAAGCATTCCATACGATACGTGAGAGGACGCCCAACAACTTACTAAGATGCAAAATAGATTACTCATTTCAGTCAGATGACGCCCAACAACTTACTAGACGCAAAATAAATTCCACAATTTCTTCTGCATCAATGAAAAAAAACCTAGTACACGAGTACCTAAACCTAGGTTCTCCAATTTCGCTTACGTCTATTTTTATAGCAATACCATTCCTTGTGCTATAAACGAAGCTAGAAAAACTTCAGTATTAGGGTTTCAAAGAAAAATCGTTGTTATTGGCGTGCAGTGGAAATAACCCTAATGCCATACCCTCTATTACGAACATGCAATGATCAAAAAAAGAAATTGTTGTTGGTTTAACATTAGTATGCAAATATTTCAGCAATGTAGGTAAGTGACCGGTAAAGTTATGTAAAAGTATTGTACCTAGTAGTAGGTAACTACGTGTAGGTATACATTATATTTGTACACGTGTTTCTACAAATTGAAGTACAAGTCTGGCACACAACTTATTTTCTCAAATAGGAAGAAAAACTGAGCAACCAGAACTTCGTTCATATGTTTGGTATTGTTGAAAAGTGATCCTAGCGCGGTCCTTTTGAATAAATGCTTTTTTAATTAGTCTTAAACTTTTTAGTTAGTTTGATGTGTCTCTCCGCCATATCGGTAATCCCATGGAATCATTTTACTAAGGGATTCATGCTTTGTGCTGTATTTTTTCCTCTTCGAAGTCGGTTTAGCTGTTTCGGCGTAAAGAAGTAACAAATATAGGGTCTTTCATTTTAAACTACACGAACTGACAAGGCCTCATTTTTCGCAGCGCAGCTACATCACGAATGGACTAAGTTATACTAGAAGCAACAATCAATTGAAAGAATAGTCTATCGATTTTCTCGGGATTTTCATAACAAAACAAAAAAAATCATTATATAAATATTTTTAAAATTTCTTGAACCCAATTCCTGAATTAAATTAGTTTAAAATGAAAGACCCTATACAGGGTGTAAAAAGACTGCTACCGAAAACTGAGGGATTGCAATCAGACCATGATTCTGAACATATTTATCGAAAAAAAAAACGCATTTTTTTTATTTACTACTTTTTTGCTACTAGTACAACATAATAAGACCATACCTCCCTAATCATTACATTTATAAAAGAAAAAAAAAACAATTAAAACTTAAAATCCAGCATCTACGTATAAAAACGCGCCCAGTACATACGCTCGACCAGCTGTGCGAGGTCGGTTTTCTCCAGATATAATGATTTTTTTGGAAAATCCTTTTGGATTTGGCTGTGTTTTGGGATGCTGTACCTACCCCTTTCGGCTTCGGTAGACGTCTTTTTACACCCTGTATACATACAGACTCACAAACTTGTGTGACTTGTGTACTATCTGAAAGGTGTAGTTAGTTTTTCTAATTACGACTTTTCCTACCATTCCGTTGTTACATTTCGCACGGAGATAACAATTGGCATAAATAACAGTTGTTACTCGATTTTCTTTTCGAAAGGTGATCGGCATAATTAGCGCTACTGTTTCATTTTGTTCTTTCTATTTTCTAGTTTATTATCGAACAGAAATTATACTTCATTTTTAGTCAGTATAATGTGATTGTCTAGATTGGTAGGCGGCGGCACTGACCTTTCATTCTGAAAACGAGCTAAACGTTCTTCTTCTTCTTTTTGTTAATGGCAACTAACTGTATTAACAGCATAATTCTGCTAATGTCAAGTTTTAAATATGTATACATGTCATGTGAAGTCAAGTCAAGTCATGTCAATTTGGTTTTCAAAAAAACATGGCGGCTTGTCATTTCAAAACTTCAACGGAAATCTTTCGTCAAATGAGAAATCTTCTTAAATACTCCCCCATTCCATTTGCCCAATCTCCTGTTACGTATCCAAGGCTTCTTTAGTAAAATGCCATCGAAATTACATAATAAAACCTAGTAAACACGAGAAAACGAAATAAAATAGCAGAGCCTAGTAACTAGTTCCTTCAGAAATGGCGAAAGAAGTCCGAGGTAAACGTTACTCGTACATGAAACCTGACATCCACACGTATTGACAGTCTTCAATACCTATCTTTCCTATGAACAGACCGATTATGCATTGGTGCTTAGCATAATCTTAAATAATAAATTTAATGTCCCATTAAATGTAGGCAAAGGTACATTAACTGATGCTTAAAGCTATGAAAATTGTATGAATAGATTTTAATACAATAATTTCATTTTCATTATATCTGAACAAATAAAAAAATATGAATTCAGTAGGTAGTTAAGTTGTAAAAAGTTCGATGACTCTTTAAGTCACGCCACTCAACATTATTTACAACATTCATTAAACTTAAAGGTTTAAACGTGGTTTTATACTAATTCTTAACACTCTTACTTTATCCGAGGATAAAACTACTGATGCGCGTAAATGCGGTTATGTTCATTGGATTATGTTACGAGATTAGCTCGGACAGCGTCACCTCTTAATGGACAAATATTGTCCCGTGATAACTTGATCGATTGATGTCATTCATCATCCAAGTGCATTAAAAATAGTTGACTGAAGTGGAAAAACTTTACTTTTGCTTTGATGCTCCTTTTCTTTGTTGAAAGTATTGTTTATTAAAA
The DNA here is from genome assembly GCA_951394285.1 of Epirrhoe tristata. Taxonomy (NCBI): domain Eukaryota; kingdom Metazoa; phylum Arthropoda; class Insecta; order Lepidoptera; family Geometridae; genus Epirrhoe; species Epirrhoe tristata. The sequence goes on along the minus strand of OX596144.1, from coordinate 10,393,920 downwards.
GTCGTCTCGAATACTTATCTAAAGAGTACAGTTTCAATAGAAAACGTTTTGAATGAATAGACAGGTGCATAATTAAATCCGAGAGGCATTCATAAAGTAATGCATTCCATCCAAAGCATTGTTCCTGTTTTAATTAGGGCACAACTCGAGACAAGTGGTTAGGTCACGGGGCTGTGGGTACCGGTGGCCTACTTCTCTTACCTTAGAGGATTGGGTAAGATCCTTCACGGAGACGCAAGAGGAGCGATTATACTTATCGATTATAATTTATATTCAAAGAAAACAGAAAAAAATCTCCGGTAGAATGAAAATCGTATAAAATAAGCAGAAATTGTTCACGAGAATAAGGCGTAGTCATATATTTACTTATTAAATCATGACATGCAAACAGTATACCTAAATATAAGTAGGCTTAACAAAAAAAAATAAAGGCTCTTGTTATTAAACGTGGTGTAAAGTTACGCCGGGTGTAACTTGGGAATAACCATACATTATTTTGGAGTTTAAACCTGGCGTAACTTTACACCCACGTTTATTAATAAGAGCCCAAGAGTTTTTCTCTGTACAACGTGACCTAAAGTTGGTAGTTTCGTGCTCAAAATCTTATCATTCTCATAAAACATGGCCTTCTCGTGACAGATAAGAGTAAATCTGCGCTGAAGAAAATAATGCCAGCACTAATCAGTTTTACTCCACATAACACACGCCTACCTATCCTAGTCCCACTTCATTCGAATGAGCTCATTATTCTAGACAATGCCTTGAAGTTGACGGGATGTGGGACGCGTTTTGTAGACCTGTCTACTGGAAGAGAAGGTACAGGTTTTAACAGAAGGTACTATGCAAACAAATGGACTTCTTTTGTTTCTATTTCTATTGGAAGTGTTGTCCTTCGCCTGCCATTTATTTTTCTCTATTCTAAAAATTTTCATGATAACAAATAGTTTATTTACAGAAACTAAGCTACTACATATTTACATATATTTACAAAATACAACAGGAATAAAAAAAAAAAAGCTATCTAAGGATCGTTAGAAACGATCTATAGATAGCTCAACTGATCCAGGTCACTGTCTGTCGGAAGCGTGCACAAAACACTGGCGGCATTACCACGCTGGATGGCAATGCTGATCCTTTGAGCCAAAAATGTGCCAGCTCTCGGATCACGCGTCGCTTCGACCAGACGCCCTGAAAGAATTTTGAAAACCCGAAGGGCTAACATAACAAATTAATCATAGCTCTCGAAATTTCTGTTCAATGAAACCGTAAATTGCATTTTTGCATAGCCTTGTCTCAAAGTAATTAATGCATTAGTCATAGTAAGCAGATAATACCACCTGTACCTACTCAACCACGTCAGGATGACAAAGTTTCTCGTTACTTGACAGGAGATCAATAATCGCATTTTATTAGAAGACTCGGAAGTAATGGTAGTTTGTTTTCCTTCACCATCAAAAACTTTCATAATTGAACTGAAGAAAGCCATTTGTTTGTATATAAAACAGAAAAGGTCATGTCCCAAGTGACCCGCTTGGCAACTTCTTGCCAGGAAAAAGGGTTCCATGCCAAACACCCAATTATTGCCTACGACCGGACATTTGAATGTCGCCCCTCAAAACAATCAAGACAGTGCACGTACCCTCACATAGTAACTATTACGTCATCTCTGCTTCGGCTCAGCCGTTCGAATATCGATGATGTTCCAGACTTCTTTAAACCAGTCGCACGATTTCCTCCACCACTCAAGAAAACCAACATACCTTTTTAACGACTAAACTCTAAACGCATTCTACAATCGTTTCTAGCATTCTCAGAATCCATAGACTGGTTGACCGACCGATCGGAATTTTCCGAGCCGCCCTGTATTCGAAAGTGGGCGGGCGGCGCGCCCAACCCCTGCCACGCTTGTACTTTACTTTTATTTCTCCAATAAACCGCCGGTGTTGCTTACTGACATTTCCAAAATAGCATTAATCTTGTTTTTCTTTTGTAAATGCTCCTGGGAAATAGAATGAGGTCATCGCTCGCTTTTTATCGAAATGATTTTGGTCATTCAATGACCTAAAGTTGAATAGAATAAAGGGTATGTTTTTCAAATAATGACGTTCGTAAATGTACAAAATATTTACGAATTCTCAAAATAATGATTCTTGAGCCATTGTGTAAAACCAATAAATTGTTTGTGCGATTGTCTTAAATTGTACAAACCTTGCTCTTCAAAACAAACACTTGATATTGACACTCCCCGCCGTGTTTGAATCCGTGCCAAAATGTATCAACAAGTCTCTTTCTTGCTCCACACAACACCCTTATCTTAGACATTATTGATGGAGGTATGGAGCATCTAGTAATTTCAATTACCCTAATTCTGTGGTAATTTACCCCACAGAGTGTGTCGCTCCGCGCATCACACTCGCGCTGCCTCAGTGTAGTGTCGATCGTCGAGCAGGTCACGCGTTTCGACCTCGCTATTTTTTCGCGAACTAATCCCATTTTAAATTGAAAGCTTTTCTACGTACAGTGTTTAGTGTCCTGTCGTGAATTTACTATTAGCCTGACCGGTATACCAAAGTCATCAGCGTGTAAATTACAATCGGTAAAATAACATTAGCAGGGTTTCAAATCTTTCTTTAGCCTTACAAAAACATTTTGACGTCTAAGTAACAGATGCTAGAAATCCTCGAGTTGGGAACTTTGTTGCTATCGATTTACCCTCAAATAAACATTTGATTGCCGAGACATCCCATTCAGACAGCCGCTACTGAATGAACATGGATGCTATTATTTTTAGTAGTGTTTCGCAAGCTTGTTCATTAATTGAACGGCATTAACCTTGCGTGTTGTGGGATCGGAACCCATGTTATGATTGCTTTTTCTTTGAGTGCAGATCTGATGAATTTCCCATGTGACGTTATTATAATTTATTTCAATTGAAAACGGTTTTTTTGTGATTTTCTACACGCAACGTTAAACTTGTTGAATTAAGTAACTCACAGGTTTTTTTTTATATAGTAAAAACAAGCCTATTCTGAACAAATAAAAAAAGTAAACTTATAACTTAGATGCACATAGAAAAACTATTCAAGTTTATCTAAATCGTAAAAATATAATTAAGCAAAGAGCTCAGTGCCATACAATATGTCTTCCAAAAGTGCAGAGACCCATTTGTTATTCTCTTTGTCTTCGTGCCATCTTTCAGCAAGATTTATTATTTTTATAGGGCGGTGAACTGATACCGTCGTTTGGTAGCAGACGTTCTACGAGTATATCGATAGCAATATCTACTTCAACAATACATCGAAACCAAATAATAAAATAATAATAAATGAATAACGCTGGACTTTTCACACAGCATCATCTAGCCCCAAAGTAAGCAGACCTCGTGTTATAGGTACAAATATCTGTAGGTCATACGAACATTTGTCCCGCGCCGGGGATCGAACCCGCAACCTTCTGCGTCGCAGGCGGACCTTCGCCCACTGCGCCACAGAGGTCGTCTTATAATCCCCTTGTCTAATCAAAAGCGTTTTGTTTTGTTTAAAACCTGTCTTAACCCCTGAGGAACATCGCATTGTTAAAAGGGACAAAACTTTGATAATCTCTTTCTCCTAATAGGTGTCTGGCTTTACTTTAAGCGTCGGGACAAAGGCCAAGTGAACCCCAAGGGATAACACTTAGCATTCAACGTACCTGTAACCTAACTCATATTATGTACACGCTCTCTGTAAGTCCATGAAAGCCATGCCTTCATTGATCTGATACACGGGATTTACTGTTATTGCCTCACGCCCCATTTGCTCCACAATTCTTGACCCTATTCCAATTTTCCAAGGATACAATGGGGTATATTCATAAAATTCTATACTAACGAAGTTTCAAGTGGGAAATTGGAATGTTCGTTCGTTCGTTGTTATTGTACATACAATATCTATAATTCTTGTGCTTATTGGTGATTCCTTGAAGAATATCGGTACCAGAGGGAATACCGATGAAATTTGGTTACCTTGCTCTCCTAATTTTAGGTTTCTTGGAATTTCTGCAGTTACCTTTTTTTTTAGTCAGTTGACTAACGCTTTAATTTCTTAAATGGTACTCATTTATTTATACCAACTTCCCTATGTAAACGACTTGTTCTTTTTCCTGGTGGATTGTGTAGTCGATTTCAATACCAGTTGCATTTATGTCATCCTATGACCCAATTATAAGCTTTCACTTCATATCTCTATTCTTTTTAATTTCTCAAAGCCCTTTTGTATGAAGTACGTTTGGGCTTGTTTTCTGTAGTCTCTGAAATCTGTTCTCTTTTTCTGTCATCTTTGTGATGAGCTTCTCTTTGTAGATTTCTGTATGCTATGCTAATCCTGGTTTGGACTATAATAACCTACCATATGAGTACAACAACATTTTTCCTCCTGATCAATTGACAGAAATAGTTGTACCTAAAACAAACGAACGATAAATAGTTTCATAGTAAATATACATGAAGGTTGCTTATTGTTACTAATTTGTTATGGTCCTGAGAAGTTTTAATAGTCTACTTTGCTCTTAAATAGTAGTTTACTTTTAGTGATTCTAAGCGAGGTCTTTCATTTTCTGTGCGGAAACAAACTTTAACATATTTAACCACAAATTGACCGTTGTATGACAAAAAAACAATACAATACGATTATTATTAACGCCGCTGTCCTTGTGATGGTTTATGCAATAAGTAAACACATGATTGGCGACATAATCTGTGTGCATTTGAAGCATTATTTCAACATGTTTAGCAACGTGGGGGCTAATGTTTTCATAAACTTCCTGTTTTTACCTATTGCACTATAACATTAGTTTATTCCTGAAACTCATAATGCTCATGTGAGTAATATCACTGAATATTGGAAACTATGGAGCATATGGGCGGTCGCTGTTGCACACAGTCAATGTTCTCGCATATTCTATCATTCATGCTGTTGCTATTTCTAACTTATTTGCATGCTTCGTGAGCTATGTAGTGCACTTTATTTCATTACCACTTTCGTTTTAATTGTTTGTTTGCACGCCATGTTCATACAATAATTGTTTAGGTATGACTATAAAACTAAATTCATGGTTATTTAAAATTTCAATAGGTACTTCTTTAAATCGGATACTTATTCTATTAAAAAAGAGCACTGGCGGTCTAGTGGTAGTGGCCCCGCCTTCCGATCTAACGATCGGGGTTCAATCGTGTCCAATGAGTTTTTCTACCTAAAAATGTATGTGCACTATGTCAGTACTCTCAAACGGTGAAGCAAATCGTGAGGAAACTGGCATGTCGTAGAACCTAAAAAGTTCGAAAACATTAATTCAAGTGCACAAAAGGAGCCTCTTAGAGGCGCACTCGTATTCCTTTCACCACACTGGTTCGAAAGAACTGGTGACACGACAAGAAGAAGATTCTATTCAATGTATCTTGTTGTTTTTCGCGGGTGTGGAAGCTCCACCGATATGAGAAAAGTTTTTTTACTCTCAGCATTTGCTGCAAACCCTTTATTAATAATATCTCGAGCTCTCTTTTACAACAGTTCTTGCGTCACGTTCGCCGTTGCAATACTTTTAGTGATTCACTTAATTCTTGCTTTACTATCAAGATGGTAAAAGTTGCATCATGTTTCAGTTTTATGTTCTTATGAATCACAAAGTTGTATTGTTTTTAACATAACGTAGTAATAAAAATAACAAAGTATATACCTATTTTTTCTTGGCTATGACAGGTAAGTACTAAAACTACCATTGCTACTACTACCTATTGACTTTATATACTTCCTTCGTTCGAAAATATACTATTTAGAATGACCATGTAACAGTTGCATTTACCTTTTTAACAAAACAAAACATCATAGGTAATGTTTAATGATAAGTTATTTTCCGACCGTGGAGACCAGATAATTGTGTAAAGATGGCACTGATATCATTGTGATAGGTACTGCTTCACATTATCATCACCTTGGCTCTGGCTAATTGCGGATTCTACATCATTGAGCATCCTGACGACCTGACGTGACCGCGGTTCTACTTGATTTATTTATGGAGCTGGCATTTCAGCTTGTCATGAACGCTTCGATGGTTTCAACAGTAATATTATATTACCGTCACATAATATAACGTTGTTTTATACTTACCCCAAGTGCCTATTAATTTTTAGCAGCACTCTTCTCTTTATCCTTTGTTAATTTTGCACTTGGATCTAGAATCACACTCTTTACAACGAAGTTTCTGAAATGAGTCTTATGTATTAAAATTACATAATTATTTAACGTAATGCGTTAAATAATTATGTAAGGAAATTATTGTGTGATTGTTCCGCTTCGTTTCATAACATATCGTGTTTCATCAGCATCGCACCCACTCATTCCGCCTAACATTTCCTATGTATTACAGTAGCAGAAGAATTAACTGGCTCTTCCGTTTACATTAGATAACATTTAATTTGTTTACGTAGTAATAAAACTACTCACCTATCAGTTGGTACCTACCACCTGCGCTTCTATACATTATGTATCTTATTGAATGTTTATCTCCCGTTTTCCTTCCTGGAAGCTGATATATTAATTTTAGATGTATTTTTGGACTACAAGTGGATGTTTCTTCGTATAAATATTTGGTTTATACGATTTATGCTAATTTCGACACGTAGTATTGAGGAAGTTGCAAACTTTCAATTTCAACTCGAGAATTTCAGCAATCCGAAATAGAAATAAGTACTCTGAATAAATATTTGTAAGCTTCTGCAGTAGCATTGCCTACCAATATATTTATTACTGTTCTTTGTAAACATACTTATGTAAATTGCGCATAATATGTTATGAATTATAATGATAGCTTTTCAATGACGCACTATACACTCATAATGCCTATATCTACCGTATACTACAGTACATAATGCCTGACCAAATACAGACGTGTTAACGACTTTACGAGTTTAATATCTACTGTACGCATTTCAGAATTGAACATACTTAGTTTAAAATATCAATTGTGACAAGTATTTTTGTGCAATAAAGTTAATTGCATCAGTACTAAGAGTCGCGTGAATACATGTGTTTTACAATAAGGACAAAAGCAAGTGTATTAAAGTGATAAAATGGCGATGGACACAATGGCAGTTGAACTACCAGATCTGACCACTCATACTCCTCAACCCACTGTAGAGGAGACCGCTGAAGAGAAGTGAGTACATAGACGTTGTGATACGTATAATTATTATAGAAATAGAGTTCGTATGAGTTGTTTGCCATGTCTGATGACGAAGTTTTTAAGCCGCCAGAAGGCAGTCTTCATGGCACGATGAACTTTAAACTAGGTTTTAAACTCGAATAATGCTGCGCCGCTATTCGCTCTGTTAAAGCTGGTATTGTTTGTTACTGATTTACCTACTGATATTAATAACTCTAAGCTTGACTTTATAATTACATTTTCGTATAGTATGACTTATCCCCGGTTTCTATAATCAACGGACATTCGTAAGTAAGAGCTACGACTCGTTTCTACATACAAAAGTTTGACAGCTTATACCTACGAATGTTCGTTGAATATAGAAACCGGGGGTTAGACAACTTCTAATTCAGAGATAAGATCGGTCTGATTTCGTCCAACAACTGACGAAACTCAAATGGAATTTGATGTCATCGTAAAATGTGATCAGATCACCCTCTACGTTATACAGCCCCTTCAAGATTCATCCATCATGACGTCACACAATAGCGTGAATATCATAAAACACAGTATCCATTCAATTACTTTTGATTAAGTAGGTAATCATTATTTCACTTTAAAATTAGTCACTGAACTGGATACTATAATCTACACGTACGTAAGTCAACTGCATATTCGGCTCCGCCCTGTTTCTCTTAATATAGAAACATTACGTACGTGGGTTTATTTATTTTTCAATGTTGCTAATTCTGTCTCACACACCCTTGAATAATAAAGTACTTTGCGAGAGTGGTTGAAGTTATCCTGCGAACAATAAAGTTGATAAAGCGTTTGTGTAGGATACTACGAACAAAGTTTGGGCATGTAGAGAGGATGGATGACAGTCGATTGACAAAGCAAGTGTATGAGGCGAGTGTGTATGGGACAGCTGGAAGGGGAAGGCCTAGGCAAACCTTCTTGTATCAAATTGGCGACATTTTTGAGAAGGGCCAGGTCAAAAGTACCCTAAACCGGCGAGCATGTATGAAGAATGTAATGAAAGTGAAATAGGCAAAAGTTGTGTGTCAGGATCGTAGCAAGTGGAGATCCGTGGTCTCTGCCTACCCCTTCGGGAAAGAGACGTGATTTTATGTATGTATGTATGTACTACGAACAAAGCAGACTAAATATAGTCTTCACCTCGCATTATTATAGTAGTTCTATACTCGTAGTATAATATAAACTATCTCGAAACATTCTCCTATTCACAGGCCACGTTTAGAAAAGAGCTCGTTTTTCCTTATACGTACGATAATTTATTGCTTTCACAAAACCCATGCAGCTAGTTTATCTAGGACCGTATGATTTACGATCCTGCAACGTTTTGCAAGTAGGTCACACTCCCCTATTGGTAACCAAACTTGGTACGTGCAATTTAGCTCCGTTTAGTTGGGAACTTTCCGTATTATTCTGAGGAGTAAATCAATTATTTATTCCCTCAGTCACCAACGTTCTCGGTAACTTATTCAGAATGTATATTTAGCTCTTCCTCCCACACATTTCAAGATTTCTTAGCTCATACGATTTACCATATAAGCTTATTGCGCCTTAAACTCTTGAGATTTTTGATCAAACAACGATTTTAATTCCAAAGCAAACCTCACAACTGATTTGGTAGCAACGTTCTGAATTGTACCTACAACGTTGTTAGCAGTCACCCGACCGTGTTTTTCCAATTTATATTCTGTCATATCCCGCTTTATGACCAGTGACGCGAAAGCAATTAGCTGAATTCAAACGTCCCGTGTTCGCACCTCGTTTTTAATTATCGCTTATCGTACTAGCGTTGTTTCTCGTGTGTTTACACCGACATGTTATGTTTTCACTCTTTATTGTGCAAACAATCAAGTGTAATGTGAAAGCATTTACATTTGAGACAAGTATTGGGCTGGCAAACTGGGTCTTTGACTTTAAATCTAGTGATAAACTATACGAGCTCTTCCAGCGCTAATCGAACCCACTATAATGATGATATTGTTAAGATGTAGTAAACTGCCATCACCGAAACTATCCTAACAGCTAAATCGACTATATCTACAAATATACATACATCCGAAACTAATTATATTCCAAGGTTAACACTTTTTTGATTATGTACTTGTTAGTGCATAAATAACTAATCAATCATATACACTTTGTGTTCTTCAAGTGTTTGTTCCACGACCTAGCTTCCTTAGAACAAAACACGGTACAAACTCCACATCTGTGGTATACTTAAGTCACCTCATTGTTTGATATTCCCACGTCTAGTACTTGCAAATGTTCTGCCCACACACACGACATAATGGGGTAGGTATTTCACTATATTGTAATATACTCTGTGAGCTACTATTAGCTATCCCTATAGCCTTCTATTAGTGTATAGGTATAAGCTAGTGAAATTGAATTGAATTATTAACTGATACCATCATCCAACGACTTGAAGACCAGCCTGGCCTGAAGTTCTTCGAATAGTGTTGTTTTCTAATGAAGAAACGTCACTTTTCGTAAAGTTCATCGAATCGATGCATCTGAATAAACTGTCAATCGGCATCCAGGCAAGCTGTGCTCAAATTGTCTCTAAACTAGTAGTCAAATAGGACCATTTCTATCGATTCAGTGCCATGCCGCGCTGTCGCTTAATAAAACATTATTCGCAATTTCGCCTAGACCACGCCGCGTGTCCATAAAATATTTATCTCCCCCCGAACCTTGTTAAAACAGACTTGACCTGGAACCATAGTCCCAGACGCACTCGCTTTAATGTATTCTAACATAGGGTTTGGCACAACACGTTCGAGCCTACGAATAAACTTTGTAAAATACTCCTGGATCGTGACTTTTTCAATCAGAAACTAAATTCCAGACAATACCTAGAGGCAACTTCGTTCAGTGTTTGAAATATAAGCCTTTTCGGCACTTTACTTTACGTTGTTTACGTTTTAAAAATCCTCAAATGCCTTAGTGATATACGAGCAGGTACTGTGTTTGATGCAACGTATTATAAGAATATTTATACCTCACATTCCTCAGAATGTTTGCCTCCTCCACGACACGTTTTTATTACTATGAACGTACCTACAATAAGCTTTTTTACCAAGCTGAATAAGTATCTACCTACCTACTGAGGCCTACAATACAATACAATTTAACAAGTTCATAAACCATGAAATCTGACATAACTACGCATTTTTTTTTCTAGTATTGTATTTCAGTCTACAATCCCAAAAAACATGTTTTCGAAACACTACCTACTTAATCATACACAACATCAAATATGAAACATGTCATACTCTCCTAATGACAAAATAAATCCTGTTCAACACGCGTAGTCATTAGCCAGCTCTGATTGCTTCTCCTTGAAAGCCTCCGTGGTAACTACCAGTATACTCTATGGTCTGTAGAAGTATCCAAGTGAGTGTAGTGTAATCTGTGGACTCTGTCGTCAGGGATGACGTCAGGGAGGGCGGGCGGTGGCGCCACATCAAACAGGGTAGTTAGACGTTTTATATGCACATTAAAAGTGCTCCAAGAATCATATTTGGGGTTGTTTATTACTTATTAGTGGATTGTTAATTAAAACATTCGTGTAAGTATGTACTGTAGCTAAGGTTGTTTGAAGGTTTAAGGTTGTTTTTTCTAGCCTACTACAATTGTTTATTTCTTATCATTATGTAAAAAAACTTCCAAGTTTGGCAACTTTGGTTGATCGCAAATTATATATTACTAGCTGCGCTCCCGCGGTGTGGTTCCTCGGGATTTTTTCATTTTTCGGGATAAAAAGTAGCCTATGTCCTTTCCTGGGATACAACCTTTAACTATGCCATTTCAGCTTAATCTGTTCAGCTGTTTGGGCGTGAAAGCGTAACAAACAGACAGACAGACAGAGTTACTTTCACATTTATAATATTATAGTATGGATTAAACTTCGTCAGCTATAAGTGCTCTGTATCGTTAATAACGTGAAATAAAATACTGCTTTTTTTTGCTATAATAATACAAATTTGCTTACCTTTATAACATCAGCTACTTATCATAATAAATTCATCGCAAATTCAATTGTACCTATGCATGAATTTAAATGATCGAGTCAATGAACTCATTATAGATGTCTATACCTCCTACATACCTACTCTTAATCAATAGAAGCGTGTACGTGTGTACCTGGTACATTGCTTAGCACACACATTGAATTCCATTTGGGTTTTGTTGTGAGCTCAGCTCTCATGATAATTTTCATGAAATATGTCGCTATGACTGACAGCCAATTAATTTACAAATGTTTATTTATAGGTTAAGCGAGTATATTAAACGAATAAGATACAAACAAAGATACAAAAAATATATTACCTAGATATATTTTTATTTACAATTATATTAGGAAAAATTATTTATTGACCTGATTAATTGATTGTTAGAAGTGTATCTGACAGTTTTTAATTTGTACTTACACTGGTTGTTACAATTAGTGCTATCCATCTTGTGATCCATACTAATATTATAAATGTGAGTGTAACTTTGTCTGTCTGTTTGTTACCTTTTCACGCCCAAACCACTGAACAGATTAGGCTGAAATTTGGCATGGATAAAGGTTGTATCCCAAGAAGGACAAGGCTACTTTTTATCCCGAAAAAACCCTGAGCGACACCGCGCGGGAGCGCAGCTAGTATCTCATAATCGTAATCGGAAGTAAGGAAACAAAGGCGTGTGTTACGACTTGCTACGCCTACAGGACGCCTGACTATGACGTCCAAAACTACGTCAGTGAAGTATTTTCGTTCGAAGCACGCTCAAAAAAAATGCGTAATAGGTAAATACTATATTGGGAACCACTTATTTGTAAACAGTCTGTAACTCAATATAAAAATAACACTAAAGTTAATACAGAGACGATTTTAATTCAAACTTATGTGCCGGCATATTGAAAAAAACAAATTATACCTCCGATGGTATGCGAGATCCCACTCATATAATAAAGCTGAAAGTTTGTGAGTTTGTTTAGATGTTTGTGTAAGGATCAGGGTCAAACGATGTAACAGTTTACAATGATATTTGCTAAGGTGAAAGATATAACTCCAGAATAGCATATAAGTTACTTTTTATCCCGAAAAACGTTCCTGAAAACAAAAAATATTTTGTATTTAGCTTCTGTAAAAAATACTATCACTTTATGCGTTAGACGTTGGTAAATTATCATTAAAAAGGCATTGAATTTTGTTTAAACTAAGTAAGTATAATAAAATTGAAACGTAATGAATATTAGCATCTGAGTTCTTCAACAATTAACGTTTCTTCCTCGTGTTTTAGTTGTATTAATGTATCAGCACTCGTACATTGAAAGAACCAAAGTCAATGCTGGTGCTATAACATCATTGAATAGCATATCAAATCTTCACATGCTTACATGACTTGCATCATGTTTGACATTGTTCTTTATAGTTTTGCCATTGAATTCAAAATGATTACCCATATAATTTATACCTGTTTAAATTTTGTTTGCCGCTGTTCATGGAATCCACATTGATTTACATCATTGTACAATATAAATCTTGATATACCTTAGCGATAACCTTTGCCGACAAAATCCTTGCTCTAATAAACAAAACCTTTCCACTTGTCACCTTCCTTTCAGACTAGATTGATATTGAAACCCGAAATAGAACCCCTGTTTGACCGACTGATCAATAACCAATTCATCTTGACCCGCTTCTCCAACTACGTCACTACACGCTCAAGAGTCTTAGGAATGTGGCCGAATGATTTTATTACTGCTTTTTAGGCCAAGGGCGGTACAAGCTCGTTTTTCATAACAGATGAAATAAATAAAAATATGAGTGGGTGGGGTACTATTGGCGCTTTCTGCCGGCCGGCGCATCGTGATCAAATAAACAAGAATGCTACGAAAAGTTGCAAAACATAGCAAATTTCGACTTCTATCTGCTGAACTATCTGATCAATGGATAGAATGTGGATACTATTTTGATTTGTTTGAGAGGATAAGAATATTCCTTTCTCTATGTCTTCTTTTTATCTTCTTTTATTTGAGAAACAATATTAAATTAACATCGAGATAATTTTCTTTCAAAAAAACTACATGAAACCTTGAAGAGGAAATACCTGCAACTCTAAAATGACTCCTCTCCAAGAAAAGCACTAAACTATCCTACAAATCACTTAAATTCACGATACACAATCAATCTTACATCTCAACATCTTCTCTTGCCCTCAGATATGAGAGGCTGCTTCGTCGCGCGCGCACCGAGGACCTCAGCGAGGTATCCGGTATCGGCTGCTTGTATCAGAGCGGCGTGGACCGACTGGGTAGACCCGTCGTCGTCTTCATCGGCAAATGGTTCCCCATCAGCGATATCGACCTGGAGAAGGTGAGTGATGATAGTCAAAAAATTTTAGGGTGAAGAACCAAAGATTGAAAAAACTCTTTATTTAGCAAGGATCATACTTTTTCTTGCTTCTTGTAGATTTATAGTACAAAATGTATGGGGAAAGTTTTTGGCGATTTCTGACATTTCTAGTACTCAAACCACAAATGGTCCCATAGTCTCATGTAATATAATCGATTGACATTAAAACATTTATTTTTTCTCTTTTTCGCTGACTGTATCTGCTTTCCAAAATCTGTGAATGCAGTTCAAAATGTTCCAAAAAGTTAGGGAAGGTCTCCTAACATAGTTTTCCTGTAGCTACAACGGTAAGGTACCTAGGTTAATGTTCCGTCTCAAAAATCCTCCCTGTATGTGTATTTTTCCCTGTATATGTATTTTGTTTTTTAAGTGCGGTTCAGAAAATTATTATTTTTATCAGTAAATTATAAACAAACACAAAAAGTACTATTGGTTTAATATATCCGTGACGCAACGTGGTATGGGGTACGGGCATTATCCTTTAGGAGCATCCTGATTTCTGATTAAAATGTCTGTAGGTATGGAGAAAATCGTAGTGAATCAATTTTACATCAATTTTAAAAACTAACTACTGTTTTTGATAACCAGCCTTATACCTACGAGCATTCTAATTTCACGTCACATTGAGTTATAGTGGTATTTGACTAATTTTTATAGCTCTGCCACAATTGCCAAGGGCATTGCGTGTCGTGTTTACTGATAAGCGCAAATTTCAAGAGCAATTCATCAGTGCCCACACTGATTGTTAGATGTCCGACCTGTCTATGCTATGCTGATCTATTTGGTACGACCTTTCGGGAACATAACCTTTCATTTCACCCTGAAATTAAAATGCTCGTACTTTTTTAAATGGAAAATTAGTGAGGTAGTTTAATTTTTTCTACAATCTAAATTCTAAATCATTATCTACCAGACTTTATCGCACTTTTGTGTGGAGTCGGCACAACTTCTTTATCTAATTCCAATCTGTAATGTTAGCCTAAGTTGTAAATAAATAAATGTCTAAAATCTAAAGAACTACATAATTTTTTACAATAACAAAACTCAAAATATATATATAGTAAATATATTTTAAATTACAATGAACGGTGTTATCTCTAAATGTGATCTACGGTGATGTTATCACAGCTTAAATTCTCATGATACTGATAACTGTGTTTGTAAAAAGTCACGGGTTTATGAATGAAGGTAACGCAAACGTTTGTAAACTAAGGGTATTGGGGTGTATGTCCAAATTAAATATAATGATAATGATTTGACCTTGCCGTTTAACTAAAATTTAATTCTTTAGGTTCAGCTTATACATTATAGCATTCTTATATATATATATATATATATATTCTATTATAGCATTCTTATATAGCATCTCTTAGAACCTAACATAATAAAGTAGGAATCTGATAATTTCGTAGTATACAATCCCACTATTATAATAAAGCTGAAAGTTTGTGAGTTTGTTTAGATGTTTGGATGAAACTTTTAATAGGCGTAGATAGTTACCTGGAATAGCATATATGCTATTCAAAATGTTGTAAACAATAATATTGGTAAGTAATAATTGCATACCTCAAGGGAGCTCTATACTGAAAAAAATTACGTCTCATTAGCAATTTGACGTCTTTACTCTTCTATCTCTTTTTCTCTCGCAGCAATGTGTACATGACGTGCTTGATTAAGACTTTTCACTCCCACTCTCTGATGGTCTAGGAGCGTAGCGAGGTTTTTAGGTCTGTGGTGAGACCAGTTTGATCATGTAAAATCGTCTAATACATGCTCTTGAACTTGTTACGTAGCTCATAGACAGTGTGTAATGCGTAATACATCGATCTACTTATAGGTAAGGATTATGAACTAGGTAGAACTGGTTGTGATCTAGAAAAAGTAGTGAATATGTAAGGTCGGTAGGGTTGCTATAGGTCAAAGATTCAAGGTTAATTAAATTACGTATCTCTGTTACTTTCCACGAAAGAGGTCAAGACCTCTATTGAAGTGAAAACTTCTTTAGGCGCGTTGGGCATTTTTGAGATGGGGAAAAATCATTGAACTCGCAAGCGATCTGTTACTGTTACTGAAAGTTTTTAGTATGACACAGGTCTGTATTTCCGCTGAGCTACGACCCTGTTGTTTTTAGGAAGAGAGTTAATAGGCACCTTCTCGGTAGGCTCGCTCCATCGTAGACCTCACTCTTGCCTGTGTAAGTTTCGAGGTCAAGAACCGACCCATTCATCATACAAAAATCTTGGAGAGCACTGGTGGTCTAGTTGTAGTGGCCCCGCCTTCCGATCCTAAGGTCGTGGGTTCGATCCCGGTCGTGCACCAATGAGTATTTCTGCCGAAAAATGTATGTGCACTATGCCAGTACTCTCAAACGGTGAAGGAAAACATCGTGAGGAAACCGGCATGTCGTAGCACCTACAAAGTTCGAAAACATGACATGTGTCAAGTGCACGAAAGGAGCCTCTTTGAGGCGCACTTACAATCCTTTCACCACACTGGTTCGAAAGAACTGGTGACACGATAAAAAGAAGTAGTTATAATTTCCAAAATACGTAAAAAAACTTAGGCCTTTACATCTATATTACATGATTTATCCAGCGTCAGGAGGCAACCTATGCCTACACTTAACGGGACGCTGTATTGCCTGAGACATTGTTTGAGATATAATAGGCTTGCCCAGCACCTAAACCATCCTCTCAGCTTAATCAGCCGCCCACAGGAAAAACGACGTCAATACGTGTGGAGCTGACTAAGCTGCTGGTTTCCTCACTATGTTTTCCATCACCGTTAAGAGCTCATGTTATAGCGCATATAAATTTTACGAAACGAAAAATCCATTGATGCACGGCGAGCAGTCGAGGCACAACCCCATTCGACCAACATGGCTTCCAAAATACGTATACATACAAATAATAAAGGTTATATCCATTCCAGGCACTCCTATACTTGATCAAGCTCCTGGACCCGATCGTGCGCGGCGACTACGTGATCGCTTACTTCCACACGCTCGCCTCTTCGGGGAACCATCCTCCTTTCTCGTGGCTGAAGGAGGTTTACACCGTGCTGCCTTACAAGTTAGTATACTGTTTAGTTTATTTCACTATTTCATTGATTAGGTATCCATTGTTTTAGTTATTGAAGTGAAAATACTTTAGGCGCGTTATGCAGTTTTGGGATGGATAAAAAACTTAGGATTCGCCTCGCGAGTCACGTGACCTTTTACCTGATTCCTTCTGATGTATGTGATGGCACCGGCTGTGGCGGCCTTTTTGTTTAACCTATCCTTAGCATACTTGACGACCTCTGTGGCGCAGTGGGCGAAGGTCCGCCTGCGACGCAGAAGGTTGCGGGTTCGATCCCCGCCGCGGGACAAATGTTTGTATGACCTACAGATATTTGTCCCGGGTCTGGGTGTTTCTATGTATAATATGTATGTATTTACAAACAAAAAGGATATAAGTAGTTTATCAGTCATTCTAGTACCCATAACACAAGCTCTGCTTACTTTGGGGCTATATGATGCTATGTGAAAAAGTCCAGCATTATTTATTTATTTTATTTTTATTTATACTATAGGGAAATTAGTATTAAAAGTTGCATTTTAGGATTCTTTGACTTGCATCCAAAGGCCGTTTGTTCGAATCCCAGCTTTTTTGGAATATTGAATGCGCATTTTAAAAGCGAGCTCCAATTGTAGGCACGATACGGCGTTAGATAGGTGTAAATCTTTCCTTGAATTCAAAATGACCGTCTAGTTCATAGAAAGCCAAGTTCGTATGAGCTAGTTGCCCAACTAATAAGTGTAATTTTCTATTTCAGATATAAGAAGAATTTGAAGGCGTTTTACATCGTACATCCCACATTTTGGACAAAGGTCAGTACACCTATTCCTGGACTATTGTCCAGGAAACAACCATGCACATTAACTATATTATATAATAATATAATAATATATCCACATTAACCATCATCATCTCACTTTTTTTTTTTTTTTTTTCTCGCTGGGAAAAATGCGTTACGCATCCCCTCCGCCGGGGGGCGAGAGGGGTATGTGGGACTCCCCGGGGACTCCCGGTATACCCACTAAACGACCCAGCGTCATTCCGGCGTCGCCTGGAATGGAGGGGGTCTGGGAAACCGGCACAGCCTTTACGTCCAGTCCCCCTCTGGCGATCCCCGCCCTTAAGGCGGCCCCGCGTCGTGGTGAGTAGTGCAAGGCGGACGAAGGTGCCCCCACACCTAGCGTCCGCTACTCACCACCAGAGCTCTCCGCTCCCTTCGTCCACTGCGCACTCTAATTAAAGAGGTGCGCGTGGAGAAGCCTCCAAAAACGGCCGCAGAGGACAGGGAGAGCGGCAACGTAACACCGACACGCCTCTTCACCCGCGACCCTACCCGCCAGACGCCACCAGGGCGTCCCCGCCTGGGATTCCTTTTGGCTTCACCGTGGGCCTCCAAACCACGGTTACTAAGCCCCCCCATCGCGTCAAGATTGGAATCCATCGGGGGGGATCATCATCTCCCTGACCTTACCACGCTAAGTGGGGTCGGCACAACATGTCTTCTTCTTCCACTCACTCCTATCACTTGTCAATTGTGCATCCACTCCTTTTACATTCATATCATCTCTCACACAATTCAACCACTTCTTCGGCCTTCTTCTTGCATACCCAGCCACACTCATATTATCCACATGAACCATAGTATATACTTGATCAATATACAGGTGTAAAAAGACGTCTACCGAAGCCGAAAGGGGTAGGTACAGCATCCCAAAATACAGCCAAATCCAAAAGGATTGTCCAAAAAAAATCATTATATCCGGAGAAAACCGACCTCGCACAGCTGTTCGAGCGTATGTACTGGGCGCGTTTTTATCTGTAGATTGCTGGATCTTGAGTTTTAATTGTTTTTTTCTTTATAAATGAAATGATTAGGTAGGTATGGGCTTATTATGTTGTACTAGTAGCAAAAAACTAGAAAATAAAATAAAATGACGTAGCTAAGTCAAAATTTTTTTTGCGTATTTTTTCGGTAAATATGTTCAGAATCATGGTCTGATTGAAACCCCTCAGTTTTCGGTAGCAGTCTTTTTACACCCTGTATAATACTTGATCTTTCTATGAACTAGACGGCCTTTTTGGCACCACATAAAAATAGGTAGGACATAGGTAGTTTGTTTTTATTTTTATTTCTTTTTAATTCTGTTACTTTGTATGTACCTACTCGTGTTGTCTAAATTTTTGATGTTCTTAATTTCATTGTATCGTCTTGTGTGTGTCAAATAAATATATTCTTTTTTATATATTTGAACCATTTGGGGTTGAGACCCTAGGTCCGTGGGGTTCTGGAGCCCTTCGGGTTTTCAAAATTCTTTCAGGGCGTCTGGTCGAAGCGACGCGTGATCCGAGAGCTGGCACATTTTTGTCTCAAAGGATCAGCATTGCCATCCAGCGTGGTAATGCCGCCAGTGTTTTGGGCACGCTTTCGACTGACAGTGACCTGGATCAGTTGAGCTATCTATAGATCGTTTCTAACGATCCTTAGATAGCTTGACTAATCCTGTTGTATTTTGTAAATATATGAAAATATGTAGTAGCTTAGTTTCTTTAATATATTCTTATTCCTATATCACCGTTCCCAGATGATGACGTGGTGGTTCACCACGTTCATGGCTCCTGCGATAAAGGCCAAGGTGCACACGTTGCCCGGCGTGGAGTTCCTGTACTCTGTAATGGCGCGCGACCAGCTCGACGTGCCCGCCTTCGTCACCGAGTACGATATGACGGTACGTTGACTGTCACTATACATACATGTCAATGTTATTATTATTATTATTATTATTTATTCACAAAAAAAAAGGGCTTTGTCGCTGAGCGACTATATCGCCCAATCGGTAATAAACATCTTAGCTTAGTCTTCATCATATAGGTCTTCATATTCTTTATGGTTTCACTTTACTTATTGGTTTCTTCTTCTTCTTCTTTTATTCCTTCTTCTTTTCACTTTGACTTCACTTCAAATCTTTCTTCAAATATGTATTACCTCACGTCAATTTGAGTCAATTGAAAAAACATGGCGGGCTTGTCTTTTCAAAACTCCAACGGAAATCTTTCGTCAAATGAGAAAACTTCTTGAATACTCCCCCATTCCATTTGCCAAATCTCCTGTTACGTATCCAAGGCTTCATTAGTAAAATGCCACCGAAATTACATAATAAAACCTAGTAAAACACGAGAAAACTAAATAAAATAGCAGAGCCACTAGTTCCTTCAAAAATGGCGAAAGAAGTCCATGTCAATGTTCCAATTGTAATAAAAACGTAAACAGGTTCACGACTGTATCCCCAAGGTGCGGGAGACATTCTCTCAGATCTTTTTATGTTACTTATTCCTGATCCTATGAAGTAGTCTAAGGGTAGTCAGAGGCATGTCCAAACACATATTTGATAAATACCCACATCTTGCAGAAGTTAGTATTCCATACGTGACAGGTTGCAAGCCCATCGCCGCCTATAAGAACACTAACTGGTTTCCTCACGATGTTTTCCTTCACCGTTTAGAGCAAGTGTTAAAGCGCATATAAATTTTACGAAACGCAAAATCCATTGATGCACGGCCGGTATTGGAACCCACAACCTTCGGATTGAAAGTTGAGGTGCAACCCCATTCGGCCAACACGGCTACTACAATTGTAAACGATGTAGGAAATTATCGTGAAGAAACCGTTATAGTATTCTTATACCTACAGTTCGCCCAACGGATCTAGGCATTCGTGAAGCCGTTTGTCTGCGCAGTGAACGATTTTCATACAAAATTGTGGTCTGCGCAGACAATTGGCTAACTTAGGTGAACCATATCTTGTTTTTTAATGATTGTATTTTTGTTAACAGATAAACGGCCTGCATTACTTCCAGCCCGACACGAATAACACGTAGAGTGGCGCGCGGCTTCACTCGCTCTTCAGTAGTACTACGTATAGAAGTAGATTAGTGCGTACGGCCGCAGTGTTGCCATCGTAGCCTCTCAACTATCCTTCAGAACTGGCAAGGTTTTTCCATATCTAAATTCCTCACTTACCTATATTAAAAAATAAGTAATTGTTAAGACCTAAATAGTAAAAAATTTGAGTACCTACACTAGAAAAATGCATAAGTATACTCGTAGTAGGTACTTTGCCTTTATCTACTAAAAAAAAATACAATATCTCTCAAATGAATGAGTAATAAATAATTATATAAAGCATATTTTTGACGCGCTGGCAACACTGAAATAAATTT
The DNA here is from genome assembly GCA_951394285.1 of Epirrhoe tristata. NCBI lineage: Eukaryota > Metazoa > Arthropoda > Insecta > Lepidoptera > Geometridae > Epirrhoe > Epirrhoe tristata. The sequence goes on along the minus strand of OX596144.1, from coordinate 10,373,028 downwards.
TAAATAAAAAAGTCAAGTCAAGTTTAAATAAAGTCGCTAAGCTGTCGAAGACTTATCGATTGTATTAGGCGCTACAGCCTCTGTTATATTTTGTACTGGATTTTATATTCAACAATTTAGGGTCATGTGTCACACAATCACAAAATATCCCAACACTTGTTTTAGCTGAATCTATATCCATACTTCCATACTAATATTATAAATGTGAAAGTAACTCTGTCTGTCTGTTTGTTACGCTTTCACGCCCAAACCGCTGAACAGATTAAGCTGAAATTTGGCATAGTTAAAGGTTGTATCCCAGGGAAGGACATAGGCTACCTTTTATCCCGAAAAAATCCCGAGGGACCGCGGGAGCACAGCTAGTTTGAATATAAAATCCAACAAAAATGAAAATTGTTGAAAAATATATTTGAGTATTAGCGGTGCATTTTTATAATATAACTGTAAGATATAAGCTTATAAGTAATATAAGAGGCGAAAATAAAATGTTATTCTATTCTATTCTATTCTAAAAAGCCAAGAGACGCAGTGGCGTAGCTAGGTAGCCAAGGGCCCTGGTGCAAACTAACCGGGGCCCTAACTGAACGGTGGTGTGGCAAAATGTAAACGTATTTGATTTTTTTGTAAAAACTTACGATTTGATTCGTCATTTTCTGGTTAACTATTTCAAAAATCTAATGATTCAGTTGTTTTTATTTTCAAAATAATCATACCTATAGTTTCCTAAGAACAAAACCTTCCGGACTCTGGAGACTCAAGAGTCCGAGGGCCCCTTGAGCTCGGGGGCCCCGGCGCACTCACTGCCTAGCCCTTCGGTAGCTACGCCACTGAAGACACGCACTTCGAGCACGGGGCAGACCAGCCCGTTGGTCAGACGACATAGTCAGTGTTGTGGGAAGACAATGGATGTGGATGACAAGGGACCGTGAGGAGTGGCGTGTTAGAGAGGAGGCCCACGCCCAGCAGTGGGTATTGATGGGTTGAATGATGATGATATTCTAAAAACATCTGATTAAGATGAGAAGGCCAGAAAGCTTAAGTTTTTTTACTAAATTGCTTATAATTTGAACATTTTGGGAAGCGCTGGCATATCGTAGTAATCATGCATAAAGATAAACTTAGTTTTTCTGTCAATATTTAGTAACAAGGGCATTTTTCACCAAGTGAGCGGTTGTATCTTGTTCTAGTATTCAGTCATTGTTTTCTGTGAGATCTTTGGAAAATTAAATCTGATTTAGAAATGTATCACTTTTAAAACTACCAATTTCATTAATATCATCTTGGAATTGTGACTTTAATTCTTCACAGAAACCGTAGCCCGTAGGAGACGCTGGTTATGATATACACTTCGCCCAACGGATCTAGACATTGGTGAAGTTAGCTGTTTGTCTGCGCAGTGAACGCTTTTACATACAAAATTGTGTTCTGCGCAGACAAACGGCTAACTTCACGAATGCCTAGATCCGTTGGGCGAACTGTCCATGGGTGATCAGAAGTTAGGTAGTTTAGGAAATGTGATCAAATCCAGCATCCATCTGAATGTCTTTACATACGGTGCTTCTGGCATTGAGATTTTTATTTTAACATTAGTTAGTACGTAGAAGTAGGCTTAAAATTGTAATGTTAGTGTACATATTTGTCGGGCTCACCACAAAACCGAAGCTAACCTCGTATAGATAAAATCATCAAGGATATTTTCAAAACAGTGACATGAGTGTAGATAGTTTTGTGGCGGCCCTTTGAGCTGTTAAAGTTTTGCAAGTTGGGCATTCGCCCTACACATGACACATAATGCACTGCGTAGGTAGGATTTTATAACGACGCCCGCCATTTTAAAATTAAAATATGAAAATTGTAATACATTCGCGATGTCGCTTTTTATAAATAAGATTGCTGTTATAATCCACTCAGCTCGGATTCAATTATCCTGAAATGAGCGGGAAAATGTAGGATATTTATTGTGGTTAGAGTGTTGCCAATTTAAGCACTGCCACACAGAAGCGATTGTGAAACATACGTAGAAAGAAACTATTTTTTAAAATACGCAATATATTTTTCATACATAAGCAGAGGAGAAAAATGAGTATGTTTGTATTATATGTTACAGTATAGGTACATACAGAACCAAAATATTGTAGCAAGTTTTTCATTCTTTGTGCCACATTGTTAATATATTAATTGTTTAGAACAGATTTTAAATGGTATTTTACGAAAGTTTCATTATGCTATGATCTTCTGCTAAAATCTATTTACTTGTCTTGGAACAGCATGACATAGGTAGACCTCAATGAAATATATATATCTGTATTTTTATCCTTATAGTTAAAATTATGATATTTGGAAATACCTAGCTAGATTATACAAAACCTACAATTGAAGTACCTATTTGGATATTGTATTGATGCAGTAGAGGTGTGTATGAGTGTTGCTATCTATGCTAATGTTGTGTGGTTAGAAGTATAGATTATGTGTTATTGTGAGTGAAATGTAGCATGGGTAGAAATTTGAAATGGAAGTTACACTTGGGAAAATCCACATAACTAGTAGCTAATTGACAAACTTAGCTGTTTATTGTTCCTGCAATTAGTACATATTTGACGTAAAACTTACGAAATACTATGAAAATTTTTAAGTCATATTGGAACCATGTGCACCACAAATCGCAGCTTAAGACTTCCAAGTGTAATTGCCAAACTGTTTTATAAATATATCAACAAGGCCTTAGATGCGTTAACTATTGTTATCTTAACATGTCATTGCGTTGCAAAGTTTATTACGGCTGTAAGTGGTGTTGAAACGCTACTTAGGATTTACTCATGTGAAAATTGTGATCAAGCAAATTAGTTAAGTTTCATATTTTAAATATAATGTTAAATAGATTATGTGAATATTTAACAAAAAGAATAAAATTATTAATTTACTAATGTGTGTTTTGTTTATAACAATTCCTATCACTCAACCATTATAATTAGGTAAGGTATCCTGTTAAAATGTACTAACTAAAGTAATAAAAGAATGCAGTCTCTGATAACCATAGGAAAACCTAATGAGCAAAGGTCCCACTAGGGTGAATGTATTTCAGGGAAAAAATTATAAGTTCCTAGTTCTACAAATTCAATTTGTAGAACTAGGAACAAATCTGCATTCTATCAAAAATACTGGGGATATCCTATGCCGGTTTATGTTACGAAGAAAACATCAAAGGTAGTCTTCTACAAACTAGTACAGTACGCACAACCGATCTTTAGCTCTGAAGTTAAGTGCACTAAACGATTGCGCAGGTTCGCGCGAGTAGGCGAGATAGGAAGATGCAACAAACTAAGCGAGTGAGCGAGGCAGCTATACAAACGCTGTCTTCGTCTTTTAGACGTCATCAAAAATGGGCTACTTCAGAGAGATAAAGATTGGTTGTGCGTACTGTAACTCTGGTTAGGATTTCAGAGTATTTATATAGCACTCCTTGATGCATAGTCTATTATGTCTTGTTCAGGCTCCGAATTAATGTAGTCTACAGAATTGTGTATCAGACTGTTATGTAGGGTCAATAAAGTAGAAATAATATTTTGTATGTATTCTATTTTTTTATAAACTGATGTTTACATAACTTTTTAACATAAATGCATTATTTGAACGAGATAGCAAAATAAAATACTGAAAAATTTAATTTACTTTGAAATTCTGAAATTATCTACCAGATTAACAATAGGACTTAGAGCTGGGTACTTGTATGCAGCGGTCATAAGAGTAACTTTAGATACAGTCAATACATTTGATAATATGAATCCTCCGACTGCTCCAAGGTAGCATGGGATCGGCCATTGTTGCCAAGGCGTGTTCCAGTCGAGGGGAATGACAACAGCACCCAGCCACGCGCCACAGACCGTCAGTATGGCGTTGTGCACCAACATCTCCACTATGGTATCCTTTGAATAACTCTTCACTCCAAAAAGAAGTTGCATAGATGTTTCCACACCCGAGTGAGCAATCAGAGGAAATATAGTCAGCAAAGTCAACAACGATGATAGCATCAATGTCTGCTCATGACAATCCATCACAGGTGCTCCGAACAATATTATACCAACGAAGAAACTGAACTTCACGCCGAATAGAAATCCAGCAGCTTTCATAATATCACCTGCTTTACTCTTCGACTTCTTCTTCCCATGTAAATCATTACTCGCAGTAAGGTACAGAGATTTAAGAAGTTCAGCGACGAAGATGAGGACTAGAATATAAAATGATGAACCATTGCCGACCGTGTAGAGCAGGTCTTTGTACGATATCACTGTGATAATACTGGGCAAGTAAATGCATGTCACTAGACTTGAAATAGTCACTCGTCGTAGTTCTAATTGATTATTAAGTGAAAACATGATCGGCCAATGCAATAAAACAAAATAACTTCCTTAGAAATAAGAAATCCAGATCAGTCAGTGTGATGTTGATTTAGTTGATCAATGATCACCACAGATTAGCATGTTGATTGAAGTATTTGAAGTTAAGTTTGAATGAAATTGATTGATTGAATCATGAATTGAAAGCAAAACGTCAGTCAGTCGTCAACTCCGTCAGCCCCATAGATTTAGCATGGTACCTTTATATATATGGTCAGCCCCGTCAGCTGTGTGTGCCAAGTCAAAGTCAGCTGTTTTTCAGCATCAACTTCACCAATGTCATGAAAACACATGTTTTTGACAAAAGCGTTCCAGTCCAATGACATTTTGTAAATATATTTAGCATGAATTCATAAATGTTCCCATCCCAATGTCATAGCCATCTGAATTTTTTTGACATTGCAACAATTTCCTACGAAATGAAATCAAAATAAATTTTACGTAAAGTGAACGAAGACGAGCGTAATCGTCGATCGATATGACGACAGCAACTTTATAAAAGGCGCCGTCTCGCCCCAGCCACCAGTCTAAAAGAATAAACACGCCCGAACGTTCGGCTACAGTGAGAGCCAACGTTCCGCACTCCAATCTCGTAACAATAAATAGAGCAGAGCAACCAACTATCATCGCAAGCGATTTCGTGTCATATTTACTTACATAAAAATGCCGTGTCCGTTCCTGAAGTCGCTGAGCCCGGCGTACGTGCGGAACTACGGGAGCACCCTGCTCAAGCAGTACGGCGCGTACTGCCCGAGTCTCGCGCGCGGGTTCCGCACGCTCGGCGACGACGAGACCAAGTGCCCCTTCATCCAGCAGAACTCGATCGTGTCCGAGGCGCCGCGCGAGATGACCGAGGACATCGACTCGCGCAGCGGGCCCGCCTACTCCTACGAGAGGTTCTTCCACGAGCAGATCAGCGCGAAGAAGAAGGATCATTCGTACCGAGTTTTCCGCAAGGTGTCGCGACTGGCCGCCGAGGGCGCCTACCCGTGCGCGCTGGAGGCCGCCGCCGAGGGCAGCGCGCCGCGCCGCGTCACCGTGTGGTGCGCCAACGACTACCTCGGCACCTCGCGCCATCCCGCCGTGCAGGCCGCGGCCGTGGCGGCCATCCGCGCGCACGGGACGGGCGCCGGCGGCACCAGGAACATCGCGGGCAACTCGCAGATGACGGAGCGGCTGGAGGCGGAGCTGGCCCGCCTGCACGAGCAGCCGGCCGCGCTCGTGTTCAGCTCCTGCTTCGTCGCGAACGACGCGACGCTCTCGACGCTCGCTAAGATCCTGCCGAACTGCATCGTGTACTCGGACGCGGGCAACCACGCGTCGATGATCCACGGCATCCGGAACAGCCGGGCGCCGAAGCACATCTTCCGGCACAACGACCCGAGCCACCTGCGGGAGATGCTCGAGGCGTCGCCGGCGGGGGTGCCGAAGCTGGTCGTGTTCGAGACGGTGCACTCGATGAGCGGAGCGATCTGCCCTCTGGAGGAGATGTGCGACATCGCCCACGAGTACGGAGCGCTCACTTTCGTCGACGAGGTTCACGCGGTCGGCCTCTACGGCAAGCGAGGAGCTGGCATCGGAGAGGAGCGAGGGATCCAGGACAAGATCGACATCGTGTCCGGAACGCTGGGCAAGGCTTACGGAAACGTCGGCGGGTACATCGCTGGATCGACGTTGCTCGTGGACACTGTGAGGTCGCTCGCTCCCGGCTTCATCTTCACGACGGCTCTACCCCCTCCGGTTTTAGCCGGGTCGCTAGCATCCATCAGACTCCTCGCCAGCGAGGAAGGAAGAAGTTTACGTGCGAAACACCAAGGAATAGTCCAATACTTGAAGCTGAGTCTCCTCGTGGCCGGTTTGCCCCAGATGCCCTCCGTCAGTCATATTGTCCCGGTCCCTATAACGGGGGCGGAAAAGGTGGCGGCTGTAGCAGACTCTCTTATGAAGAGAGGCCATTATGTCCAAGCTATCAACTACCCGACGGTAGCACGAGGCACGGAGCGCCTGCGATTCGCCCCCGGCCCCTTCCACACGCCCGAAATGATCGATAGTCTGGTCACTGCCCTGATCGAAGCATTCCACGAAAACGATATAAGTTTCAATGAGTTCTTGAAGAACGGCACTTGCCGCGAGTGCAGCATGGAGTACAAAGTAGATTTGTCTCACGAGGAGCTCTACAAATACCCTCTGCGGGTTCAGGCTGCTTAGTTCCGCCTAACGTATGACAAGAAGGCTTTAAATAAAAATGTTATTTGATGTTGAATACATAGTTTATTTCGTTTTATCTATTTATGGTTCAATGGTTCTTAGGGAATAAAAATTGTGGCAACAGATATGATATCTTTTAATCCCAGTATTTCATGACACCATCCCAGCCTGCTGTCATGAGCTTGCTGGGCTCGTGTGGGTGCCAGAGCGCAGAGATGCACACTCCGTCGTGCGCTTTCCACTTTTTGTACAGTTTCGTTGTTTTCCAATCCCAGATGTAGCATTTGCCGTCCGCGTCGCCGGACACCAGATAACTGAAACAATACAGAGCTTGATGAGTTTCCAATAAAAACTAGCTTCTGTCACAGAAATAGGTAGGTATCTACAAACAGGCGTCCACACAAAGATAACTCAAAACTTTCACAAAATATTAGTAGGAATTTAAAAAAACCATAATGGGTACAAAAAAGTTGGGTAGGAATGAAAAGCAATGGGTACCTAATACCGGGCTGAAATTATGATGAATAGGCTCTAAGTACACTCAGCGACAGAAGTTCATGAACAATTGGAGATTTTAAAGCTTCGTTTTCAATGTGGGAAAATTGCCTATTTTTTTCATAAATAGTAATGGTGCAAGGCAAAACATCCAATGTAAGCTTAAGTTTTATCTAAAACCCTACGAACTTCGAAGATATTGAAGATTAAAATACATCAAATGTTCATGAACTTCTGTCGCTGACCGTACCTACCTACAAAAGGTGCTTCATAAAATGTTATGGGTAGATTCGTTGAAAATGAATCGTTGGAGCGTTTGTATACAAAATTATATATATGTACCGCATTCATGTAGATGGGCGGGCTACAACTTTATAGAATAATGATGAGTCCTCACATTAATAAGAAGTGTAATTATAATACGGTGGTTATTCTAATTAGGTAGGTACTGTATGTTAAGAATTTTCATTCATCCATAGCGAATAGTAGGAATTCTTATTGGTTTTAAGAAATGTGAAGTCCACAATTCTAATAGTGGAGTTCATAAGACATTGCGCATGCTGTTTCTCTTTATATTTACTATGTAGGTACCTATATCTACTTTCATAAACCTCTAGTAGGTAGGTATGGTTTTAAGAGGAATATGGTTTTCTAATGGGGGATAAATTTTGCACTATCAAAATAATAAATTTATATATAATCAACGTTTCTTACTAGACACCAAAATGTTAAGTAACGGTCCATTTCAAGTTTCATTCAAATGGTGTGTTTGAAACAAGCACCTGAACAATAATACAAACTTTCCTAATTATAATATTAGTAGAATAATAATTCTTAAGTAGTATTAGTGGAAGTAAGTAAGTACCTACTTAGTATGTTTACCTACAAGCTAAGGACAAGAACAAGTCAATTTATGATGTTGAAGATGAGGAATAAGAAATAATATGTAGGTACCTACTTATTTAGGTTGGTAACTAAGACAGGCATTCAAAAGGTTGATAGTGAAAAACAGTATATGTCAACTGTTCATGGAGTGTGTTGTATTGTATACCTACTACTAAAGGTATTTATGATATGATAAGACCATTTGAATTGTCTCAGGTTAAAGAATCGTTGAGTGGATGCATGCACAAAACTTGCATTGTTTTGCATTTTCCCGAGATACTGACGTCATACATAAAATAATGTGATGGTGATTATTCTCATAAAATATTTAAGTAGGTATAAATAATGTTCACAAACTAATCATGAATCAAAACGAAAAAAAAAAAAAAGTCAGAGCTCTGAATGTTCAATTTGGCGGTAACTTTTAACATGACCGAAATAATCGAAAATCCCTTTAGATTTTACTAGTAGAAAGATAATAATACTTATTAATAATTAGATTTTTTTATGATTATTTAACTGTTTCGTGTATTATTCTAACTTATTTGTATAGATAAACAAAATTGTATTTTAAGACCTTTGTTTGACCATATTCCGCATTCAATGATTTGATTTGATACAATTTAAATACATATCTACACATAATCTGACCTAGATTGAAACTAACCTTTGGCTAAGAAAACACGGAATTATATAAAAACCCTTCATGGAAATCAGATGTTCAAATCAAATGAGATAGCATTATCTCTTATGGCATGCCCTATTAATAGATAGAAAGATATGTTATTATTGACTCATGTTGCCAAAACTACAGAGCCACGAATAGAGACATACTCTTAAATTACATAATGGTCACGCGCGATTAGTCCGCTCCACAAAGCGACTACAAGAGCGAGAAATACTATTAGCAAACAACCAACGTAAGCTCACAGATGAATAAAAAGGTGTTCAATAGAATGGGAGATCCTATAGTAGGTATCTATAGTAGATACCTAACTACATATAGATAACGGAACTTTCTATAAGTATGTACCTATTTTTGACTAAATTTTTGATTCTTCCTTAGGATAATAAGATAAACAGATATTTTTTTTGCTCTCTTTAGAGTTTTTACGTCGAATTATTCCAAAGGGTCTTACTAGATAGCCAATGCCAAGGGAACACGACCAAAATACAGCACAGTTCAAACGCTGAACTGAGGTCACTATGAGGACGGCCGAATTACAAAACAATGTAACAAAACTTGAATTTTGAACCATATCTCAGCAAAGATAAGAATCATATTCAGTTAGCCATTAATACGGCTTATTTTGATAACATTCTATCTGTCCGCAATCAGTTTGAACGTCGTCGATAGAAACAATATTGGTAGCGGATACAGATTTCAACAAAGCAATGTTTTTAAATCAATATGAATGAACTTTACGTTTTTATACCTAGGTCAGTTATTATAATGACTGACGGTAGCAGAAAGGTACCTAATTCAAAGAAGTATCGGTTTTATTAGCTGGCATTATTATTTTCGACTAGCTGACCCGCGCGACAGCCGTTCACGCGTGATGGCGTGACCTAGGGATATAGGGATTAATTTTTCCGCGCAATTTTTTAATTTGTTTCTGTCATAAGAACCTTCTCCTGACAATAACAAACACAACAAAAAAAAATAGTGAAATCGGTCCAGCCGTTCACGCGTGATGGCGTGACCAAGGGATATAGGGATTCATTTTTATATATAGAGATAACTGAGCAGCACTACTGTTCGTTCAAAGGGTAAAAATAAGTTCAATGTAATGTTAGGCTCCATCGTGACAGGGCAACAAGCCCTGTCTCTGTATGATTTATGTCGCGAAAGAAGAGTACCTACCTATCACCTACTCGTAGTTTTTAATAAGATTCAACGGAATCCAAATGTTCGTGGTTCTATTAATGAATGCTTATAATACGAGAATAACTTCAAGACTTGCCAGTTTTTAAAGAGTCTACGAGTAAGGGTTCCACCGATGGTCTGACTGCGTGAAGTAGGTAGGTAATTAGCCCATTTGAATGTTCGGAATATTTTGAATATGTTAATGATTAACGTCACACACTACTGTGTGTGTGGAAACTTACCAAACTTACAACCTACATGTTACGAACTATTGAATATTAAATAGGTTACCCCTTTTCAACAACAAATTCTCTTCAACCAACATTGTATCGTTTTTGTAAACAAGTATAGATAAATTATTCCTTCCTGCTCACTGTTCTCTTATGCACCCAATTCCAGAGTAATTCCCCATTCGTACCACAAAAACTTGTACCAGGTGGTACGAGTTGGGAATTACTCCAATTCCAGATACAATATTTGTTCTGGCTGGCAGGGAACTATGAGTATAGCACGTTCAATGCTCGTGAGTACGCGCATGCTGCGGGTAAAGGAGAAACGCGTTAAAATCCAATTGGGAAAGTTCAAATTAGTCTTAATAGCACACTAATCGCAGAAGTTAAATGAAACCTTACAAACACATCTGTGCCAGTGACCCATTTGGGAAGTAGGTACCAAAAAAGGCACTCACAGGCTTCAAAGAGAAACCTTGTGAGGTAATAGTGACATCATAATAACAGAGCTGTGAGCACTGGTTCGAACGGTGATTGCTACGGTATTAACCGCGATTTGTCGGTAAGACGGTTTCCCGTTTCACCTTAGTTCAATGTGCTAACCACTAGAAATGGTGGTTTTTGCGGCAGCCCTAGACTCCTAGAGGATGACAACGAATTAACAACCCTTCTGCCAAAGTGGCCGACTAAGAAGAAGTCGGTTTCATTCATTGTCTTGGTCGCATGTTGCAACACGATAAAAGTAGAAGTATACCTAAGTATATTTAAGTATATTTCTATATATATACCTAAGTATATTCTACTTTAAAAGACTTAAAAGACTTAGAGAAAATCCAGTGCGCATATGCAAATTATAAAACCTATCGTGACATCAACGTGATTTTTGCCCAGCAATGAAAACGGAGTTGTCGTGTAGGTACCTATTAATTTTGCAAAACTCGTGACAAACGCACGGCAGAGCAATAATATTGCAAGTTACAGGTAATGAAATGATTTTACGAGGAAACACTTTGACTACAGCGATTTTGAAATACTTACAACAATCGCATAAGGATACCATTCCTATTGCACATCAAAATTCAGTAAACTCAACAGATATACCAAAATAATATGACATTTACAATGTCGCAAGCGTTTAATTTTCACGCACCTGTGTCAACAATTACAACTACTAAGTACTGGATACAGCACGTACAAACATCAGCTCACCAGTTACTGAGTCCGCTTCCATTCTATTTATGTCTCCCCTTGGTCACCCTTATTGTCTACATAAAGAATGATCATAATTTGATTCGATACGGATGCAGATCATCATACATTTATTGCAACATTATGCTCGTTATATAGATGATAATGAAACAACAAGATCCGTTTGGTTTGGACCTCAATAGATCAAACACCACACGAGTTTCAAGACAAGTATATGAAAATAATCAATAAAAAATGTTACCTATATTCATTTCATTTACATTCATTTGCATCTAGAAAAAACGATAGGTAGGTACTAAAAAATGTAACTTGTAGGTGATTTTTCCAAAGTGCAATTTCTGCTGAGTCATGCATTCATCAAGATAATATTGTTTGTGACAGTATACACATCAAGTAGGTACCATACATGTTTTGATAAAAAAATTATTCAACTGATTGGTTTTACACAAAAACAATCGATTTCGTAAATAATTCATTTGTAAATAGCGTCTGTGGATTCACGCTCGGAACACAAAACCTACGTGTTTTTAATTACCTAATTTAATACGTCCTTCTATTTATTACATGATCATGATTAAAGTTTCATAAACAAAGAAACAGATATTTACAAAAAAATTTAAACAACCATTTTTATTTCTATTTCTATTTTGTTGAGTAAAAACAGATAGTACCTACATAGTGAAATTGTTATGAATAGGTAAATGTGACTTATGCAATTTTTTTTATTCTAGACAGATACAAATAAAACATACCTACTTACACTTAATTACGACTAAACGTGTCAGTAAGTTTAAAAATACTACGTCAATTTAGCTAAGCGAGGGTCACAGGAGTAGACTGACCACCAGCCAGATGGTAAACCGATAGATAAATAGAAGTAAAGAGGCAAAGAGGCGTGATTGTATGTATGTATGTACGTACAGACAGAGTACCGTAGTGCAGCAAGTGCTCTGTACGGGGCCACTAAAAACCAGCTCCAACACTGCTCCAGCTGCTGGAGCCAATGCTGAGGGTATCCTTATTTTCAGCCGCTTTTTTTTTTAAATAGATCAGCATTTGACCTCCTTCTGCCTTTAGTTAAAACTTTTGCTTGTAAAGCTCTTTCGTATAGATTTTGTATTGTGGAGAACGCATTTTTTTATTCTATTCTACGTCAAATTTAAAATAGTTCTGTGGTGGTTTGTATATCAATCATAGACTACATAAATGCATTCAAAAAACAGGAAACATTCAACATTCAACATGGAGACAAAAAACAATATTTGTAAATCTAAAAGGCAATATACGTCAGCACGCCCAACAAAACATCCGTTTTTGTTGAACGAGACATGAATGCTATGAATTTTTCATTTTTTTAAAGATCTACGGAACCTACAGAATAGTTTGAACAGTTTTTTCTTCAGTTTGTTTGTAAAGATTTTTTCAAAGCGATTGCTATTGTTTGTCGTTCATAAAGAAAACCAGTTGCGATATAATGAACTTTAAATCATAATGACCTAAAAACTACCATACACGAAGTACTTTGTACACATTTTTCTTTACAAATTTCACAACAGGTTTTATACATACCTAATGATTGTATGACACATTTTATTTATTTTATAAACCTGTTATTTTGCAAACAAAACCATTATTAAATGACGGCAAACCATTTTTCATTTGTTTTTAATAAATCAAAGTTTGTTGACACGTGATGTGGACAAACAATTTAATGGCTATAATGAACCCGTTTCAAATTATATAATTTTACGTGATTTTTTCGAGGAATTGTAGAGAAATAATAAAGTTAGTAGACTAGGTTCTGGGCCCTATCTAAGGCTTTCATCCTAAAGCCATCCTAAGAAATTATTGTATTGTTGTATATTATAAGGAAACTTAAAATGTAAAATGACAAATTAAGTTCCTCCAATATTGTCCTTATATTTTACATCGTGCACAGATGACGTGCATAAAAGTAGTGTTTCCTGCAGAAAAAGACACCCAATACGTGGTCCTGTGTCACACAGGGATTTCCTTTGCCGCGGTCCGTCCGTGGGTCAGAAACAACGACATTTCGAATAATAGGTATTTGATTTGCTCAATTTGATCATCAATTTAATTATATATATAAATTATACAAAACGGGAGTATTCCCCAAGGTATGATAGACATTCTCGGATTTTAAAAGCATTTGAGATCCTTTAATGATGACTATGAAGGCGAAGCGGTGACAAAATGTGGGGTTTTGTAAAATTATAGGCGTAAGTATCATATTGACACATGCCCATATTTTGTAGAAGTAAAGGCATTTCTACACACCTAAGCCGCCCGGCAGCCCTACCCGCCGGGTTTTTTTATTTTCATAGTCTTGCATATTCTGTGCTGCCGGCACTAACCCGCCGCGGCCGGCGGGTTTCCCTTAGAATTCCTACGTGGCAGGTTACAAACCAAGCCGACTATAAAAGTATTAATTGTTTTAATTCTATATATTTATTATTACAGGTAGTGAGTAATTATGTAGAAAAAGTCAAGCTCCTTGAACCTATTTTATTATGCGCATTTAATTATTGTTTTCACGCAATATGTGTGCAGACCGATTACTTCTAAGGAGTAATTTTTTTTTTACTAAGACGATGTTATGAGATTTCGTGTTTGTAATTTTATGAAGCCCTTCGTGGCTTAAGTACAATTTATATTACTGGATCGTTAGTGAAATCGTTTCGATCTAGGTTACCGATTGTTTTAACACCCAATCAAGCCTTTTTGAACCACGCGTGAACGTTTTACTGTAATACGGGTTAAATTTTTTATATTCAATACAAAAATAAACTCCAATGTTATCGGACTTGTTAAAGCCTTCAATTTATTTTGACATACATTTTGGCACAATCGGCCAGCTTAATGACACATTTATAAGACTAAGAAAAAATATTTTGAAAGCAAAATTTGGCAACATTTAACGATGCGAAGCGAAACACGAAGATTCAAGCAAAATACAAGTTATTAAATTAAATGACCTTAATACTAATCAAACTTGCCATTTTTAACGTTCCTAATCTCTATCTATTCTTTTAAAGTCCAAAAAAATCGAGGTTCGTGGTAAATTATTTATAATAATTGTAATAGTATTTGAATAAATTGAATTGAAAGACTAGAGATTGTTAGTTGTATAAAAACAAATTAGAGCTAGCCGCCCACAACACAGGGAATCCTAGTGTGGGGGCTAGAACACTCGAAAGAAATTTATTTTACTTACTAATTACTATTTATTTAGGCTTAGGCATATAACTATTATACATCCCTACCTATAATCATATCATTAGGTACCACATACGATTATGGATTTTCCTTAGTAAATAAGTTTATATATTGAACAAAATTGTAATAGTACCAAGAAATAAACTATTTGATTTGATTATAACTGTAGAATACTGCACGGTAGACATATCAATTCCTCAGGCATTCAAGATCGACCATGACTATACTTGATTTGATAGGTTAATATAAACACATTTGTATGTCTCTAGGCCTAACATTCAAGACATAACATTTAACAAAACATTGAGACGAGGTCTCATAAGAGAAAGTTGTCTTCGTATGCTTTAGAACACGCTATAATAGTCTCTATTCTTTTGGGATAAAGGCTAAATTGAATGCTGCAAGCTGAAGGTAGCACATGCAAGGTGAGCTAAGATTGTTAGCTTAACATGGTGTGTGCCGTATTAAAGCGGATTTCTAACAATAAAAAATATAAATAGACACTAAAACTTTTTTGTTACTTAAATTAGTCAAGCGAGCGTTGGGAAGGATAATATGTGAGAGACCTTTATTTTACCCAGCAGTGGGACGAACGAAATAGTTTAGTAAAATATCAATTTTACATACAGACATAAATTTTGCCATATTAATATGTAAAATTGTGTGTTTCAGCGCTATTAGGTACCTACTTTTAATGTTTATAAAAAGCAACAGAATTTAATTCAATTTGTTACGCATTTCCTTTTTAAGTTGGTTTTTCATGCACAGTTTCGGTCGATTATTAAGCAACCTTGGATACCTCGTGAGTCGAGACACATACAAATGATTGTGAATGAACAGGTGTATGATTGAACGGTAAGAGTTAGGTGATTCTACTCCGGTTCTTCCTCATCAATGCCGTAAAGAACCAACTAAAAAAAACAGTGGCACTCCGGGAGTGCCGACAGAAGTGAAAACTTGAACGAGGTGTCGAAACGCCGACAGACCCCGAAGCTTGTCGATCTTTGCCAAATGGTAACGGCTGTACGTAACCTAACATTCGGCAAACACAGTGTCGCGAATTTAATGGTTTTTTTCCCATCTCAAGTCTGGAAGAGATCGCTTTTAGCGATAAGGCCGCCCATTGTACCTACTTACTTATTTTCGTGTATTTCCTGTAATGTGTTTTTGTGTACAATAAAGTGTTTTTCTATTTCTATTTCTATTTCTCAAGAATGCCCAACGCGCCTAAAGAAGTTTTCACTTCAAAAATATAGTTAGTTTTTGGTAGGTAAAGTTTAGAAGTGTGTATGTTGGCCATAGACAAATTGTTTTCGCTCATCCTGAAGTCTTTAATTGTACTCTAGTTTTAAATAAAGCGGAAGATGTAAAACTTATATGACAAATAAAGTTAATTATCTGTAAGGTCAATGAAACTTGAAATTATACCGTGATCTTGAATTAGCAAGTAAAACCTTATAATAAAATATTTGAAGGTTGCCTTTTGATATTTAAAATACTTTAAATAAGTAAACAACAGCCACACAATATACCTCTGACCCTTCCTCTTAGAACTACCTTTTAACTGTGTTTAAAATGAGTTAATTTTGCTACAAATTAAAATTGCACCTATTATTTGGTAAAAAAAAAGACCGAAATTCTATTTGATTGGGTGTTCCCTCAAGGTAGATAGTCACGCATAAAGACTCCAAAGAGCTTAATACTTTTCATGCAAAACTTAAAAACCCTCATCCTCTCTTTTAATTTTCTTCAGTCTAAAAATGTTTTTTTTTTGTTTTTGAAAGTTTTTAAAACGTAGTTATTCCACACATGCAAGAACGATGAAGGTTTGCATGTAAGTGTAAGTGACCCCAGTAATAATGTTTATCACACGTAATCGTTCGAACTTGTTGTACAGTACGCACAACCGATCTTTATATCTCTAAAGTTAGGTGCACTAACCGATTGCGCATTTGGTAGAGTATGCGAGATATTACGATGCAAAAAACTAAGCGAGTGAGCAAGGCAGCTATACGACGCTGTCTTCGTCTTTAAGGCGTCATCAAAAATGGTTCTACGCAGCTACTACAGCGAGCTAAAGAAGGTTGTGCGTACTGTACATGTGTTTTATGATGCAAATCATTACAGTACAAACTTGTTTTGTAGATTGTACTTTGTAATGATGATTATGCAGTTTTATAACTACTAAGTAGCTGTTTTAACGAGTTTGAACGTACCGTTACGGTACGTTCACACGAAGCCACGTTTTGCCGAATCTTATTTTCATCGGATCTGGAAAAACCGAATGTTGTATTCACACAGCACATCTTGCATGGCCGTATCCGACGGCCTCGTATCGGGATCTCGTGTGAACACACCATCCGGCTTTTATTAGCAAGAGCGCGCACAGTTCCTCACGTTGATTTGAAAGCGATGGACGTGAACAGTCTTGCTATAATATACTGGTATTATCGCCGTCAGCGTCTATTATCGACTGGCGAGCGCACGTGCGGTGTGTTCCTCCCGCCCACCCCTCCTCCCCTGCTTGTGCGACACGATGCGGTTTCAAGATCCGGCAAAAAACCGAATCTACCCCTGCGTGTATCGTATGAACGCATGTATTGAATGCGCTATACCACTGGATCGGATCTGACATTTTGCAGTACGACCGAATCGGTTTGTAGTCGCAAAATCGGATGTCAACTTAAGCAAGATTCGGTTTTTTTGCCGTGTCTTAAAACCGAATGCATGTGTGAACTCATTCATTGAAATACTGATACAACTGAACCGAATCCTGCAAAAAACCGATTCGGTAGAGAAACACTCGACGCCGTGTGAACGTACCGTTACTGGATTTAGCTGCTACCGAAGTGTGAATATTTTTTGTTGTTTTTGTATAATCTGTGGTATGAATGAGTGAACATATGGCGTGCCGTTGCACCGAACGAATGTAAATAGTCAGTCTCCAATAAACTATGAAACTAGCTGCGTTCTTATTGCTGAGACTACCTACCTACCTACATATATCACAGTTTTCTTCAAAGTCAAAAAGCATTAATTCAGTAGGACCGCTAGGATCACTTAGAACAGTATTAAAACTATGTGATTCTACTCCTGTTCCTTCGCGACCAATACTAGAATTAGGGCAACAAAACACAGTTACATCAAACCACACAAACACTCTTTTCACTCGGACTTCACTTGTCGGTCAATTGTTTTAAGATGACAATCATGGCGGGGGTGAAAATAAGGGTTGAATGTAACAGACAGAACAGGTTCACGACTGTATCCCCAAGGTGCGGTAGACATTCTCTCAGATCTTTTTATGTTACTTCAGAACCTTTGAAGATGCCTAAGGGGGGACGTCAGGGTTGAATGTTTGTTTGGAGATTTTATAAGTTTCAGCTGTAAGACAACTAGATGGCGTTGCCAACTACGACCGAAGTTAAGATCCTGCTAATATTGCGATTTGTGATTGAGTACAACGACCTACGTGAACGGTTGGCGCCCCTAGCAAAGTAATCTACACTAATATTATAAAGAGGAAACATTTGTTTGTTTGTTTGTTTGTTTGTTTGTTTGAATTGAATAGGCTCCGAAACTACTGGACCGATTTGAAAAATTCTTTCACCATTAGAATCCTACATTATCTGTGATGAACATAGGCTATAAATTATTTTCAAAAAAATTAGAGATCCTTATGAAAATTGCAATAATGTTACCAAAGGTGTAAAAATTTTGAACATAAAATTCTTCATATCGCGTGCGCTGCGAAAACTATTGATGATAGAACAAAAAAATGTTCTACAATATTAAAGAACGTATCAATATCTACAAAAAAGTCAGCGATAGCATATGTCCAACTATTGTGGTTGTGTCAGAATAACAACTTTTATAATTTAAAAAGTGAATAAAAATGCCGACCAAAAGCAGACCACGTTATTCTTATTTTGGTATTTATTCTTATCCAAATAAATTCCTTCGTAGTAAAGTCTGTTTCAGTACCCGTCGATTACTTTTTGAATGATTGAAATCGGACAGTTTATTCAAAAGTTATCATGAGTTTAAAAATGTAAGATACATCGCGACCACAGAATAAATATCAGTTAGTACTGTCTTAGTGTCTGGGATTTTTAACACAGGTAACGGGACCGCCACTTTTTTCTATGTTCTTGCATTGCAGATTTTTTTGTTTTTTTCTCATTTTGCATGGTAAATGATTTTTAAATTAATGATAAACATGTAACATGTATATTTCCACTCATCAATATATCCGAAATAAAGATTTTTTTAATATTAAAATACTTTTTCCTTGGCTTTGGTTAGAACGCCATCTGTATCACCCGAGGTCAAAACTGCTTTTTACTTTTTTCTCCTAGGTGGCGTTTGTACTATAGCGGAGGTCGAGATACGATCATTTTAAGTTTTGAAAGCTATTGGAGATTTTTGCTTAGACTTTTCGATAATTTTTATAGGTTTTAAAGTACCCTACCTACTTATGTTATTTTACTGACAAAGTAGCGGGTACAAACCAGCTAGAAAATAAAATATTTTTCCTTGGCGTTGGTTAGCAACGCCATCTATGTTTTTCATTTTCACAACCAGGTAGCGTTGTGAGGTCAAGAATGCAGATCATTTAGCGTTTTGGAAATTAAAATTTGAAGTACCTACCTACTTAATGATTTTAAAATTAATGATGAGCATGTAGGTAATCATTTATAAATCTACTCATCAATACATCCGAAGTTTCAATTATTAATATTAAAATTATTAACGCAACTAGATGGCGCTGCTAATTTTGACCGTTTTCTAGATCGCGCTATCGTTGCGTTTTGTCAAGTTTACTTTAGCCTGTGCTTTAGCTTATACTTATTTCTCTGATCTTATTCCTTAAATAATCCTATCCCACTAAAATTATTAATTGATCGAAGATTATTAATTAAAGTTTATTAAATAAAGACCGTATTTTTATCAAAGAGAATATAAATAGTTTTTGATTTTTTCAAAACAACTTCTACGGGTGGTGCAAGGCAGTTTCAAAGTCGTAAGATTCGAAAAGAAAGTCCGTGTTAGTGAATGTTTGTTTTGTTGCTCCGTGATGACTTAACCGATTGTGATGTAATTTGGAACGTAGATGCTTTAAGTACTTGAATATAGGCTTATTTAATTTTAAAAAAATCAACCCATATGGATGTTTTACAGGGTGTTAAAGTTAGTATGGAAAATTTGATTCCTTGGTCTGATTCACTTCAAACACAGTGTAAATAAATAAATTTTAGGTAACACTCCTGCACTTGAATCCTAATAATGCGCAGACGAAGTTGCGCGGGTCAGCTAGTAAATAGATATAAGATGATAGAAAATACTTTATTGTACACCACATGGACATTTGACGACCTCTGTGGCGCAGTGGGCGAAGGTCCGCCTGCGACGCAGAAGGTTGCGGGTTCAATCCCCGCTGCGGGACAAATGTTTGTATGACCTACAGATATTTGTCTCGGGTCTGGGTGTTTCTATGTATAATATGTATGTATTTACAAACAAAAAGTATATAAGTAGTATATCAGTTATCTGGTTCCCATAGTACAAGCTTTGCTTAGTTTGGGGCTAGATGATGATGTGTGAAAATGTCCAACATTATTGATTAAAAAAAAAGCTACAGGAGAATATTTAAAGCGAAGTACAATATGCGGTCTTATCGCTGTGAGCGATTTCTTCCAGACAACCTTAGGATGAACTGGATTAGAGGAAAGCACTAAGGCGGTGTAAATAAAATTATGTTTATAAAAACTAATAAATAAATACATAAAAATAGAAATAGGATAATACTAAAAAATAATGAGTCATAGCGATATCTGAAGATTCGATTTCTATTCTACCTTTTTTTACTTTGCAGGGTATATACAGGGTGTAAAAAGACGTCTACCGAAGCCGAAAGGGGTAGGTACAGCATCCCAACACACATCTAAATCCAAAAGGATTTTCCGAAAAAGTCATTATAGCCGGAGAAAACAGCGTTTGAAGATTACTGTTTGCGTATGTACTGGGCGCGTTGTTTTACGTAGATTGCTGGATTTTGAGTTTTAATTGTTTATTTCTTTTATTAATGAAATTATCAGATAGGTATGGTCTTATTATGTTGTCCTAGTAGTCAGTAACCGAATATAACATAAAATGACGTAGCTAAGTCAATATTTTTTTTTGCGTTTTTTTTTCTCTAAATATGTTTAGAATCATGGTCTGATTGCAACCTCTCAGTTTTCGGTAGCAGTCTTTTTACACCCTGTATGTGCCGCCATCTAGTACATAAATAAGGAAATAAATAAATAAGCATGTTATTTACCTCATATCAGGCGAGAAGTCGACGGAGCAAGCGTACCCGGCCACCATGTGTCCTTGGAAGGTCTTCTTGCGATTCATCTTGAAGCGGTTCAACGCGCTGAATACTATCACCTGAGAATAATATGAAAATAATTTAAGATCACTCATCAAAGTGTAATTTAAAAATATATGTGTTTCAGAAGTTCGAGTAGGTGTATAAAGCTGAAAGTTTGTGAGTTTGTTTAGATGTTTGGATGTTTGTATGTTTGTGTACGGATCAGGCTCAAACGACGAAACAGTTTACAATGAAATTTGGTAAGGTGAACGGTATAACTCCAGAATAGCATATAGGTTACTTTTTATCCCGAAAAACGTTCCTCAAATAAACAAAAAAAAAAAAAAAAGGACAACGGGAATATTGCATAAAAACTTTAGCAATACTCTATTTGACACAAAGATCAATAAGAGAATGTTCAATGTTCCTATTTTATGCTTACCTACGTCTTTCTTCCTGTAATCCATTTGCGTGTGTCAAATAATGATATCCTAGTTTCAGGAAGGGGTAGTGAGAGGCAAGTCCTACCTTATTGTCCATAGACTGGCAGGCGAGCCATTTCCCGTTGGGTGCGGCGGTGACGGCCGGCAGCGAGTGCATAGATGGGTCCGCTATGTACTTCATATCTACCGGGATATCCCTGGTAACATATAAATTAAAACATATTGAGATATCTGCTTAAGCTATCGTCATTTAGTGACATAATTATTATTTTATGGAAAGAATTTATCCACTACGTTGGAAAAATAAAAAACAGTAGGTACGTGTTAAACACAGCGGGATAGAGAAGTTGGAGGCTTTTGAAATGTGGTGCTGGAGAAGGATGGAGAAGAAGTGCTGAGAAGAGTTGAGGAGAAAAGGGTTTTGATGAACACCGTTCAAAATCGAAGAGGAAAAATGATTGGACATCTTATACGACATGACAGCTTTATCAAGAACATCATAGAAGGAAAAGTGGAAGGAAGACGAGGAAGAGGAAGACCTAGAATAAATTTCATGAGTCAGATAAAAGAGAAGATCGCTGTCATGTCGTATAAAGAAGTAAAGGAGACCGCATTGGGAAAGGGAGAGGTGGAGGAAGTTGCATCATTGCACCGACAAGAGCTGAGCTCTTAAATTTGATGATGACGTGTTAAATACCAATTATATTGAGATATTTCACTATTTACGGTAGATTTTAGGTAAAGACTTGGTGCGTAGTTACTGAAATGCAATGTAAACAGAAACGAGGCGAACAAATATTTTTTGAGTCGTAATCGTTAAAAAAGTGGCAGGAGTGCCGACAGAAGAGAAAACTTGAACGAGGTTAAGGTAACGGTTCTAAACTGAAAAAATGTACAAAAATATATAAAGAGCAAAATGTTACTATCCCACTGGGATTTGAACTCGGGGCTGTCTCGCCTGAAGCGGTCACTCTGGCCGAAACACATAACGCAAACTGCTTATTTTTGCGGCGCCGCAACGCCAAAATCGGCAGTTGCGTTGCCGCGTTGCGGCGTCGCGAAACAGGGCATTATGGTAGGGCAACCATTTTCTCGTGATTTTTGAGTGTGGATAGACGTCTCTCTGCGATGGATCGTAATAAACTTATTGCTTATTTGTTATTAAGAAGACATTATTCTATCTTAAAAATACGGCAAAGAAGATACTGGATACATCCATTAAGTAAGGGTATGAATCCAAATGGCGAGTTCTTTTCTAAAAAATACGAAGCATTAAAGATAGACGAAAAAAAATTTGTTGCCTACTTTAGAATGAGTATATCATCATTTGAAGAGCTATTAAGCGAGTTATCAAAATATATACAGAAGAAAAAAAATAAAGGAAGGAAACCAGTTACTGCTTTGGAAATGCTGGGCTTAACTTTAAGGTAAAACAAATAGGTTTCTTATTTTTTTTTTATTGATGTTTATGGCACTCGGAATCAAATGTTTAGTTTTATTTGTACCCCTGGCTTTATACACCTGTGGTACTAGCGGGGTGTCGATAAAAATTTTGCATCACTAGTGTTCATGGTTTGGGGGTACCTAGTGGTACAAAGCCAGGTTCAAATGAAACAAGACAGAATCAAATTAAGCTTTTTGCATTATACAATTTTCTTACTTTAAGAATACTTTAATAGGCCTTAAAAAATGTAATGATCAATTTAAGAAAAATCAAACTCCTCATCTTGTGAAACATAGGAAGTAGCTGACGTTTCGTCCAGTAAAAATGGTGAATTTATTGGACGTTGTTGGTTTGATGATGAGGTAGTCCTCTGTTCAGTAATCGAACTTCCAGGAGTAGAAGTGTGGTAGCCACTCTGAACCGTATTATCGTATCTCATAGTTGAATATCCTTGATTGTAACCCTGATGCTGATATTCTTGATTATAGCCGTGATGTGTATTTTGATGAATTGAAGGTTGAAGAATGTCGGTTAATATTTGAAGCACCCGACTTTGAAATATCAATGTTTGATTCTCATTTAACGATTGTAGAGATGGTAAAATCCCCTTGAAAAAATGCAAATGTCTATTCTCCGGTGTTTTTAATATTGCCAATAAATCTTCTTCAATATCATCCTTATCATCTGCCTTTCGTTTTCGTGGTTGACTTTTATAACGAGGCAATGCCGTTATTTCATTCTCAATATCTCCTTCCGCTACGCATAAACTGGAATCAGTTGCATTTTGTGAAACCTTTTTCAAAAACTGTAATTGTTTATTCAAGTGATATTCTTTAATTTTTGCTGCTCCAGCTCCTGATCGATTGGCATCTTTTAGTTTTTTTTGATATTTAGCAAAATTATCTTTTATGGCCTTCCACTTCTTGACTAAATCATTACCTGCAACAAAAAACTTCACAAGTGAAAAATAGTAATAAAGACTAAAATTCCCTAGATTCCATTTATACTACATATAAAATTTGATATAACTTTCATAAGTACTTTCGGTCCATCCAATTTCATATAAATGGCTGGCCGCCGAAAAAGAATAATTTTCTGCTTTTTCTTGACTTAGGCAAGTTAAAAACTGATTGACTTTGCCTAGAACAACCATAATGTAAAATATTTATTGAGTACTTCTTTGAAAAACTACCTGTCTATCTTTGAAAATCTATTCCTTTAGCAACACTATTACCTGCGCGGTTTGAGTTTGATTATACCTACATTTGTATTATTTTATTATTTGCCTACTAATTATTATTTCATTTTAGATTTCTAGCAACCGGCAGTGACTTTAAAACCATGCATACGAATTACTTCCGAGGAGCAAGTACAATAGCAAAAATTGTAAGGACAGTTTGTCGCGCCATATGGAAACATCTATCAAGTCAAAATATACCTCCTATAACAAAACAGGTTCTAGAAGATGTCGCTATTGAGTTTGACAAGAAAGCAAATTTTCCTAACTGCATAGGAGCTCTTGATGGTAAACATGTCCGTATTACATGTCCTGCGCACAGTGGATCACTGTTTTACAATTATAAGGGCTATAATTCAATAGTTTTATTAGCTCTTGTAGATTCTAGATATAGATTCATTTTTGTCGATATAGGAGCGTATGGCAAGGAAAGTGACTCCACCGTTTTCCAGAACTCTAAACTTTATGATTTGATTATGACACGCAAATTACCTATTCCTGTACCAAAGCCTTTACCAGGTTCTCAAAATGAAACTCCATTTGTTTTTCTAGGAGATGAAGCATTCTCAATTTCGAATAACGTCATGCGCCCTTACTCAGGAAAACATTTGTCGGTACAACAAAGAGTTTACAATTATCGACTGAGTCGTGCCCGAAGATATGTCGAGTGCGCTTTTGGCATCCTAGCCAATAAATGGCGCATATTTCATCGATCTATGAATGTGCAATACGAATTTGCGACAGACATTATCAAGGCATGTTGTGTAATGCACAACTTTGTTTTGAATCGAGATGGAGTACAAGCGACCGATGACATTATCTTTGATGATTCTGATCTGCAAATGTTGCATTTGCCCACAGCAAATGAAAATAATTTAAGCCCACATCTAATACGGAATGATTTTTGTAATTACTTTTCCAGTGATGTTGGCGCCCTAAGTTGGCAATTAAACAAAATATGAATGTTCGTATACCTACTCAGTTCAAAATACAAATAATACCGTAAAATGGGGTGAATGGGGATGGTTTTCAACTTTGAGTGCCCTTTTCTAATGAATTTTGTATCAACAACTATTAGTTTACTACAATAAAAGTTTAGTCTTAACTTGTATATTATGAAATTGTATGCGAAACTCATTGATAGTGAGCTTCTTTTATGTAAATACTTAAAATATATGCTATCCCTATTCATACACGTATAGGGGTTAATAGGGACGGCATTGAGAACAATAGAGAAATATGGTCAGGGTTGTCACAAACCCCCAAATAATATTATTCAGAACTAAGAATGAAAAAATAAGAAATTCAGTACTATAGAAATAATGTAAAATACATTATACCTCTACAGATTTCATTGCTTCCTTAGCGACTTACGAACGACTTTTGAATCAGATTCATTAAACTTATAAAAAAACAAAAAAAGCAACTACCTACCTATTTCGACTTTAGCCGAGTCAAAAGATTAGTAAGTGCAGAAAGTAAATATTGGAGAATCAAAATACCTACTCAAACCTACTATCCTATATACTGGACCCCAATGTCATAATTAGAAAAAAAGAGAAAAAAAAAATTTTGTTTGTTTTATTAATTTGAAAACAACGTTACAACAGTAATATTAATGGGTCATATTTTTTATAATTCTTCTTTTGGCTGGGCTTATATTTTCGTGGCATTGTGCCTGCAAAAAGCAAAAGTCCCTAAGTACCTAAATAAATAAGCCTAACCAAACCACCCATCATTAGGTAATAACGAATAATAATATTATTATAGACAAATACTAGCGATATTGGTGAGTGACACCCCTGTCCCTATCCATGCTTTAGTGTCCCTTTTCATACAACCACGTCCTTAGTTTGTAGGACTCTCGTCCCTATTCACCCCACAGACATCCCGATAATATCCTGTAGGCGTCTCTATTACCCTCTTTTTTTGCAAAATTTACCGGCACTCATAAATTTTCGATTTAAACTAAAATTAAAAAAGAAAATTGTAGTAACATACTTGATTTGGATGGAGAACACACTAACTTTTGTTACTCAGCACGATTCATTTAATAGAAATCTATTTTTCCTGCTTGTTTTTCAAAGTTTTTGAGGGACAAAATCACGTCCTTCTGAACGGCGAACTTCAGATGTATTTTTTTCTGACTTGTGACCATCTTCACGTCAAAAAAGTGTTACCAGTATAAAAATTCAATATTCTACTATAAAACTCATAAAAAATCAGACGATTATCGGTAGATTTCTGATAGTGTTTCCGCTTCAATTTTGTTCATCGATTTTATCCCTATTGACCCCTGCATCCCTATTGACCCCGGTTTACGGTACCTTAATACATTTGATTCAAACTATTTAACATGTTGTGAACTGCGAATAAACAATTTAAATGGCAATTTGGTTTTATTTATAGTATTTGTTTACCTTTTTGAATAAGAGCGCGAGAAAAAAATATAATTTTAACTTAGAGAAAATCTTTTGCATAGGGCATTAAAATAAATGGTGTATTTCATATGATTAAAAAAAAAAGATACATGCTACTTACATTAAACTACAATTTAAACCGCGGATCAGATTTTTACGTTTTTACTACAGTAAAAATTGTAGTTTTATTGTGAATAGTGATCGCGTAAACCTAAGACTATATGTTACTACTTACCCAGTTTTGATTTTTCGGTTGAGTTTTTTTCCTTGTAATCAACATAAACGATCTCACAAATGCTTTTCCATGCTTCTTGTTTTATAAATTTGTCTTTATAGGTTTCGTCACTAGTATCCCACAAACAACGGTGTTCCTGAACCGAAGATATAAACAGATCGACGTCAACGTCAGACATTTTAATTTTAAAACTGCTTCTCGGTTGACACGTGTTGTTTGCAAGAGTGTTAGAAACAACTGCATCCTTGTCAACAAGTATGACGTCATAACGCTGGAATTCACGTCGTGCGTTGCGGCGCCGCACCGCTATAGCGCACTGCCGATTTCAGCGGCGCGGCGCCGCAACGCGCTTATGTGTTTCGGCCCTAACACGTCGACCATTGTGACGGTTCAAGGTGTGACGAAATTAAGGTAGGTATAGTAAAAGGTTGGTGACGTAACACTTTGACGGTAACAGTCACGTGTCTGAGTTTAATATTTTTTTTTTATCTCAAAAATGCCCAACGCGCCTAAATATCTATTGAAGTACGGCCAGGATTCGAACCCACGTCCTTCGGAACCACCGCCGGACAGCATCCGATCTGGTTAGATTAAAAGTCGATACATACCACTCCCAAACGCGCAAACTCTTGTCATCGGAAGTGGTCACGAAGCGTCTGTTGTCGTCCACGAATGTGATCGTGTTGACGGCGCCGAGATGTCTATCGTACTCTTGCACTGCCTCGCCGCTCCGGGTGTCCCACTGTAAACAGTATACTATGTTAAAATCCTCACGAACACACCACAATGATATGCTTAGTCGTTCTAGATAGAGCGGGATATGTGACCGCTAGTAGCATTATCAACTGAGCGTGCTTCCGTGCTTCGGAGGGCACGTTCATTGTCCGTCCCGGCTATGAAGTCATTAAGCCATGACGGAGGATTTAAAGCGGCCCAAGAACTCCGTCAGAGTTGGCTACTGACCCATACGAACTTACTTTCGTATAAGTTTGTATGAGTAAACTGTGGACACAGTTTGAATTAATGATATGAGACAGTTATGTTAGGTACGATAAAGTTCTACTTCTAAAACAATATGGTCTGATTAAGTACACACTTTAGATGTTAGATTGTCTGACTGATTAAAACTCTCCGAAAACTTCGAGGTAAATAAGTTTTTTTTACACGATTAAGTAAAATATGTATTCAAGACGTTCCAAGTTGCAAAAATATTAATTGCATCCCAGTTGCACTCGAACCTGCGATTTGCACTGTTCCATTCGACTCTCTCCCGACGGAGCCAATGGTCTCTTCTCTCGCTTGCACAAGGTTGTCACTAGTGTGCAAGCGAGAGAACATGATTATCGCCGCCATTTTGGATTCATTTCTTTAATGAACCGAGTTATATGACAAAAAGGAGCTAAAGGTCAGAAAATACTCACGCATATAATCTTCTTATCGCTCGTGCCGCACACGAACAGATGCTGTTTATCCTCGTCGGGATGGAACTTGGCGCAGTATGGCACCTTCCGGGAAGTGAACCTGTTCAGGCACGCGCCCGTCTCGGTGTCCCACAGCTTTATGTAGCGGTCGTAGGCTGATGAGATAAAGGCATTATATTATTAGATGCAGCTAAAATTTTTCTCAGTGAATACATCACACACACAACTGTTGGATATCACACATCATCATCTATCCCCAAAATAAGCGGAGTTTGTACTTTTGGTAAATGCACGTAGGTATACTTGGGCCGTAGACAGATACAAATAGACACACATAGGATAATAACATAAAAAAGGACATGTACAAAAGCGAGCTTAACCCTACAAAGGACTTCTTTCGTCATTTTTGAAGGAGCTAACTAGCTCCTTCAGAAAATTCACAACATTCACTAACTAGTGGCTCTGCTATTTTATTTAGTTTTCTCATGTTTTACTAGGTTTTATTGTGAAATTTCGGTGGCATTTTACTAATGAAGCCTTGGATACGTAACAGGAGATTTGGCAAATGGAATGGGGGAGTATTCAAGAAGTTTTCTCATTTGACGAAAGATTTCCGTTGTAGTTTTGAAATTACAAGCCGCCATGTTTTTTCAAAATCAAATTGACGTGACATAATACATATTTGAAGTGAAGTGAAACAGTTGCCATTATTAAAAAGAAGAAGGAATAAAAAGAAGAAGAAACCAAGAACTGAAGAAGAAGACTGAGCTAAGATGTTACTGATTGGGCGGTAAAGTAGCTCAGTGACAAAGCCCTTTTCTTTTTTTGTAAATAAAAAATAAATAAAAAAAACCCTACAAAGAGTTTAAATAAAAAAAAGTATAAAAAAAAGAGTGAGAATACTTTTAATAATGTAACTTACCAGCAGAAACAAACTGTTTGCCGGAGTTGTTGAAGTTGACATCTCTGACGGCCTGTCGGTGTCCGAAGTAGGTGCGGATACAGCGCCTCTCGCCGTACACCTCCCAGATCTGACAGGTCATGTTTATGTTTCATAATAACAGTACTCTATTTTTATCCTAACTTTATTAACATTTTAATTTAAATAGCCTATATACTATTACAAGTTTCATCCAAATCGGTTCACCGGTTTAGGCGCGATTAAAACACAAACATCCAAACAAACTTTCAGCTTTATATCAGTGGGATTTACAAATGTGGAGCTAAATCAGCGGAGTTAGCAGCGTTATCAACTGAATCTACCGAACAATTGAACATTTTGAGAAAACTTGAGTAAAATATTAAGTTCTCGTATTCGATGAATCTCTATATATAAAAATAAATCCCTATTTGCCTTGGTCACGCCATCACGCGTGAACGGCTGGACCGATTTCACTATTTTTTTTTTGTGTTTGTTATTGTCAGGAGAAGGTTCTTATAACAGAAAAAATCTATATATTAATCATGGAGGGCGTGAAATAAGGGTTGAAAGTTTGTATGGGGAGTTGGAAGTTCTAGTTAAAAACAACATATGGCGCTATTATTGCATTTTTAAAAGTTTCAGATGTTTCCAAGTATGTTATTTCGCTGACGAAGTCGCGGGTACCAGCTAGTAATCATATAGATATGACAGCGTGTTTCGGGTAAGCTGGTAACAAATATAAGTAAGCATATTCGGAGAGATGGCGGGAAAGAATTGGGCGAGTTTCGTCCAGCAGTGGGACAGTAGAGTTAATAGTTGACCTTGACCCGCGCGTCCATCCCCGCAGACAGCAGCAGGTGCGCCGTGCGAGGCAGCCAGCGCGCCGCCGACACGCCCTTGGAGTGGCCGCGCCACGTGTGGATGTGGGCCTGCCGGGGACAGGTCTACTTTACTACTGTACGAACTGGAATCTTAAATTAATATAAAGTATTTTAATTAGTTGACATTATGGTACCCAAGAGAAGACACAAGAAAACAGGGGCGTCCAAAAACAAGATGGAAAGACGATATCCGCCTAACCTTGGGACCGTATTGGACCAGAGTTGCAGAAGATAGAGCTCAGTGGAGAGAGCTGGAGGAGGCCTATGCCATGAGGCACGCCGATTTGCGAGACATACTCTAAAATAATTTATAACATGTTGTAGCTGAAGTTGTAGCGAATTCGGAATAAAAGGGCTTTATTATTATAATTAGTTGAAACAAGGAATTTGCTATCGGTAACTTTGACGACCTCTGTGGCGCAG
Source organism: Epirrhoe tristata (assembly GCA_951394285.1). Classification (NCBI taxonomy): domain Eukaryota; kingdom Metazoa; phylum Arthropoda; class Insecta; order Lepidoptera; family Geometridae; genus Epirrhoe; species Epirrhoe tristata. Next base: position 10,342,722 of record OX596144.1, on the reverse strand, counting down.
GGTGAAAGCCCGCTAAGGATGAAAGCCGCGGGATAGATGTTGTATGATCTGCAGATATCTATCTCGGGTCTGAGTGTTTCTATGTGTAAAGTGACCAAAAAAATTTGTTTTTTTGTGGTAGGTAGAATTTCCCTCGGCTTCCTGCGAAGAGGGAGATCCCACCTCGCCGAGGTCGCCCCGTCTGGCCCTCTTGACTCGGATAGTTCTGTATAGGCTTTTGTCGAGAATTACGTCACTTGCGCGATCCAGGGTCCGATACATCTTGTATGGGAGTAGCGCCCCAGCGCCATCTTGTGGCACAGTTAGTTAACTAGACATCTTAGTTGTGGCGATATTGGATAGAGGTCGCCACAGTATAGATGGTACCTTAGGCAGGAAGCATCGGTCCGGCGGCGTGTCACTGCGCAGTTGTGTTTCACTGCGCGGCGGCTCCATCCACGACCGACCCTGGTAGTCCGTTTCTTTGTCAACTGGAAGATAATTGTTGTATTAGAAATACATGAGAACATTCAAAGGACATTAATGATGAAGAAAGGCGTCGGCTGTATGTTTGTCCGGGCTTATCTCTGGAACGGCTGAACCGATTTTAATTGGCCTTTCACTGGAAGATAGAGGGGACTGTAGGAAAACATTATTCTTCTTACTTAAGGACTTAATCTTTGTCGGCATATCTGATGCATCCTTCCCAATTACCATGGCGTTTGTCTAAGTACTGGAGAATAGATATAAATGACAGTAATGACATTAGAGTGTGGCAGGCTGCCTTCTTGACCTCCTTATATGATTAGGCTACTTTTTATCCCGGAATTCTCACGAGACCGGGATTTACGCAGCAAAACCGGAATAACTAATAAGCTCACGTGAATGAAGTCGCGGGCACAGCTAGTCTATAATAAAAGATGGACTTTGTATGTAAACAACAATATTTGTTGTAATATTTATAGAATAACTTACTGTGGCACACAGATTTCTCTTCCATGGGTTTGTCGTCATCAACCTTGCCTTTCTTTTGCCTTTTGGCCAAGATTTCTTCCAATTCTTTTGCCTCATCACCTTCTGGTTTCATTACTCTAAAGTCAAACATTCATGTATAAGTTTAATCTCAATTCAAAAATAACTTTTACTTCTGCAAAATCTTTATGATTAAAAAATACAGGAATATAGCAAGTGTGGCATGTTTAATTTGACGACCTCTGTGGCGCAGTGGGCGAAGGTCCGCCTGCGATGCAGAAGGTTGCGGGTTCGATCCCCGCCGCGGGACAAATGTTTGTATGACCTACAGATATTTGTCTCGGGTATGGGTGTTTCCATCTATAATATGTATTTACAAACAAAAAGTATATAAGTAGTTTATCAGTCATCTAGTACCCATACCACAAGCTCAAGCTTACTTTGGGGCTAGATGATGCTGTGTGAAAAGTCCAGCATTATTTATTATTATTAATTGTGAAGTTTGCAACACACTTAAGTAAAGAGTATCATAATTCTTCATACCTATAGACCACATAAATGTGAGGTCATACAATTTGCTTTCCTCTTCCACTTCACTCTCTATTTTATACACACAAACTCAGTTTCTCCCTTATTCTCCCTTAGCATTACTTTAATTTAAAAAAGCTTTTGTGCTTACACAGCTTGTTTCAATTTTGAGTTTTATTAGACAGAAAAGTTATCTTACCTTTTTTCACCCTCGTACCCTCCCCATGGCCCTAAGAACCCGGTCACATCTTCGGGACAGTCATTTTTATGCCTCTTTTTCTTGTCGAGTGGCCTCTTCTTTATCGATTCAAACACTGTCTTTCCTTCTGCTTCTACCGGCGGGGCAATCATTGCTGATACTGAAATAGAAATATAATTCTAATGTTTTACAATTTTTAGGCAAATACAGACATGCCGGTTTCCTCATGTTTTCCTTCACCGTTTGAGAGTACTTGCATAGTGCACATCAATTTTTCGGCAGAAAAACTCATTGGTGCACGACCGGGATTGAACCCACGACCTTGCAATCTAATCACTAGACCACCATTTAATGTTGATAACAAGTGACATAATTTGAGAATTTTTAAAGTAGTTTTTCAACAAAGAACTACCACAAACTTACCCACAACACTATCATTAGGCTTAGCATCATCATTTGACGGATCCAAAGCATACCCATAACTAGTAAATGTCCTTCTCTGATTCTCAAACTGAAATTCACTAATATGCGCCTTTTCTACAAAGCCAGAGAGTATATTTCTCTCTGCCTTCATCTGTTCCGTTTTGAAAGGGTTTTCTGGGCCTAGTGTCGGTGCAAATAGTTCTTCATACTTGGGATTGTGCATGATTTCCTGGTTCTTTGATATAAGTACTCTTGTGTCATCTTCGTTCTGGAATTTTTTTAATGTCGATGAGAAATGCAATTATTACCATGATAATCATGCTGACATTATGATTTTAGAGCAATATAGTTTGGGTTTATCAATTATTAGAATAAAAATCTGTGTAATAACAATGTGACCGCTGGGACTTTTGAAAAAATTTTAAGTATCTAAACTGAAAGATTTAGGTTTATTTACTTTTCCCCGCCTTCCGATCGTTAGGTTGTGGGTTCAATCCCGGTCGTGCACCAATAAGTTTTTCTGCTGGAAAACTTATGTGTGCACTATGCCAGTACTCTCTAATGGTGAAGGAAAACATCGTGAGGAAACCGGCATGTTGTAGAACCTATAAAATTTGAAAACATGTGTCAAGTGCATGAAATGAGCCCCTTTAAGGCGCACTTAAAATCCTTTCACCACACTGGTTCGGAAGAACTGGTGACACGATAAGAAGATCTTAATTCACCAGTATGGGTGGACTCTATACTCTATAACTCTATAATTTTCGTTTAGATCATTATATCGTTTTCGTGATAAAGCCGTCTTACTTTGAAAACTTAGGATGTATTTACAAACTTGTATTTGAGGTTCAACTGGTGTTCTCAGAAGTACTTACTGTGGGCATAACAACCGGAGCAGCTACTATTTGCATGTTCTTTGCCAAGGATAAGCTGGGATCAACAGGTTTCAAATGAGTCAATAGTTTTTCATTGCTGTGTTGTTTTGCTGTTTCAGTATCAGTGTCTCCATCGTCCTCGGAACTGCTACCGTAGTTTTGAATATTCAGCATTTTGATCAATGGAGTTTTGCACAGATGTTACAATAAGAGCTAATGCTTCTATTCCAATGTAGTTTTAACATAACATTTATATTTCTTGGAGCATTTGAGCGTGGCTCCTTTTGCGTTTTGTTGTATTTTTGACTTGCTTGCTTGACTGACTGACACCATTGATTGATTGACTGTGACTGACAGTGACAGCATCCACCTCTGACATGACATGACACATCAAACCATCAAACAATCATTGAGAGCGTTCCAGATTCCAGACCGAAAAAGTTACAAATGGGGCATGAAATACAGGTATTACCGGATTTACCGGTATTTCTAAAATCAATACTAAGATCGAGAATTTCAATAAATAATTATTTGTCTATGAATTCTTCTGTTTTGACAATCTTACCAACCTAACAAAAAATAAAAGTCAGGTGACGAGCCCTTGGGACGGCTTAATTTCAATTTTCTTTTCTCCAAAATAACAAAAAAATAAACCAAAAACACAATCAAAATGGCTTTACACGCAGCAGTTAAAGGCAAGCTCATCAGCGTCATCGGAGATGAGGTAATCATTTTTCATAGGACTACAAACTACACCTATTGCGTGCGCCCAATCATTTTTGTGCCTCGTTCAGTTCTAGTTACATTTTAGATATATATTTTAGATATTAGATATTTGCGTACAATTTGTGTCTGATTTCAGGACACCTGTGTCGGATTCCTCCTGGGTGGCATCGGCGAAATCAACAAGAACAGACACCCAAATTTCATGGTTGTTGACAAGAGTACGTACCTACTACTACCCATTGACTATCTAAAAATCATGTAACTTTTCATTTAGCACCGTCAACGGCATCACATCTACAGTTCGCCCAACGGATCTAGGCATTCGTGAAGTTAGCCGTTTGTGTACGCAGTGAACCCTTTTTAATACAAAATTGTGTTCTGCGCAGACAAACGGCTAACTTCACGAATGCCTAGATCCGTTGGGGGAACTGTACTAATAGTGACTTCAACCTCTTCGTTTTTGTAATTTCTATATTTAGGAGACTAACTCTAGATCCTTGAATACCTGAACCTGTCATACTTATTTCCGACCCTTTCAGACACTGCTGTCAGCGAGATTGAAGACTGCTTCAAGCGTTTCATCAAGCGCGACGACATCGACATCATCCTGATCAACCAGAATGTGGCCGAACTGATCCGGCATGTGATCGACAGCCACACCGCCCCCGTCCCAGCGGTGCTCGAGATTCCCTCCAAGGACCATCCATACGATGCTAGCAAGGACTCCATCTTACGTCGTGCTAAGGTACCTAGATTATGATAAAAGAGTTTTCTTGGATAGTAATGTAGATTGAATTTTCTGTTTTGGTATTACAATCAACCTTAGGAAATAAAAAGTGGATAATTTGTTGAAGATAAGCAACCTTTGATCATTCAAATTAAGCAACATACTGACTGGTCAGTAATTGGATGAGTGATTCCATGCTTCAGAGGGAATGTTAAATTGTCGAACCTGGCTTAAGCTAAGACGGAGGCCTTAAGGTGCCTTAAAACTCTATATCCTGAGTTGGTTACTGACTCATATGAACTTACTTTTAGTAGGATAGTATGGGCTAGTAGTAGTAATGAATAATTTTTTCCCGCTGCGATAGTCAAACTCGCCTAACAAAGACTTTCAATTCATCAACCTATTCAAAAAACGTAGGCCTTTACATCTATATTAGATAACTAGCTGCGCTCCCGCGGTGTGACCCGCGGTCCTTCGGGATTTTTTCATTTTTTCGGGATAAAAGGTAGCCTATGTCCTTCCCTGGGATACAACCTTTAACCATGCCAAATTTCAGCTTAATCTGTTCAGCGGATTGGGCGTGAAAGCGTAACAAACAGACAGACAGAGTTACTTTCACATTTATAATATTAGTATGGATTTATACAGTGTCAGGAAGCAATCCATGCCTACACTTAACGGGACGCTGTAGTGCCTGGGACATTGTTTGAGATGGAATAGGCTTGCTTGGAACATATTATGATGATGAATTAACCATGATTTTTCTTTCCTTTCAGGGCATGTTCAACCCAGATGACTTGGTACGAAACTAACTAATTTATTGCATGATACTGTTGTTCAAACGCAGGCAGTTGTAAATATGCCAACCAAACTAACACCTACCGTTTTCAGTGTGCAATCCTAACTGCATTATACAGTTTGATTCCTACATTCCACATACAGGTAGCTGTTGCAGTTAAAGATTATATTCATATTATCTTGTATAGAATTGTTGATAATATAATAGAGTATTAAATACGAAAGACAATGGAGAGTTTTATTTTGTGTATTAGGTAAGTAATAGTTTAACAAGGGATATTATCACGTAATTTACTGAGTTTCATTGTATTTGTTTGATTCTGCTTCTGAAGTATCTTCTTGTCGTGTCACCAATTCTTTCGAACCAGTGTGGTAAAAGGATTATAAGTATCAACTAATAATTATAAAAGGGATATGTATATATGTAGGTAATCTCTCTCTTACTTGTTCGATTTTAATAGTGCACATGCGAATGTAAAGCTATGATATCCTGGTGTGCATCAAATATCGTTGCTATTCAATCTTCTAAGAATGACATGGTTAATTACTTGATAAATACCCTTGTAAATAAATACATTTAATCAAAATTATGCTTATAAATTGTGATTATGATTTATGACAGATTAATATAACTTTTATCCTACTTTCAGATTTAGAATGATTTGTTTAAAATAAATTGTAATAATTGAACAATTTAATGTTAATGTCTTGTTTTTTTTTTACCACAGAATACAGATTAGACATTATACCTCAATGTTGTTAAAGGAAATGTTGATGATGTTAAGCATGTTGAAAATACCTTTGAATCCATGTTTTGGTTATTTTTTGTGATGTTGAAGATATTTTGTGCCAACACTAAAAGCGCGAGCTTTCATGATTTTGAAAAAGTTTGTGTGCTACCATTACTATCACTAATTCTTTAATAAGTGTATTTGATGTTTTTTGCTGTGATGCCTAACAAAATAAGGTTTGTTCTTTTATTTATTTTTGAATTATTTATGTATTTTATTTATTAAATTTAATCAACATAACTTTTATTTTTTTTTCAGTCTATGTTCGGATCTGATAACTACAACAACTAAATCCTCTACATATTATTTATTATATCAATATAAATAGAATAAATAAAATTACTAAAATGTTATTAAAATTATTTATTTAGAATTAACTTACTAATATTATCACTTGATATCATACATTGCACACAAACTTAGAGCTAGTTACCCGAAATAAAGACCCGTTAGAGATTCTAATACAATAGAGAGTTATTCGTCGAATTCGACAACATCATTTTCGGCTTTCTTGTGTCCAACCCAATCCCACTTGGAGTAGTGAAGCTTGGTCTTCTTGAACTTGGGGTTCTTGGAGGTGATGCGGACGAAGACTCTACGACCGAAGAGTGGTTGCAGCTGTCTGAAGTTGTCCACTAGAGGAAGGTTCAAGTTGGAGAGGAGACCACGGAAGTTATCCATCTGAAAGTGAGTTTGAATTAATTGTTGGAGTAGAATAGCGATGGTAAAAGTATCGATTATATACTAAGCACAACGAATCTTAGCTCTTTGAAGTTAAGTGCAATATACGATTGCGCATGTTTGGTAGAGTAAGCGAGATAGCACGAGTTTAGGCGTCATTAAAAATGGGTTCTGCGCAGCTACTTCAGAAAGCTAAAGAACGATTGCGTATTATATCAACCACTAGTTCTTCAAAGGGTAGTCAAGAGCATGTGGTACATAGATGATACATGCGAAATTATGAATTTACTAGGTTGGATAATAAGTACCTAGATAAGTAATAAGTATCTAAAATAATTACCTGGAACACAGAGATCGGGAGGTAGTCAGAGAACACGACCCATGTGACGGCTTCAGCGCAAGGGGGGGTAGTCAGAGATCCCTTGTATGTGTAGAAACGCTCAGAGTCCAGACCGGAGAGGATTGAGGAGAGGGAGAAGGTGTGGGGTAGCTGCATACTGGTGTTGTAGTTCTCGACAGCGGACAGGTTCTTGACGATAGGAGTGAGGAGCTTAGCGTCGAACTCAACCACCTGCAGGGAAAATATGTGAGTTAAATAAAGTAGGTATTTATTGCAGACTGGATGCATAAACAAAGAGGTTTGCCAAAGGATATTTTCATCATTTCAAATGTTTTGTCAGTTATTTGAGAATAGCATTTGTCCCTAATCGAAGGCAGTTATTAGATCGCAGATATCTATGGCTTCCCATACGTTTTCGTATTCCGAAATAAATCAGCTCATAAACGATTATTTGAATAGCAATTTTATAGCCATTATCAATCAGTGGTGCGCGTGCCTCGAATATTAAGTTGAATAATTAGGAACGTTAGAAATACAATTGTTTATGCTTTTTGCGTGAACAATGTCGGGTGATAAACATGTCCGTAGTGGTAAAGCAAAAAGAAGTTCCAAATTCCTGAGTTAGGAACAATTTTTATATGTAAAATAGGAGGAGCACGACTGTTTCTCCAAACCAGTAGACATTTACACGACAAAACGCATCCTTAAGCAAGAATTCTTTACAAATCTTACCTGGTAGAAGAAAGCGAGGACGCAAAGACCATCAGGGTGCTGCAGAGCCTCAGCGAGGTTCCTGTACTTCTTGTTTCTATGGATGATGTGCATTTCCAAAGGCAGGCGCATATCGTTGAGGGTGTGTTCCGAACCGCGGTTGTTCTTGTCTCCCCAGTGGAAATGCAGGCCTTCGATCTCGTACTCGTTGTCTAGGGGACCGCCGAAGATGTATGGCAGACGGAATCCTTTCTTTTCTTCCTCAGAACTGTACTTCGGGATGGTTAGGGCAACTGTAAGAACGGTGTAAAGTTTAGATGTTAGGTTTTCAGGAGATATCTAGAACTTTGACCCAATGGTTGGTTCTCGTCCCGGATAGGTTGGTAACCTACCAACTTAAGCATCATTATATTTATTTTTAATGCAAGGTTGGTAGGTACACGAGCTCTTTTCAGTGAAGGAAAACATTTCATAAACATTTAGTGATAGCATGCTGGAATTTGTGATCTTCACGTGGATGTGTAATGAGTGGTTTCCAACTTCCTTACCGGAATGTCCATTATTAGTGATAGTCAGCGGCCCGGGCAGAGGATTCTGATAACCAATGAGTTCCATAGCAGGGATAGAGATGGGAATGGCTTGACGAGCGGCTATAGCTATAGGGGACTGTTGTCTTCCTCCACAAGCCGGATGCAGAACTGCCCAGCGGCGCTGGTCAGATGCCCGGTAACCCCATCCGGAGACGACGGCCACTGTTGAGGGAATTTGAACTGTAGTGTCAGAGTTACAAGGTGCATTTTAGTTCAGCACTTTGAATTCAAATCCTTCGGTCCTTATTTGAATCCGCTAGAAGGCACTAGACAAAGTAGGTTAAGTTCCAAATTTCAAAATGTTTCGTTTAGTACCCATAGTTCATTTGTAACGAATTGGCATTGCTAGTTGACAGTAGGTACCTAGTTATAGTGTAAACCATCAAGAATTGGTATCAACAAAATATGATTACCTACGTATGTTGAGTTAAGGGATGTTTATATTGATTGTTGAGACGTAATAAAAGGACATTGAATTCCATTATGTAGTTAATTACAATACGTACCTAGTAGTAGGTACGTACCTACCTACAAGTGTGAATACGCATCGATATCAAAATATTTTCAATACGCAACGAGATATTTTCAAAACATTATACCTAACAATTAAGTACTGTTTAATTATGCAACATTACATTATGACAATAAAATTCTTTGTTGCATGAATTGCATCTTATAATTCAATGCAAATTTGAGGTTCACTTTGGTCCTCAAATGGTCCTCAATAAATTAATCAAACATGTAATAAAAGTCAAATAAATTCTCTGTAACATACGTTTCAATGGGCAATCTATCGGTCAGACCATTAGAGCTACGCGATGAGCTTAAAAACAATACCATAATCCATAAAAAACGGCATGATAATTATGTATTTTTAAGCGGCATTAGTATTCTATGAACGCGGTCCGATAAACTTCAGACTTTTTGACACGACGAGAATGTCAAATTATACCAGACCGATGCATAATGAGCTAAGATTTATTTGGTATTTTTGGTCGAAATTTTTGCATAGTCGTAAAAGTGTGAAGTTATGGTTATTTAAATTTCGTTTTATTGAGCCTTTTCGAAATTTTGATCGTGCAAATGCATACGAATGGATTCAGACGTGCAAATATCTTACAATGAGTTTGACCTTCGATGCACTTTATCAGGATCAAAACGACCGTATTTCAAGAGGGGATGAAAATTTTAGGCTGCCTGAAGCCTTCTATGGCCAGGATCGATAGGATAACCTGCTGAACAGTCATTCATCTATGATATTTTGAAATTTATTGTATTAATAATACAATTTTCACAGAATTATAAACTTGAACTTTGACCTTTTAGTAAATTTAAATTTTGGTTCATGATAATTTGGAATTCTAAGGTAAAAGTATTAAGCATCTAACAACAAGATGTTAGTCTTTAGTAGATGTGTCATAAGAGCTCGTAGTCATTATAACTATTATTAATATTATTATTTTCGGTAATAATTTTGTATTATTACACGGTATTTGAGCTTGGAATCTTCAATTTTAATTAATAATATGGTGACTGTACCGGCTAAGTAGAGTCTTTGATGCGTGACGTAGGTACTTTAAAATATTACAATACAACTCTAGGGCACATGCTGCAAACTAGTTATACTTGTGCCTAATGAATAATGAATTATTGCAATAAAAAAACGTACAAATATCACTTGAATCTTTGTAAAAACTTATCGAAGATTGACGCGATCGTTCGTGACATTTAACCGAATTCCTTCATAGTACATTTACTTAAACTGTTTGATTTCTAAGATAACTGCATTAGCTGAAATTGAAACTTCAAATACGCGTGACCTTTGTATGGATTAAGGCTTTGAGGTCAATATAGTGCATTTATTATGATGAGATATATCCTACCATCCTTTTTCAGCCGATTTAAAAAAAGGAGTGCTCAATTCTAGGTACCTATTATACCTCTCATTTTGGGGATGTTCGAGCATACCTAACTTATTTGTCTATTTAATTGAAACTTGTGAATGAATCAAGATTGTGCTGTATTGAGTGCTAGCTTTTGCTCACAGCTGTGCTCGCGTAGATTAAAATTTCAAACCAAAAATATGTATTTCTTAGGGTTCCGTACCCAAAGGGTATTTAAGGGGGCTCCCATCCCATACAATTAACGTGATTATTTTGCCGTTTTTATAAATAATGGTACCCTCCGTGCTCGAGTCCGACTCGCACTTGGCCGGTTTTTAATAATTTTAATGCTATGCCCGGCCATGTTCTACACCTATCCTGTGTAAGGCGTGATTCAATCACAAACACTCGCATTGCTTAAATAGTTGTTATCATTCTTTGGTTTTCGTTTCAGCTACATGTAAGTAAGTAATCAAAGTTAATAACTTTGTTACTTGGTTTTCCACCATGAACTGTAACGAATTTTTAATTAAAAAATGCGACAAAATGTATTAAAGAATATCCGGGTATTTTATATGGGCGTCTTATTTTTATTGAACTAAATAATCTATAAATTTTAGATTTAGCTGAGATGCTAATAATACAATGAAGAAGAATTATGAGATTTTGGAATGATTTATGTATTTAAATATTATTTTTCGTAATTAAGCAATATCTAATACAATGGCTACACAATATCAAAAAATGAAATTTTTGATGTTTAAATCTAAAAATTATGGTTTTGAGATTAACAAAAAAATGTTAAGAAGGTACTTCAATCACTAAGATACATTTATTGATTACAGAAGATTCTGAGCAATGTTATGTCGGATGTTTGCGCGATCCATCGATACACAGCTCGAAAGGAAGATGCCGCGTTTTTTGCATGTTTCAACCAACATTTTTTAGGAACAATTATTTACTAAGCTTTAATAGGTTGAGTGATTCAAGCTGATTTTATGATTAAATGCATGCTCTAAATCTGAAGGCTAGAACAGCCTTAGAGCAATTAATGTTTGAGATAAACTTCGTAATTTAGAAAACATCAATTACTTTTAATTAGATTACCATTATCAAACAGTATCTTACTCAGATATGTTAGTACCTATTCACTAGGCTGTAGTACCAATAGTTGGACCTAATAAAAAAAATTAAGGTTTCTAAGGTACCTTGCCAAAATTGATAATTCAACAAATTTATATTATTATTTATTTATATTACATCTAGTACCCATAACACACGTTCTGCTCACTTTGGGGCTAAATGATGCTGTGTGAAAAGTACAGCATTATTTACTATCATTATATTACCTACCATGAACTTGAATAGGTAGGTATAAATAATATATCAGATAAAATATAAAAAATTGCATACTAATGTTACAAAAAAAATATCTATAGGTTAGTACTTACTTACATGTATTTTTTTCAATCATAAAGCTTTTAGCAGCTTTGACAATCAAGATTCGATTATTATAATTTTTTTATCAAAAATATATAGATGCTTTCTAAATCACTTTGATGTGTGTCACTTGAATTATTAATGAATATTTTTTTACTTTTCTAATTCAAAAAACAAGTTATTTATTTTTGTTTTTATTTAAACTTACCATTGACCGCCAAAACGGTGATAAGAGCTGTAAAGATCACAGACGTCATTTTTCACTTTATTTTGATTTATTTTTTTAATGGATTATTAGTGCTGGACACTTCGATGCTTCCTACCGGCGTGCAGGCAGTTTATATACTACACATCCACATCTTTGCCAGTGCGTTTTCAATGGCCTAACGCGTCATCCACGTGAGAACTAACCCCCCAACGACGACGGTGCCTGGGGATTCAGCGGTCAATTCGACTGTTTTTTTTTTTTGTTACAATAGGGAGGTACCTATTTCTTTTCAAAAATCTTGGTATATTCTGGTGTGTGCATGCTTTCGTAATTCTTCTCGTAAACGGCTTGGCTTTTTTTATCTGACACGCACACTTAGACGGTTTTTAGTAATAATAATTAAATAGGACCTAGCGGTGTGGTCATTGTGAGTGTGCCTAGAATTTTGTAAGAAAAAAATTCCAGTCTATAATTTAGTTCTGAAACGTATTTTATGGCAAAGGAACATACAATATTTATATAGGTTAACATAATTCAGCGGCCTTGACAATTAATATTTACTTTATGCGTAGGAGGTTAACTATTAAAAAAAACCTATTAAATAATACATATTGTATTGAAAATTTACCGCCATATAAGGAATTACGATTATACTCGTACTAAGTACGTAGCAACATCTACGTACAACATACGTAATAATAGGTAACATTAATTCCCTTGAGTGTCATTTTATAGAGCTTTATTAGATGCTAAATAGGTAGTCCCCGTGTCGTCATGGAGGAATAAACGTAGCAGATGACGATTTTCACTTATTATAGGTCATCGTATTTCCTTCCTCACCAATAATGGCTCTAAAATGAGTAAAATAATTATTGTTAAACATAAAAGTTTGGATATTAAGTAATTTGAGTAATAATAACATGACATTACATCTAAAATAAAAAGTCTTCAATTATTCATGAAATGGGTCATTGAGACCTACGTTTAGCATTTTCGCTGAAAAATCTTACAGCATTGAAAGGGTTAACCGTACATCGATCGGCTTGACAAATCAGGACAATAGATAATAACACCGCGAAGATATGATGTAAATTATTAGGCTAATTGTCATAATACCCATTGATTAGAACCAAAATAAATAATAAAAGAATGTATAAAAATATTGCCTGTTACGTCTGTCAATGTAACTCTGGGTACAGTCAGCAACGAAAGTAGATCAACATTTTATATTTCACAAATCTGAATATTTCCGAAATCCGTTAACATCATGACCAACATTTTTTACTAATATTTGAAGATAAAGTCTTGGTTCATAATAATTTCCCGAGAAAAGTTTATTTTCTTGGTTATCGAAAACAAAAGCCATTTTAAAAAGTCCAACTGTTAATCGACTTTGATTGCTGACTGTACCTACTCGGTATAATAAGGTATTGTCATCGTTGTCTCGAATTAGTCGTTCTTTACGACTTGCTATAGGAAACGAAGCATGTCTTGAGGGGGTTACGCGCGCCTAAAGCTAAAATCAAAGTTTTTTACTCTGTAGCGTCTGTAAACATTTATTTTTAGAAAAATAAAGGACTTTTGAATTGTTGTTTTTTTTGTTAAGTTTAAGCGGTCATTTCATTTGGTTTTTTTTTTTTCTTTCAATCATAAAGTTGATCAGATAACCTACTTGAATAAAAATTACCATGAAAATATTACTTATCTAACTTTTGTTTTATTTGTGGACATAATGACATGATAAATTAAAATCCATATTTATAGATTATGATTTAATTTTTGCTAAAGGCACATGTTGAACGTTGCAGGCTCTGGATTTAAAATTGAAAAACTATAAAAGCTAAAGACAATATAAATTAAGTAAAGATTTATTGCGTGAAATACATGTAGTAGGTAGGTACATAGTGGTATTTTGTTTTTAAAAACTTAATCCGGAAATAATGTATTCTGCCAGTATGGCGTGCAATTTTTAAATTGGAACAGGGAAAAAAAATTTAAGTAGTCATTAAGTATTAATAATAATAAATAATAAATAATGCTGGACTTTTCACACAGCATCATCTAGCCCCAAAGTAAGCAGAGCTTGTGTTATGGGTACTAGATGACTGATAAACTACTTATATACTTTTTGTTTGTAAATACATACATATTATACATAGAAACACCCAGACCCGAGACAAATATCTGTAGGTCATACAAACATTTGTCCCGCGGCGGGGATCGAACCCGCAACCTTCTGCATCGCAGGCGGACCTTCGCCCACTGCGCCACAGAGGTCGTATTAAATTAAAGTTAAAAAAATAAAAAAGTTAATTAAAATTGCATGCAAGAATTAAAATCTAAATCAATTACAATCACATAACAAAAAAAAAAAAAAGATGTAATTTTTTTTTACTAAATTACAGATTTTTTTTATTAAGGAAGTCGTTAACTGAATAATAACATTTAGCTTCTAAAATATTTTTTAACCTTTTCTGAAAAAAATAGGATTTAGCGAACTACGACTAGATACGAGTATCAAGCAAGATACTAGTCCAAAAACCAAACGAAACTGAATCCTTAGGCGAAATTATATCTCTATGGGCGAAATAGACAGACATGGGTCAAAGTCAAATTATTCAGGTTCAGGTGATTATTCAATTCTGACGTCTAGAGGGCTAGCTAAAGACGTCTATACATACATGCCTAATATTTTGCTGTTCTCTGCAGATTCTCCTCAGATTTACCTACAGATAAGAAGTAGAAGTGAAACTCCGCCCAACACTCATAACAATCAAATCCAAAAAGGCGTCTCAGAATCTGCGTTCATTGAATAGTCAAGTTAGACGTATAACATGATTTATGGCGAAGTAGCCACGCCTGTCGCCTCTGATGGATGATTGGTCTACGATGCATGAATTTCCGATGAGATTGAGGAGTAAGGGATGGGAGGTGAACGATTTTGAACACGCTACCGCTTATGACTGTAAATTTTCGCAATAGATTGGTATATTTTTCTAAATTGTAGCATGATATTTACTGTAGATTTATTTAATTCCAGCACAAGTAAGCTGAAACGCTTGCTTAGCGACAATTTCTTTGACGTTTAGATTAAGCACCCAATAGCAATATTCGTAGTGCTTATAGATGCTTGTTTGTATTTATTTTAGGTTAAAATTTTTGTTTTGAACTTTTTAAATTTAATATTGGTTCTTGTCGCCACCTGTTAGTACTGTTCGTTTCATGCTATACATAGTTCGTTGATATTTATTCGCGGAAACTTGTAATTGGCCTTCCTATAGTATGTAGCCTCCTGCTGCATACTATTTATAAGTTATACACTAAAATGTTCATACCTAGCTGTTAGTTTTCCCAAAACTTGTAAAATAATTAAATAAAATAAATAAATAAGTATTCCAACAGACATTATAATGCCCCTGGTGTGGTAAAGCTAACACACTGTGGATTAGACAAATTGAAAGGATTGGTAGGTATTAAGTGGTACTTTACCAGTGCCTGAGTTCCATTAGGTACGTACACTGCGCTATCCTTAGCAGAAGATAGATACTACCTACGGACCCTAAAGTCACCTTTCTTAAGCGTGGTCTAGTCGGTATGGGTGCATGGGCATGGGTACATAAGTATCTAGTAGGTACCTGTGCTAGTATTAGTCAAAGTCAAAGTCAAATAGCATTTATTCAGTAGGACCGCTGGGATCACTTTGAAACGTCTTAAAAATTATTAATAAAATTGATCTTGGACCATACACTAACATCATTGTATTAAAATCGCGGCTCTGCCTCTCGCTCGCTACTTTAATTCGTAAATCAAGTGGTCCATATTTATCTGATTAAATTAATTACCTACTTATTTACTAATTGCTACCTAGCTGCCTGCTATTGTACCTAGTACCTAGACCTACCTACATACTTAGGTAGGTACCAAATTATTGCAGGCATAGGCATTGCACTACCACTATTGATACCTCTTTATCTATGTAGGTACTTTGATGAGGTAGGTCTAGGTACCCCGTAGTACTATGCCTATTTATTTATTCAAAGCAAAGTTAGTAGGTACTTTGATGAGGTAAGTAGAACTATGCCTATTTATTCAAAGCAAAGTTCTACCGAATAAGTATACGAAGTTATAACAAGTAGGTAGGTACCTACATAACTGTTTTATTTAAGATAAGTAACATAGTAGGTATGCTAGGGATAGTGAAACATTTTTTTGAAATCGAAAGAATCGTTTCAGAGATAATTTATTATCTCATGTAGGGTATTTTCAAACCTCATCACAATAAGGTAGGGTATCTACAGGTTATTCTTCGATCCCTTGTAGTGTATTACTAGGTAATACGTATCATTGTTGAAGGCGCCATCAGGCTACGAGCCTGTCGAATTTTAAACAATCCTATTGCATTATGTAGGTAAGGTAAGTCGATATTTTTTATTTGAAGTCTAGCCATAGCGAGATTGGCGACTTGATAAGACCACTTAGCAAGCCAGACATAGGTATTGCACCTAGGTAGGTACCTACTTAGCTCTATGGTGGTTAATGCGTGGTATACGGTATACACTAGGTACCTACCTACTTAAGGTTCATTTTAGTTTTTAGGCACAGGTGCATAAATAGTTACCGACCACACCGACCTATTAGGTAGGCAGTGCTACCTATCGGTCGATATTTTGGTCGGGCTCTTCAGTATGAAGACGTGTGTAAGCCAGAGGTCCGGCCCCAGGAGTGGAAAACCTTGACGAAGGAGTGTTTGGAGAGACGAGACGATCCGCGGTCCTTTGGGAATATTTAGATACTTACCTTACATTTCCAGGATAAAAAAGCGTAGGTATGTGTTATTCTAGCTAGACTTATAATCTATCTTTGTGCGTTTTATCTAAATCCATTCAGCTCAATTTTAATATTCGAACCCACGACGAAGACCTTCGGATCATAGTACCGAGGTATCTCTCTCTACCTAGTTTGTGCTTCGGATCGCTATCCTACTCGGTCAACACACAAGCTACGCTTTGTGGGTAATATTGCCTATTACCTACTAGGCGTAATAGGTTCTCCATCAAGGACGAATTATAAGACAATGTGACCTATTTTTTGATTTGTATTTAGGAAGACTATATATTAAAATAGGATGCCCGATGGCGTCATAAATCCTATTTTATTATGCCGCACAGCATGTCGTACTTACAACAAAAGAAATAAAATGAAACAAGTTTGATAGAGATATATCTATTAAAATTTAAAGTAAAATAATGCACAGCATTTCAATCATCTAGACACTTAAGTTATTTAATTTGGCACAAGAAATCTATAATATAGAGCACTAAACACATAACTGGTCAATAATTTTATGGTTGTTAGGCATTGGGTATCTAAAACTTTACAATATAAGCCTAGATCAATGTGAGACATATCTCTATGATGTTTCAAAGTAAAAAAATACACAACTTCAAGTTATTTATTCTAGCTAATGCTTTTAATTAACTAAAATTGTCAATTAACTCTCTCAGATTCAATGAAAAAGAAAACTGTTTTATAAAACTACAGAAAATCATGTAGGGATCAAATAAGTATGTAAACTAAAAATCCTAAGCTAAACTATTCGAAATTATGTACATGGCTTATAGTATAAGGTAGGCAGGCATAAGTCACAGGATCTAAATGGTGAAGGAAAACATCATGAGGAAATATGCAGCTTAGTAAGCTCCACACAAAACATTGTCTTTCCTGTGGATAAGGCTGATTAAGCTGAGAGGATGGTTTAGGTGCTGGGCAAGCCTATTCCATCACAAACAATGTCCCAGGCACTACAGCATCCCTTTAAGTGTAGACATAGGTTGCCTCCTGACGCTGTATAAATCATCAATTAAGATATAAAGGCTTAGTTTATACTAAGTCATATGAAAGGACTTAATAAAGTACTAAAAGCTGTCATCCAGGTCTTTGAACCGTTTTTGCATCAATGCCTTCATCTTCTCGGGGACAGGGACTCCGGAGTGTGCAGGTATTGGACGCCGTTTCCAAGTGGACTTTTTGACACTGCTTGGTGGAACCGAAGCAGATTTATTTTCTTTCGGCTTAGGGGTATTCACTTTTGGGACTGTGCTAGTCCTCTGTCTTGTTTCTACTGTGTTGTTCACTGAAAATAAGAATAATATGTTTACTTACACAGCAAGAAAGAAATAGTGTGGTATTTACTATGAATAAAATGAAATACCATGCATCAAAAAACTAGGTTAACCTAGGAATAAGTCAATCTAGAAACTTACTTCTTATAGGAATCTTTTCTAGTCTCTTCTTTGCAGTAGAAAAAGTCTTTTTGATAGCAGTTGCTGGAGATGATCTGCTTTTTACGGCGATTTTCTTAGCAACGCCACGCTTAGGCGTCACTTTGGTCACATCTGTTGGAGCCATCCTATTTTTTGCCTACTACCTTATCTATTTTTCAAATGAACATAGAAACAAAGATCTTCTTCAAAACAACAAACTTTTTTCACATTGAAATACCGATCGGACCGGTAGGAATTTGAAATGCATGCGTTGATTGGCGTTGATTGATAATTTGCAATTTGACATTGACATAACATTTTCTCGTGACTGTTTGAGGGAAGTACGCACTCATTTTCAAACACGTTCTTAAGCTGGCCACTTTAAATGTTATAAGGCCCCATGCTGCTTGAACTGAACACGAGGCGAGGACAAAAATGAAACAATAACAAAACTGTAACTTGTAAAATTAGGAATATTGCATCACGCTAGCTAAACTAGCCACTTGCAAAATTAATTCCTAAATCTTCCTTGGTAGTAGTATGGTCAGTAATTTTTTCCTACACTTTTGCCAAAATTGCTGATGATATGCAAAATTACGGCAACACCGTTATTTGGCGTCCATCTTTTACTTGATGTGTGTTGTGTTGTGTTGATAAAACCAAATTGTTGCAAAAATATTGCTATTTTATCACTGAATACCTCATAGAACTGTTCAAGCCAAGACTACAATACTTACGTATTTTTTTAAACAATATCTCGGTAAGTTTCATGTCGTTACATAGTATTTTAGAAAAGTGTCACAGAATCGCTATCGTTCGCTCTAAAAGTTTCTCTGCTCCTGCTATTGACCTAGGTGCTAATTAATCGGCCAACCTTCACATTTTCATTAGCTTTCTTCCGAGCGATGCGTTTTGATTGTGGTGCATTGGTGCGGCGTACCTATGCGTAAATAATGTTTCTATGTTGACAGCAGATGAAGTGTGGGAATGGATAGACTGAAACAGTTGCGTGCGGGAGCGGAGTCTAGTCGCGACGCCACTCTCGACACCTCTTCCCCGCCGAGCGAGGCCTACATGTCCGCCAATGACTCCTCTAAGTACTTCTCTCTCTCCGACTCCACATTTGACATCACTCCCATTAAAGATGTCTCGTTGGCATCTGTAGCCACTGCTGCCGAGCCTGACCACACCATCACAGATCCAGACGAGCTCTTGTCGAATCTCTCGCCCATAACTAAGAAGGATGTTATGCTAGACAGCTTCAAAATCGGTAAACAGATTGAGGCAGCTAATATTTTATCTGGAGGTGTCGACATATTTGAGGACAATGACAATTCCTTTGACGGCAATGAGCTGGTGATCGATGATAATGTTGAGATAGATGATAAGTCAAGCCTCGATGACAAGTCACCGTTAGAAGAGGCTGTGTCAGAAGGAACTTTGGTGGAGACTCATGTAGATGTGGGAAGTAAGGACACAGAAGTTTTTCTTCAGATTGATGGCAAACATGTTGATGCTATAGACATCGGGAACGGCCTATATCTTTATCGGAAAGCTGGTCAGGAGGAGCTGGCTGCAGTACAGATCATCACTGGAGACAACCAGCCATCTCCCAGCTTCAAGTTCCTGAAAGTACGGTGAGTTTACACAACCTGTTGATTGATAAGTTATGACAGTTTTGACCTTAATTTTCTTATCTATAATGTGCATTTCACAGATTGGATGCTTGGCATTTTGTTAGCTAAATATTTTTAATCCTTGTTTTTTGTAATTAAAATTACAATTGTAAGTCACTATAATAGTGATGATTAAAATGTTGCAACTAATTCTTACCAGTTTTGTTTTGGATAAAAAAAATTGCATCCCAAAATCTTACAAAAACATGTTCAGTACATCTTTAAAAAACATCATAATAATCAAGTTTGTGAGTATGTTTGTATTTCAATCATGCCTAAACCAGTAAACCGATTTAGGTGAAACTTGGAATAAGAGTAGATAGTGACCTGGAATAGCATACGGCTATTCAAAATGGGTACCACGCGAGCAGTAGCTAGTTATATCTTAAGGCCTTTACAAAATATAGATTAAGTGTACTTTACTTGTGTGCATTTTTATTATTTATTTTTTTTCTTTTAGTGAAAATGTGGAAGGAAACTTAGAAGTTTATGAGGAGTTCGAAATTGAAGTATCTAAAGATGCGGTGAGTAGTATTCTGTTATAACTAGATTTGTTAAAGCTTTTAGTAACTTACCTGTATATTTAGGACAAATCATGCTACTGAGTCTTAAAGTCCTGGGGTGGCAACTTAATTAGACCCAAGACATACTGTTCACTGACCAGACTATTTTCTAGTCAATGCTTGCATAATTCAAGTTAATAAAATGTCTGAGATCAAACACATTATTTCGCACATTTTTTTTTTTTTTTTTGCATTAGCCAATACTGTCCCACTGCTGGGCAAAGGCCTCCCCCTCACACTTTGCAATCTGCGGTTTTTCTCTAATCCTTTCTAAATTTAGCACATACCTTTGTTTTATAAAGCTGAAATTTTGCATGTCTGTGCTCTCGGTCACAATGCTTTTGCAATGGTGACCACAGGCTGATCTGGTGATGTAGACAGGAGCTGTTCAATAGAACTCTTAAGATAATAAAAATAAACTGTGTACCCATTCTCAGGCCATTTTAATCTGAGTGTGTTTGAATGCTTTCTTGCTTTCTTGTTCCAATAACTACATATCTTAAGCAGCAGATTGGATGAAAATTAATATTGTTAAAATTTGTCATTGATTCTTTTAATTTTCTTCTAATGTAAAAATATTTTAAAAATATTTTTTCTTTGAATTACATTTTAGCTATTTCTTATAAACTGAATAGTTTTCCTTAAGGAATTTCGTACATAAAACTCCTGTTACATACTGTACAACTTTTAAATACATATAATACTGTTGATTAATCTTACTTAATTTTACACACATAAATTGGGTTAAAAAAAATTTCAACCCAATTCAAGTGTCTGGTTTTTGTCAAGAAAAAAACTTTATTTTATGACCGGTATTAATCATGTACCTCTACTGTCACTAAATCACGAAAGTTTGAAAAGTTTAAGGAAATGCTTGTAAATAAAATATAGTGGTTTTTTGTGTTGTAAATTATTCATGTTCACATGCTTTTATTGTTAGTTCACCCTTTATCAAGAAAGTAATAGTTATTTAAATTTACTTTCAGCCTGTAAATGCGGCTAAACCAGCTAAGAAAGCGCAACACGTACCCATTAAGGACATCAACAAAGTTATAAATGAGTCATCAAGCAACAGAGTTGTTGAAAAGAATGATAACACATCTCCTAAAGCAGCCATCAGAGTTGAGCAAGAATCAGAGATAGATTCTAAATCTGAGCTCAATTTGAATGGAAAGATGATGAAGTTTAATGAGTCACGGAAGTCTCCAGTTATCGGCAGTTTTACCCCAATGACGTATCATTCTACTCCGAACAAAGAGGGAAAACCTCTGACTAAAACTATGGTAGACCAACAGTTACATCCAAGCAGGCATTCTGACAATGTCAAGAAGACTATCGAAGTTCACACTGATAATCAAACAAAGAAATTTGCTGATGATAGTAACAAACAAAAGTCAGAAAACTTGAAGAAAACTGAAAATATAGTTGCAAAGGAACAAGCTGTCAATGAAGTAAAAGGAGTAGCTGACAGTCCAAATAAAAAAGATGTGATTAAAAACAAGGAGGATATCATAGCAATTAGCTCTGCTACTGTAAAAGATCTGAATGTTGCTAAGACGTTAACTGAAGATGAGTCAAAAATTAAAGTAGATAATATTAACACTGTTGTTCCGGTAAACACTATTGATCCAGCCGTATGTGATTCTAAAACAAAGGAAACAATCACTGAGGACTTTGTTGCAAAATCTATTCAAGATATTGCTAGTAAGAATACTGTGTTTGCTTCTCTCATTGGTCGAGCTAAGAACACTCAAATATCAAAGCCAAATGAAGACAAAGCTGTAGAAATAAGTGATAGTTTAAATAAAACAGAACATGCTTCCACAAAAGATGACAATAATAAGTTAAACGAAGAAACAAATGTAGTGGAAAGCTCTAAACCAAAAATTAATAAAGAAGACAATGTAGAAAAACCTAAAGAAATTGAAAAAGATGAGATAAAATCTAATGATAAGGTTCAAGAGAGTATCATTAGCACAAATAGTGTGCTAACAACAGATAAAGAAGAAACTAAACAAGATTTGACAATCCCACAAAAGGAAACTATCAAAACTACTGATATCAGTTCTTCAGTTGCCCAACCCAAACCTGATGACGTTAACATCGAAAAGAATTCTAAAGCTGATAAATATTTAGAAGAAAAGAAGGCATCAGAAGAAACAACATCTTTTATTACAAAAAAACTCGAAACATCAAAGGAGAATGAAAAGGAAGTCAATATTACCGAAGTCAGTCAGAAAACAGAACAGAAGACAGTATCAGACCCACAAACATCTTTTCAAGATGCATTGAAAGATGAATCAAATAAAGTGACTGCAGAACAAAATATCGTTGAAACATATAAAAGTGATCCATCAAAATTTCCTGCTGTAGAAGTTGTATCAAAGGAACTTGCACAAAAACATAAGACTAATCAAGTTGATACTAATTTTGAGCATAAAGCAGTTGCCGATCTCGAGAAAATTAAGTCTATACCTAAAGAAACTGATCCCAAACCATTTTCAAATATTTCGAATTCTAATATTATTCCTGAAGCTATTATAGTAGCTAAGACAGATTCAAAAATAGGTGATATAAATCTCGAAGTCAAACCTATTGAGGAGCAGACGGTATCAGAAAAGGAAAAGCCGGTAGCAATCCCAAAAGTAGAAACCGAGCTTGAACCTAAAACAAATGTGCTCGAAAAGAAACTTGAACCAAAGATGGTTACAAAAACTGAAGAATTAATTCCACTTCCCAAAGCAGTTGAGGTGAAATCATTACCAAAACCTATAATTTTAAATCTAACCGAAAAGAAAATTGAGCCAGCAGCTATCGCTCAAACTTCTAAAATAACTCCTGTTCTGAAAGCGAATGAACCTAAAACTAATTTGAGAAAAGAAACCTCTATGTATCCAAATGTAACGAAAGTTACAGCGTCAAGTCAACCCCTCAAGGCTTTCGAGCTAAAAACTATTCCAAAAACCATCTTACTAAACCCGGTTCCGAAAGGAATAATTCCTAAACCTTCAAAAGTAGAAAGAGTTGATACAGGTGTTGCCCATAAAAGTGGTACATTGGTAATAACCTCGAATAGAATTATTGCGCCAAGCAGAGACGCTAATATAAAAACCTCTGAACCATCAAACTCTGATCCAAAAGCTATCAACAACAATCACACCGCAGTACCATTCGGGAAATGGACGGACGCAAACAGACAACAATTCTTAAACCAATTTAAAGAAATCAAAGCTCCTGCTACCAGCAATACGAAACAAATCAAGAACTCCAATGACTTGAATAGAATCGATGTTCTAAAGAAGATTGACAGCCAAAGGTTTAATAACACTTCTAAGGCTCAAGACAAATCGAATATGAAGAATACAGTGTTTTCAACTAAAATAGCTCCACCCAAAGTTGAAACGAAAATACCTGTAAAAAATGAAGGTCTCAAAGTAAGGGCAAAGGCAATTGATACTAAAGTTGCTTTGAAACCTGAAAGTGGAACGGAAACAGTATCATCTTCTGTTAATGTTACCTCTGAAGTTGTTGCACCGACACAGGAAGAAACAAGAGAAGTTAATTTCAGTGATTTGATTGGAAGAGCCATAGTAGACATGCTAAATAGGCCTGTCCCTATGCCTATGACTAGAAGTCCTCTCGATGAACCACATGTTGAAAATAAAGATGCGCATGTTACTCAAGCAGAAAAGAATGCAGAGCAATTGAATATTGACCAACAGAAGCTAAAAAATGATCAGCAAAAGCTGAATGTTGAGCAACGGAAGCTTAATATTGATAGTCAAAAGATAAAATCTGATCAGCAGAAACTGACTATTGATCAACGCAAGCTGAATGTTGATAATCAAAAGATAAAATCTGACCAGCACAAACTAAATGTTGATCAACGTAAACTGACCATTGATAACCAAAAGATAACATCTGATCAACAAAAGTTGAACGTTGATCAACAGAAGCTAAATGTTGATAACCAAAACATAAAATCTGACCAACAGAAATTGAACACTGATCAACAAAAGCTAGAAATTGATCAACAGAAGTTGAAAACTGAACAGAGAACTCTCAATACTGATCAGCAAAAACTGAAAAATGATCAGAAATTGACTATCGAACAAAAGATTGATGAGGATAGTAGTGGTTCGTTAGATGATATAGAAATGAAAATGAATGAACTGCATGGAATTCCATTCGTTGAAAGACCGCCACATGAATTGCCTAGAGTGCATAAGACATACAGTAAATCTAGTAGGGATGACAAGAAGAAAAGTGCTATGAAACTTCTTCCAGTTACAAGCAAACAAAGTCTCGCGCAAGACAATGTAATAGATCTAGAATCAGATGAGGAAGTAATAGAACATGAACCTGTAACTGGCGATATAGATTTGACCAAGAAGTCTGTATCAAAACTACCGGCGCCCCTAAAACCACAGCAAACTGTAAAAACCCAAAGCAAGGACCCTAATAAGAAGGAAACTGTTATCACTGAAAACGACTTCGATAAATTCGCTCGGAGAAATTCAATTACATTCGAAGACTGTCTTACTGTGAAATATGACGGTAATAAAGAACCAGCCAATGTCGTCCAAACTGTAAAAGAAAAAGAGCCTAAGGTTTATCCCAAAAATGAAATGATTCGTACAGACGCTAAGACGAAATTACCTCAAAAAGCTACTATTCAAATTAATCCTAAAATTCCCCATACAAAATTCGGGCCTTTACCGGAAGATCCGAACAACAAAAACTACCAGACGAAGATACACACCGCGTATCAATCAGCGCTGACTGCGAAACGACAAATGGATCGTCCGATTACTATCATAGAGGATAAACCGGTTAAAGTAGTATTCATGGATGCAAATGCTGAATTCGTCCCGAATCAATTGAATGTTCAGGGAAAAGAACTATCACCCGCCAAAAGTTCTAAAGTGAGTCCACAAGCTGTGAGCTCCGACGTTACAGATGCAGCTGAAGATAAACAAGATGATATAAAAGCAAAGACCAAACATCAGAGAAAACAGGTTCTGAATCCCGTCGAAGCACCCGAATTAGAACTCATCCAACCACGCGATCTAGGCTTCGATGTATCACCAAAAAAGAAACGGAAAACAGATGACAATAAAATGGAGAAAAATTTAAAGAACCTAGTTCATAAGAAATCTTATTTATTAGGTCGCGCTGGAACCGATGAGAAAACTACTTCCCAAGAAGTGGCGCCTGTGAAAGAGACAATAAATCGTACTGAGATTGTAATGGAACGCACAGTATCGGCTATTGATAATTTGGTGAAAGCGGCTGAGTTATTGGAGAACCAATCTGTTCACAGTCCATCTTCTAACCCTGATTCCCAACAGAACACCCCCGTGAAACGGGGCAGAGGGCGTCCTAGGAAATATCCTTTGCCAGAAGGAGTCACCTTTAGTAAAACCAGTCCTAGCCCTCAGAAAAAGCCAAGGCTAATAGACGCGAAGCCGGTCAAACGGGACCCAATCTCTGACGATGACAGTTCCGACGAAGAACAAATGATAAGAGAAAACTGGACCATGGGCAAAATCAATGAGAACATAGTTTGTCCAATATGTAACAAGTTATTTAGATCTGAAAATGTCGTTTTCAAACACGTGAAACATTGCACTGGTGTTTCGCCAACTCGGTCTGATTTAGAAAAGCGGAGCCAGAGAGATTCCGACAAGTCTTTCGAAAGTCAGTCTGATGACATGGACTTTGATGAAAAACCAAAAGAAAGAACGAAAAACACTTACCAAAAACGCAAGTCTAAAGAGAGTCCAAGCAGCAAATCAGACGAAGTTGATGTAATTGTCATAGAAGACACTCCAGTCAAAGAGACTACTAAAGAAGAACCAAAGAGTAAGACCATCGACAAGAAGTCTGAAGCTGCTCCAGATCCTGTGAAAGAAAAACCCGAAAAATCTGCAGATAATACTGTAAAAGAACCAACACTCAAGGAGCTTGCTGACGAAAAACATAGAGCGAAGACATTAGAACTTCTTGGTGAAAAAGATAGCAAGGAGAAAAAGGAGGATGAAACAAAAGAAGATAATCCAACGAAGGCTAAAAAGTTAGCAAAAACAACTACGCAACCATCCAGCAATCTCGTTTGCGAGTTTTGTGGCAAAATGTTCAGACAGCTCTCTTACCTGGCGAACCACAGATTGCAACATAAGAAAGATCAGCTAAAGAAGCTCGAAGCGAAGCTGACTGCGAAACCGCAAGTGCTAAGTTGCGAAGTCTGCAAGAAGGAATTCAGGAAACTACACCATTTAGTGCAACACAGAATTATCCACAATCCTGAAGCACCTGCGCGGACTACTCGCAAGAACTCTTCAGAACAAAGCGACTCTAAAGTGAAGGAACAACCTGCACCCAAACAGACCGAGGATACCAGCGCTGGCTTCCGCTGCGAACCTTGCGACAAATCCTTTAGGAAACTACACCATTTGGTGGAACATAGAGAAACTCATGACGGAATCAACAGGCAGAAAACGAACGTACAAACTGTCACTCAAACCATTGAGAAACCACCACCTCCTCCTCAGTGTGACGTCTGCAAGAAATCCTTCAGGAAACTCCATCATCTCATCGAGCACAAAGAACAACATCACGTTGAGCAAGTCGAGACAAGCTCTGAAAAATCCGACGACAAGAGCGTGCAAAGCTCACTGTCCACTAGAGATATCATTCATGAATGTTCTCTTTGCTACATGGTCTTCCCTAATGAGCATTCGCTCAATAAGCACTTTGTTATCTGTCAGCAAAAGAAAAAGCGGCAGACGAAAGCCAAAGATAAACCAGAAAATGTAGATGCAGTCGACATAGTCGATGAGAGTGCGAATACAGAAGATAGTATGGATGTGAATGATGAACCAAAAGTTATAGCGAAGGAAATATTAAATGAGGATATAGTTGAAAGCGAACAAGAAAGTAAAGAAACAGTGCCTCAAAAAGTAGAGGAAAGGAAACTAAGTGAGAAACCTGCTGTCGTTGAAAAATCAACTGAAGCAGATAAACCGAGTGTGGCAGAGATTAAATTACCGAAAGAAAATGAAGTGTCGCAAATAAAAAGCGCGCCTGTTAAACGTGATCGCCCAAAATCAGATGATGGCCCTGATGCGAAAAAGGCTATCCCTGATAAAATAAAGAAGATTGATGAACAAGTGAAAGAGAAGCCTAAGAAAACTCCAATAAAGGATAGAGTAGCCCCAACTGTAACTAAGAGGCAGAAAAGTTTAGCGCCAATTCCAGTTATACCTGAGGGCAAACCTGTTGAAAGCGATGACGATGAAATCAAGTATATGCTGAATCCCGACTTCAAACCAGAGGATACGTCTGAAAGCAAAATATTTATGAAGATTCGGTCCAACAAGCGCAATTCTCTTCAGATCGAACGACCGAACTCAAGAGACTTAATGAACAGGAGGACGTCTCTACAGCACCCTCCGAAAATCCCGCGGCTTAAAGCGAAAGCCGTTGAGCCAAAAGTAGTGCCAACAGTGACGAAAGTCAAACCAAATGAAGCAACCTCCACAGATTCGGACGACAGTGACGTCAAATACTCTTTCCCAGAAAAAGTGCCTAAACCAGCGTCTAAAGAAGAGATTCCTAAAGGAAAGAAGTTTGTAAGGAAGTCTCTGGCGGAGAAACGAAAGTCCCTGGGCGGAATAGCGAAGCGAAAGTCAGTGGGGCAAGCGATCGCTAAGCTGAAGCCCAACCCATCTCCCGTTAGAGTCATCAAGAGACGTGAGTATTTAATTTTACCTACTCGTTTTCAACTTTCACACATTATTCCCTATCTCAAGCAAAATTAAATACAGACAAATAGTTCTACTTTGAATCGGAAATTATCAGTCGTGCAATGCAATCTATGTGTCCTGAAACTTGGTCACAGTTGACTTCAGTAATATTACTACTACTTTTAGCCATTGCATGAAAGGTCTTCCTCCCAATGTTTCAGTTGCGAAACCTTTTTTAACAGCTTAGTGAAATAGTAACTAGATCTCTTAAAATTTTAATTTAGTTACGGGTCTTAATCGCGTAGGAATTACTTATTTATTTACCTCACTAAACTAAATTAACTCTTAACTAAATTGAAATATGTTATCAAGTGTCGAAAGTTTAAAATGTGTAATCTAACGATAGGTTTCGCAGTCTCAACCAATTGAATATTCCAGGGACGTTGGACGTGGAGCACCGGTGTGACTGCGGGCAGCTGTTCAACAGCGCAGCGCTGCTGACGCGGCACACGAGCCTGGCGCACACGCCGCCTCGAATCAGGCGGCGCCGCTCCCCTCCGCCCGACCCGCAGCCCGCGAACACAAGGAAATCAAACGTACGCAGCGAGGCGTCCAACTCCAAACCGACCAGAAAGTCAAGCGTCAAGTCTGACACCCCCGAAATGCGCAAGACCAAGTCTCAAGATAAACTCGCTAAACCCAAAAGAACACCCGCGCACCGAGGCGTTCCTGTCCCAGAGAAAATGCGCAAACTCATGATGAAGAATGCGAAGTAAGAGGTTTGGACGACTGACTGACTGGAACGATAGACTAGTTATAGAGAACCGTTGAACGCATCACAACGCTCACAATAACGTAACAGAAGGACCATTGTATAATAGAAATATTTTATACAATTTTGGCGAATTTATGATGCGTTATAAAAAATATATTGTCTCCGGACTGATGTGTTGAAATGAAAAGTTATATTTTGTCAATTTGTTTAGAGTATACCTAGATGTAAGAGTAAATATTTATGTTTATTGTTAGATTAAGGATCGGCATCAGGATCCCATAATGCTATTACAGTGAAACTGCTGTATTTGATACACAGATTGTTTTATTGTTTATGTTCACCATTTTGTAGTTGATAAGGATACAATTTGTTATACAGAGGTGCAGTCTCTATCACTAGTAATGCATTATATTAATTTTAATCTAAGATAGAAGCGTATGTTTTCTATACCTGCTTGATTAATCAGTAGTTCGTTGTAAATGTCTAGTTTTCTTTGTAAGACACAAATCAATGTGTGATTTTAGAACTTTTCAGTTGTTGAATCATAGTGCAAGTGTTTCTTTTATAAATACATGTAATGCAATGTTGTAAAACTTGGTACAGAATGTTGTCATGTTCATAGTCTAAAGGAGGCATAATGTGCATTTTCGGTTTCAATTTGTATCTCCCCAAATCTCGCTATCGAAAAACTAGGTTAACTTTAAATTGAAAGAGAATTTATATATATATTTTTATAATCAAATAGATATTGGTGAAAGGTTTTCTATAGTCTAATAGTAGTGAGTATTCATACAATGTAATACTCTTAATAATTGTGGGACAGCAGACACACAGCCTCTTGGCAAATTGTCATAATAATTTTAATATTACAAGTTTTAACTGTAAGTATTTTTGACGCTGTCTGTCTGCTTACCTTTTTTAGTATAGTAGGACCAAATAAAATCAAATCCTCTGTTTAAAAATGGTAATACATAATATATTTTTTTGATTATATTATTTTAAGTTTTATGTTGATTGTACTCTCGTGACTAACCATGTAATTAATTCATAGCAGTTGTGTACTGTGCTGTCGTCGTGAGATTGATGTTTAGAAGCATTTAACATGAAAAATATATTATGTATGTATGTAGGTGATATCATTATTTTTAATATGATAATGAATTTTGATTAATGGGTTATAAATAAACTGTCTAAAAAAGCAGAATTATTGTTATTTTTTATGCCCTAAACATCAAAGTACCTACCCTATTAATTAAGAGTCAGATTTTAATTTCATACTTTGAGCCATCCTCGAAAACAAGTCTAAGTACGGAATAAAAAATTAAAACGATATTGATTACATATTATGGCTTTAATAATATTTAAATAGGTACTAGAATAACATGTTATTAGTTTATTAATTATAGAGCTTAAATTTTTATCCTCTCTCGCAAATAATATCTACTATACTTGGCTCCATAAGTTGAGGATCCACACACCTCAGTTGTGCAGACGCTAAGGCATCTTCCAACAAAGCGTTCAGTAACCTCTCATCATTTCCCATACATGATAACCGTTGCTGTAGAAAATGCACATCAACTTGCAACTGTTGTAACCCATGACGTCCAAAAGTACGTAATCTTACGCACTCCACAAGTGCTTTCAATGCTACTTTCAACGCACCATTCGATAACGCAGCCCGGTCTGCGCCAGCCGGGCTGAAAACCTCAATACGCTCTGAGAAAATGCGGTTTAGAGGAGAAAATGAAGATGGTGCTCGCGACCAAATCGTGCGTCTGCTGGAATCGCTTGACGGTTTGATGCTTGTAGGGAACAGTTGCGATGCAGCGCTGTCAGCGCTGGCTAGGGTTTCCACCACTCGTCGGCATACAGCTCTCGGCCCGCGCGGTTCAGGCGCTCTCAGCCAATCACGAGCCAACACAGACACTCTCAACATCTGTGCTGCTGTCTGTCCAATGAAAACCACTTCAGAATCCAAAGCTGACTGGGCAGCAGTAGATAGATGAATCATTACACTATTAGTATCTTTGTTTTCTATGTTTAAACCTGGAGCAGCCTCTTCTAACAGCTTCAGCAAATGAGTGTGTAGTGTATTGACACCACTCTCTTGCATTTCAAGGCATAGCTTGGCTAGGATGAGGAGAAGTTCAAAAGGAATGTTGTTGTTGGCTGTTTGGACACATGCCATTTTCTTGACCATTTCTGATAAACTTATCATTGTTTCAGATATAATTATCCAGCATTTGTCAGCAACTGCTTTGCAACACCAAGGTTTGAGTCCGAACGATAGGTTGTTCTGTAGAAATGCCATCAGGTCTAAGAGGGATGCTTGTACCTTCTGCATGAGGTAAACTTGTAGAGAGTTCAGTATGTCTTTGAGATCAGCCTGTTCGGTTCCTTTGCTGGCTAAGGACTGCCTTACTCTTGTAAGGCTGTCTTTAAACTGAGTTTGAATAGATTGGTACTGCATTGTTGTCTTATGGTCAATACATTGAATGACAACATCCACAGCCTTGCTGGACATGGTATCACTTGGAATGATTTCAGTCATAGCCTGTAATTTCCTGAAGAATTTATCTAAGCCTCTTATTAGAATTTCAGTGCCAGAATTCTCTGGTCTCTTGACTACCTCATCAAAGAGGTGAAATACTTGTAGCATGATTTTGTCTCCAAACTCTGGGATCTCTGTATTGTCTTTGTCTTGAAACATGTCATGATAGCATGAAATAACTATTCCTAAATCAGCGAGCAAAGAGTTGTTGCATTTTTCAACCCATTCAAGTATATCAGTGCTTTCAACTATTTCTCCTAAGGCTTGTAAGTGCTTGTCCAGTCTGCTTTCTGCACAGCTCAAAAATATGTCATGCAGGGAAGAATCTGTTTCTTGCAATTGTCTCAGTAATCCAACACTCTCTGCAAGCTCTGAGGCAGAGGTCTCAGGACTCAGTAACCTTTCTCTAAGAGTTTTTTTTAGTGCATAAATTATTTCAGAACATTCAGTTTGAATGCTTTGAAATGAAGGTTGATTTCCGTATTTCTGTAACACCCTCTGAGCGTGAGTATAGTCATGAACAGCATCGGCGTACCTGCCGTCAGAGATCGCTTTATTTAGTTGAGAAGGGAGGAGGAATAAGAATTGAAGCTTGTCTAGTAGTTGTCGAGTTCCGCATAGTCTGCTTACGTTATTACCGCTCTCTTTCAGCGAGTCCGATATTTGAGCACTAAAGGATGTAATTTTGTTCATATTCTCACTCAATTTATTCATTTCTTCCTGCATTATTTTGAAATCCGTGCGCATTTTGCGAACAGTTTCAGTGGCCGATATAAACTTGTTGTAGTTTTCGTAGACAAGAGTCTGCATCTCTGACTGGAGGAACTGACTTTGGGTGACGATTTCAGCTTCTTTGTCCATTATTTGTTTGAGATTCGCATGTTTTAGCAATACATCCAGGTACATATCGGGGTTGAAATTGTTACCATTGATGTCGAGTGGTTTATCACCATTTTCCTTAGCTTCCTCCATTTTAACAGTTTTGTTTAGATGGATACCACTATCTAATTGCAATTATTTAGAACAAAAGCAGATTTTAGATGCTTCTAGGATTAATATATCTGGATTTTTAGAGCATGAAAACAAACACGACACTCGCTCGTCGTGATTTTTTCTGTGTGTTGTGTGACCGACGTGACATTGACATAAACATTAACATACATTGGCTTGATTGATTTGTTCACGACATCACTAAAATGTTTCACTACCCAATTCAACATTTGTAGCATTCTAAACTTCTGTCGCATTTACACGTTTGCCAAACTCATAGAGCCAAAATCTTTGAGGAGCTTCTTAGGGCTATATACTAGTATGTTATTAGGTCATTGGCCAAAATGGAGCCAAACGAACGAGCCAAACTCCTGTTCTCTCGCTTGCTTGCACACCAGTGACGCCGCTTATCATTTGTCTCGCTTGCACGCTAGATTGACCAAAAATCATAGCAAAAAATGCGGAAACTATTCAGTGCTGCCATCACCACCCTCGATATTACCACACGAATTTTTTCTTTAGAACTTTCCGTGAGGTAGAGAAAAGTACATTACTTGCTAGATAAAATGTAAACCTAAAGTAAGTATAGGGGTCATCGGCACACGTCTAATGTATTCTATGCGACTATGAGCCAGGCAGGTGGGTTTTTGTATTGGAAACTCTTGTAAGTATGTATTCCGTGGGTTAAAACAGCTAAGTTCACCCATGAGCTTTAAAAAAACTACATCCTACGTCTTAGTTTGAGCACCGTTAGGCTGACTATTATATAATGCAAACTACAAAGGAATAAAAACCAAATTGAATGTTGAAAAAAATACTTTTATTAGTTTTATCGTACTATACGGGCAATAACATTCAAATATTTAATTCATTTTGTTGACCTACTGCTAGTTTATACGTATTTATATTTAACTAAATATGTATTATTATTGCATAAGTTTATTATAATTAATATTGATTTTGTATGCATACTTTGTTCTTTGTTATTGAAATATCTATCACAATGGGCATTACCTTATGCTATTAAAAAATAATTTCATTTAAGTTATTAGGTAAATGAATTGCATACTTTATCACATAGACACTTAAAATAAAATCCTATCAAAATTGTTCAAGCTACGGAATTATAAAGAACCCTTTTTAAATCCATAAAAATCACTTATATTAAAAAAAATCTAATTAGAAATAAAACCATAGTTGAAACGAAACATTGCACTTTTTTAAGCTTAGCTCTCTTTTGTATTCATTGCATAAAGAAATAAATGCATAAAAATATTGGCAAATTCGGTCATATTTAAGAACCTACTTAATAAAATACATACTTACACAATTTGTGTAAGGTGCTTTCTGGTAAGACCGGACAAGTAGTAAGTCCGGATAAGTCATGTAACTACTAAATTCAGCAATATTTTTAAATGATGGCAACATCACCGTATGCGCCATTTTGTTGTGCCCCTCCCTACAGTCTGCTTTTTACGCTATGCCCAGCAGAACGTGTGCTATTGTCGTTCAAAAAAAGGATGTACCAAAAGTGGAAAAAGACATGATCCGATCTTCCACCTGAAACGTTCAGTGAGCAATTTGGTAGGTAATTTTTGTTTATTTTTGAAGTTTTGCTGTTTTATTACCATTTGCGATGTAAGACTAATTGATTAGTACTATACAATCATGTCTACGACGTTTGTAGACAAAGATCCGATCTTTAACCTCGTAGGTTAAGATCGGACATAATCCGCCGGTCTTTCACTTTAAAGTGTTTCTCAAACTTTTTACTTTACATGCTTTTTATTTTACTTTCAATATTCGATTTGTCTGTATCAAACGTCTCACTTTCGCAAGCTTTTGTACGGATGTCTTGGCTGTTTTCCCCTATAAGTAAGTAAGTTATCAAAGTTACCTAAATTTATGATGTTTAATATGTAACTTGTTTTACTAATAATGTTGTAAAAGTACTTACTTTTTTGTTTTTACTTAAAGAAGTATTTGTTATGTTTAGTTGTTGATTGTTATTGATTTCTTGTTTGTTCTGGATTGTATAAAATACGTAAGTATTAAGATTTGTTGACAGAACGTGCTATAATACTGCATATTTATATTACCTACTTAATAATAATTTAAGTGGATTGACCGAGTTTGGAATACCACGCTGCGTTCAACGATTGGTATTGTCGACGTAGGGCGCAAAACAGTCAAGTTGAAGTGGGACTGGGCAGGGCACGTGAGCCGGATGCACAGCGAAAAATGGGCAAACATCTTAACACCCTGGAGACAATGCCGCGGACGGCCAAGGAAACGCTGGAGAGACGACCTCGACTCCTTCGATGGTGGGTGGTGGAACCTATCAAAGGAGAGAGATGGTTGGAAATAATTGAGGGAGACCTTTGCCCAGCAGTGGGACAGTATAGGTTAAATAAAAAATAATAATTTAAGAGTAAAGTGCCCACCTACAGACTGAAATGTTCGTCCTATTAAACAGTAGGTATTTAGTTATGTTCAACTTTACATAAAGTTTTTTTGATTTTTTGCTTATTTGTTTGTAGATTAAAATTTAAGCTTATAATGAATAAAGTTGATTGATAATAACTTTTTTGTTATTATTAGAGCTTGAAAATGCAAGTTTCAACTCAGAAAACTGACTTCTATTTTGTTAATTGTCTGCCTGCTGTAATTATGAGTCTAATGAGCCTTTAGATGTAAAAGTTTGAGATACACAAAAATCTATGTTTGAAGCATGCGGGGTAAGATCGTACATTTGGAGTAAAAAAATGTATTAAATCTTCGCTAAAACTTAAATTTGAAAACCAATTCAATAACAATTTGTACTATGTTTTTTATTAGGTAAGTCCCAATATTTTCCTGCGATAGAGCTTATTCTAGCTGTTACAGAGGTGATTTTATAAGGTAGTCCGGTCTTACCTTAACACGGTCCGATCTTTTACTTGCCATTCTGAAAAATTTTGCTCTGTTTGATCATTCATAAAACATCAACCGTTGTGTTTATCTAAACATTACAAATAAGAAATGAAACCTCTGTATTTTTGCAACAGTTTGGTTGCTATGGCGTTGTAAAAGAGTCACTAGAGGCGATACAATAAAATATTTTCTAAGACTCGTTAGGTTTTTTCAAAAATAGTCCGATCTTACCAGAAAGCACCTTATTTAAAAGAATTTCAGATTACTTAATCCATACTAATATTATAAATGTGAAAGTAACTCTGTCTGTCTGTTTGTTACGCTTTCACGCCCAAACCGCTGAACAGATTAAGCTGAAATTTGGCATAGTTAAAGGTTGTATCCCATATGCTACCTTTTATCCCGAAAAAATTAGAAAAATCCCGAGGGACCGCGGGTCACACCGCGGGAGCGCAGCTAGTTATTAATAAACCTTTGCTGTGCCTTAGAGCACTTCAACTCAATACAGAGGTCACTTAGTACAAGCGATGACGTATGTATTTTTAAAATATCAATAAGTCTAGGAATTAAAATATAGTTTGTGCCCTAAAACTTATGCTATTTAATGTATGTAAATTAGCTTAGAACAAAAATATCCTCATACCAATAATATGTACAGTTTGCGCCACAACTGGTAACCTCCATGCCGTTCAAACCGCCTTAGTAAGGGGATTACCGATTGACCGCTGACTGTACATACATGTATAGGAAAGGTATATAGCTTAGTTTATTAATCAAACAGCCAGACTATGTAGACATTTTATCGATAATAAAGTCATTTACCGAAATCACTTCTATGTACATATAATGATGTTCCCAATCATTATACAATATGGCATGTGAAACATCACAATTTTCTAGTCAAGCTTTAATTCAAGCTAAAACAGTCCTAATGATAGTAGCTATAGAGCAGCATTTTGCGCCTTAGTCATTCTGTCCGTAGCCTAAGCGGGTCTAAGCAAGGAAAACCTCTATCACTTTGGCACTCTCCTTGATGGAACACTGTTAATGGCACTTCCTTGATCTTGTTAGGCTTTGGGTGTGTTTGAATGGGCTTGGAGTGTCGTCTGTTGGTGATAACGACAGGCATTAGTTGTTTCCTCCCGACTTGTTCGGAAGCCGGGCCTTCGTCTGCTTCGAGAGCTGTTTCCACGTCGATCAGTTCATGGTTTCGGCATTGGAGGAGGGCTGCCAACTGATAAATGATAAATTAGTGATTGAATATGACTAGCGGGTATTAATTTTGGGTAATTTTCCTGTGAAAAAGGGTAAATTACTCCACAAAAATATGGTAACGTACAACAAAATATAATCAGCTTTGTTAACCTTCTGTATCACATTGCACAGCGAAATCTGTGAATTAAAATGTAAAATTCGAAGAACTGCCGGCAAACTTTCACTCTTAAATCGAATACCGTAAGGTTGACATTTAATTACGATTTTAAACAATTCAAAATGATTTCAACAAATAAAGTTTGTCTACCTGTAAAATGTGCATCAATGGCCTTCTAACCCTCTCGTTAGGTCTCGGCAGAGCGGCGGCGAGGGCGGCGGCCGCGACCGGCAGCCGCGAGCGCAGCACGGCGAGTGTGGCGAGGGAGCGCGCCACGTCAGCTCCCTCGGCCACTCCCTCGGAGCCCGAGCCTTCCCACCAGCCCGAGCCGCTCTGCTCTATTGTGTAGTCTTCGGGGCTGGAACAAAAAGCTCTTATACAACCCGTCTACCATTTCCCTGGTGACGGTATTGGTCACGAAGGAACAGACTCTAGACAATGTAACAATCGATTGTCGAAAGCGAAGGTAGAAAAGCACATAAAAGTATGGGGTTGACTTGTGCCTTTAATATGTCACGTGATATGTTGTCAACGAATAGATTATTAATAGATAATGAACTTACAGTTCGTTTCCATCAACATATCTACAACATCGAATTATTACTTCCATACAATTGGACTTTCCTACCTTCGCTTTCGACAATCGATTGTCACATTGTCTATAGGCTCAGGAGTCATTAGTTTTAAGACTATTATAATGATCCCAGCGGTCCATTCAGAACAGCACAGACATGGTGAACCAGTATTTAGTTAGTATAAATAAATATGAATCCCTATATCCCTTGGTCACGGCATCACGCGTGAACGGCTGGACGGATTTCACTAATTTTTTATGTTGTGTTTGTTATTGTCAGGAGAAGGTTCTTATGACAGAAAAAATCTATATATGAATCATGGAGGACGTGAAATAAGGGTTGAAAGTTTGTGTGGCGAGTTGAAAGTTCCAGTTAAAGGCGCTATTATTGCATTATTTCAGTTCTATTTAGATGTTTTCAAGTATGTTATTTCGCTGACGAAGTCGCGGGTACCAGCTAGTTTGTTATAAAATCTAGTTAAACAATAAACCTACCTAATTCAGGTGATAAGCGTGTATGCTATTTTCTGAGATAAAATGTAAACTAGCTTCAAAGGTAGCCAAGCAGCGTAGACAATAGCTGCTTCGCAAAACGGTCAGCATATATATTTCGGAAAATTCTGTAATGGTAAAGATAAATTAATCTACCATTTTAGAGTGGAATAATAACATTATCAAGAAAAGAAAGCGTACAGTTCGCCCAACGGATCTAGGCATGCGTGAAGTTAGCCGTTTGTCTGCGCAGAACACAATTTTGTATGAAAAAATCGGTCACTGCGCAGACAAACGGCTAACTTCACGCATGCCTAGATCCGTTGGGCGAACTGTAGGTCTTATTCTATTGGTTATTATATTAATGATAAATACGCGTGGCCTGATGTCGATCTGCCCCTCGACAGCTGATGTGTGCACAATGCCTTTGCTATCTTGCTTAGCTTTTTTTTTATAATTTAATTTAATTAAGGCAATTGGTAGGTACCAACTAAGTTAAAGAAGAAATTAGCCTAAGTTTAGATCTAAGATCACCTAAAAAAAGGCTAGGCCCCAAACCGTGTTTGTTGCCCTGGTAGAATCACCTAGTTTTAAGACGTTTCAAAGTGATCCCAGCGGTCCTACTGAATAAATGATTTTTGACTTTGACTTTGACTCAAGCAAGGTGAGTTTTTTTTTACGAGAAAAGCTTTTAGAAATGAAACAAAATATCGATTTAAATAGTTTTTTTTGGTCCATTTTTTGGTTTGATCCTGGGGTCAGTATGCAACACTTGAATGTATTTGTAGGTAACTCGGTTCATAAAATTCAAAACTAGAAAACAAGATAAAATAAATTAAATATTGAAAGGGGGCTCCCATACAACAAATGCGATTTTTTTTGACGTTTTTATAGATAATGGTACGGAACCCTTCGTGCGCGAGTCCAAATCGCACTTGGGCGGTTTTTTATGTCAATATATGTTCTTAGTTTAGTTCTACTTACCTGTGGTTATTATCTAGCGGCGGCGGCACGAAAGGCGGAGGCAACTCGTGCACAGTCGGGTGTCGCAGGTGCAACGCGAGAGCTATCACGTGAGACGCGGTCACTCGTGAGGGGCGCATCAGTGCTGATAATACCACGCCTGGATCTGGTTCTAACACTGGAAAACATACCATTGGGTTAAATTATTTCCTCTGTTAACAGACCATCCTACTTCCTTACTTAGGCCTTTACATCTATATTAGATTAAATCATCTAATACAGCGTCAGGAGGCAATCCATGCCTACACTTAACGGGACGCTGTAGTGCCTGGGACATTGTTTGAGATGGAATAGGCTCGCCCAGCACCTAAACCATCCTCTCAGCTTGATCAGCCGGCCACAGGAGACGACGTCAATACGTGTGGAGCTGACTAAGCTGCGGGTTTCCTCACGATGTTTTCCTTCACCGTTATGAGCTCGTGTTAAAGCGCATATATTTTTTTCAGAACGAAAAATCCAGTGATACCAACTTCCTACTGATGTAGTAAATCTGAAAGTTTGTGAATACGTTTGTACAGTACGCACAACCAATCTTAGCTCTCTGAAGTAGCTGCGCAGAACCCATTTTTGATGACGCCTAAAAGACGAAGACAGCGTTGTATAGCTGCCTCGCTCACTCGCTTAGTTTGTTGCATCGTGCTATCTCGCGCAAACCTGCGCAATGGTTTAGTGCACCTAACTTCAGAGAGCTAAAGATCGGTTGTGCGTACTGTACAAACGTGTTTAAATCACGCCTAAACTACTGAACCGATTTGGATGTAACTTGGAATAGATGTAGATTGTATTGTGTCAAGTATGTAATAAAATAAATAATAGTACCTAAGTAATTCAATTAAAATAATATAAACATCCCACAAATATAATAAAGCTGAAAGTTTGTGAGTTTGTTCGGTTGTGTTTCAATCACGCCTAAACCAGCGAACCAATTTGAATGAAACTTGAAATAGGCGTAGATAGTGACCTGGAATAGCATATAGGATATTCAAAATGTTGGTACCACGCGGGCGAAGCCGCGCGCTAGCTAGTGTAGTATAAAGTTTTATACTTACGCGTAGTTCGCATGGAAACCAAGATGGCGACAATAACGTAATGCAGATTTGGCAAAGTGGGCCCGTCCGAGAACAGGAACCCCCACAGGTGAGGGATGTCGGCGCGAGGGAACTCGCGACCGAATAGCAGCCGGAGCCAACGACTGCAAACAATAACAATCCTACTAATATTATAAATGCGAGAGTCTGTGTGTGTGTGCGAATGTTTGTCCTTTCGTATCTCCGTGACGACATAGCCGATTGTGATGAAATTTGAAATGTAGATAGTTTAAGTTCTGGAATAACATATAGGCGTATAAAATTTTCGAAAATCAACCCTTAAGGGTATTAAAGTTTATATGAAAAAAAATATTCCTTGCTCCGATCCACTCCAAACTCTGTATATACTTAAATATACTTAAAAGTAAATGATGAAACCCGTATTTTTTATTTTTTTAAAACAACCCCTAGGGATGGTGCAAGGCAGTTTCAAAGTCGTAAGATTCGAAATTGTATGTGTGTGCGAATGTTTGTCTTCGCGTAAGGTAGTCTATCTCTAAAGTTTGTATGACGAAACAATGCGTAGACGAAGTCGCGCCCGGGTTCACTAGTAATACATACACTTCGACCAACAGATCTAGGCATTCGTGAAATTAGCCTTTTGTCTGCGCAAAACACAAATTTGTATGAAAAAGCATTCACTGCGCAGACAAATCGGCTAACTTCACGAATGCTTAGATCTGGAGCGGTATTCCCGTTCTTATTTTGGTTCGTTTGATGAACATTCGGATGTTTCTAATCTAACTATGAATTCTGACTTCAAGGGCAAATTTTTAGGTTTGTAATATTTGGTCCTAGGTTAGGACCGTGTTTTATCGATTAAGAACACATCCGTCAGATTCCACTTTCGTCAGAAGTAGCTTTTTGTATAATTTCAGTTCAGTTTCGCGTTGATTATATCGACTGAATACAATGTAGCTCGTAGTAAGAAGCATCCGAATATTCATCAAACGAACGAAAAAACTAACACGAATAACCCGCCTGTTGGGCGAAGTGTAAAAAACGTTATTCTTACCTCGGATACTGTGGTCGGTGATTTGTACCCTGTTTTTATATTTATATTTATACTAAAAATAATAAAAAAAATAAAAAAAATGCTGGACATTTTCCACACAGCGTCATCTAGCCCCAAACTAAGCAAAGCTTGTAGGAAAATACCAGATAACTGATATACTACTTATATACTTTTTGTTTGTAAATACATACATATTATACATAGAAACACCCAGACCCGAGACAAATATCTGTAGGTCACACAAACATTTGTCCCGCGGCGGGGATCGAACACGCAACCTTCTGCGTCGCAGGCG
Organism: Epirrhoe tristata; assembly: GCA_951394285.1. NCBI lineage: Eukaryota > Metazoa > Arthropoda > Insecta > Lepidoptera > Geometridae > Epirrhoe > Epirrhoe tristata. Next base: position 10,301,513 of record OX596144.1, on the reverse strand, counting down.
GACCTTCGCCCACTGCGCCACAGAGGTCGTCACAGAGATACTTATTTATATTTTTGCCTGAATAAAAAGGAAAGAATTTTTTTCGCGCGTATTTTATTAATATTACTAATTTCATTTAAGTATTTTATTGTGATAAAAGATTACTTGTAAACATTAATCTTAGTCCATTTTGCTTTTACCTCTATCGTGAGCTGTACTCTGGCCAATCTCACAGCTGATTTTATGTATGGAAGTAGGGTTAGTGTCATACTCACATGCCAAAAAGTTCCATAGAAATGTTAGCAGAAGCCAAGTGCGCCGCTAGCTCGGGGTCCAGGGGCACCAAGAATTCCTCGCGAACTTTGTCCAAATACCGGACCACTTCGTTTGGGTTCTGTAAGTTAAGTATGTTGACCTAAGTCAAATCAGACAAAATAAGGTCAAGTTTAGTAGGTCAAATAATGTAAGTTTAGTAGATCAAATAAGGTAAGTTTAGTAGGTCAAATAAGGTAAGTTTAGTAGGTCAAATAAGGTAAGTTTAGTAGGTCAAATAATGTAAGTTTAGTAGATCAAATAAGGTAAGTTTAGTAGGTCAAATAAGGTAAGCTTAGTGGGTCAAATAAGGTAAGTTTAATAGCTCAAATAAGGTAAGCTTAGTGGGTCAAATAAGGTAAGTTTAGTAGGTCAAATAAGGTAAGCTTAGTGGGTCAAATAAGGTAAGTTGAATAGGTCAAATCAGGTAAATTTAGAAGCCTTAAAATTAGGTAAATTTAAGCTTAATTTAATAGGTCGAGAGCACTGGTGGTCTAGTGCTAGCGGCCCCGCCTTCCGATCCTAAGGTCGTGGGTTCTAATCTAGCCGTGCGCCAATGAGTTTTTCTGCCAAAAATGTATTTGCAGTGAGCACTATGCCAATACTCTCAAACGGTGAAGGTAAACATCGTAAGGAAACCGGCATGTCGTAGCACCTCAAGTTTAAAAGCATGTGTCAAGTGCACGTAAGGAGACTCTTCGAGGCGCACTTAAAATCCTTTCACCACACTGGTTCGAACTAATGACACGACAAGGTAATGATAAAACACTCACATGTACAGATCTAGAGGCGGGTAGTCTACCGCAGGAAGAGGGTACGGCATCGCCTGTTGTATAATACCTCTCCAGTCCTTTCATCACAGCACTGAATAGCATGCTGAAATAATAAACTTAACATATTGACCGAGACGTAAATAAGAGAATGAATGCGGGATGGATGAAGTGGCGACAGGTCTCAGGGACGATATGTGATCCGCGAATGCCCCTTTTGTTGAAAGGGAAGATCTACAAGACCGTTATAAGACCTGTCGCGATGTATGGATCAGAGTGTTGGGCAATGAAGAAGACGGATGAAAGGAAAGTGCATGTAAATGAAATGCGAATGTTAAGATGGATGTCTGTGTGTGGGGTAACACGGTTAGATAAGATAAGGAATGAGTATATCAGAGGAAGTTTGAAAGTGGCACCTATTTCTGAAAAGGTGAGGAGTGCTAGGCTATCTTGGTATGGACACGTTATGAGGAGGGATGAAAACCATGTTACCCAAAGAGTTATGAAGATGAGTGTGGCTGGGTATGCAAGAAGAGGAAGGCCGAAGAAGAAGTGGTTGGATTGTGTGAGAGATGATATGAATGTAAAAGGAGTGGATGCACAATTGACAAGTGATAGGAGTGAGTGGAAGAAGAAGACATGTTGTGCCGGCCCCACTTAGCGTGGGATAAGGTCAGGGAGATGATGAATGACAATGAAACTGATTTACTTACTTAATTATTTTGTTCGGCCGTGCATCAATGGATTTTTCATTTTGAAAATTTAACACGAGCACATAACGGCGAAGGAAAACATCGTGAGGAAACCCGCAGCTTCGTCAGCTCCACACGTCTGATCGCTTCCGTGCTTCGGAGGGCACGTTAAAATGTCGGTCCCGGCTATTTAAGTCGTTAAGCCATGACGGAGGCTTTAAGGCGGCCTGAAAACTCCGTCATCAGAGTTGGCAACTGACATACGAACTTACTTTGACATTATGTCAACATGGTGTTCACCACATGCTTAGCTTTTTTGTAGTCAGCCATTTTTATTTCACCTCTAATACTAAGAAGAATAAAGTAGGTACTCACTAGCTGTCATGCTCCAAGTAATCTTCTTCCAATATATATTTTAGTTTTTCACTGAAAAAAAAAAAGGATTATTTTAATACAATCCATCCATACTTCCATACTTTAATATTATAAATGTGAAAGTAACTCTGTCTGTCTGTTTGTTACGCTTTCACGCCCAAACCGCTGAACAGATTAAGCTGAAATTTGGCATAGTTAAAGGTTGTATCCCAGGGAAGGACATAGGCTACTTTTTATCCCGAAAAAATGAAAAAGTCCCGAGGGACCGCGAGTCACACCGCGGGAGCGCAGCTAGTTATTAAACAAAAGAAATGAAGATAGCCTCAAAGTAGCTCCCTTCATGAACTTGACAGCATGTTTTAATCTCTAATTTAGATATTAGTAGTACGTGATGCATCCGTCCGATCGCAAATTTTACGTAATAACCCTACAAGTGAAATGAAATGAAAAAACTTTATTACAACACAATGTAGATACCTAAATACTTAAATATAGATTATTACATAGATACCATTGTTTGTAATTGGCGGTCTTATCGCTGGATAGCGATATCTTCCAGACAACCTTTTAAACTAGGCAACAACTAAAACTAAAGCTAAATTTGCAAATAAGCATACTGGGACTCCCCCAGTGACTGCAAAGTGAGGACTTATCCTGGCCCTCGAACTAGTGTAAAACTGTATCTCGAGGGTCACTTTCTATCCTCATCAATGCTTTGGTAAACGATACTATACTAAGCACGACGGATCTTTAGCTCTCTGAAGTTAGGTGCAATAGACGTGCGCCGGTTTGGTGGAGTAAGCGAGATAGCACGATTTTAGGCGTCATTAAATATGCGCAGCAACTTCAGAGAGTGTGAGTATTGTACCTTATAATATTTGGCGCAAAGTTCCTGTCTAAATACAGTTCAAACAGTATTGGTGCGAGGATCTCGTGCATTCCTTGTCTATACCCGACATATGTGTGTGTCCGCGCCCAGTGAAATAAAATCCGCACCTACAATAAATAAATATAAGAATAAAAATAAAAATATGTTGTTGTATATGACGACCTCTGTAGCGCAGTGGGCGAAGGTCCGCCTGCGACGCAAAAGGTTCGATCCCCGCCGCGGGACAAATGTTTGTATGACTTACAGATATTTGTCACGGGTCTGGGTGTTTCTATGTATAATATGTATGTATTTACAAACAAAAGAAAAGTATATAAGTAGTATAGCAGTGATCTTGTTCCCATAGTACAAGCTTTGCTTAGTTTGGGGCTAGATGATGCTGTGTGAAAATGTCCAGCATTATGTTTATTTGATACACACAAAAGGATTACAGGAAGAAAGACAATACATAGGTGAATAGGTAATCATAAAATAGGAACATTGAACATCTAGACGACAGAGTACAAAATAACAAAATAAAAACAAATAAACAAAAGTAAAAACAAACAAAGTCATAGGATGAAAATCATATAAATATTGCTTGATGAAGTGTCTGTGATTTTTAACTGAGTTCAGTTATTTTGAAATCACAGACCGGTTAGCAACGCAAACCTCAAGTGCTTATAATTCTTACACGATACTAAAAAAAACAAAGAAATTTTAACATTTTTGTCTGTCTGTTAGTCCGGGCTAATCTCTGGGGTTGAATCGATTTTGATGCGACTTTCAATGGAAGATAGAGGAAGTTATCACACAGCATAAAGGTTACTTTTATTCAAAGAATTTCCTATGAGATCGGGATTTACGAGGAAAAACTAATGAGTACCTCCCAAGCGAACAAATTTAGCATAGCTAATAAATCAATATTTGTTGGACATTTCACACAGCATCAATTAGCATTTATTTTTATTATTTTTATTAGCATTTTTTTTTATCATTTCATTTAGCACAGCTAGTAAATCAATATTTGTTGGACATTTCACACAGCATCATCTGATATTTTATCGGCTAGATATGTATCAATCAGCTAGTTTATCTAGTAGTGAGCTTATTTTTTGCGTTAGGTTGACTGAGGCTTGATAAGCTCTTAAACGCGGCTTCAAGTAAAGTTTAAGCTTTGCGGGGTCCTGGGTAAATTATTATGAAATAAATTATCTTTATCTTAAACAATTGGTGTTGTCTCACCATTAGCTCCTGTACATGCGGTTCTCTAAAATACAGCTCGTCGGGAAATGTCCTCACCACATCTTGCATAATCAGATTTTTAAGTTCATTGTCACAGAAATGCTGCTTCCAAGCGCTCTGTAATTCAAACAAGAATTAACATTTGAATCGCTGATGATCTATCCATATTTTTACGCTACATATCAGGGCACCACTTCGTGGTCAATATGGCCCACTGGTCTCCCGACATGCGGCAAACATGGCCCGCCCGGTCCCATTTAAGTTAAGTAATGAAGTTTAATAATAATAGACAGGAATTACACTACACACGTAAAAAAACAATAAGGGACAATATTTGTATGTAGACGAAAATATGATGTTGAATTACAAGGGAATGATGATGATTACAATAATGATGAAAAAAACATGCCTAAACAAATACCTCATCATTTTGAGACAGGGGATCATCACCAATCACCGTTCTAGGATCCATAGATAGTTTTGCCTTCAAGTCATTATAGAAGTTTCTGTGAGTTTTGATACTGGAAAAAAACACAAACATAAATAAATAATGCTGGACTTTCCACACAGCATCATCTAGCCCCAAAGTAAGCAGAGCTTGTGTTATGGACACTACATGACTGTTTTTTTTTTTATTAACCTATATCATCCCACTGCTGGGCAAAGGTCTCCCCCAATTTCTTCCATCTGTCACGGTCTTCTGCCACGTCCCACCAGTCCTCTACAGAGGTATCCAGGTCGTCACGCCAACGTTTTCTCGGCCTGCCCCGTATACATGACTGATATACTACTTATATGTATACTTTTTGCTCGTAAATCTAATCGTAATCTAAATAATACTACACATAGAAAACACCCAGACCCGAGACATATATCTGTAGATAATACAAACATTTATCCCGCGGCAGGGATCGAACCCGAAACCTTCTGCGTCGCAAGCGGACCTTCGCCCACTGTGCTACAGAGGTTGTCAACCACGGATTTCGGAATTTATATTTCTTCTGGTCTGTGTTGTTTTATTATTTCTTCTGGTCTGTGTTGTCATGTCAACGCATGAATCATGTCTTGAATGATGATTCATAACTCAGTTCGAAACAAAACTCAAGTTACGTTTTTGAGTAAGTTTATATGAGGTAGTGGCCAACTCTGGGGATGAAGTTGTTTGGCTGCCTTTAGGCGTCCATCATGGATATCAACTTGATATTGTGAGTGATAATTAATTTAATTACTCACTTTCATATTTAATCTTTCATTAAAGACGTAATTAGAATCATCAAATTCTTTAAGATATGATCAGATATAAAAACCTATTAACTAATACTTTCAATAATTTACCTTGTAACTAGATCTCCGTTGGGCGGAGGGACAGCTTGGAGCATGATCGCCCAAGCGAGTGTCCGTGGTCGTTGCACCCTCTGCTCGATAGCAGCCTTCTTTAACTGCTCCAAGCTCCATGTTTGCTGCTCTAGCCTAGGTTAAGTAATATTTTATTGAATAAGAAAATTAAAAAATGAGTGAGACAAGGTAGCGTATCATTCTACTTTTCAAAATGCTTCAAACAAATGTATACCTAAATTTTTTGTGGTGTGAACAGTGTTAGATGATATTTATTATATACTAGCGACCCGCCCCGGCTTCGCACGGGTGCAATGCTGATACTAAATTAAATACACTACAGAAAAACTATGAACGTTGTATATAAAAACATAGCGGCCCGCTCCGACTTTGCACGGGCATAAATAAGCCCAAAAAAATAGGTTAATTTACGACATCACGTTAGAAACCTCTAAAATTAGCAATGTTGCCTTAGTATATGATGCATGTATTATACATATAAACCTTCCTCTTGAATCACTCTATCTATTGGAAAAAACCGCATCAAAATCCGTTGCGTAGTTTTAAAGATTTAAGCGCACATAGGGATATAGGGACAGAAAAGGCGACTTTGTTTTATACTATGTAGTGATAAATTTAAAATATATGTACTTATACAAATGGTTAGAAAAATAAATGGTTATCAGATTAAGGGATCAAAAATGATTTTATCAAGCTACAATAAACATTAGATTAGTACAACTTTTTCCACCAACAGATGATAACATACATTTTGGTAGCTTACCATAACCACACTATCTCTACAGTAGAATAGAGAAAATAACATTTTCGTTCAGACGATTTTGAGTATTATTGCGGTCTTAGAAAAGATGCTTTTTTTTAAACTCATTTCTCATTTTACTGTATTCTACCGTGGAGATGGTGTGGTCATGCTAGCTAAGGGGGCTGAAGTAATATTTGTAAACTCACACATCTCGCCAAACAGGTCTTAGTACATCAAGTTCTATATTCATAATAATAAACCATATTCATGACACAGTTTTAACTAAAGGTCCGATCTTTACTAAGGTCACTTTAAGTCTCGGTGGGTCTTTCACACTTATCGAATATTTATTATACAACAAATTATATATAAACAGTAGCCAGTAGGTATAAATGACCGTAGGTAATGTTTGTTTTCTTTGTCATTTTCAACTGATAACTAATTTGTAAATGAAAATTACTCACTGATAATCGAGATCGTCTGCGCTGCTGGTCGACGTGCTCGGAGAGTTACTATCTGCCTGTTGAATAAAATATGTAAATACAATTCGATACCTAAACAAAACCTGATTTTTGATCAAGGGGACTCACCATTTCAACCGATTGTTTTAGGATCAAGTACTTTTACATAGTGAATGTGAAAAGTTTGTATCACGTTTATTTAAATTACTATCTACTCCTTTTGTTACCACCAAACAGGGGAAACGTCTTAATAATTTTGTTTAATTATAATTAGTATGCTAGCAAAACAATACAAATTGGAAAATCAAATCGGACTTGGTCAAGTTTTCTATATTTCCCTTCGGCTCAGCTGACTGACAGGACAGACTGGTGACAGATGACAGAACAGCTGAAATGACATTGGATTGAAAGTATAGTGTTGTCCAAGATTTTTGTAAGTTTTTTGTTTTTTTTAACAAGTTAAAAAAAACAAACTTGGTCTATACCAAGAAGTGAAGTGAGGTGAAGATTTTGTTGATTGAAGACCGGACAGACGATGAGAGATATTAGCAATAATTATAAGATCATAATTAAATCCTAATAATAATTCTAACAAAACGAAAAAAATAAATATTACCTTTAATTAGAATAGCGACAAATGGGTAGGTAACCGCAAAAAATGGATTTATTCGTAGAAATTATTTGGACAACGGTACATCACTATGTATTTGGTTGGAGAAGATCGGCTGCTGCGCCATGGCTGCCTGCGCACAATGCGTCGTTCGTTCTTGATCCATCCCTCTATTCATTGTTCGTTCGTTTCGTTTTGTTCGCTTGGTTTCTGATTTCTCTCGTCTGTCTGTGGAAGGATTACGATCTCTCTCTCTTTTTACGCGAAGTGTGAAATCGGTGTCTCATTTCTAGCAGTTTTGTGAACTTAGGTGATAATCAATGATCTCACAGAACCGTTTTCGGTAGATCTCGTGAAGGTGCTGGCGGAAGCCGATGCGGATCGCTATCGACTCGACGCCTCAAAGATGGCTCGCGAGTCGTTAACCGTTACGGGTCCGGTGCGCGGGCCGAGATCGCGAGTGCTCCCCGGGTCGCGATGACACCGATCGGCAAGCATGATCGCCAATCTGCCGCTGCTGCTGTGCGGCGGCCTGCCGGTGGCGCTGACGGACTTCAGCGCGGTGGAGCTGGAGCGGTTCATCACGTTCATGGTGACGTGCTCGTGGGGGCACGACACGGTGCGTGGTGAGGTGGTGTGTCCGCCTTGGTGGCCGCCAGAGGTGCCCTACAGCCATCCCTTCGTGCCGCTCGCGGCGCCTGAGCCGAGCTGGACGGAGCGTTTGCGCGGGCTCGTGCGTAAGTGCTACGCTTTCCACAACAGCTCCTTCCTGCTCGTATTCTCGGCGCAGCTGGCGCGATACCCGCGACGCCGACTACAGTTCGTCGACAACTTGGACAACACCACCTCACTCTATCTAAAGCCAACTGGCCGGCTGCTCGTCACGTTTCGAAATCAGAATCTGTACTACGACCGGTGCGTTGAACTCAGAGATGATCCGATAGTGATCGACGATGGGACGACAGATGAGATGACGGTGGACACCGATGTAGCTGTGGATGATGCAATAGTTCTGGACGATGTAGATAATGATATCCCTACTAAATCTGCCAATATTTATTTATGTGACAACTGCGATAGCCACTTTGATAATGTAGAAACCCTGAATGCTCATGAGAGGCTCTGTAACAATGAACTTCCAGCTGGCAGCTGCAACGGAGGACTTCCGGACTTCTTGTCTGCTCTGAAGTTGGTCTCTGTTACTGATTTGGAGAAGACTCTGATTGATTCTGGAAATTCTGCTGGTGATAATAAAATCAAAAGTGTAAGATCAGCAGCAAACATCGACAGAGGCCCTCCTTACCCCTTCTCATCCCTCGCTTACACTAAATATTTAAAAAACAATGGGCAAAGAGACATGACATACTCTCGAGAGAGGGTAGAAAGATACTGCTGTACGAGTTCACTTCCTAGTAAAATTGTAGCTAATAAATTAAAAAACCAGCAGTTTCCTGTGAGATACCGCCGGCCTATCGATTATTGGCATCGCAAACATGTGTTCCCGGAACAAAGAAACAAGAAGATACTTGATCTGAAGGCACAACTGTTTTTTCTGAAGTGCAAAAGAATAACAGTTGATGTAGAAAGGATGTCATTGAAGAGCATGCAGGAGTATATTGACAAGTTGAAAGAAGAAGCTGAAATCAAGAAGAAAACTATGGAGGACAACGACATTATGTTTGTGGATATAGGTTGTGAGCCTACCAATATACATTCGAAGGGTTTTGATCCCTTGAAACAGTTGAACAGTGAGTGTGAAGTGATTGACTTGTGTTCGGATGATGAGAGTCCGGTGAATGAGGTTAATGAAGTGAATGAGAATTGTGATCCCCGCGCAGGGGTAGCGTGTGTGATGCGGGGCGGGGCGGTGCTCCGGCGCACGGCAGCCACGCCCCAAGCCCTGCCCTCGGAGCCCTGCGGAGCCCGACAGCGTCCCTTACCCTCCGCCATCCTCCAACCCCACCCTGTGCTCTTAATCACGCGCAGCCTGAACAATTTACAGACAATTTCGTTAGAATGACTCCATTGTGTATGAATTACGTTAAGGTATGTACATTGATAATTATTTATTATTTCACCATGATTAAAATTTTAATGTTCAAGAGTCTGTTTCATTAGTGTCTTGCATCCTCCTTTGTAAATTAGGCGCCATTTTGTGTAAAATGCATGTTGCGGTAAAACAAAATGGTGGCTAATATAGCGTCTACTTTTTCCAATAAACAGGCTTTGTGGCAGATGTTTTCCCAAAGCATTTCATGGATGGTTTAGGAACAAGCTTCACTCTGATTTAGGCCAGAATCTGCTGTTCTTAAAACAATCCATAAGGATTTTCTATCATCAAAAACTAACAGTGCCACATGAACAGTGCCCAAAAACTCGTCTGGTAATAATGCCATGCCAAAATGGCCGTCGGTCGCCTCGTCGCCCCTTCGAATCGTATATTGATTGAAGCTAGGTACCACCAAAAGAGGCATTTAGTTAATTCACCTATGAGGTTCCCTCCAGAGATTTGCTGGACCGAAGATTTGAATAATATTAACCTGAATTTGACCCTGCTAAAATATCGCTGATAAAAATTTGCAGTAGACAGCACTTGCGAAACCCAAGCTGTTACTAATGTAGGGTGTTATGCGATCTATCGCGCAGAATTGGACCTTAAGTTATATGATACAAGGTTTGTTTTACCAGATGTCTCGGTAATTTGATCCCAGTGCTGTGATTGCATAAATACTGCGTATTCACTCAGAGCGACGAAGTTCTTTAGAACGGGCACTAGAGGCTAAACTACCTACTTCATCCTGCAAGTTTTTCTGTCTTGCGGAATTTCTTAGAGATAGGTACCTAGGTACCTACTTGTCAGATAAGAATACAAAAATTCATTCTTATTACTTTTATAATGAGAAAAGTTACATTTACAGAAAATATACAATTCATATTTCTTCATTAGCTATCCTATGGTGCGAGTTGAGGGGGCGTCGGCTTTCCTCATCCGAACCATAAATAACTTCTTCGTCTGAATCATTGATCATCGAGAATGCGGGGTTGTCCTTCGTGATGGCGGTTTCTGAAACAAAATGGCGGATGCATGCATTGTGTGTGACACAGTGTTATGACCTTTTTCCCTCTATAGAGATTCACAAAGCAACATGAGCAGAATTTGCTGCGCGTTCGCAATTTATCGCTACATTTCTGAAACGTTATCTATTTCATTGCGTTGTTTAATCGCTTTACCGTGTATAATTTGTTTAATTTTTTTACTAAAACGTCTCTTGGATGACTTAACAAAGGAAACCTTCAAGAATATTATATTTTACTATCAAATCGTTTTTGAAGTAAGTTGATTTTCTGGTTAAGATTCGTAATCATTAGCATTAACGAGTCCTAACTTACTGTTATCGCTTATTTCGTCTGAGAATTGGTCTGATTCATTCTGCGGCCATTGAATTGATTTTAAAGCCTTCCTTTTCCAAATTGTTACAAGCATAGTATCCATTGGTGAGAATATCTTGTTCCTTACCATGAATATTGCCTCCTCCCGGCGAAAACAAATACGCTAGGATATACAGCTTGAAGTTGAACAAGCCGTAAAGTGCCATAAATGGTGCAGATGTGTCGTAATGGACTTTGGGTTGTGATGCCCAGTGGTCTTGTAACGCGGCTGGTCCCCAGCCTTGAAGGGCTAGAATAGTGGTGATGCAAGTCACTGTTGCTACCACTATTGAGATGACACGGAGTCTAATATCTGTGGAAGAAATGCGATGTTAAGAAACAGTCACTCAACTCATTCTGGAATGCTGCACGTGGCATTAAGCTGTGCTTAAACTTTCACCGTATTGGTTCGAAATTTGTGACACGACAAGAAGAATCTGGAATGAGGGACATACTTAGGTACTCTGTCTTTAAGCCTCTAAAAGTCCGCTGAATTTGGGGAAGTATCAGGAGTGGAGTGGGGAAGCTCCACTTCAGATCTGTCCTTCGTTTGGGTTAACTTGATTTTGTATAATTTGAAACTTTTGAATGTCCTTTAACGTGGGCAAGCGTTGTCTGTTCTTCGAACATGATTCAAGTTGGCTCTTATGGTTACCTGTACCTACCTATCTAGGTAGAGGTCTTTATCTTTTTTAATGCTTGGTGCAGTGTTCGCATCTAAATATATCGTAGAAATGCGACTGGTGCTGTTATCAATTGAATGGATGACTATCAAGATTTCTCACTTACCGAAAAATGGCATATTCCGAAGATCGCTGTACGCTTTGATTATCAAAACTAGTAAATATAGGAAGTACAGCGTGATGGCACAGAAGAACATTATCTTCACGACCTACAACAAAATATAGTCAATTATAAAATATCTTCAAGAACCAACAAAAAACCACGGAGACGACAATATGACATGTGTCTTGGAAGAAGCTTCTTGCTTCTTGCATAGCGCTAGTTATCTTTGTAATAAACATTTTGATGGAGAGAAACTTACAGGATAATTGGGGTTCATCATATAATTGAAGGTCGGGTCGTAAAACGCGTAGTATTTCTGCCATATTGTGATGATAAAGGCTGGCGTCCATACTAAACCTACCACGATCACTTTGATCAGGTAGAATGAGAGGAAACCTCTTTCGTTCTGTAACAAAAAGTATAATTATTCAGCAGATTTTGGTGCAAAAAGAGAATTGTTGAAGACCTTTGAATAATAATGAATCCTCCAATGCGATTTTACCGGAGATTTGCGAAGAAACTGAGATGTGCGTGACTAAAAAACCCACCTATAATAGAGCTGGGTCTGAGCGAAGCTAGAGACACGAAGTAGGCACATGATACTATTCGTGCGTGGATATTTTCTTCGCGCTAGATAGGTATGTTAAAAAACCCGTGGCACTCCCGGGAATGCCGAGAGAAATGAAAACTTGAACGAGGTTTCGGTAACGGTTCTAAACTTAAAAAAATATATATAAAGTTCAAAATGGTTCTGAACTATTGGGATTTGAACTCGGGGCTCGGTAATGTCTCACTAGATGCTCTAAACCCTTAAACCAATGAGACTTTAATGAAGTGACGAAAGGAAGTAGGTAAATAGTAAGAGGTTGGTGTCTAGATCGCGCTATCGTTGTGTTTTGCTGTCTTGAGAAGGCGCGGCTCCATATTGACAAAGGCAATATTGCCACTATTCAATTCACAAGACTTCAATAGCCATTTTCGTATTGAGAGATTGTTTGAGCTCTAATGGGATGACCACGGATTTAAAGGGGATGACAAATTGATTGCAAGTTATGTATGTAGTAAGCCGGTGTAATATGACTTGCGAGTTCGCGACGCGAAATCAAAATTTTACCCTTCTAAAACTGCATAACGCGCCCAAAGAAGTTTTCACTTCAAAAAACACGTAGCTATACTTGCTTTTAGCTGACTGGACTGACCTGTCTAAGCCCATGGTAGAGTGCTAGCCAGGACAGCATCACGAACGCGAGGAATATGCTCTGGAACAATGTGTCTACCAGCGGCGCGAAGCAACTGCCTGATACTAGGCGCAACGGGAATATTGGATCTGTGGGTGAAAACTATGATATAAACATTACAACCTACTGAAACAGAAGAGGACTAAATAAAATAAGTTACAAATCCATAGTGCCTGCCTAGTTAGTCACAAAAGAGGACATAAATAAGGTAAGTACATTTTACATATCCGTAAATTACGTCTGGGATGTATGAATTGCTTTATTTTCTAAGTTACAGAACACTTGGCCTGTATTTCATGTTTTGTTGGCAATATTAAAAGGACAGCCATATTAGGTTTAAAGTGATCTAAATGATGAAAGTGTACCTATCAAAAACAAATTCAACACGTATGCTGTGTAGCAGAAAGTATGCCTAAGGGAAATTTTAAGAGAACTTGATTGCTGTCTACTCCAGGTAGAATGACTGCCCCAATATAATAGCTCCCTGTGAGCTGTTATAATAGGGCAGTCGTTCTACAATCTTCTCTTCTCATAAGATTTATTTATAAGAGTTAGAAGTGACATTACAGTTGGTACCAATGCGTTACATCTATATAAACAATATCGTCGTTTAAACATGAAGTAGTGAGAGTGACTTACCATTGTATAAAAGAAGTAAAGGCAGTAATATTGATAGCCACTTCTGTTCTATCGCCCAGTCGTGGGTGGAAAACTTTCTGAGCGTGTGCGCAAACCAACACTGAAAATACAGCATGTTAAAAATCCAATTGAAGCAATTTTGTGGCTTTTGTTGCAAACATATTCATTTGAAATCCAATGTGGTCTTGATACCTACTTTTATAGGTAACTTACCGCAATAGAAAATGTAGTCATCAAAAATATGAATCTGAACCACGTCTCCATTTGCGTGAACGCAGGGTTATACGTTTTGAACTGAAACAAAACTATCCATTTTAGTTTTTCAATTTATTTTGATAGGCGACTGGGATTCGAACTAACGAGAGGCGAGCGAGACACGACGATTTCGATTCAGAGTTCGATTCCCGCGGCTGTTTCGTGTCTGAGTTGTGGTAGGTATAGTAAGCACAACGGTTCTTTTAGACGATTGCGCAGGTTTGGTAGAGTAAGCGAGATAGCACGATTTTAAGCGTCATCAAAAATGGGTTCTGCGCAGCTACTTCGGAGAGCTAAAGAACTACTTATTGTGCGTAATATACCTACGGGTGTAAGTGAAGTTAGGCGTTTCAATGCGCAGTAGACGATTTTTGATAAGTACAAAATTGTCGACTGCGCATCGCGACCACCGCGTATCACGAATGCCTGGATCCATTCACCATTGGCCATACTGTAGGTACTGTGGTGGGTACCTACCTACCTAATACCAACTCTGTTCTGTGATGCCGCTCGTGACATATGAAACACTGGTGTGGTCTGTATCCTGTGGTGGGCATCTATTGGATATGTACTCACATAGAATATGATCTCTCTTATGTAATATCGTTTGTGGAACTCCCTCAGTCCGTACAAGTTAATGTTGAGGATGTAGCGTGTATAATCCAGCGCACCAAGATGGATTGCCATTACTTCCTCGCAAGTCTGTTTCTTGCATTTCAAATGCTGAGTTCTGAAAGGTCATCCAGATAGGTACACATCTAATATCCTTGATTTATTACTCACAATCTTACAGATTTTAGTTTTTAGTCGTAACTTGTCATAAAAGTTTTCACGGACACAGCCTGACGAGCTTAGATCGAGACTTTTGAAAGACTTCGTCAAACAACCTACTCTATTTGACTCTTGGTAGTTATTTACTACGAGTATAACATCAACATATCAATGATTGGTTTTATTACGGTTTTCCTTAAAATTGTTTGTAATAACTGGTAATTGTATGGGAGTTTTCCAGTAGATAACATACAACATCAAAGTGATCCCAGCGGTCCTACTAAATAAATGATTTTTGACTTGACTTGACATCAAGTGCAAAATTTAATTTCGTTTTAGTTATCTTATGAATTCACTAGTGGTCCTAAGTTCTATCGCGACATTCCTTCCCTAAAGGAACCCGTACACAACCGCTACCTTTTTAAAGTAGGTAAAGGGTAAAATTTAAAAATGCCGAGGAATTCGACATGACTCCAATTTCGTTGAGATTAAGGTACGAACCGATCCAAGTAGGGCATACTGCATAGTGAGTGAGTGAAGGCTGCTAAGCCGATTTGTGACTCAACACTGACAGTGCATGTGGGTGAGCCCAAAGCCCCCACTACTTTTACCTTATGTAGTAGGTCTACCTACCTATATCTATACCTAATACACCTATAGTAACGGTTACGATTTACCTCGGACACTCGACGTGTAGGTACTTAGTGTAGTATTTTCATACCTAAACGCGCAATTAACAGTGCCTCTTATACTTTTCGCACACATCAGAATCAGAACTTTTAATAGTTCGTCCCGGTCTTGGTACTGCGTTTGTCAAGAGTAGGTATAAGCGTATAAGTAAAGTATATTACAATATTCAAGATTATTTAGAAGACAATAAAAGATGCGAAAAGTAAACTCAGGTTCCTAAATATATATTTAATTGTACCTAAACCTGTTTCTTTTGATTAGGTTTAGAAAAAAGGGCTGTGCCAATTTATTACTTACCTACTTAAGTTAGATTATAAGTTAGAAATACCTAAGCTAAGTACCAAATGTTGCAGTGCCCCAGCGTGGTTCATGTTATGAAACACTATTTCATTTTAAGACCTATCTACTAACATGAAGCAATAAACGTTTTGAATTTGAATTTGAATAACCGTAGCGTAAAATCGCAATTGAAAACTCGAGCAGAAAAACTCGATATGTGCGGGATGAGTGTCCACGTCCAGTCTGTAGTATTATCAGAATACAGGTGCTCTGCCTCCGCTACCTCCATTGTGCAGGTACCTACTACCTTGTGCAGCTGTCATTACAATGCACAATGACTCGTATCAATAATTTCTACGTCAGACTTATGCTGTTAAATAAAACAGTTTGTGCGCCTGCGCATATAGGTAGGCTCTCTATTTAAAAACTGCACTTAGTTTTCGACGTGTCTATGATTAACGAAGGTAGTCAATAGATATTATGTTATTCAAGTGACTCTATGACACTACCTCTTTCTATTGACATGAGTGTGATAAGAAAGTCTAAATGATATAATTTAGTGAATGTTAAATAATGAGATTCGTTTCGATGGTATGACTTCAGTTAGGTATTTCTTACCGGTTAGTGGCTTCACTTTCAGGTACAAGATTTATACTAGAATGGTCTCCTAGCACCCCGTCCACTGATATACTAATTTGGAAACTCTTGTCGAAGATTTCCTCTGAAAATACAAAACAAAATTATTGAAGTACCTATCAGTGGCAGGCAATGGCGTTAGACAGGAAAGCTTGGAAAACTCGAGGGGAGGCCTTTGCCCAACAGTGGGATAGTGGGGGCTAAGAACAACAACAACATTATGTAGTAGCTCCCTACCTACCAATCTGAAAATACAGCGTGCTTAACCACAACATTATCTCCACAGTAGAATAGAGTAGGTGAAATAAGAAGTTAAGAGAGAGAGACACCATTGTAGAAAAGTAACGTTGCTTTCGTCTAACTCAAATGTAAAATTTTACCCTATTTTAGTACTACTACTATATAATATATATAAAAAGAGTGACCACCCTATCGCTACCGATAGGGTGGTCACTGGTCTTATATATATACGCATTTATAATATTAGTAAGATTCTTCAAACCAAGCTTTTAAGCGGGGAATTCACACGCATTTGGGCAAGTCCGGGCGGGCAACTTTACTGCGACGTCAGCCAACATGGGACAAACCTCTTGAAAAGCTGAGCGGTATTGCCTACGGGCATGTCCGTGTAGTGAATTTCCCGCTTTAGATACAGCCACAGACTGGATACAGCAGAGTTAGGTAAGTACAATACGCACAACCAATCTTTAGCTTTCTAGGTGCGCAGATCCCATTTTTGATGACTCATAAAAGACGAAAACAGCGTTGTATAGCTGCCTCGCTCTCTCGCTTAATTTTTTGCATAGTCCTATCTCGCCTACTCGCGCAAACCTGCGCAATCGTTTAGTGCTCCTAACTTCAGAGAGCTAAAATTGATTGTGTGTACTGTACTTCCTATTCTTAAATTCTGAGATTCCAGTCGAATGTTAGGAGTACCTACGCAAGAGAAATACATTATTATTATATAAAGTAGGTAGTCTATCCTTTACTGGCATTGAGAAGACCTTGGGCCGGAACTACTTGCATAGCAAATCTGCGAAATGCCGTCAAGTCGTATCCATAATTTGCGCGGGGTCATCAACCCCTCGTGGTGGCAATGACCCCTGACGTCACGAGCCCGGCTCATAGATCTTAAAACGCCCTTAGCTATGGCATTCAAGGGTACAGCTGGTACATACAGCGTGAGTTCATAGCTCGCACACTATGTTTAAGTTTGGTGTGCTGTTATTTTTTGTAGAGGAATACAGCGACAAAAGTTGTTTTTCTGTTTTTATATGCTTCAAGTTTTGGGACAAGGTAGTTGTCGCTGTTAGCACCTAGAGTTGTTCATCTCAAGAAGGCGGGTTGGTCTTATTTTTTCTGTGCGTAAACGATACTGCGCTCTCTTCATCCATGGAGCGTTCCCAGCTCACGCACACAGAAACAACGTTAATGCAGATGCACATGTGCATCACACACACAAAACCAACCCGGCTTATTTAAGACTAGCTGGACTGCGACATCAAAGTTAAACATAGTGTGCGCTATGAGAATTATTACCGTCTGCCTCCACGCGGTGGCAGTCGGTAACACTGAACTCGCGCTGTAGGAGCTGTACATTGTCAAAAGAACTAGGTATATCAGGAAAATACCATCATTATTATTGGTGAGTATCTCCGCCATCAGCCACAGCTGCTGGACCCTGGTGCCCAGCGCTGGGCTGTGCAGGTGGAAGGGACCCTCGAATATGTTGCTAGTGTTGGACAGGATTGTACTAGCTGAGATTGAGGTGGTCATGGTTGGTGATGGCCCTGGAAGGACAGAACTTTGTGAACGGAGCCGATTCATCCAACTTTGTTCGAATAATCGTGAACAAAATAAGTCATTCAAAAACATAATCCTTCCTTTGATTGACAGTCAGGTAAAAATTGCTAGAAATTCGTATCTTGGAATTGAATGGCTTTAGTGTGTGATTCATAGGGTCGGCGGAAACTTTTATTAGATTTTTTTATAACGAACAGCAATTTCTTAGAAAATTAGAACTCCATATTCTACGAGTTACGTGGTAAAAGTGTGGTTAAGTAAAAGTTGTAGAATTTTGCTTTGATTTAAATTTCGAACTACTAGTAAGATAACCAATCAGAGGCTGTCTTTTTCGTCATAAAAATAAACTAAAGTTCTTACCAGCCAGTCCTATGAAGACTCCCAAACCGAAACAAGCAAAAAACGCTATAAAAACCATAACGAACTCCCCTTTGTGCATCGAGTATACTCGCATCTGGACAGACCTGGAAAATAAAACGAGTTTTTAAGGGTTTTGTTTGAGCATTACAAAGTGAAATAATTTTTTTGCCTATATGTAAGTAGGTATTTTAGACACGAAGGTATCATTGGTCTCTGCTTAGAAATATAGAAGTTATATCATTTAATATAGAGTACCTAGATTCCTACAAAGGCAAAGGAACCTAAGCTACTACAAAGCTATAATAAAAAACAACAAAATAAGTACCTACCTACGCCATTTAGCAAAAAAACATCTAGGTATAGATAACCTACCAAAGTTACGAATGACGATGTATTATAAAATGACGTACCTTTCACAGCGATCATGGTGATATGCAGGCGCGATGTACTTATTAAATTCGCTGAACAAATCACTAAATTGTGATAGTGTGTTGCGAATTTTATAGTTCCAACCTCCTGACGGCAAATGGTATGAATAACCGACGTTCGCCGTATCCATCTTACAATTAAGTTCACGACAAAATGATTCAATACAAATTATTACACAAAAACGGGTGATTGTATAAAAATTGTGTTTGGCCCAGTTTCGGGCATGTTTACAAGCTGCTATCGATTTTAGGGGATGTCATGTGATGTGCGCTATGCTGGCGCGCAGATAGAGCGCGAATTGTACCAACTTTGAATGCTTGCCCGCCTAGTTCTCAGCATAAAGTTGGTACAGTTCTTCCAACGGATCTAGACATTCGTGAAGTTAGCCGTTTTTCACAGTGATCGCTTTTTTATACAAAATTGTGTTCTGCGCAGACAAACGGCTAACTTCAATGCCTAGATCCGTTGGAAGAACAGTAAATAGGCTGAGTTGGTAAATTATTATCAGGGGCCCTTACTAATAAACTTGACATAAAGTTATGTCATGCATAACCTATGAATAACCATACAAATTTTTAGTTTATGCATGACATAACTTTATGTCAAGTTTATTAGTAAGAGTCTTAGGCTCTTACTAATAAACTTGACATAAAGTTATGTCATGCATAACCTATGAATAACCATACAAATTTTTAGTTTATGCATGACATAACTTTATGTCAAGTTTATTAGTAAGGGCCTAAGACTCTTACTAATAAACTTGACATAAAGTTATGTCATGCATAACCTAAAAATTTGTATGGTTATTCATAGGTTATGCATGACATAACTTTATGTCAAGTTTATTAGTAAGGGCCTTAGTCCTTATCTCTAGGTAACTATCGATACTTAATAATCACTTTCAATATAATATTATAATTATATGTATATAACAATAGAAAGTAGCCATGGATGCCGAACTTTATGGAATTCTGTGGATACTTACCTCAATAAGTTTTCGGATTTGTTTTAAAACAAAGTTTCAACTGTATGATTTTTATTTTCTCAACTAAAATTAAATACTTTCATACATGCAATAATTTAACAAATTAATAATAACGAAAGATTTTCTAAATTCGAGATAATTATATTATAATTATACAGGGTGTAAAAAGACGTCTACCGAAGCCGAAAGGGGTAGGTACAGCATCCCAACACACAACCAAATCCAAAAGGATTTTCCGAAAAAATAAATATTTTCCGAGAAAACAGCGTTTGAAGATTTTCATTAATTTCGTCAGCCAGCAATGTACGCTACGCATTCCGAACCCCACGCGATAACTTCGGCAGTGCCTACCTACTATGTGCGTAGCGTAGAAATTTGATTATTGTGAGGTAAGTAGGTACTTAGACTTACCTAATTCCACTGTAACCTCAAACTGAGCATCTGCTCAACAAGCACAGCTGAGCCTGCCTGGCTGTAGGTACCCAAGCGTTTCTCCCAAAAAGAATCAAGACCTGCTCTTCTACTTGCAGATCAGAGCCTCCAGATCAGTGTTGGTTCGGGTAACTTAACTATCGATCAACCCTACCTATTTTGTGGGCCTATCGCATTACGCGCTAGGCCCATAACACAACGCATTTTCACACACGATCACAACAATCACTTTTGACCGAACACACTCGCACTAAACAGACACTCACTGTTCTCTTCTTAACAAATGTAGGCAGGTACCTACTAGGTAGGTAGATACGATAATTAACTACCTAAGTAGGTAAGTACTAAATTATCCTCTAATAAAACCATAAAACTCATTCGCGACAGTAGTACCGGTAATGCAATTTGTATGCGCTGCGCGAGCGTCCAATACGTACGAATATTGAACTTCAACTAATTAATAAATAATAAAATCAAACAAAACGAGTCGAGAAATTAGAAAGAAAATGTAGCGAAATAGAAATTTGAACCTTATTTCAATAGTATTAGAAGACAATTTCTTAATATCTTTGACAAAAGCCGCCAAAGAGTCAACTGAAAAATGCCTAGCAAGGCATGTTTCACACTACTCAAGAGTTGAAAACTGATGGATTTATTCACTGATCATTCACTACATTGTTGTACCTAGTGATATTTGATAGAATAAACTGATAATCTTATCAACCATTAATCTTATTATTTGTTTACTTAGGCAGGTACTTACTTACTTATTATTTGTTTATGTAGTGAACAGTTGATCTAGTGCTGCTGTTAGTATAAACTTTGACATAATGAATGTGTATCCCAATCGAGGTTAAAGATAAAGTGCTGGTCAAACACTTCGATCACTCGGTCTTAGACGAATTCTTCGTCAAGCATAAAATTCGCAAACACTGTAGACGCAGCTTTATACCGACGGCTTCTACAAAGGATTCAGTCTTAGTCTTAGCGAAATAGAAACCTGAACCTTATTTCAATCAAGTTAGAAGATTTTGATAGAACCCTTTGACTCTGCCGCCGACACGTGCAGTGTTCAATCGAATTTCAGTAATTTTTTTTTTAAATGAAGCTTAATTTCGCTGCACTCAGTAAACTCATGATAGCCGAGCTAGAACAGTCTAGGATTTGAGTGCATGAGATCAGTGTTCAAATCCTAGAGTCGGAGAATAACTTTTTTAAATTTTAATTTTTTTTGTACTATTATTTTTTGTTTATAACCGTTACTGAAACTTCGTTCAAGTTTTCCTTACTTACGATTTTATGAACTCAATAGTGAAACATTTTATTTATGTAACTAATAATAGCTGAAATAAAGCCAAGTTAGGTACCTACTTATGTTTAATTTTTCTAGTTTACGTAACTAAGATTTTGTTTATAGCACTGGTGGAACTGCATAGGTGCAGTAGACAGGCGACGCGAGAGCGGGGCGGGTGCGATGCCCGGCCGGCCGCGGCGGTCGTCGGCCGCGCGCGCGTGCGCTGACCTCGCTCAGCTGCTCGCGCGCTCTTACTAGTCGCGTTGTTTTACGTAGATTGCAAGATTTTGATTTTTAATTGTTTTTTTCTTTTATAAATGAAATTATTAGGTAGGTATGGTCTTACTATGTTGTACTAGTAGTAAATAATCGGAAAATAACGTAAAATGAAGCAGCAAATTCATTTTTTTTTTGCGTTTTTTTTTCGCTAAATATGTTTAGAATCATGGTCTGATTGCAACCCCTCAGTTTTCGGTAGTAGTCTTTTTACACCCTGTATAGGAACATTAGGTAATTAAATTACATTTGTGAAGCTTTGAATGAGACAGTATTAATGATTTACTAAAATACGTTAAGGAAAACAATGTATTGTGATGAACACAGCTTAATTAATATTTTAAATACTATTTAGCACTTCATGACTTAATTCTTATGATTATTACATTAAAATATGTATTGAACTACTAGGTTTTGCCTACGGCTTCTCGTGGCGAGAAAAGTAGCCATTAGTAGTGTTTATCAAACTAATTAATATTTAAAATTGTGCGCAACTGACACACAAACGTCCTCGTTTCATTATTTTTGATTGATATTAAACACAAGTATAATATAACAGAAATAATACACGAAATGAACATAACTCGATACAACTTAATGCTTAAACTAAGTAAGTACCAAACTTTGGGCTATAATCACTAATCTAATAAAAAAAAATAAGATTTGGCGAGTTGAAAATAAAGTTATCACAATGGTTCACAAGACATCGAACATTTATTTTTATTATATAAATATGGCTATAATACAACATACTAATTTATTGTACAGAAGAGGCTCCGGTGCATTTGTTAACCCAAACGGCTTGTGATCGAATTCACACTGACCTTTCAAGAGGACAATACCCGCAGTGTTGTAGATGGCGCTATGATCGAAAACTTGACAAATATCTTCATACTATTTCTTACACTATGATTGTAAGACATTTTAAATAGCACGAGATTTTGACGATGATAAAGCATCTAAAACAATGATAGAGAAAGAGAAAAGGAACTTTAAAGAAGAACGTTATACACGTTAGAACGTTTTAAACGGAGTATACTCGAATCAAATAGTTCATCCATACCATTGATTACAGATTACAGCTGCGTGGAAACTGAAATCTTTTAAGAACATTAATAGTTTTATAGTTATGTAAAATATAAAACTTAATAGGTAACTCTATATAAAATCAAATTAAATGTTAAAGTAATTATTGTAATTTGAAATTCACACTAAATAGCCTCGATGTGATTTGAAACTTACTAAATACAGGGTGTAAAAAGACTACTAGCGAAAACTGAGGGGTTGCAATCAGACCATGATTCTAAACATATTTAGCGAAAAAAAAAAGTTTTCTCCGGATATAATGATTTTTTTCGGAAAATCCTTTTGGATTTAGTTGTGTTGGGATGCTGTACTTACCCCTTTCGGCTTCGGTAGACGCTTTTTTACACCCTGTATAAGCCAATTTTGCACTTTGCTTAGAATTAAACCGTTGCACTTTGCTTAGAATTAAACCATTGCACTTTGCTTAGAATTAAATATTATACAGTTGTGCTAGTCGTGTTACTAGGCTTAACAGTTGGCACAGTTGTATCGTTGTCGCCAGGCGGCGCTGACGTCGCTTGCGAGATCGGCGCTTGTGTGGTTGTGCTGCCATCTGGTGCTAGTTTACCTGTTACGATAAATACATTATTCGCTATAGAATTGTTTTTAGATTGTAACCTTTGAAAGTAGTGGATAAATGAGACTATTTTACGCAATAAACTCTGAAACAAACTACTACTAAGCCATACTTGGAGGTTTCAGGCGGCCTGAAACTCCTAACAATCCTCTTACAGTATTTTAAACGATGACTTACAACAGAAATAACACCATGATATAGCACGATGTGTCGCCATCTAGTATTAAAATAAGTACATGTAGGTATGTGTTCGAACGAGTATTGACATTATTGACATTTGACATCCTCAAAACAGTGTGTAATCTCTCTCGCTTTCTTGCGTACCCGCCCACTCTAAGCGCAATGATAGTGCTATCTAATTTGTTGTGTGTTGTGTCTAGCATAAAAATTGTATCTAATTTGTCGTGTCGCCATCTAGTATCAAAATATGTACCTGTGACATAATCTTCAAACCAGTGTGTAATCCCTCTCGCGTGTTTGTGTACCCACTCGATACGTAGCGTCGCCGTGTCTACCAGTTTCTGCAGTGTTTGCGACATCGGGAGTAGCTTGTCTTTGTTCTTGAGTGCGAATGATTTTAGCTGGAAGTTGTTATGTTTTTAAAGACTACTACAGTAAAAATAAAAAACAGTGGCATTCCAGGAGTGCCGACAGAAGTGAAAACTTGAACGAGGTTTTAACGGTTCTAAACTTACTCTAAACACGTCGACCATTGAGACGACACAAGGTGTGACGAAATTAAGTTTTCCGTTTTCCTCACTGTTTATTTTTTTCATAAAGGGGACAGATGCAGGATTCTTAGCCAACTACTTACCCTATCTAACTCATACTGTGTGGTGATAGACCCAAAAGCAGCGCTTAATACGGTGGGGAACATAAAAGGGTCCATTGCTGTGAATCGTTCGTAAACTCGCTGGAAATTGTCCAACAAAAACTGTTGCGCTGTTTGAGCACCAATTCCCGGTTCTACCGACCAAACGCCCACTGCATACTGTTTAGGGATCTTAGATATACTGCTTTCTAACAACCTGGAAAGAAAACATATTAAAGTGCTCGTTCCTTTATCTCTATATATAAAAACTAGCTGACCCGCGCAACTTCGTCTGCGCATTATTAGGTTTCAAGTGCAGGAGTGTTACCTAAAGTTTATTTACACTGTGTTTGCAGTGAATCAGACCAAGGAATCAAATTTTCCATTCTAACTTTTTAACACCCTGTAAAACATCCATATGGGTTGATTTTTTTAATTAGATAAGCCTATATTCAAGTACTTAAAGCATCTACGTGCCAAACATCACAATCGGTTAAGTCGTCACGGAGCAACAAAACAAACATTCACTAACACAGACTTTATTTTTGAATCTTACGACTTTGAAACTGCCTTGCACCACCCATAGAAGTTGTTTTGAAAAAATAAAAAACTATTTATATTCTCTTTGATGAAAAGACGGTCTTTATTTAATAAACTTTAATTAATAATCTTCGATCAATTAATAATTTTAGTGGGATAGGATTATTTAAGGAATAAGATCAGAGAAATAAGTATAAGCTAAAGCACAGGCTAAAGTAAACTTGACAAAACGCAACGATAGCGCGATCTAGAAAACGGTCAAAATTAGCAGCGCCATCTAGTTGCGTTAATACTTTTAATATTAAAAATTGAAACTTCGGATGTATTGATGATTAGATTTATAAATGATTACCTACATGCTCATCATTAATTTTAAAATCATTAAGTAGGTAGGTAAGTACTTTAAATTTTAATTTCCAAAACGCTAAATGATCTGCATTCTTGACCTCGCAACGCTACCTGGTTGTGAAAATGAAAAACATAGATGGCGTTGCTAACCAACGCCAAGGAAAAATATTTTATTTTCTAGCTGGTTGGTACCCGCGACATTGTCAGTAAAATAACATAAGTAGGTAGGGTACTTGAAAACCTATAAAAATTATCGAAAAGTCTAAGCAAAAATCTCCAAAAGCTTTCAAAACTCAAAATGATCGTATCTCGACCTCCGCTATAGTAGAAATGCCACCTAGGAGAAAAAAGTAAAAAGCAGTTTTGACCTCGGGTGATACAGATGGCGTACTAACCAAAGCCAAGGAAAAAGTATTTTAATATCAAAAACATCTTAATTTCGGATATATTGATGAGTGGAAATATACATGTTACATGTTTATCATTAATTTAAAAATCATTTACCATGCAAAATGAGAAAATACAAAAAATATCTGCAATGCAAGAACATAGCAAAAAGCGGCGGTCACCCATCATCTTTATGACCTAGCCCAGGGTCGCTGAACTTTTTTCCCCATACAAACTTGCAACCCTTATTTTCACGCCCCCTTTTAAATATTTAAAGAAAAAAGTAGCCTATGTCCGTCTCTGGGGTATAATCTATATCCATGCCAAATTTCAGCTCAATCTGTTCAGCGGTTTGGGCGTGAAAGCGTAACAAACAGACAGACAGACAGACAGACAGAGTTACTTTCAGATTTATAGTATGGATAGCTGTCCGCCCCGGCTTCGCACGGGTTTATTATAGGTATTTAACAAAAATTTAATAACAACATGGCGATCCCGGAGCGGGATGTATGATCCTTTAAAGTTTAGAGGTTAATATGTAGGTAAGGTCTAAGGTAGGTAAGGGAGTATTGGGCAGTAAGGCAGGTTTGGACACCACCGGCAAATCCCCGTGTTATGCCGGCCATACACCATCATGCCAAGCCACCATTAGTTATGCCAATCCACCCCCATACATGGTCAATTCTAACTGATCAAATTCCGATTTGACGATAGGCATGATGGTTTATGACCGACATGACACGGGGGGTGTCCAAACCTCTCTACTGCCCAATGCTCCCCTACCTCCCATATATATTTCATTGATATATTACCACTCCCTTCCATTAATTCCATAGTTCCCAGACACTTTTTAAACTATCATGGTTTTCAACATTTTTAACCGACCTCAAAAAAAGGAGGAGGTTATATGTTCGGCTGTATGTATGTTTTTTTTTTTTTTATGTATGTTTACCGATATTGCCAAGTGAATACGATTAGGTACCTACCTATAAAAAAAGAAATCGTCCGATAGCGTACCAGGATACAATTTTGCACCCAAGTTCTTTTGAACTTCTTAGATGTAAATGAATAGTTGGCACCGACTTCAAATTATATTCTTATTTTTCTCTTTTTAGTGTGTAGAAGGTTCTTCTGTTTGTATTCTGTGAAGTCGGTTCAATTTTTTTTTTTCAAAAATGTTTTATTAACACAGTTAACGGGATATTTACCATGATTTAATGTTTTTTGAGTTTCCCGATATTTCGGCGCAGTTGCATACGCCATGATCAATAGTATCAATGGTATTTATCATGGTTAATATCCCGTTACCTGTGTTAAAAATCCCAGACACTTGTCCTACCGTACTAACTGATATTTATTCTGTGGTCGCGATGTATCTTACATTTTTAAACTCATGATAACTTTTGAATAAAATGTCCAATTTCAATCATTCAAAAAGTAATCGACGGGTACTGAAACAGCCTTTACTACGAAGGAATTTATTTGGATAAGAATAAATACCAAAATAAGAATAACGTGGTCTGCTTTTGGTCGTCATTTTTATTCACTTTTTAAATTATAAAAGTTGTTATTCTGACACAACCATAATAGTTGGACATATGCTATCGCTGACTTTTTTGTAGATATTGATACGTTCTTTAATATTGTAGAACATTTTTTTGTTCTATCATCAATAGTTTTCGCAGCGCACGCGATATGAAGACTTTTATGTTCAAAATGTTTACACCTTTGGTTACATTATTGCAATTTTCATAAGGATCTCTAATTTTTTGGAAAATAATTTATAGCCTATGTTCATCACAGATAATGTAGGATTCTAATGGTGAAAGAATTTTTCAAATCGGTCCAGTAGTTTCGGAGCCTATTCAATTCAAACAAACAAACAAACAAATGTTTCCTCTTTATAATATTAGTGTAGATGAATCCCTATATCCCTTGGTCACGCCATCACGCGTGAACGGCTGGACCGATTTCACTAATTTTTGTTTGTTATTGTAAGAAGAAGGTTCTAATGGCGGAAAAAATCTCTATATTAATAATGGAGGGCGTGAAATAACGGTTGAAAGTTTGTTAGGGGGGTTGGTAGTTCCAGTTAAAAACAACAGATGGCGCTATTATTGCATTTTTAAAAGTTTCAGATGTTTTCAAGTATGTTATTTCGCTGACGAAGTCGCGGGTACCAGCAAGTAAAATATAATTACGTTTTAAAAACTAAAAGGAAAACCGACTAAAATCGTGATCTCAGGGCGTCAAGTGAGGATCGTCAAACAAATTGAAATTGAATAGAAATCGAATCGACAGATAACGACATTATTCCTAATATTTTAACTTAACTTTGATTTATGTCACTTAAAGCATGCCACTCTCTCGGTGCACACCGAAATCGGTAAAACATGTTGCTTCCAAGACCTTCCTTATGTAATCATCTTTTTTACCTACACATGTTTATGCAAATAAATAATCTTTGGCCCATACTAACAAACTTGACATAAAGTTATGTCATGTATAAACTAAAAATGTGTATGGTCATTCATGGGTTATGCATGACATAACTTTATGTCAAGTTTATTAGTAAGGGCCCTTATCTTTATCTTTATAGTAACGCTTAGACTCCACCTGCGGCTAATGGCATTAATTACTAACGGCCTTATTAATTAGATTACCATAATTCTAGCTTAATACGAGATTACTCTCAGACTTGTTACTTCTTTAGTAACGAAGGAGCAACTTGAATATTTTGATGTTATTAATAAACTGGTAGTAGCCTCGAATGAGTAATACATTCCTTACATCGGGATTAGTAGAAAAAGAGTGAATGAACGAATGATATTATCATTCAAAATATTGTCTATCTCTGTCATTAATTATATGAATGACAGAGATAGACAATAATTTGTATTTGACAATCTGTTTTATTCAAAGAGGTTTTATTCTTCTAAAACTTTTTGGTGTTACGTCTGCCTACTCCATCTCTATACTAGGTGGCGCCTAGGAGTAACTCTTACTCCGAGAGTAGAGTCGAATTAGCTTAGTTCTTCCTTGGTCTTTGTTTATTAATACTGAATTGACCTACTACAGCCTTATGCTTTGGATTAGCGCTAATACCACCCTAGTGCGTGTTTATTAATGACAGCCTAAAACTGCATACATTTTACAAGCATCGCGGCGTGAGTTCCTGGCATTAGTAAACCGTCAGTTTGCCATAAGTAATGCTAGGAACTCACGTGTCACGATACTTGTTATTAAATGTATGTAATTTTGATAAATACAAGTCAATAACACTTAAGACATTTAACGGTTTTAAGAGACTCCATATTCACTTTTAATATGAAACCATTAGTAGCCTTAAAATGTCCGTATTCAGACGCTAACGGCTACTTAAATTCGTTCCCTATAGTCCTTTTCACATAGGAATGGTTCCGTGACAAGGCTCTTTTATCTTTCTGAAATTATTAAAAACAATTAAAGGAAACAGACAAAATACTTAATTTTTGAAGTTGTATCTTTTAGTATTATCACAAGATTTTATTTATTTCAAAAATGTTTATTGTTGAACAGCGTGAAACGTAAAAGTTCTGTGTGTGAGGGATACGTTCCTACGTGAAAAATACTATAGTAAAGATTTTCCTCATAAAATCTTAGGGATCGGTATCCATAATGTAGCCATTAACACGTTGGCTGCCAACTACGAGTATATTTGTAGCAACGTATCTAGGATCCAGCGCCAGCTACGAGTTTATACGTAAATGTTTAGTTGAGGCTACCTACAAAATTAAAAGCGTTGGCAGTGTAAACAGGACGGGAATCGATTGGTTGGCATTGGAAATGAAACTTACAAAATAAAATGAGAACACTTTCATATATTTTTTTTTCAGAGTTAGCTAAGATGTGCTGCTAGCTACGTAAATACTCGTAGTGATGATTTTGTATGGATGGCAATGTGTATAGTTTTTTTTTACTACGAATATATTCGTATGGCAGCCAACGTGTTAAATGTCTCCTAGTGCGGCAAATAGACACTTTTAGGCCCGTATTAATAGTTGTGACTCAACAACGTACTCAAGTGCTATATCATTTGATACGCCATTATGACGTCATCAGCATCTCAAGATTATTGCTAATTAATAGACACATAAATTCTATAGTCACATCTCAAGTCACGGACTGCCTGCACTCACGAAATAGCATCTCGAGAACCCGCACTCATTATATACTTAAGTTTGAGTTTCGTTTATTAATCAGTCCATCACTCAGTTGATGACGTAAAATCCGCAACTTGAGAACATCTATAATCATGTCTATCAGTATGATCAGGATCTCAAGATTGATATCAAGGGCGGCCTTGAGCTGAGTAAGGTTTATTAATATGGGCCTAAGTGAGTGACCTCATACATGAAGTCCTTCACTCAATACTTACAAAGCAATAAGCGAGGCATCCCTGGTACTAGGAAGAGTGTTGATGATCAAACTCTGTATGGTAGGATCGGTTGTGTTAGTGTACACACTCCATAGGAAGTCGAATTCTCGTCTGCCCCCCAGTCTGATAACTGTGCTGTAGACTAGTGAACGAAGGTAGCTTGGGATACTGAAATATAAGTTTATTTTTATTTAAAATGCAAACTGCTAAATAAATATATGTAAGGGATGGTGTATGGCATCCCTTAAAATATATTGTTTACATAATTATTGTTTTAGTCTGTGGTCTCCGACATCTCTCGTCTATGGTTGTAATGAAAGATTAGGCGGGAAAGAGAGATGTCGGAGAGAGATAGAAGATAATTTGACATTAAGTCAAAGGTGTCAGATAGACGTCGGCGGGAAATCTGATCTAGTCTCCCAAGTCCAAACTTTTGTTATTTGTATGTTTTCTTGTTGTTTTTCGTGTGAATAAACTCATTTTGTGACTGTGGACTGTATTTTGCTGTTTGCCAGACCCCTCCCCGGTTATATATAGAATTTATCGTGTTTGACATATCTTTTTCTGGCTATTGTCCGCACTCAAAGTCCTTAACGGCCACCTACTCAGTACCTATTTTCCATAATAAATCTATCATTAACGAAAGGATTTAAGAAGCCGTCAAGGACTCTGAGTAACGACATGTGTTTTATGATTTGCAAGCCATAAGCTTTGCTTAGTTTAGGGCTAGATAGCGCTGTGTGAAATTTCTTCAATAAGTATTTACAATCATCATCTCCCTGACCTTATCCCACGCTAAGTGGGGTCGGCACAACATGTCTTCTTCTTCCACTCACTCCTATCACTCGTCAATTGTGCATCCACTCCTTTTACATTCATATCCTCTCTCACACAATCCAACCACTTCTTCGGCCTTCCTCTTCTTGCATACCCAGCCACACTCATATTCATAGTTCTTTGGGTAACATGGTTTTCATCCCTCCTCATAACGTGTCCATACGCACTCCTTACCTTCAGAAATAGGTGCCACTTTCAAACTTCCTCAAAATATTTTTTTTCAATCAATATTTAAAGCGTGATAGAAAAAAACTTAGGCCTTTACATCTCTATCAGATGATTTATACAGCGTCAGGAGGCAGCAATCCATGCCTACACTTAACGGGACGCTGTAGTGCCTGGGACATTGTTTGAGATTGAATAGGCTTGCCCAGCACCTAAACCATCCTCTCAACTTAATCAGCCGCCAACAGGAGACGACTTCAATACGTGTGTAGCTGACTAAGCTGCGGGTTTCCTCACGATGTTTTCCTTCACCGTTAAGAGCTCGAAATTATACGAAACAAAAAATCTATTGAAGCACGACCGGGATTTGAAACCACAACCTTCGGATTGAAAGTCGAAGCATAACCCTATTCGACCAACACGGCTCTCAGAAACAAATCAAATAAAGTCATTATTATCCTCACGGGTTGTTAGTAACATCGTCTTGTTTCATCCAGGCATCAAACTGGCCTTTAGCCCAGTCTATACACCTCGGGGTCTCAAGATAACACTCCCACATAACCAGGTTCTCTATCAAGAAGGCTTCGTTATCGTCCTTGGGTTTGTCAAGACCATAGTTCAGTTTCTCCAACTGCTTCTTTAGGATAAGCTTCATGTATTGCTGTAAAAAAATAAATAATAATAAGTAATGCTGGACTTTCCACACAGCATCATCTAGCCCCAAAGCAAGTAGAGCTTGTGTTATGGGTACTAGAGGACTGATAAACTGCTTATATATACTTTTTGTTTGTATATACATACATATTACCTATACATAGAAACACCCAGACCAGAGACAAATATCTGTAGGTCATACAAGCATTTGTCCCGCGGCGGGAATCGAACCTTCTGCGTCGCAGGCGGACCTTCGCCCACTGCGCAACAGAGGTCGTCAAAAAATATTTTATATAAATGATAGGTGATAGATTGAAGCGGAAGAAAACCTGTTATGGCCACCCTATTAAAGTGGGAAAAGGGTAGGAAAAGGATGACTTTTAAACATCCAAGAGTCACATACAGTACAGAACTCTACAAATAATCTTGAATGCTTAAACGTGAGAGGGCCTGTCAGTCCACCACTACCTTTTCAACCGACTTCAAAAAAGGAGGGTATCTTGTTACGCGATTGTTCCGCCATTTGTTGACCGATTTGCAAAATTATTTTTATGTTTGAAAGGGTATACTCCAGATGTGGTCCCATAAAAATTTTATTCCTGAGGGATTGATAGTTTCCCCATAAAACTCTAAAAACCTTCCCTCCTAGCCATGTCACAAATAGAAATCGAATCGACAGCTTGACCCTGAGTCACACCGCGTTTCGAGTCAAACATTGAAGTCGGTTTTCTTTTTAGTATTAAAACGTAATTATAGAATATTTATATCCATGTAAGTCGCGGGTTCTAGTCCCGCATGGGTGTTACTTTTGTGTTGCATTTTAAAATCTTTAGTTAAAAAGCATAATATTTATTTTTTTCAAATGAGGTTGGATACAGATCGTATGGAGAACCATTTGGTGGAGACCTAGGTTGCATAAAAAAACTATTTCCATTTCCACTTACCAAGAAATACTCGTATCCCGGCACATACATCAAGTTGTACCTCAAGAATCCCATATTATTTAATAACAAGTCCCACACAATCTTGGAATCTTCGCCATCTATGACACAAGTTGTCAAACCTAGCGCATAATTGTATTCTAAGTTAGATGTCTTGGCTAAGTTGAAGGCATCATCGATAAGTTGTGCTTTGGTGATGGGGGATTGGACGGCTCCTGAGCGAAGGGCTGTGCTAAGAAGTTGCCAGTTCTTTTGGTCGTAGTTGACTCTGTAGTAACCTAGAAACGAAAGCATGATTTTTGAAGTGAACACTTTAGCCGCGTTAGGCATTTCTCAGATGTGGGAAAATATCAAACTCAGTCACGTGACTGTTACCGTGTTACGACACCATCCTCTTATTATGGAATGTGTTCGGAATGCTGAGGATAGATTTAATTTGTTTGGTGTACTATATTTTTATAGTTATGACATGTTTAAATAGCGCTTTGGTGATGCCTTTTTCCGAAGATGCTAAGTTATTTTATATTTTATTTAATAAGTTTGTTAGAAGGTCTTAGTTTTTTTTTTGTTTCTCTTTTTGTAACCTAGTTGTAAATATTTACCTACTTATTTTAATTAGTTACTAAGCTAAGATGTTACTGATTGGGCGGTGTAGTCGCTCAGCGACAAAGCCCTTTTTTTTGTTCATGTAAATAAAAAAAAAATCCTCTTACTAATACAGCTAATACGTATCTTAATTTCGTCGATTGTATCTGCACAATGGTCTATTTGTGAGAGTGGTCGCCTTGGATGAGACTGCCCCGAGTTCAAATCCCAGTGATAGTAACACATTACTGATAGCACTTTATTTTTTTTTTGTAATTTTTTTATATTTTAGAACTCTTTTTAATCGACTGAATACAATGTAGCTCGTAGTAAGAAACATCCGAATATTCATCAAACGAAAAACGAACGCGAATAACCCCCTGATGTTTCCGAAAGTCAGATACAAAAATAAATAGTAAGAAAATCTAGACAGATTTACTTGCAGACGCATGGCTGCTTTTTACATAAACGTTAAACCCAAAACAAAACTGTTACCATTAAAAAGCGTTCTATCTACGAGTATTTAAAGATCATTTTTCTAGGGACAGTTTTTTAGTAAGTCTTAGTCTAAACTCGGTTCATTTTCTTGTAATAAGACGGATGATGTCTCTTTAGGTTATACTTAACTTTTGTAATAAGATAGTATTTGTACTTTCGGAGCCGAATCCCCATAAGAAATCGATATTCACTTCATAGCTTTCGAATAAAAGGGAAATGTTGCCCAGCTGTGGGACCTAAAACGAACAAAAACTCTTACCAATAGCCCCAACATTGACATACAACGCTTGGGTCGCATTAAGGTCACTCTTAACCGCCGCGAGTCTCCCTCGCAGCCAGGTTTTAGGCGTGGTCCTCCATTGTTCTTGGGGCGCGTCGGTTGAAGTGTAGCTTATAGGAATGTGCCATAATTGGTCAACCATAGATTGGTATGGTTGTCGGGTGGTTGTGAATAGTCTCTGTGGATAGATATAGACACTTTATTGTACACAAAAGAAACACAGGAACACAAAATAACAAGTAGGTGGGCAGCCTTATCGCTAAAAGCTATCTTCGAAGACCTCTGTGGCGCAGTGGGCGAAGGTTCGCCTGCGACGCAGAAGGTTGCGGGTTCGATCCCCGCCGTGGAACAAATGTTTGTATGACCTACAGATATTTGTCTCGGGTCTGGGTGTTTCTATGTATCATATGTATGTATTTACAAACAAAAAGTATATAAGTAAGTATATCAGTTATCTGGTTCCCATAGTACAAGCTTTGCTTAGTTTGGGGCTAGATGATGCTGTGTGAAAATATCCAGCATTATTATATCTCTTCCAGACAATTGGATGGACTAGATTTTCTAGTAACAGAAAATAGATAGAGGTTATAAAACTAAACTACTTTTACATTAAAATTTAATCTTATCCTGGAACACGCAGCTGGTCAATTGCCTATCTATTCTTTTATTCAATTAAATTACTCTCATCTTCATTCCATTCAAACAACTCATTAAGTGGATAAGCATCTAACTCTCAGCTTAATCGGGAAAAACAATGTCAATACGCGTGAAGCTAAAGCTGTAGTGAGCTAGTAGTAATCATTAGAACTCATTTTTGATGACGCCTAAAATCGTGCTATCTCACTTACTCTACCAAACTTGCGCAATCGTCTATTGCACCTTACTTCAGAGAGCTAAAGATCCGTTGTGCTTATTATAGTAGGTTTTATTGTTCTTAAGAGCCGTGTTGGTTGAATGGGGTTGTGCCTCGACTTTCAATCCGAAGGTCGTGGGTTCAAATCCCGGCCATCAATGGAGTTTTCGTTTCGTAAAATTTATATGCGAGCTCTTAACGGTGAAGGAAAACATCGTGAGGAAACCCGCAGCTCAGTCAGCTCCACACGTATTGACGTCGTCTCTCCTGTGGGCGGCTGATTAGGCTGAGAGGATGGTTTAGGTGCTGGGCAAGCCTATTCCATCTCAAACAATGTCCCAGGCACTACAGCGTCCCGTTAAGTGTAGGCATGGATTGCCTCCTGACGCTGTATAAATCATCTAATATAGATGTAAAGGCCTAAGTTTTAAAGTATTGTTTTATGTATATGCAGCACTGGCGAAAATTGCGCGCGGACCCAAAATCCAGATCGGGGTTTGAACTCGCAACCCCCGGACTGAAAGTCGAGGGTATATCCAGCTAGGCCATTTTGGCTTACTAGGTTACGTTGAAAAAGTTAAACAGACCTGTTCAAACTCAATCGCGCCGGTATCATAGTTCCTATTGACCTGCAGTAGCGGGTACCCCGCCTGTCTTGTCCATGAGTTCATGAACTGTACTATAGAGAGGTCGGCGAATAGACGTTCGGTAGATGTGGCTTTCGACATCGCTGTCCAGAGGTCGTTCTCTTCCGCGTTTGCGTATTTCCTGAAAATACATCACAAACGAAATGACATCGCCATTTTGAAAAGTCAAAAGTTATTGGTTGTCATGGCAACACCTTAGAGCAGTTCTCTTTGTTTCAAACAGAGTACTGCTAAAGTTTTTATGCAATATTCCCGTTGTGCTTTTACATATTTTTTTGTTTTCAGGAACGTTTTTCGGGATAAAAAGTAGCCTATATGCTATTCTGGAGTTATACCTTTCACCTTACCAAATTTCATTGTAAACTGTTTCGTCGTTTGAGCCTGATCCTTACACAAACATACAAACATCTAAACAAACTTTCAGCTTTATTATATTAGGATAACTCACCAATCCTTTAAATAAATCAGCAGTCCTTTCCTAAACAATTCCTCCGTTATGGTATGATTCAGCATCCGTATAAGATTGGCTCCCTTCGTATAAGATATCTCGTCGAACTTCTGCGATATTTCGCTCGCGTCGATCACTTCACGTGAGACCGGGGATGTGTTCTTGAGGGCGTCTGAACGGAGCAGGTTCATTTTGTCTCGCGAGAAGGATTCGAACATGTTCCATGCTGGTTCGATCTAGAATGATAGAATACGTTTTTAGGGTTCCGTACCCAAAGGGTAAAACGGGAACCCTATTAAGACTTGTCTGTCTGTCCGTCTGTCAGCAGGCTGTATCTCGTGAACCGTGATAGTTAGACAGTTGAAATTTTAACAGATGATGTATTTCTGTTGCCGCTATGACAACAAATACTAAAAAACAGAATAAAATAAATATTTAAGGGGGCTCCCATACAACAAATTAGATTTTTTTGACGTTTTTATAGATAACTAGCTGACCCGCGCGACTTTGTCTGCGCATTATTCGGTCCAGCTCTATGGTCCAGCCGTTCACGCGTGATGGCGTGACCAAGGGATATAGGGATTCATTTTTTCCGCGCACTTTTTTAATTTTTTTCTGTCATAAGAACCTTCTCCTACAATAACAAACACAACAAAAAAAATTTGTGAAATCGGGCCAGCCGTTCACGCGTGATGGCGTGACCAAGGGATATAGGGATTCATTTTTACATATAGAGATGTTACGGAACGGACCCTTTGTGCGCGAGTCCGACTCGCACTTGGCCGGTTTTTTATACTTGTACGTAGATGTAGACTACGTACACGCAGATGTAGACGTTACGGTAAAAATTTTGTGAATGAGCATTTACACGGAAGAATCTTAACCGATGCGATATTCCAATTGCATTTTTTTAACGGTCATCGGCTGCTAAACATCTTAGTATACTAAGCACAACGGATCTTTAGCTCTCTGAAGTTAGGTGCAATAGACGATTGCGCAGGTTCGTAGAGTAAGCGAGATAGCACGATTTTAGGCGTCATCAAAAATGGGTTCTGCGCAGCTACTTCAGAGAGATAAAGAACGATTGTGCGTATTATAAGTGGCTTAGCAAAACGAGCCAAAAGTTCCATCGTGTAAATGTTCTTTCAGCGTTTTATCTAAAAGATTTACAGCACTCTTTTGGTAGTGCGTCAACAGTATCACGACTGTATCTGCAAAGTACGGTAGACATTTTCCTAGATTTCGCGAGTGATGATTTTTTTGAAGATAAATCCATACTAATTGTATTATAAATGTAAAAGTAACTCTGCCTGTCTGTCTGTACAGTCAGACCGACAGATAGACAGAAAGCGTAACAAACTGACATCTGTTTGTTACGCTTTCACGCCCAAACCGCTGAACAGATTAAGCTGAAATTTGGCATAGTTAAAGGTTGTATCCCAGGGAAGGACATAGCCTACTTTTTATCCGAAAAAAATATAAAATCCCGAGGGACCGCGGGTCAAACCTCGGGAGCGCAGCTAGTAATAAATAAATAAAAGATGTGGGGGTAGTCAGAGATAAGCATAGAATAGCAAGAGTCGTCACAACGTCGACCCAGGGTTCTAATTCCGTATGGGTGCAAATTCAAGGATGCATTTTAAAGAATCTTATTAAACCCATTCCTGTATCTTCTTACTATACTCCAGATAGCATCTATTCTCCATTCTCAATCTACATTATACAATACTTACATGGTCAACTCCCAGATACTCAATGTACGTCGCAAAACCTTCATTGAGCCATAGATCGGTCCACCATTTCATAGTCACCAAGTTTCCGAACCACTGGTGGGCTAGCTCGTGGGCAACGTCGATAGCCACGTTTTGTTTGTCACGGGGAACGCCATCTTTCTCGTCGAAGAGTAATGTCGTTTCTCTGCGGAAAAAACTTTACTGAAATACTATTCAGCTAGTCATAAGTTCTTGTAATAAGCTATCAGTCTAGCTTATTACAAGAAAATGAGCCGAGTTTAGACCAAGTCTAACTAAAAAACTGTCCCTAGAAAAACTATCTTTAATTACTCGTACATAGAACGCTTTTTTGTGGAACAGTTTTGTTTTGACATGTGTCAACATGGGTTTCAACCAAGGTTTTACGTTTTTATAATAAGCAGCGATGTGTTTCCACTATATAAATAATAATAATAAAAAATAAAAAGCTTTTTTTATTTCGTTGTAGATTACAAAGACAAAAGAAAGTAAAAAATAGAAAGTAAAATTTTTTTTGTTAGTAAGTACTTAGGAACTAAAAAAATTTTTTGTTAGTTTTTTTTTTATGATTACTTAAGTAGTTTCTAGATTATATTTTTTTTTAGGTGTTAATCATATCGTGTAAGAAACTTATTTTAATTTAAGTCAATATCTACAAGAACCCCTCTGCGGGTAAAGGCCTCCTCCAAGGATAGCCAGTCCTCTCTAGATTTGGGCTACTTCAATCCAGTTGTGGCCGGCTGTTTTCTTGAGCTCATCTTCCCAGGTAGCTACAGGTCTGCCTCCTCTTCTTTTACCATGTGGGCCTGCCCATGCGGTCACTTTTTTTGTCCATCTTTGGTCTCGTAGGCGAGGGACATGCCCGGCCCACTTCCACTTTAATGATTGAGCGTGTTCCAATCCACCAAAGCGAGGGGCTTTGGTGATGTGCCTTATTTTCGTGTCTTATTTTTTGAATTTTTTTAATATTCATCACTAAGAGTTAGCAAATTCGTATGAGTAAGTGGTCAACTCTGGTGACGGAGTTTTTAGGCCGTCCTCCGACTTAGTAGCCGGGACCAATTTAACGTGCCCTCCGAAGCTCAGTTGTTAAAGCCACTAGCGGTCACCCATCCATACTGACCTGTCAGAACATTGCTTAACTTCGACGATCTATCAAGATAGACAGCAAGCATGGTCTCAGGCGCTTCCACTGAGGCTACCGGACATTGTTGGTTGAACTATGCTTGCTGTCTTGAATCAAAAGACTTCTCATCAATGTATGACGTATATTCCGTATTGGTAGGTACAGCTAGGTAGGTAGACGGGACGCGTTGGTGCATAGAAGGCGCGTGTGTCGCGATCCAGGTCCGTGGCTGTAATGTCCCGCGGGGGGTCCGCGGGGGAGCAGCAGCCGCCCTCACTTCGCGTCCCTCGGTATTCTATGGAGCAGCCATGTGCAAAACATATCTCCTAATTGAAAAGATATATACATATCTTTTCACCGCTGGGAAGTATATCTATCTTTTAGTTCCGTAGTTCAGTCTTTCGGTAGGTATGTAAATTTTTTTCTTTAACTTTAAAATTTCTACAACAATAAACACATTTCATAAATATAATGGACAGTTCGATGTTAACATCGATTTTTTCTAAGATCGATCATCCCTAATTCGTTCGACTCGCTCGCTGAACTACGGAACTAGATTGATAAGAATGCTTCTATCGTTCTCGCTGAACGAGAACTACTGAACTAAAGATTGATAAGATTGGAATATATCACATATCACCTATCTTGTCTCTTGTCTGCGTCTTTCTATCATTCTCGCTCTGAACTACGGATAAGAAGACGGATAAGAAGAAATGATTGGATTGCAATTGAACTAGAGAAGAACTATACGCAAAAGAAGTAGTCCAATTGAACTAATCACTCCGGATATACACATCGCTACTATGGAGATGCGTGTGTGCGTCGCCACTTGCCCAGCATCTACTTATCCAAAACGTCAATTCATGTAGGGCTGTCAAGCCAAGCTTACAATGTTTTTCACCACCGCGGCACCGTTCGTATGAAATAGGCCGGATTCGACCAAACTATTTAGCCGCAGCATAAGACTTACCTACCTATTTATCAATAATTACTATTTTGAGATTATACAACAATATAAACTACAACGTACATTATAAAAAATGTAAGTAGGTACATAAAATTATTTAATATTTAATCTCACAAAATAAATGCCTAATGTTTAGAGATAACCACAGATAACCCATGAGTTATCGAACAATGATGAAAGCATGGAACTAATGAATTACGTATTTAATATCGAAAATCTGTGATATTTGTCTATTGCGCCTTATTTTACGTATGTTTATAGTAAAAATGTACTGAAGCGCTCGTGGTCGTGCTTGCTTAGTCGTTCTTAATAGATTGTCGAAATTAAGTAACGTTCGAAGCGGTCTGTAAGTAGATGGGTGACCGCCTGTGGCATTTTCATCTAAGTGCTTCTGTGCTTCGGAGGGCACGTTATGTCGGTCCTGGAGGCCTAAAAACTCCGCCACCAGAGTTGGTCGCTGACTCATACAAAATTAATTTGAATGTTCTCACCTTGACATTGGCAGGATTATACTGTTAATACAGTTAGTTGCAATTATTAAAAAGAAGAAGAAGAACCAAGGAGTGAAGTGAAACCAAGAAGAAGAAGAAGACTAAACTAAGATGTTACTGATTGGGCGGTATACATAAAGATGTATAGATAAAGATAAAGATAATAATAGTTTATTTTGTGCCACAACAAAAACAATAAAATACATAGAATGGAGTAACAAAAAGCTTCATTTATAGGCAAGTTTCGCCAATATTTGCGTAGGTACTTATAATATAAAGGCAACAAAATTGGCCGCCACTCATATACGTATAGTAGCTCAGCGACAAAGCCCTTTTTTTTTTGTTCATGTAAATAAAAAAAATTGTTCTCACCTGAAAGTTATTAGTCCCCAATTCTCCATCGCACCGCTTGAAAAGTCCGGTATAGCGATTAGATCTAGTTTATCTAAAGCATACGGAACTCCGAATACATCTTCATAGTAATCCAGAAGTTTCGGAGTTATATTCAACGCGTAGTTCGCTTTGGGAAGGAACTCCGGTCTGGCCCAGATTTTGATAGTCTTAGTGACATTGTCTTTGCTAATGTATGTCGTTTCAAGGGATTTGAAATCGGAGAGAACGTAGGCTATGAGGTAGGTGGACATATCTACTGAGCGGTCGAAATGCGTCCATTGGTAGTTAGGCTGGTCGGGGCTGAAAAGTTTATATTAGTTCAGTACTATTTATTTTCAAAATCTAAACTAAAAAAAAACTTAGGCCTTTACATCTATATTAGATGATTTATACAGCGTCAGGAAGCAATCCATGCCTACACTTAACGGGACGCTGTAGTACCTGGGACATTGTTTGAGATGGAATAGGCTTGCCCAGCACTTAAACCATCCTCTCAGCTTAATCAGCCGCCCACAGGAAAGACGACGTCAATACGTGTGGAGCTGACTAAGCTGCGGGTTTCCTCACGATGTTTTCCTTCACCGTTAAGAGCTCGTATTAAAGCGCATATAAATTTTGCGTGCACAACCGTTTCGCAAAACTTGACAGTGTGCAAACGCGCTATTATGCTTCTTAAAGTAGTGGGTAAATATTTTAGGTACTTACATTACTTCCATGGTAGAAACCTTCATGTTAGATAGCACAGTGACAGCTTGGCTATGAGCTATGCTGATCTCAAACTTGGCTTTGAATGCTGGCTCGTCGAAACAGGGGAATGCTGATCTAGCAGATGTTGGCTCAAATTGGGTAACAGCTAGTGTCCTAAAAGAAAGGATTTTTGTTGTGAATTGATTCTCGCATCTTGAGGTAGCGTAAAATAAGCTGCGTTACACAAAATCTTTAGAATTACAATGTAGCTAACATTGTAATTCTAAAGATTTTGTGATTTACATAAAAAATCCACAAATGTTGCCTTGCCTAAAATATCCATACTAATATTATAAATCGGAAAGTAACTCTGTCTGTCTGTTTGTTACGCTTTCACGCCCAAACCGCTGAACAGATTAAGCTAAAATTTCGCATAGTTGAAGGTTGTATCCCAGGGAAGGACATAGGCTACCTTTTATCCCGAAAAAATGAAAAAATCCCGAGGGACCGCGGGAGCGCAGCTAGTAAGAAAATAAAACAAATACTGAATTATGACAACCAGTGCAATCAGGTAAAATTAGTTAAAAACATCCAGGTTTCATTATGTCAGCAGAATATCATAAAATCAGGAGTGCATCTGTGCATCTTAATCTTACTAACATAATGTAACTTAATTTGTTTGTGACGACATTTAATTTATTATATTTTGTTTTCACTGTAGTACTGAAGCAACCAGTGGGTAGATTTGGATAGGCAAGGATCCAGACCTCAAAAAAGGTTGTGGGCACACCCGAAAATCGGCCAAGTGCGAGTCCGAACATGAACTCGCTCATGATCTATAATTTGTACTATAGTGATTTTTTATAATATATCAAGGAACTTGTGTACCAATTTTGGTCAAATCGGTTGAAAAATGCGACATGTAAGGGAGAACAGACAGACCATTTCTTTGCCAATCTCAAAACTGAGACGCTTCGCTCACTCGCTCGGTCAATTAGGTTTGTGGGCATGCCCATAGTGCCCACTCTAGTGGATCCGCACCTGGATTTGGGTGAAACTAGGCATTTGGTGTTGATAGTGGCCTGGTATAGCATAGTACGCTAATATTAGTACCAAGAGCTAAAGCTAGCAATTAAAATATATAACATACTTGCTCTCTTTATCCTTATTTGTGTATGAACTCTTGTAAAACCCAGTCAGCGAGTCTCCGATATTCCCTGTGAAAGATAGCTGCAGGATGTAATCTACATTAGGTTTGAGATTAGAAGCCAGCAGGATCACCAGCCGATCACCCGTACTCTCCATTGTAGTCAATATCTTAATACTCTTGGCATTACTACGGGTCACTTGAGTATCTGGCTGTATTGGCGATAAAGTTGTATCAGTTGCATTAGTCTCCGTTACATTAGTAGAACTTTCAGTTACATTGCTAAAGCTTTCAGTCACCGTTGCATTATCCGCATCACGTTTCGAGCGTAATATAGCTACTCTTTCGTAAATCTGCTCAGTCAGCTTGGCATCACTGCCGATAGTAAGATTTTTGGAGTGTAAAATGATCTCCTTGACTTGTCGACTGGCTCTCAATGTGATCGACACTTCACCAGTAAAAGTTGAATTTTCCAAGTCAGTTTTTATCTTCAGTCTGTAGAAACTTGGTACAACATCTGATGGTAGGCGAAGGTCCGCTGCCGGTCGACTTGATTGACCAAAAGGTTCTGTCTCATCCCAAAACTCAACACTGTTCTGATGCTGTAATTAAAAAAAAAGTACTTACACACTATAAAAGCAAGCTTTACGGTTAGTACATATGAATAAAGTTTATTCAGAACAAAAATAATACCGATCCTAAAGAGTACCTAAAGATATATTTTTGAGGGAGTAGATTTAGCGTTCATCAATTGAATTTCTTCAGTGTTTTGTTGGTGAATTTATTTGGTGTTTATTTGTTTTAGAGGAGCAATATTATTTGCAGCAAAAATAAAATAATACTCACAGGAATGCTTTGACTGTATGTTACAGTTGTAACTAAGAGTAAAATATACACTGTCCAGCTCAACATTTTGCTGCATTAGAATTAATATCACAGTTGGAAAATGTTTGTTCTGATAACTTTGTTCTAAAAATTCTA
Organism: Epirrhoe tristata; assembly: GCA_951394285.1. Taxonomy (NCBI): domain Eukaryota; kingdom Metazoa; phylum Arthropoda; class Insecta; order Lepidoptera; family Geometridae; genus Epirrhoe; species Epirrhoe tristata. The sequence continues at coordinate 10,258,184 of OX596144.1, read as the reverse complement.
AAATTAATTTATTTCCTTCGACATTATTGTAACTGCAGCATTTTGTAAAATCGTGCACACCCGCCCGCTCAAGACTCAAGACAAGAAATCGAATCGAAATCGAACGAACCGAACGAATCGAACAAAATGTCATTCATCAATTTGGTTTGTCTTGTCATTTTTAGTTTTCAACTTTTCAAGTCACGTTTACGGCGCGTGTGCTATCCGAAAACGTGCGATTGAGATGAGTGGAAACTTCGGAATTCAAACAAACCCGCTGATGATTTATATACTCCAGAGAAATGATAAACTAGTAGGTATACTCAGGCTATTATTCCTCATCAAAATATGCTTAACTACTTGTTTAGGCCGACTGTAAAATAGTTTGGTTTGTAGGTAATCCTTAGGTACTATGATATCCTTATCCTTAATAATCCTTATCCTTACTATCCTTATCTTTACCCCAGAACATAAATACTTGTAGGTTTTATGTTATGTGTTAACGCTCTTGAGACATGGATGGGTAGACATGTGGTAGCACGTATGTAGGTACTTGATTTTATCTATAAGAAAGAACTATAATGTACCATACCTACATACTTCAACTTCATGCAAATAAATGAATTCTAATTATAGTTCTAGGTTACACCATTACACCTATTATTAGGCATGTGATACTTTTAAAATACCTTTAAATATGTGATGAAATGTGATAGAACGCCCACAATTACTGCTAGTGTAATAGCAAATATCACGAATCCAGCACAAACACAGTGTGAAATGAAAACTCCTCCTTTCCGTCCATACTGAATGTTTTCCGGCGTTTGAGTTTCATAGGCTAGAAACTGCTGCCGACTTGTGGAAAGCGTCATTTTGGCAACATCCTGAAACAAATCGATCAAACAAGAATTACTTACTACCTAATTTACGATTATATGCTAGGAAGTAGGCAATTTACATGAATAGTGTATCTTTCATGTATGTTGTAAGTAGGTACCTACCTACCCTACCTACATAAGTAAATTTCTGGGTTTAGAAAGCGAAATTTAGTTTTCGCTTTTTTATGTCTAGTAGGTACCTACCTACTAACAGATTATGTAGATAGATAGGTGTCAATCATAATTTGGGTTTTCAGTGATCGAAGGTTTTCAGAGAAAAAAAAGATTTCAAAGAACGTTTTTGAACATTGGCGCTATCTGTCTCCGTAAAGTTAAAGTGGCATTCTAGTGGCTACCCGAAATCTACTCTCATCGACGGTTTTAATATATATATTTCTATGGTTTTAATACGATTTTTTCCTATAGAAATCTATAGGAAATCCAAGTCGATATGCTTTATAACGTTATCGTGTGTGGCCAATGCGCACGCGCAGCTGATAACCGTGCCAGACCACACTGGTAATCCGATTGTAAATTAAAATTATTTCAAAGTGCAAAATTTAAGGGGCGGGTAGACTTTCATTTAACTTCAGGAGTATTACAATACAAACAGTCAAGGATCTCTCTGGGCTAGGTAGGTAGGTGCGTACCTACCTACTAAAGTAAGCTCTTTGGAACACACAGTGTAGGTAGGTGGTCATGGTGATAATTGATGATTATTGTGTATCATTGGTGTGATTGGTGTGAACCAGGTAGATACCAGGTATGAACCAGGTCTACCACTACTGGTAGACCTATCTACCTGGTTACGATCAGTCGTTTGATTAATTGCTACCTACGTAGGTACAATTAATCAAACGTAGGTAAAATATATATTAATTATTATATAGGTAATCATTAAACGTCGCCGTAGCCGAAATCGGCCAGAATTATCATCATCACGTAGGTACAAAGATTCATCTTCAGCTTCAGCAGTAGGTAAATAGGTTAGGTAGGTACTTAATTAATATAGGCATATAATATAATATCTAAGTACCTACCTACCTACCTATAATAATAAACTCACGCGTCTTTTTCGTACGGTAGGGTAGGTAGGTACCTACCTAGGCAGAACCCACTAACAGATTTCTCTTTGCTACGATCCTTACACACGTCCTTTAACATGTTTTATTTTTAATAGTAGCTATGTAGGTAGTTGGTAGGTAGGTAGTCGTGCCGCTATGCACCGTAGTGAAAATACCTTTTAGGAAGGTACTTAAGTAGGTAAGGTAGGTAGGTAGGCATCAAAGTAGGTAGGTACCTGCCTAGGGTTTTTTGATCCTAGGTAGGTATCTACCTACCTATTATACAAACTTACATTAGGTATTTATATTATTTGCTTAATTTTTAATACATACCGTAAACACAATCCAAAATATAAAATGATCCACTCAAATAAAAACCTCACAAACACTGGCCACAAAAAAAATTAAGTATAAAATAAAAAAAACGGTGGATAATCTAAAAAAAAAAAACACTATAAAATCCAAGGAGATCCAAACTGTAGCTACTATTATTGGCAATTCAAATTTCGAACCGCAAGCAAAAACATTGAACGAAGCACTACGCGCGACTCCAATCGGCGATATGCAGTCCCACGGTATTGTAATTTACGTAGCTAAATATTCAACACACTCGACAACCAGTTTATAATGAACCCTCGCAGAACCTCTGTTCGTTATCGGTTTCATTCGAGTGCCTTACTTTGCGATAGATCAATATTGACTGGATGCCTGTAAAGAAAAGTAGCAATTTCAGACGACCTTGCTGAAGACGCCATTAAAATTGTCTTTGTTTTAGCAATAAAGTTAACTTTTTATTGAAGAACTACTCTAGTTTACCTACTATTATCTAGTAGCTAGTAGTAACTACTAAGGCAATAAATAGGTAAGTAGGTAACCTAATATGAGAATCTATAATACCTATTTCAAGTAAAGGTAAGTACACTTCACCCAACGGATCTAGGCATTCGTGAAGTTAGCCGTTTGTCTGCGCAGTGAACGCTTTTTCATACAAAATTGTGTTCTGCGCAGACAAACGGCTAACTTCACGAATGGCTAGATTCGTTGGAAGAACTGTAGGTACATACCTACTACTATAGTTAACCTACTTAAACCTAAGATATTTATTTTGCAAATAAGTATCCTTATTTACAAAGCATGCTTCCATATTTAATGTTAATTTACTAGTTAACTAACTTAACTACTGCTATAGTGCTAAAAAGGCCAACTTTGTTAATTAAATAATGTACTTAGTTGCCTCTAGAACCCCCAAAATAGCTTCGTAGCCCATCATAACTTGTGAAATTATTAATGTGTTAAGATTCCTATAATAACTATCTAATCAGCCTGGTTAATAGGTTACCTACCATACCTAAAAGAACTTCAACTCTTTTGCCACTCTGTCAGTAAGAACACAAGCGTCTGACGAGGTTGTGTTGTGTGTGTAGTGACGACAAGTATTTCCCAAACCAAACTGGACCAGGAAATCTGTCTGATGGATGACGTATTTATACGAACAATATAATAATTATTTGGCCTTACGGGCCTATCTGTTATTCTGGCAACCATTACGTATTTTTTTCCTGGTTGCCATAAGAGATAATTTAAACCTGTGATATTACATACATACACACACACACACACACACACCCATACACACAAAACATCACATAAGGTAGGTAAACTCTTACAGAACTCAACTCAAACACCAACAAAACAATATTTTCTACTCGTTTTTTCTTTTATTATGAAAACTAATTAAGTATACTTGTTTCTATTTTCTATTTTCTATTAGACTAACAATATATTTGTAGTCACAACTGTCTGTGTTGTACTAAAAAGTAATTTTATACATTAACAGAAGAGCGAGATCCTCTAATACAGGTATTTTCCTACTTAAAAGAGAGTCCCGAACCCATGAAATGTATTTTAGTTTAAGTTAAAGAAATAAAATATTTTGTATTTTGTAAATAATATATTTTGTATTTGTATTTTGTATTGTGATTCACCGTTCTTTAAAATCTCAAAGTTTCTTTCTAGACAGTTTTCTTGTTTGGTTTTACCAAGTTTTTCAGATTTTGTATCTATTTATACCTAAGGTTACTTAGCTTCAACATCTTAGGTACCACACTCTTTCTTAATACCTGGGTACCTACTTCACACTGGGGTTCTGTACCTACTTCATGGGTGCATGGGCAGGAAATATCATATTCCACGACGTAAGACTCACATCCTAATATGCACCAGGTTTACGAATTAGTGTGTAATTTCATCAACACGGCCTTTGTTTCCAAATGCGATACAAATTGCAATGGCATTGAAGTATTATAGTGATTATAGGCAGTAGGTATGTACTTACCTAATCTTGAATTTATTTATTTCACAGGTAAAGTTCACAGATTTTGTAAGTTACCTAGGGTACCTACCTACCTTAGGTAACTACTACTATACTTAGGTAAAAAATCAGGTTCCTACGGTAGAAAGTCTTAAATTGAGTTTGCGCAAAATCGTATAACCACCTACTAAGAATTCACTGACGTCAGCACTTCTTTGAAGGCCACTCCATGGATGAGATCATTCTTGATACCTAAGTACCTACTCCATCAGACTCAACATTAGCTCAACCGATAAAAATGCAAATCACGTTGGTTGATACTTGATAGTTGACCTATTAGCCGAGACGAGAAGTACTGGTCTAGTGGAAGCGGCCTTCCGATCCGTCGTGGGTTAGACTCCAGTCGTTCAAATGTGTTAAGGTGGCTAATTCGTCCCTGACATTGGTCTATAGGGACTTAAATGGAGAAGGAAAACAACGTATGGAATCCGTTATGCCGTGATACCGAAAGTACGGAAACATTGTCAAGTGCACGTAAGGAGTGCAGTTAAAACTCTTCCACCACACTGAATTGTAAGAAAAAGAAGGCTGAGAAATTGATACTATATTTGGACATACCTCTGACTATTCCATCTCCATATCATTAGATACCTACTCCAAATGATCTTGGATTCCACAAAAAATATCTGACAGAACCATGCATTGGGACTCAGTCGTGTCGTGATACTGTAAAAACAGCGATTTGATCCTAAAGTTTAGGGCAGTGAAGTGCGAATTATAGTACTGAGCCGTGTTGGTCGAATGGGGTTGTGCCTCGACTTTCAATCTGAAGGTCGTGGGTTCGAATCCCGGCCGTGCATCAATGCATTATATGCACTTTAACACGAGTTTATAACGGTGAAGGAAAACATCGTGAAGAAACCCGCAGCTTAGTCAGCTGCACACGTCAATACGTGTGCAGCTGACTAAGCTGCGGGAAAGACGACGTCAATACGTCGTCTTTCCTGTGGGCCAGGCTGATTAAGCTGAGATGGTTTAGGTGCTGGGCAAGCCTATTCCATCTCAAACAATGTCCCAGGCACTATAGCGGTCAGCGTCCCGTTAAGTGTAGGCATAGGTTGCCTCCTGACGCTGTATAAATCATCTAATATAGATGTAAAGGCCTAAGTTTTATAGGTACTTAGGTATGGTTTTATAGGTAAATATAATACAGTTCAAAATATAATACACCCGAAAGATCAAGATTAGGAGAATTGAAGGCCAGATAATATTAATAGCTTAAGAACGTATACAAACGACGATACAAAGCAGGTGAAGAACGTATTCCAAATAGATTTGTTTATCATGGTACATAGGTAAAGGTTGTTAGTTCATTACACCGCGGCGCAGGCGCAGGGAATGCTTGTAGGTATGATTTATCCTTTTGATGTACTGGTAGCAACACCATTTTAGGAAAAGAGTTCATGTTTCTCATTTAATAGGTACTTAAATTATTCCGTAAAAACGTTATGTTACGTTTCTTGCTGTCATTCATTACCAATCCTTAACTCTGCAGTTTCCTACCATTAGTATATTGTCTGTGCTACCATACACTTTATTAAAATAATAATATGTGTTACGAATTAGGTAGGTAGGTACATCTGTAAAAAAATTAGATGATTAGATGTAAAAAATAGAGAGCTACTATTTTTTTTAGATTCCAGTAAACCTGTAATTTATAATATTTACTAATATTAACTTTAGATCGCGTTTCCACCGAAACAAAAGTTTTGCGTTTTAGAAAATTTTTGCGAGAAATATCCGATAGTCTGTTCGATAGCAGTTTGCAAGTGTTTGTAAACTCCATAGCAAGTGACAAAAAAAAAACAGATGCAGATCTAGGAGATCTAAGACAGATCTGTCGCACAGATAGTTGGACATTTCTTGCGAGGTGAAAACGCGGCCTAGGTACAGTACGCACAACCAATATTAAGCTCTCTGAAGTAGCCGCGCAGAACCCATTTTTGATGACGCATAAAAGGCGAAGACAGCGTTGTATAGCTGCCTCGCTCACTCGCTTAGTCTGTTGCGACGTACTATCTCGCCTACTCGCGCAAACCTGCGCAATCGTTTAGTGCACCTAACTTCAGAGAGCTAAAGATCGGTTGTGCGTACTGTAAGTGTTTACAGAACACTTCAAACAAGCTCAATTCAAATCAAAAAACAAATAAAATCATACAAGCTAATCCAAATTTCATCAGGTACCAGAGATTGCTCCGTCGGTACCCTGTAAACAGATTAGCAGTCGGCAATCTGTGTCGTCAGCACAAATGAGTTATATCCTGCGGCCAATTGGTACGAGTGTGGGCTTAGGAGCCAGTGGTGGCCTGGAACCTGAGTGAGTACACACACACACCATACTATTAATTTTAATATGTTTTTGTTCAAAATCTACTTAGATACATCAACTTTTGAAAAACACAGCTGATTCAAACGAGGCTGAACACGTTTTAGGAGTTCAACGGATCTCACAACTAAGTTCATTTACGAGTTCTGGTTGAACTCTTAAATCCATAATAAGATCCGTCCATGACCTATAATTCAGTTTAGGTGCTATCCAGTTTAGGTTCATAATCTGAATCGCAGTTTTCGTACCGTGACAACGTGACGTTTTAGGCAAAAAATTGTTTTACATGCAAAATGATTTGCAGTTTTTACGACAAGTCTAGTAAATTTTACTTTAAGCTATAAGTAAGTAACTTTTATTAATATACTTAGGTACGTGATGGTACGTTATAGCGAAGCAGTTCAGTTTAGGACCTAAACTGGATCGCTATAAGAACTCTTGGGCCCCTGCTCGTAGTCACCATTGCCTTGTTACAAGGCATCTAATAGTGTGCAAAATTCAAAAATTCAGCTCAATCGGACCCCGCGCAGTAGGTCAAGTTCAGCATGCAAGATTTATTCTGTTAAACTCCTAACTCCATTATCAGAACAGCTCGCTGTCACCAATAATGCCAAGCTTTATCGGACACATCGGGAGTGGGTCAAATTCTGCTTGCAAGCTGAACTTATCCTTGATAGTCTGATTGATCCTCGTCTCGACTGCAAAGTTCTACATATACTTAGTCGGGTTTCAATCTTTTAGGCAAAGTTTGGGTTTCTCAAAGATAATACTTCATTGAATGAACATTCTATAACATTATTGTGCAGTGCTGTTACGAAAATATCAAAACTCGCTTTTCAATTTCCGCTTCTGTTATCGAAAATCTTCTCCGAGTTGGTATAGGGAGTCTGCTATTATGTAAATTCAAAAAAGTAATTTGAAAATTTTGATTCTAGAGGAATTTATAGTTTTCCTGTATAACTCCTCATTCTCGCTTGTAGTTTTCTATCCAACTTTGTTTTTTTTTTGTTTTTAAAACGTAAGTAATTAATTATTTGGAAGTCAGAATAAAGAAACAGTGTACACGGTAACATAACACGGGTAGAGGGACAGAGGGTGTCATTTTCAGTCAGGAATATCCTCATAGCCTTGGTAACTAAATGGAAATTAACTGGTGTTGAAAAAGTAATCTTCAAGGTTTGGATTGCTTATTCTTGTTGCCCCTCGGGTGACATCACGGACAAACCAAATTATCTCCATGGGTTTAGGTACCAGCTCATTTTATATAGGATAGCTTTTTCCTGAATATTTTCTCGCATTTTCTTGAGAACACAAAGTCTTGACTCTTAAAAAATATCATCACGACTCTCCAAGGTTTAGACATTCTATCAGATCTTTTTTGTTTCAAACCCTTTGATGTTGTCTAAGGGGGTACTTATTCAGAGGCACGTCTGCATCAGGCACAGGCACATGCCTAAAAACTGTTAATCACGATGTGTTCTTTCACGTAATCAAGATCTCATGTTTTGCATAATAATTTTCGGATATGAAAAATGCATTCATGCTAATGATATTTTAGCTACTATTGTTTAGTGACGTAATAATTATTGTTTGTTAATTTATTGTTTTATTAACAGGATAAAATCATGTTTACACTACTGATCATCGTGGGTCTATGTCTGAGTGGGGCTCATTCGTTGCCACCGGATAAGGTAAGTTTAGCTCCCTGTGAGGGCATTGTGTAATGATGTCACTTTAGAGCAATGTTGTTGAATTTTGGGATCTAAGGGGCCAGATCCAGCATTTGAAAATATCATCATCATCATCATCCACAGCTAATAATATCCCACTGCTAGCTAGGTGTAGGCCTGCCTCTGCTAACGCCATGTGTGCCTCATGCGCTAAAAACTGGCCCTTTTTATGTCCTAGACCCATCGCGCTACTGGTGTCAAATTTTCGGCTTTACTCTAACTACGACTAGCTTTATTAAGTCTACACTTCACTAGTCGAAGTGTCTTGTCTTAGTTAGGCTAGTGGTCAAAAGTGTCCTCTATATTAAGGAAGGTCAGTGTAGTGATAGACTTCATACAATGTTTCCGACGTCCTACGAAGAATTTTGATATTCTACGAGTGAAAAGAAAAAATATAGGTGTTCGTAGTTGAATTTATTGATAGAACGCATAGCAGAGCATTTGCTAATATTGAATGCATCCGGTGCCGGTGCGTCATAGTGGTCTGCGGGCAAACACTCGTTTAGATCATTCATTAGCAGTTCGTCAATGATTAGAGTTGTTAGTAAACATTGGCCGGTTGCCAAAAGTTACCTGTATAATAGAAAATGTTATGATATCTGATTCTATTGTTGAAAAAAAAATTATAAATAGCTTGTTACGTTTACCTATTTATAACAAAAGCAAAATATCAAAATAAATTTAATTTATTGAACTTATTTTATTCATCAAATGCTTTTTTAATTAAATGCTGGCATTTTTCACTCAGCATCATCTAGCCCCAAACTAAGCAAAGCTTGTACTATGGGAACCAGATAACTGATAATTTAGGTAGTAGTTCTATAATAATTGATAGGAATGCCCCCATAATGGTGAAGCATTTGTAAGTAAAATTTCTAGAGAAAATGTTCAATATTGCAACAATTCTTATCTTCACCAAGTAGTTTTTACTACGCGCCTTGATAATGAAATTTTAGTTAAAATGAACTTGTGCGATAACCAAGTTTAATCAATCGTGAATCATAAATAAAAACAAAACTATTTTTATAGATACCTATATACATCATCATCATCTCCCTGCCCATATTCAACGTAGGATGGACACAAAATGTTTCTCTATATTACTCGTTACCAAAAGAAGTTACTCCTTCCACACACATAATCCTCTCCAAGATACAATTTAATCTGGAATTCAAGGTATTGCCAACGAAACAGCAGGTACCTATACCTACTTACTTACTGTTTGAATGATTAGTGTTCATGTTCATGAATAAAACCTTTTATGAGTGATAGGGTAGAGCGGAAGACGAGATTTGTCCCGACCCCGCATAAATGGGATCAGGGCAGGCAAACGATGATAAATAAGATCTTCTATTTCTAGAATATGAAGGCATACCACATCATAAAAACTCGCAGCATCGACATCAACAACGCCTACGGGCTTGCCATGGAAAGTCGTCTGGAGAAGTCAGTAGAACCTACTGGATACAACCTCTCTCTCGAGCCTTACCTTGAAGATGGTTACTTCACTGGTAAAGTGCGTATCAACATCACCTTCCTGCAAGATGCTCAGGATATCACAGTACATTGTGGTCCGCAACTGAAGATTTTGGAGCAGGAGGTCGTAGTTCTTAAAGGGTGAGTTTAACTTCTAAACAAGCAAGCTTCACATAAGCGATGAAGCGCTTTTAAACCTCGTTTTGTTCTTGATAGATCTTCGAAGTAACATGGCAGTTTTCAAATATAAGTACATTTATGTAGGGAGGAGATTATAAAAATCCGATTGCTTAAACATGATCCTGAATTTTCCCTTTTTAACTTTTTTTAGGGAAGAGCAACAGAAGATTGGTATTCGGTCTGTAGAAATGGATATCAAAAAGCCCATAGCCACCGTATCTCTCGAGAAGACCGTGCCGAAGTCTTCTGTGGGATACCTGTCTTTCACCTTCCGCGGGGAGTTCCAGACGGGGTCTACTGAGGCCTTCTTCAAGTCTACTTACACGGTCGAGGAGACTGAAAGGTAGGTGAATCCTACGCATCCAGGATATTCCATTAAAGACATTCAATGAATCTCTTAACTAGTCCAGTTGAGATGTGGGCCAAACGCTCCTAACCATACTCAATACCATATTATTTTTGCTGCCAGTTGAGCTATCTTAGGATCGTTAAAAATGATCTATAGATAGCTATTCCAAACAATCACACTATGCTTTATTAATATAGTTCTTCTTGGTTTAATAACAATTAAAAATGCAGTTTCAGTACCTAGGTTGTTTTAAATTCTTTAGGATAGTAGCCGGTACCCAGCTTCGTCCCAACAACGCTCGTCGCATGTTCCCTTGCTTCGATGAGCCCGGATACAAGACTCCCTTCGACCTCAATGTGGTGCGGCCTAAGAACATGGTGGCGCTGAGTAACACGTTCGTGCAGAGGACTGAGGACATGTAAGTATTGACCGCCGAGGACTGTACTCAAGAATTGTTGACTTCCTTTAGTCAATGAATAATTTGGGCCATGTTGTCTGGTCTATATGTTCAGCCCCGTCACGGGTGACGGGAGGTATAAATAGTTAAAAAAGAATATCATCAATTCAAGATGAGAACATGCTGTGTTCCGTATAAGACACACAACAAACTCATGGAATCAGCTGTCGCCAGAGGTATTTTGAGACCGATACGACTTAGGCGCCATCAAGAAAAGAGCCTATTCCTACCTCAAAGGCCGGCAACGCATCTGCGGTGCTTCTTGATGCTGCGGTTGTCTGTGGGCGGTGGTAATCACTTACCATCAGATGTGCCACTTGCTCGTTTGCCCCCTCTTTCATAAAAAAATCCCCTTTTCATTAAAAAAAGTGAGATAATGGCACGCAAATAATGGTCAATGTTATATCCCCAAGACCTGGTTAAACATTCTCTCAAATCTGGTGTACTCCAGATACTTTCAAGATGGGTAAGTATGGGTTGATAGTAATAGTGGTTCCTGTTCCTCCAGCAAAGACGAGCCTAACGCAGTCCGAGACTACTTCGAGCGCACGCCCCCCATGTCCACGTACACACTGGGCTTGGTCATCGCAGAGCTGCAGCTGTTGGATATGTATACCAAGCACACTGCCATTGGAGGAAAACCCATCTGTAAGTAAACTCACCTTTAACTCCTATTAAAAATTATGCGAATAGGTTCTGCTTTTTATCCAATTTATAAACTGTGAAAGCAACTCTGTTTGTCTGTGCTGTGCCATTTTCACGCCTAAACCGCTGAAAAGGTTTTGATAATGAATAGATCAAACTCAAAATCGTCTAAACTACAATATGATTTACACTAAGGAAGTCATAGAGCAGGCTGGACTTTAAGCTGTTTCTCATTATTCCGAAAGATAGAGTGCTATATCGCAGGCAGGATTTTAAGTTGTTCTTTCTCCTAGATCTGCGCGTCTGCGCCCGCCCCGAGTTCCTAGAAGCCCTGGAAGGTATGCACCAGAAGCTGTGGACCGTGTACAAATTGCTGGAGAGCATCTGGCAAGTCCCGCTGCCGCTTGATAAACTGGACATTGTGGCTCTGCCGACATATACCGGCGTCAAGCCCTCTGATAACTGGGGCTTGATCATATTCAGGTAAGTTTACCATCACCATCAAGTGAACGCTTAGACTTTCGGGAAAGTACCTACAGAATGAGGCAAAATTCATAAAAGCATACTGTTCTGAGTGAGGTAAAAATTCGCTCCAATCTATATGCCAAAGCTTTGTCGAGTGCAAGGAAACAGCGCAGCGCAAACGATACCAATATCCACTAGTAAGTAACCTGGCATGAAGCATTGATATCCACATCCTTATTCGTCTCCTACTCGGCATTCTCTCATATTTCTGGAAACGCACCTAATCCTTTGAATCATTTCATTTCAATCATTTCATTTCATTTACGGGACTTACAACGCAAAATATACCTACTCATATTTTTCACAACCTAAACAAATCACATTCAAAAATTAGTATCATAACTTAAACAGTTGCCCAAGAAACTGTAAGATTTGCCGCCTCGATTCTTCTGGCTTCATCAAGTACAAACTGTCAGTAAATGTCTCACAATAGACCGAACCAAGGTCGTCTCCACTCATCCATTGTCCAGCCGTCGAGTCAACGATCATTGTTGCCACATCTCGTTCAATGGCCATCCTTCATATCCTTGTCACATTATAAAAGGAATTAGGTATAGATGATTGTCGGTATAATCCCCAAAGTTGATAATAGGGAACCTTGTCACTTTAATTGTGAGACGTTTTTGCAAAAAATAGCGTTAGCAAACACACGAGTAGCGAATATATTTATTTTAGGAAGACCATCGTATTGGCATTCAGCACGAAATGATAGTTATGAAGTATGAAGCCATCTAGGGCTTTAACGTCCGCAATAGGTACATTTAGTAACAATAAAGAATTTAAATAATTGTGCTTAATCTATATTTTTCTCAGTACATTACTTAGGTACTTATATCAACAAATATTTCTACACTCTAATACCTACCTAAAAAGTTATAGAACTCGAACTTCATTCTCAATTTATAAATCCTTGTTTTAATGAAATAAAACCTGAACTAATGTTCGAAAAGTTTAACTTTTAATTGGTAAAAAGGAAAATAAAATTCTAGTTCTACAATTCTACTTGTCTAGGTAATCAGTGTTGTAAACTATGATACTTTATCTAAGTTGCAAACGGTACTTATTTTTAAAGTTTGTCCTTGCCTGACGTCACCAAAATGGCGGCCGCATTCCCGATTTGCGTTCTCTGGTCAATACAGTCGACGACTCGTGGTCCCACTGGGATTGTACCACTATTACTCGTGGTCCCACTATCCGTGAAATCATGGGTTCGTGGTTCCACTGCTTAGTGGGGCTACCAGTCATAGTTAAAATCGTAGGTTCGTGGCCCCACTGCATCAAGTTTATACGTAGATACTTGGATTAAAGTGTGTTCTTCAGGTACTGGCCATACCATCAATACGCCAGTTTTTTTTTATTTGGAACTGTGTAAGTATATGACGGCGCGACTGTAGAATGAACACCAAAAGCGATTATGCTACTGGCAGGATCGCTCAGCGGAGTGTCTTGTCGATGGTAGCGGGCGGCCTCCTTGGTACCGTCACTTTTTAAAAAGAAGAAAAGGATTGACGAAAAGGGGGTTGACAGCGCACCACGGTTTGGACAATTCGCTGTGAATTTTATTTAACTAATTTAATGAAGAATTATATGGTTTTGTTTCAAGAGAGATAATTGTATGCCTGTACCCAATGTAACAGGAAGAGAGTACTGACCGAGGGCCTCCTGCGCCTTCATCAGAAGTGGGATGGACGAAACGCAAAGTGAAGCAAAGCAACCAAATGTTACACACGCCGAAGGTCTTTTGAAAAGTATGGAAGAATTACTTTCGCGTGTCATATCTGTCCAACAGACACAGACATACACTGAGAGTACCGGTACTAACAAATCGCTATTGATATAGTTTGACCCGGAAGAAACAGATTCGGATATCAATGACTGGTGTAAAGTTAAAGTTACGGAGGTGATTGTACAAACTAAAGGCTTGGAAGGAGTGAACTTACTTGTAGCTCTTACGAGTGTGCTAAAAGGTCGTGCAGCCTCATGCCTTACAAAGCTAGATTTGAATGCGATTACATGGAAATTAGTAAAAGAGGTTTTAATTTCAAGATTTTATAAGCCTAGGCTTATCCGGGAACACTTTGATGATATTTTACGATTCCAAATAAGCGCCAAAGAGTCGGCAGCTGAGTCTGCTCTTCGTCTGTGGAATCTTGTTGAGCGAGTACCTAAGTCTACGATGTCGGAAGAAGTTGTAACTGGATTTGTTGTGTCCGTGTTATGTCAGAAGGACAGCCTCATTCGTCGTGATTGAATACACAGAATGTCAGGAGTCAATCCCGGCTATTCCGCATTCTTAATGGGATATCATTTAAGAGGCGTTTGGATACTGAAATACATGAACCGGAAGCTAAGCGTACTCGCATGGCGACCACAGAACACTATTACCCCTAGCAATGGCGACGATGGAGAGGTTTACTGGCACTTGCTATTACTGCGGAGTGGTCGGACATCGTGTATGTGACTGTCGCAAACGACGTAGCGAACTTGGATCGAAGCTGAAAGATACTATCGACTCATCACATGCTGTAGAGAAAGACAACTATTACCTGCTACGCGTGCGGTCAGCCTGGACACGTGGCGACTGTCTGTCCGGATAAAAAATAGAGATGCGAGAAGTCCGTCAATGTGAGCATCGAGTACCCCTCCAGGGGTACTCTGGAAACATTATCCGGTGAGCCAGTTTCTGTTTTTTTGAATGAATGAATGAATGAATGATAGCGGTTCATCTTGTTCACTTTTGAAAGAAAGTTATAGCTATAAACTTGTTGGTACTGTGCGTATGGGTCTCGTTTACCTTAGTGGTATAGGCAGTGAAGACTTACAATGTACAACACAAATTCAGAGCGAGGTGACAATTAACCAACTCACAGTAAGTTTACTTTTTCATGTGGTTCCCGACAGCCATATTTCGGATCCTATTTTAGTCGGTAGGGATATTTTAGATCTTAGAATTTGCGTTAAGGTTGACAGCAATAATCTTATTCTTATCTCTTATTCGTTTTATTCTAAGGAGCAGACAAATTTCTGTGACCTAAAATCAACCAAAATAGATTTTACGAATGTTGACACGGACCTTCTAGGACAGGACAGGGAATTGCTAACCTTATTGGATAAATATTCCAATTATTTTACAGAAGGTTTGAGCTCTCGCCGAGTTAATACGGAAGAATGCGAAATTAATCTTATATACCCCAACAAGATAGCTCAGCGGTGTCCGTATAGGTTAGCACCGGCCGAGAAACAGATAGATCAGCTTGTCGGGGCTAGTCTTTACTCATCGTTGGATATGGCATCAGGGGGTTTCACCAGATCATGATGCTAATGTTGATGGTAGGTACCTCCTTTGAGAATTTGCAGACAAAGAAGGTTCAATACATTGAGCTTCATCGAGATTGGCTTTCAGTTGAGCAGAAACGTGATGCTGAGATACAGGATCTTATCGCTAAACATGGCAATAATGATTTTCTTGATTCGTTAGCTCAGACATATTATGACGTTAGGAACGGTATAATTTATAGGAAAGTTGCCCAAAACAAAACGGTATCGTGGCTGCCAATAGTGCCTCGTTCTTTAATCTGGACACTAATTAACCATACCCATCATGAAATACAACATTTAGGCAGAGACAAGACGTTAGATAAACTTTATGAGCAATACTGGTTTCCCCAGATGTCTAAATGCGTATGTCAGTTTATCGAGTCGTGTATCGTCAGTAAAGCATCGAAAGGTCCTTCGAGAGCTCAACCCATTCAGTTTCACCCAATCCCAAAGGTCAGTGTGCCATGGCATACAATACATATCGATTTTACGGGAAAGCTCAGTGGGAAGAGTGATCGAAAGGAATACTGCTCGGTGATTATCGATGGCTTTACCAAATATGTTTATTGGAGCATACCACCGCTTTCGACGCCAGGAGTGCAATAATAGCGCTTCAAAAGGTGGTTTGTCTATTTGGAGCGCCAAAACGAGTAATTGCGGACCAAGGACGATGTTATATTAGTTCCGGATTTAAGAACTTCTGCGCTGAGCACAAAACACAAATTAATTTTATTGCAACAGGCTCTAGAAGGGCAAACGGACAAGTAGAGATGGTCATGCGTACCCTCAAAAGTTTGTTAACCAATGTTGAAAATGACCCTAATAAAACGTGGCGTGGTGAACTAGGTAACATACAACTTGCGCTTAACAGCACCAAATCAACGGTAACAAAGTATTCACCTACAGAACTTATGTTTGGAATTCGGCCACAGTCGCTAGGTGTATCTAGGCTTAACTCAGAGGTGAACGATCAACAGAAACGTCTTAATCTTGATACTGTACGAGATGATGCGTCGGCTAACATTGAAAAGGCAGGTACTTCGGATGCATGTCAATTCAATCAGAGACGCGCAAATATAAAACCTTTTTCAGTAGGTGAATTCGTGTTCCTCAAAAACAGTGAGCGGAACCAAACGAAGTTAGATCGGAAATTTAGAGGCCCGTTTGCTGTAACGGCGGTACTGGATGGTATGAGTTATAAAGTTTAGGTGGCTCTCGTAAAATCTATAAGTACGCTCACGAGAATTTGCGCCCAGTACCTCAAGGGCACGATGGCTTACTCCAAGTTACGACTAGTCTTATAAATTACGATGAGGCCGAGACGGCGCCGGATGATATAGTAGATGAAACCATAACTGATTTGAATAACACGTTGGCTGTTGATGACAACGACACCTTGACCGTATGCTCAGATATTTTGTCTACTGACTCTCGCACTGACACTGCCGATTCAGAAACTCTGAGTACATACTCAGATCCTGAAACATGGGATATACAATATTAAGTAGAAGTTGTAGCAGATGAGGATATTCCGTTGTCATAGGTACCTACATACGTCATTATTATGCTATTTTTGTCGTTGTCAAAGAGTCGATCCTGGACGGGAGTGTTGTCTGGGCCAGACCCGTAGCCAGGGTTTGGGGGAGGCACTGCCCGGCCTAGAGGTGTGAGTCGATCCTGGACGGGAGTGTTGTCTGGGCCAGACCCGTAGCCAGGGTTTGGGGGAAGCACTGCCCGGCTCAGAGGTGTGAGTCGATCCTGGACGGGAGTGTTGTCTGGGCCAGACCCGTAGCCAGGGTTTGGGGGAGGCACTGCCCGGCCTAGAGGTGTGAGTCGATCCTGGACGGGAGTGTTGTCTGGGCCAGACCCGTAGCCAGGGTTTGGGGGAAGCACTGCCCGGCTCAGAGGTGTGAGTCGATCCTGGACGGGAGTGTTGTCTGGGCCAGACCCGTAGCCAGGGTTTGGGGGAAGCACTGCCCGGCCCAGAGGTGAGTTGATCCTAGTTGAGAGAGAGTCGTCCGAGCTGCACCAGAAGAGGAGTTTTGTTGAAAGGAAGCAACATCTGGCCTAGATGATAACAAAGTATTAGGTTATTTGGTCGGAAAGAGGGTTAGAGAGGTATGCTCCTGTCAGGGCCAAGTTACTGTGGCTATTATCTTATTCTGGTGTGTTGAAGATGTTTGGCTAGGTTAGTGATTGGTAGGATGGACGAGCGGGTGTCCAAGTGATGTTTTTTTGTTACAGAAACTATCATGCGCCCGAGGACGGTCGAGTGTCAGTTTGGCCGTGACGGCGCGACTGTAGAATGAACACCAAAAGCGATTATGCTACTGGCAGGATCGCTCAGCGGAGTGTCTTGTCGATGGTAGCGGGCGGCCTCCTTGGTACCGTCACTTTTTAAAAAGAAGAAAAGGATTGACGAAAAGGGGGTTGACAGCGCACCACGGTTTGGACAATTCGCTGTGAATTTTATTTAACTAATTTAATGAAGAATTATATGGTTTTGTTTCAAGAGAGATAATTGTATGCCTGTACCCAATGTAACAGGAAGAGAGTACTGACCGAGGGCCTCCTGCGCCTTCATATATATAGTATACAACAATAAGTAGATATTTTTACATGCTCCGATAGGTATTTGTTTGTATTTTCTACAGCTACCCACTGAACACCCAAATATGAAATTGAGAATAAAATTTTTCGCTTGTTACGGGTAAGGGGGGGCGTTCATTCATCGATAAATCAGAAAGTTTTCCATTAATTTGTCTTCAACAGAGAGAGTGACCTCACCAACAAAGGGTACCTCCAGCTGGCTCAAGAGATATCGTACCAGTGGCTGGGAGCGTTCACGACGCCCGCCTGGTGGTCGGATGCTCATCTCAATAAGGCTCTCGTGGGTTATATTGCTGCTGAGACTGCTTTCCAGGTGAAATTGATGATGCTGATAAGCATTTTGATGTAACTTTCTTACAACTCAATTTTCTATGTGATGTATACCATGTATACCGATATGATAGTATACCACTTGGCGAACAAGGATCTATAGCCCTTTTCACATAGGAAGGGTTCCGTGACAAGGCTCTTTCATGTTAATTTCTGAAATGATTAAAAAGGAAATAGACAAAATCCTTTTTTTTAAGTTGTCTTTTAGCATTATCAATAGATTTCATTTTTTTTATCAACCTATCGTGTCCCACTGCTGGGCAAATTTCATTTATTAAAAAAAAATCATAGTTGTACAGCGTGAAACATAAAAGTTCTGTGTGTCAGGGATACGTTCCTACGTTAAAAATACTATAGTTCGAAATAAAAAAAAAAATTGCGCTTTTTCTCAAATGTTTTCTGTTATCACCATTTTTAAGGATTTTATTCTAGAAGGGACTTTAATGGTCTTGGGATTCTCCTCACTTGATAAGGGTAAGGAAACCCAAAGAATTTCAATATTTCGCACCTGATTTCCGTAAAATTTATAGACATGTGCGTAAGCCTACCAAAGCTATGAAGTGAAGCCCTCTTTTACTGCTCCATAAAACAACATTCGTTTTACCAATAAAGTACCAACAATGTAACATCTGATAGGGTAAAGACGCAGTCATTTATGGTGTCTTACAACCAATGTCTCCTACAGCAGAAACATTGTGATTTTATATGGTACCTATTTCGAAGTTTATGGGTGTTTGAATTGGATTTCCAGAAAAAATTGGAATAGGCAGATTGTTGCCTAAAAGCCTATCACATTATAAAGAGAAAATAATGTAAAATCAAGTTACAATACAATTGACGTAGGAGAAAATGAGAAAGATACGATTCTGTTGACTGCATACATAAATTCCACGGGTTTTAGGCAACAACCAAGACTTCTTCTATGCTACAGATAAACCACGGTTCAGAGATGGAAGGCAAATGGCCGCTTACGGTCCTCTATTCTCTATACTACGAGTTCAGCAAGCGGTACCCTCACTCACGCATCACTGGCATGAAGCAAGAAACGGCTTGCACTAAGCTGGAACTGCTGTTCCGTATGTTCAACTACACGATCGGAGGGAACACTTTCAAGAAGGCGATTAAGAGCTTCTTGGAGGCGCGGTAAGTTCAAAAATGATTTTAAATAGCTTCCTAATGAGGTGATCTTCCTCTTTAAGGGGCAGAATTCAACAAGAAAGTTTTCTTTGTATGCTGAAGTCATTAATTTCAGCACTGTTTGTATTTTTCTTTAATTTTCGTTTATTGTGCTTATGATAAAACAGACTTTTAATGCATTCCACAGTAAATATAAAACCTTCACCGGCGATGATATTTGGAACGCTCTGAGCGCCGCCGCTGTAGAAGATAAGACTATGCCTGAGGGAGTGGACACCAAGACTGTCGCCAAGAGCTGGATTGATAAAGATAGGCTTCCTCTTGTTAATATTGAGAGGAACTACGAGAAGAATTACCTTGTAGCTACGCAGGTAGGCCCAAAATAATCTAACTGATTATATCAACACGAATAAAGTTACATTTTGCTTGACACAATCAATTGTGTTACATCTACTAAGAAAGTGTGATTATCCCCAGAAAGTGTATCTTCGAGAGAGACCACACGACGTCCCCGACGCAGACCATATGTGGTGGTGGGTGCCCCTGGTCATCATCAAGCAAGAGAGCCTCAACTTTACTCGCACGACGCCTGAAGTGTGGACCAAGGAGAAAGAGCTGAAGATCAGGAACATGCCAGGAAAGGACCAGTTCATCATTGTCAATCCTGAAGAAATTGGTAAGTTGTAGATTTTAAAGTACTACTACAGTAAACTGTCGAGACTCTTTCACATGAAAGCATGTATTTGGTAGTAGTCTTTTTACACCCTGTATGTTTCATTTTCGCATTTTTGTCCGAGTAACTTTGCATCAATTTGCGAATAGATTTCAGTATTATTTTATAGGTAAATATGTGACAGACTTTTGGTGTTATATTTCTTGCCAAAATGCTGACTCATCATTTCCTTTCAGCCCCATTCCCAGTAAACTATGACGCGCACAATTGGTATCTGATATCCCAGTTCTTGCAAAGCAAGAAACGAACATCTATCCCTGAGCTGACTCGCGCTAAGCTTCATCATGACGCATGGAACTTGGCCTTCGCCGGAGAACTTTCCTTTGCCACTGCGCTGAACATGACCCTGTTTCTGAAAGATGAGAGAAGTCATCTGGTTTGGGACTCTGTCTTCACGATGATCGATCACGTCGGAAGGCATATCTGTCCTTGTATCCAGGATAAATTCAAGGTAACGTAACTTTACACAAAAAAGACGCAGAATTCAATGTTGAGCTTCTGAAACATACAAGGTAAAATAAATGACAAGTCAATTACTTTTCTCCCATAGAAATATGTAAGATTGACGCTCAGCCCTCTGTACGAAGAGCTGAAGAAAGAAGAAAAGGAAGATGAAGAGAGCTGGAAGACCAACCTTCGCACTCTGACAAAGAACTTCCTCTGCCAGTCAGGATACAAGCCGTGCATCAAAGAGGCACAGGAGCAGTTTGCCAAGTGGATGCAGATTAAGAATCCTGATGAAGGAAACCCGTAAGTTACAAAACTGGTTAAATAGGTGGATGTTTGCGATCTTATAATTTTGTTCAATGTGGTAACTATCAGATTTTGTCGTTTAGTCGTAAGCTGCTTTTGTGCATATGATACATATTGAATGAATGAATGAATGAACACTTTATTCGTACATATTTTCAGGTTATACTATGCTAGTTTCCTCATAAAGTTTTCCTTCAAAGTTTCGGAAAGGCTCACGTAAACAAAATTAATGAAAATACTGTCTCAGTGAAAATATGAAACTAAAAGAAAGCCAATTGCTATACACTCCAAAGAATATTCCCATGTTACAGCCTTATTTTCTCACAACTCGTTTCAATCAATTTGAAAAACCTTCGCCTTTTCATCTTGTCTATCGGATAAGAGAAAGATTCGTTATGAAATGTCCCATTTGCCCGCCGAGCCAACGATGCGTGGGACTTAATTTTTGCAAATTATCATGTGAATAGAGTTCGTCGAGGTTTCGTCTCAAAAGGCCGGTTTGGGACGCTCTGAATGTACCTATATCAACAGGTTACGTGGCTCTTTTGGCATTATTCCAATGTTTTAATCTCAGCGGTTTTTTCCCTTTTACTTTAATAAACATTTAGGAAGCAGCCCTGGAAAGAGATACCTACATAGAGAGGGATTCATCAGTTGTGCCGACAAGGAGTAAATCCTTAAATAAGAAGAAGAAGAAGATAAATAAATTGTTTATTTACAGAAACTATGCTACTACATATTTACATTAGGATTAGTCAAGCTATCTAAGGATCGTTAGAAACGATCTATAGATAGCTCAACTGATCCAGGTCACTGGCAGACGGAAGCGTGCCCAAAACACTGGCAGCATTACCACGCTGTATGGCAATGCTGATCCTTAGAGCCAAAAATGTGCCAGCTCGCGGAGCACGCGTCGCTTCATTCGCATTTAGTTAGAAAGCTTAGCATATTTTAAGCATGAGAAATACCCAACATTACTTTGAAGTTCTTTTACATTGCTTCTTCACAGAATATCGAACCAATACATCTGCCCCGTCTTCAAATACGGTACCATGAAGGAGTGGGAGTTCGGACTCCATCGCGTCATCAACTTCCCTCCATCCAGGAAACAGAGCGAGAGGACCTACCTCCTTAAAAATCTTGCTGGGTGTCCCGTAGACACAATGAAGATTAAGAAACTTCTGACCATAACACTGATAGAGGGAAATGGAAACTTTACTGAAACTGATCTGTTTTTGGTATTCAATATGCTGTCGGGTAATTCTGATGGGTACACCACACTGTTGGGGCATTTGAGCGAGCATTTTGACTTTTTGAAGCAGAAGTAAGTTTTACACCTATCATAAACTTTTTCTCTCTCTTCAGATTTGATTCGGTAAGTTCCATTGGGAAATGTATGTTGATGAGTAATAGCGTTATTGAGACCAACTGGTTTTTAGGAAAATGTATTTTCTAGGCTGATTGTACATTTATTTATTCAAATGAAACCTGTAGCTTCTAAGAACATAACTTTGTACCTAAATACAAAATAAGAGATAGCTGCCCTCAATGAGCTACAATTTTGTCTCAGTCTGGTAGTATACTTATCTAGTTATCCAGTCACTTTTATAACAAAAAATATTGCAGGTATGGTAACGAACACAATCTCTGGGACAGCCTTGTCTCATCAGCAACATCAGGCTTCAAAACTCAAAACGGTCTACAAATGGTATCCGAATTCTATTCAGCACACGAGGGTCAGTTCGGCTCAGCAGAACACATCATAGAAAAGAACAGAAAGAACATCAAAGAAGAAGCCAAGTGGTCTTCGGAGAATATACCAGTTATATCAAAATGGCTAGATGGGTACATAGCAAGCTCGAATGTTAAAGATGATAAATTTATTGGTGGCACCGTTCTGCCAGCAATACCATGTAATTGAAGTGTAGTTGTTTTGTATATTTAGTTGCAGGGATAATTTGTACTTTTAGCAGATTTTTACATGTTACTGACAATATTGGGGAGAGAAAAAGAGTCAAGTTTTTGTTTATTTTTGTTTTCTCTAAACTTATTCGTTACAAAAGTTATTGAAATGTGACGGAAGAGCGAGGCCTATAATTTCCATACAAGGAGGTCTCAAACCCATGTTACTATAAAGTAGATTAAGTTACTGAAATAAATATATTTTATATTATAAACATAATTTATTTACAGAAATAGCTAAGCCATCTAGGTCGTAAATATTTACCGTTCACCGTCAAACCAGCAGCCTTAGACTACCCTATTTCTAAGCAGGAACTATTGTTGTATTGGGTTAATGTTATGAAAACCTATAATGCAAACATGAAAATACAAACCAAGTTGACTTGACACCAGGCTGGATAGCGGCTCTTCCTTGCGAAGTCTCAAATTAACTTGGTAATGTTATAAAGTTATCTAAACTTGTTCTTTGTGCGAAATGTCATTGTGGTGTGACGAGGATCCGGATGGGATGGATTATGCCGAGGGTCGAGATACCATACCGAGGTACTTCATGACATTCCAGAACCTACTTAACTATTACTGAGATCTATTTAGGGCCAATATCACCATTTCTGTTAATCTGGATCAACTTTGGGTTTCACCAGCAAAAATTTATCGCGATCAACGCTAAACTCAGTTCTCACTCTAATCGCCCGAGTTTGGCCTTTTAGTCTAGATATTTTATTCTCAAAGAATGAAAATGGGTTTTCTTGTAGTACAGTGGGTAAAATCCCGCTTGGGACGCAGAAGGTTGCGGGTTCGATCCCCGCTGCGGAATAAATGTTTGTATAATAAATATTTTGTGGGTCGTGAAGTAGTCTTATAACATGATATCCATTCATGACGCGAATTCCTAATAATGATAGTCAAACCGAGAATTTTATCACGCAGAATAAAGAGACGATCATAAGTTCATGATCGTCAAATATTTTATGATTATACATATGTATATTGTATGTATATTGCAGACTGTCTCTCAGTAGTTTGTACTAATAAGAATCAGTGTAAATCTCTTGTAAATTATACCTTGTATTAAAAAATAATGTGCTAGCTAGTCTTACACAAACCATGTCTAATAAAACTATTTCTGCATTTTAAGCGCAGTTTTGTTCCGTAGATTTTCTACGCTCGCAGATTAGTTGGTAAGTACTTACTCGTATTATTGTTTTTGTGCAGGTACCTAATTATAAACGGCTCGAAAATGTTGAGTTATTGAATTAAACTTTTACACAGAAACATGATAGGGTTTGCCGGATATTAGGTTTGGCCGGATACTCGATAACCAGCGATGACTTCGAAACGGATATCTGGCTCAGAAGCGTGAACCTCACCACCAAAATTTTGGAAAAAAAGCTTATTTTTCCTAATTTTAATGAATATTAGTGTTTTATTGTTTATAACTAACCTATTTAGTCAATACAAAAAAGGTATTAGTTGATATGATGATAATTGATAGAGAGATAAAATTAAAATTGATTTATTGATACTGATTATTACACGCGACGTCGCCGGCAGTCGAACCCGTACTGATTGCTTTAGCTTAGGTTAATATAAAAATTATTAAAAATGCATCGCATGCAAAGATGTAAAATGTGCAATTTAAACTAAATTGTACAAGGTACTTTACATAATTAACATTTGAATCATAAATAGAATTTAGTAGGTACCTAAATAGGCACGTAAGATTATTGAGGATATCCAAAACTCATATTTAAAAACCAAGCACCAAAACTTACAGAAACGGATCTGCAGCCTTATTGTCTAAATTGAAATCCATTCCCAGTTGTCATCCCGATAGAGCTCAACCAATCACATAATAGGAAAACGACAATTGAAGTCCAGAATGGGTTTCAAATGTCAAAATGAAGACCATGTCCATTGCCAGTTGAATTACACAATAAGGCAGGTTACAAACGATTTCATGAGAAGTCGCGTCAAAGGCTATATTTCATAATTAATAAGAGGAAGAGCAGAACGATACCAGACTCAGATAATAAAGACGCCTATACGTTTTCACAAAGCAAATATTCCTTTCCGAGGTCCTTGCTCTCGCAAATACGATTGAGTTTTTAGTCATTATACTTAGTCCTTTTCACATTGGAACAGTTCCGTGACACGGCTCTTATAAATTAATTTCTCAAATTATTAATAAAAAAATAGACTTTTTTATTGAAGTTGTATCTTTTAGTATTATCACTAGATTTCATTTATTTCAAAAATTTTCATTGTTGTACAGCGTAAAACGTAAAAGTTCTATGTGTCAGGGATACGTTCCTACGTGAAAAATACTCTAATCGATACAATATCGTATGGAGTAGCTTTGTTATAAGTATAGCTTTTTTTAAAGGATATCGAGTTCCGATTATTCCGTAGAGATGGGTCTCTTGAAAGGTGGGTTCATTGCTTCAATATGATCATCTCGTGTGAGCTGATACGATGGCAATGTGCTGACCTTGTTGAAAGTTCTGCTCCGATTTCTAAGGACAGGAATCAATTTGTTGCAACCTCGTAAGTGGGCACCTAACTACCTAACAGTCATGATGGTACCTATAACACAAGCTCTGCTTACTTTGGGGCCAGATGATGCTGTGTTTAATGTCCGGCAATATTTATTTATTTATGAATTGATATACAGGAATTATCTGTAACTTTCAGTAAGTTTATAATACGGCGTTGGAAAAAACATAAGGCTCTTAGTTGAGCTATCTATAGATCGTTTCTAACGATCCTTAGATAGCTTGACTAATCCTGTTGTATTTTGTAAATATATGTAAATATGTAGTAGCTTAGTTTCTGTAAATAAATATTATTAGGCTCTTACCAATAAACGTGGTATAAAGTTATTCCTGAGTGTAAACTGTCAAAACATATGGTTATTCCTATTTTATTCCGAGGAATAACTTTAAATCACGTTTATTAGTAAGGCGCTAAAAGTACTAAGTAAATCCGTATTATACGTTTTAGGTAGGTACATGTAGAAATGAATACTTATAAAAAAGATTTCCCATTCGAAAACCGGCAACATTTCATTTGTTATCTCGGGTTTGGTCAGCATGATGAATGCTCCGAACGTCACCCACAAATAATACGCACCTGTGAAAATTTGAAGAGCGCATCCCTTTTGCGCTAGCTCTGATAAACGACCAGGCGCAGGTGACTACATTTTTTTTAATTTGTTCCTAAAAAGACATGGTAGGTACCTCTAGTTAAATGTATTTTTAAAACCTATTTATGAGATACAGACTTAACGTTCGGAATTCGTGGTGAATTATTTATAATTCTATAAACTATAGCTTCACTCATCTCACACGTATTAGAACTCTAATTCGTTTACGTACGTTCTAGAGCATTTTATAGTTTCCTCATTCGGGCTACAATTTGTTTTGCGATGTACGAACTTCGAACTTGGCACGATAACTCCGCGGACGTGTGGTTCCAAGTTATCTCTGGCACATTGATTGAGACACACCGATGATCTGTTTAGCGTGCAGGTAATATACCTGAGGGAATTTTATGGCAAACTGTTAATTGCACTCTGATGTAATAAGAAATTGTCATCATATTGTGTGTCTTTTCTGTTAAAAGTCTTGTACCTATCCGATCCGGCCAATCCACTTGTTGCGGGTAGTGGTTTGGCCGGATAACAGATTGATTCTGGATACTAACCTACAGTTGCTTTGAATACCTACCAAAGCAATATTCGGCACTCCAGCCTAAGCCTACGCCAATCGGTGGGTTAATGATTTAATATTAAAATCCGTATGGTTGAAAATATTTAGCCAAAACCAAGACAAAACGATTTTCATTTGCAAATAAAATACCAAAAAACGCAAAAACGTTCTTCACATTATGAGTCTGCTGACATACTGATAATTAATGTCAATAGCAGAATTAAGGAGTTTTAATTATTAAACTGTCCTATATTTTATATCAGAAGATATTCTTTTATTTTGCTTTCTAGAAAATTTTGGTGCTGGTGAAATTAAAACTTAGGTACTAAGTTAGGGAGCACTTCTTCAATGAAGTCACTTCTTTTGTACCTAGTTGGTAGTACTTTTTAAAGTCGTTTCTGCCAAGAAATTAGAAATTAGGCTGGACTTCAAAATTCTTTTAGGGCGTCTGATCGAAGCGGCGCGTGATCCGAGAGCTGGCACATTTTTGGCTCAAAGGATCAGCATTGCCATCCAGCGTGGTAATGCCGCCAGTGTTTTGGGCACGCTTCCGACTGACAGTGACCTGGATCAGTTGAGCTATCTATTTTTAACGATCCTTAGATAGCTTGACTTATCCTGTTGTATTTTATAAATATATGTAAATATGCAGTAGCTTAGTTTCTGTAAATAAAGTACATATAGGCTGAACTACGTAAATAATTAAGTAGGTACCTATTTACATAAATACCTACTATATTTACCTACTTCGTTGTTTGTATTAATTAATATATAATCAGCATTGTATTATCCTGTTTGTCCTTGTTTACTATTTTAAGACACTGCCTAATACATCAATGTATTTATAGGACAAATACATAAAGCTTAAGTGTCTGTTTATATCTATATAACTTTGTTTGATAATGCGTATGGAAGAACTAAAAAGTCCTTTTAAAACTATTGTCTGTCAGTTTGTCCAGGTAGGTACTCTCCGTAACGGATGGATCAATTTCGACGGGACTATCTCATAGCTGATGCTATTGCTGAGGCATCTTTCTATATCATAGGTCACTTTTATTTTTTAGGTTGATAATAAAATTCCTGCCACTAAAAATGAATATTACCTATGTGGATAGATTCCGATGTTAGGTACCTACCTACCACAGTGGTAGATAGATAAATGATTTATTTGACACACATAACATTACGGTACCAACCACGTGAGTGAAACCGCGTGAAGCTACTGGCATTTATAGTTCAATTCTCGCAATAATGAGTCAATCAGTAAGGTCATTTGACACTTCACTGTTCCGAATCCCCTCAGTATTAATTTATCTGTTACCGAAGTAAGATAATTTAGATATTAGAACTGTGTTTTATAAGTCCGTGTGTTTTAAAGTGACTCTTCTAATTACTTTGCAAGACTTAGTGAGCGTCATGTTATATTCGGTTTTAATTGGTGAGTACTGTGTCTAATGAGCTGTCTATTAGTGCTTTTGAGGCTCAAATGATCGATTCATCTTGAGTATTATTTGAGAACATTTAAACGAAAATCAAATACCTTATTGTTCTCGCCCAGATAAATCTGGAGATAACAGAGCCACGAACTTTTTATTTCTCATTTCAGATTGTTTTAACTTGACTTTAAAACTAGAACTATATTTTTATCCGAATAAAATAATCCTGTCTCTATCACAGTATTTAATAAATTCAAGAAATTAACTGTAGTCGTCGCTCGTTGAAATACATTAATCAACAACTTACCTTCATTATATTTATTTCAGTTTCAGCCTTAGTGGTCACAGTGGTTAGTGGGCAAGGTTCGTGCCCGCCCACGCTGCCAGTGGACGAGTGCGGTCCCACGTGTGGGCCCAGCAACCCGTGTGGGGGCAAACAGCTGTGCTGTCCCACGGCCTGCGGGGGTGCGATGTGTGTTGACCCCGTGACGAAGAGGCAAAATGAAACTCTCGGTAAGAGTTTTATTGTTTTAAAATGTTCAATTCTTCTTCTTATAGTTCTTTTGAACGTGGTGTGGTGAAAGGATTATAAGTAGAATAGAATAGAATAGAATAGAATAGAATAGAATGATTTTTATTTGACACGCACAAACAAATAAGTGCGCCTAAGAGGAAACACTTATATTAAACACTAACGCACGTCACTTCGAAATATGTTCAAATACATTGACGTAGGTATCTGCTGATGGAGGGTGTGCCAGGCTCCTTTTGAGGACACCGACGTGGCAAGAAATTAAAAAAGGATAAGGACCAGTTTGATAAAGGCCAGAATTCGAGTTCAAAACAAAAATATACTGGTATCTTTTTAAGATTCTTGTGTTATGGTTTGTGTTGTAAAACCTATTGAAGATATTATAATCATTTAAACAAATATGTTTTATAGTGAAAGACGGCCGCTGTCCAGAGCACCCCCGTGGACCCTGGATCTGCACTCACACATGCACAAGTGACTCCGACTGCCCCCGCAAGCTCAAGTGTTGCCCCAACCGCTGCGGCGCTCAAACCTGCCTTAAACCAGACATGGACTTGTAACGACAAACACATGTACACCTAACAATATAAGCCATTTATTTCTCCCGCAAGCTCAAGTTGACCAACATACTGCATCGCGCAAACCTAGCTCAAACATTTGCGAGCTAACTGGTGCATAAACCTACCTCTAACCAGCCAGACATGGATGAGTAACAATAGTTTAACCATGTAGAATCAGCGTCACCAAGTGGTGACAGCGGGCCTTGTTAGCCGTATATTGTAACGCGTAGTTCCCTCCGTACGGGTCGCGTTTGTGCAAACTGTCTGGAGGGGTTACCCATTCGTGACGCTGACGGTACACTAGTCCACTTTCCAACGCCTTTACCCCCGCAAGCTCAAATGTTGCCCTCAACCGCTATGGTATTTGTCTCAAACACGAGATTAAACAGGAAAAATTAGTTTCCAAGGAAGGTTGCATTTTGGCATGACTTCATTTCTATATTAAAATGAGGGCCAATTTCAAATCATTATCATTTCATTATGATTCACTTGAGAATTCAATTAGATAGATCTGTAGTGCCTACGAGACTCTTTTTTCCAAGACATTTGCGTAATGAGGTGGCAAAATTGAATTTTTTGTCGGGCCCGGCAGTATTATATACCTACCTATGATGTGATGTATGTTTTGACTGTTTCATACTTTTCCTGAATAAAAAAGTATTGTGTGTGTCATACTAATAATAGTTCTACTACTACGAGTAATTTCCCTATTTTATAAAGAGTGAAGTAGGTATATATTGACAATTGATTCTCCATGCTTTAAGATCTATGTTTTTATGTGATGGTGCAAAAATTGCACATTATAGTAATGTTACTCTACCAACTATAACACCTAAAAAAACTTAGGCCTTTACATCTATATTAGATGATTTATACAGCGTCAGGAGGCAACCTATGCCTACACTTAACGGGACGCTGTAGTGCCTAGGACATTGTTTGAGATGGAATCTCAGCTTAATCAGCCTGGCTCACAGGAAAGACGACGTCAATACGTGTGGAGCTGACTAAGCTGCTGGTTTCCTCACAAGAGCTCGTGTTAAAGCACATATAAATTTTTCGAAACGAAAAATCCAGTGATGCACGGCCAGGATTCGAACCCACGACCTTCGGATTGAAAGTCGAGGCACAACCCCATTCGACCAACATGGCTCAACAATAACACCGCATCTCGAACATTGCACCGAGCATCGCATCGGATCCAAATTCCACCCATGCGGGATCCAATCCGTGACTAGCAACTGTGCTAACCAGCAATCCTCACTATGGAGTGTATGGAGTAAATACACTGCTTTTCGCCGTATAAACCTATGCTCCACTATCTTGGTGAAGCGCTCGTCGTTCTTGATAGATTGTTGAAGTTAAGCAACATTCGAAACGGCCCTTAAGTGGATGTGTGACCGCAAGTAGAGAACAAATATTTTTCTTTTTTTTTTTACTATTTTGTTGTTGGCTAGCTTGCACCAACTTTTCTTTGTGCTCAATATTTGCTTACACTAGTTCTAACTGTGAAAACTTATTATTAGCCTTCTGTTACTAACAACTCTCTTGTTTATTATGTTTTTATGTGCTGTTAGTTTTCCATAAGTAAATAAATAAATAAATAAATAAAAAAAAGTGGCATTTTCATCGGAGAAGAAATTGTCAGTTCCGGGTATTAATCGTTAAGCCATAACGGAGGCTTTAAGACGGCTTCAAAACTCCTTCACCAGAGTTGGCCACTGACTCATACGAACTTACTTTTTAAGCTATTGCATAGCTTCTATCGCGGGCCTTGAGCGTGGAGACCGAATCTAGAAATTCCGTAACGAAAATAACCTAACACCACTCACTCCGACCGGCTGTAAAATGCTATGCAATAGCTTTACTGCGGCAGTCACCGAGTGCCACACGTCTTTTTTTTACTATCTTGGTTTACATTGCATCTTTCCATATCCCTGAAAGTAATGTATTCCATGTCAGGACGAATACAGATGATCCTTCCACTTATTTTGCTCTGTTATTCAGCGCATTCGAAGGAGTACGTCTGTAAATTAGGTGATTTATTTCCTAAGGGGGAAGCGGTGATGGAATAGCAATCTTTGACTTCAAAGATGCTATATTTTACAGTAGGTCGAGCTTTAGGTAAGTGGTCTTGGCTAAGTTGTATCTAAAGCTTTGTCATAGACATTTTCAGGCTAAGCTAGAGTTAGAAACAAAGGGTAGAAATAACATGTGTTAATAGGCACTAATAGATGTTTAAGCAAAAACTTAGCATAGTATGTATCATCAAGAAGTTTTTTTTTAAAGTAAAACGTAAACAGGTTCACGACTATATCCCCAAGGTGCGGTAGACATTATCTCAGATCTTTTTTATGTTACTTATTCCAGATCCTTTGAAGATGTCTAAGGGGGGTAGTCAGAAGCATGTCCAAACATATTTGATAGTAGTAGTAGTAGTAGTAGTAGCAGCAGCAGCAGCAGCAGCAGCAGCAGCAGCAGCAGCAGTAGCAGTTTTAAAGTCTTAGACCAAAACTATATTAAGTTAATACTATACTAAGAATATGTTAGTTCGTATGAGTTGTTTATCCATATCTACACAATATAATTTATATAACGAAGGACCCTGACCCTTGGAGTTTTTAGAAAGAGTGACGTCAGCATTGCTGACGTCACTATCTCCACCACTAGGCTCACTCATTGCAAACAATGAAAAACAAGTGTTCAAACAACAATACTTTTATTAATTTTATCAACCCTATCCTTAAACCTATGTAACTTAAATAGGTAGGTACTCACCGGGGTTATTTATTTAACACAAACTTCAAGGCACAACTTTATTTCACGAAGGCTCACACAAGAATGTGACTCCACCCAGTCCAACAAAACCAAATGGCTGGTGTGTAGTCATTACAAATAATAAATCGTAATATTCAAAAACAGTAAGCTTACAATCATTTTAAAATAGCCCTAAATTCATTTTAACATTTATAAAGCTATTCCTAAAGATAACTTTTAATTATTTCAGTTAAAACATTAATTCGGCAGCCAACTTCCTTCAAAAGTTGTAACAGCAAAACAAGTTTGAATTTGGATTTAGAAATTACAAAACTAAATTACTTTTCAATGATCAAAAATCATAACATGAATTTAGAAACATTTAACATGTGGTTAAAGTTAAATAATTCAGTTAAAACATTAATTAGGCAGACAACTTCCTTCAAAAGTTGTAACAGCAAAACAAGTTTGAAATTGGATTTAAAAATTACAAAACTAAATTACTTTTCAATGATCAAAAATCATAACATGAATTTAGAAACATTTAACATGTGGTTAAAGTTAAATAATTCAGTTAAAACATTAATTAGGCAGACAACTTCCTTCAAAAGTTGTAACCGCAAAACTAGTTTGAATTTGGATTTAAAAATTACAAAACTAAATTACATTTCAATGATCAAAAATCATAACATGAATTTAGAAACACTTAACATGTGGTTAAAGTTAATCTTAAGATAATCGTTATTAATTATTTGATGTTGCCAACCAACATAAATAATTATTCGTCTGTAATTTAAAACTTGGCTCCAACTATTACTTTTACATAAAGAATAATGGAAGATAAATCATTTAAACTATTGTAAAACATATTACGTGGTCCTAAACCACTAGACACATTTTATAATCAATCTGATTACTAAGATCAGCGGTTTTGCGCCGACACGGCCATTCTGCGAGACGGTGCGTGCCCTGCACCAGTCGCGGTTCTGAAAGTAGAAATATTTTCTGAGCTAGGTATCCATTCATAGGTACACTAGCTGATAACTTGGTTATTGTTAAGTTGATCATTTAACAATGCATTTGCTTTTACAGAAAACTTGTTTGCTAAGGTAGGCACCAAGCAATAGTTAAAAGTTTAACCAAGTCGTCAGCTATGGTAACTTCATAGGAGACATTATCACACGTAGGAATAAATAAGTTAGTATGATACAGCGGACGACTCAGACTATATCACATCTACGAAAATAGTTAATAGTTTAGGCATAAAACATTTTCTGTACATAGGGAAGTGAGTGTAGTAGATTTTATACAGTACCAATGCTCCATGCATTCCGTACTTATTATTTTATTATGGTTGTGTGTCAATGCAAATGCTCCACGCATTATAGCATGATTGGTTTCTCGTAGAAAAGGATGATGCTGTGGTCCACAGGGGCTTAAAGGATTTGAGTAAAGGACGAAGCTGGGGTCTAGGCCTTATTTTTATGACCGTGGTCCCCAGGGGCTCTAAGGGATGTAGGAAGGACGATGCTGGGGTCTAGGCCTTATTTTTATGACCGTGGTCCCCAGAGGCTCTGAAAATAAGGATGTGGGAAGGACGATGCTGGGGTCTAGGCCTTATTTTTATGACCGTGGTCCCCAGGGGCTCTAAAGGATGTAGGAAGGACGATGCTGGGGTCTAGGCCTTATTTTTATGACCGTGGTCCCCAGAGGCTCTGAAAATAATTTGAAATGGAAAGGAGTTGAGGTATGAAATAGGTTGTGGTTATGGTTATTGTTTTGTTTTAAAGCTTTAGCAAAGCTTCATTTAGACATACATCTGAGAGTAGATTATTATCTACGTAGGTTTTTGTAGAGTCAGGCAGGATCAAGGTAGTAAAATAAAACGGAAGGAACTAACCAGTTTGCTACGGCGTAAACGTCAGCACTAGGACTGCTCGAGTGCTCGTCTCACGTAGACTGCTGAGCGGAGTCCGTAGACACGTGGTCAGCAGGTGGAGCAATCTCTTGGATCGCCGACAGTGGAGCAGTCTCTTGGCTCGCCGACAGTAGAGCAGTCTCTTGGCTCGCCGACACGGGGTCTTGATCTCCTGGTTGTGGAGCTCGCCGTAGCTGATCATGAGCCACCTTGCGTGGGCAATCTCTGCTGGTTTGTCGTATTCACCGGCAGCGATCATTTTCTGTTGTATGTGTTGTTCAAGTAGGTCAAAGTCAACAGACTTTTCATCGATATTCACAAGTCTTAAGAGCTCGAGTAGTAGGCAGTGTTGTCGTCGTGTCAGTAGAGAGAGCAGCGCCATACCAGTTACTCTATGTGAGGTCAAATTGAACGCAAGCTGTAAGGCTTCTAACGCTATCTGCCAATTTTCAGTGTCATAGTTTTTGATGATCGTTAACGCGTTCGTCAATGTGCTCAGTACCCTTTTTACTTGACCATTTTGCTCGGCTTATTCCTGGCGCTATAGAGTGTATGTCAATGTCAAAACGTTCACAATGGGCTGACCGAAATATTCACGACCTCTGTCCACCAAGACTTGAACTGGAGGTCCAAATAAGTGAACCAGTCTAGAGTGCTGCGAGACTGCTGCTTTGACTCTTGTCAGTGGACTAGCTAAATAGTATGTACTTTCTGAATGCGTTGATAGCCACAATTAAATATCATAGACTCATCTAGTCCTTCTGCATTCCTAGTACCAAGCTTTTCTGTGATGTCCGTGTGAATGACTTGAAACGCTGAACAGCACCTGACAGACCTTGAACTTTCGACCGTAGAAGTCGTGCCGAAAATGTTGATGGCCCTCACCACCGCCAGTCTGGAGTTCGTACGCGTGGTAGCGGCTCTCGGCGTCTGTGGTGCGCTGGCTCATGTACGCGACTGGATGCTGGCGGGTCCCGACTGTCTGGACCAGCACCGCTCCGTAGCCAAGGCTGCTGGCATCAGTGTAGAGCTCGATTGGTGAATTTTCCTGAAATAGCATAAGGGTAGGCGCAGTAGACAAATTGAATGTGATTTAATTCAACTTAATTTTACTTAAGTTTTCAATTCAAAACCTTCAATTTAAATTCTTAATTTAACTTTCAATTTAAATTCTTAATTTAACTTTCAATTTAAATTCTTAATTTAACTTTCAATTTAAATTCTTAATTTAACTTTCAATTTAAATTCTTAATTTAACTTTCAATTTAAATTTTTAATTTAACTTTCAATTTAAATTCTTAATTTAACTTTCAATTTAAATTCTTAATTTAACGTTCAATTTAAACTCTTAATTTAACTTTCAATTTAAACTCTTAATTTAACTTTCAATTTAAACTCTTAATTTAACTTTCAATTTAAACTCTTAATTTAACTTTCAATTTAAACTCTTAATTTAACTATCAATTTAAATTCTTAATTTAACTATCAATTTAAACTCTTAATTTAAACTCTTAATTTAACTATCAATTTAAACTCTTAATTTAACTATCAATTTAAACTCTTAATTTAACTATCAATTTAAACTATTAAATTAACTATCAATTTAAACTCTTCATTTAACTATCAATTTAAACTCTTCATCTAACTTAAACTTTCAACTTAACTTAAACTTTCAATTCAACTTAAACTTTCAATTTAACTTAAACTTTCAATTTAACCTAAACTTTCAATTCAACTCAAACTCCAAGTTAAATTGAATAAACTTTCAATTTAACTTTAATTTCAAAATTAACTCCATCCTCGAAATCAACTCCATCCTCGAAATCAACTCCAATCTCGAATTTAACTTAACTTCCAAATTAACTTAACTTCCAAATTAACTTAACTTTCAAATTAACTTAACTTTCAAATTAACCTAACTTCCAAATTAACTTTAACTTCCAAATTAACTCAACTTCTAAATTAACTTAACTTCCAAATGAACTTTAACTTCAACATTAACATTAGCATTAACTTTAATTTAAATTACGTTGGAGACTACTGCACGCTCACGTTTATAGCACGTTTCATAAGTATGACCTACCTTAGAGCAGAAAGTACATGTAGGTTTCGTTGGATTCTGTGAAGTAGGTTTAGGGTCCTGACTACGCACCTGTACATCACTAGACTTATCGCGGTACCTACAATCGCGAGTGTCATGACCAGGCTTCTTACACACTTGACAAAAGAGAGAGGACCTATCAGTGAATCGAGGACGTTTTGTTGCTACTTGTTGTTGATTAGTTGTACCAGGATGAGAACGTTTGATTCGCCTGATAGACGATGCCACTGAAATTAATTCAGGCACTGAAGTGGCACGGGCATTCAACAATTCAATCCTCAACCGCTCATCCCCGATACATCCAATCACAGCCTCAACTGCCTCATTATCTGAGAGTTTATCTCTAGTGATACGCCGCCAAAGCACCCAAGCTTGTGACAAAAACTGCGCAATGTCTTGTGTATTGTCATACACGTGTTCACGAAAACGAATTACATCTCGAGAATATCTATTCTCGGGTTCAAAAGTTGTTATCAAAAGTTCGCGCAGTTCCTGCCACGTGGCGGTGGAAACAAGCCAATTGTCTACCCATAACCTCGCACGACCTTTTAGCAAACTACTAACTTTCATTCTAATGTCATAATCGTTGAGGTTATAGGTTTCCATGGCAGTGGTCACATGCTGACACCACTCGCGCACGCCTATATTCGCATCCGGATCGTATGACGGCAAAAACACGTCACTTATTTTAATTTTGGAATCAGGTTGCTTTGAAATACGATCCGACATGCCCTTCATTATTTGCAACATCTCTGTGAAAAACTCCGAGGGTACCCCATTAACAGAAGTGTTCAAATTTTGAATAATCGATTCAGGTGGTCGAGAAGTGGGTGGCAATCCCACTTCTGATAACGAAGGACCCTGACCCTTGGAGTTTTTAGAAAGAGTGACGTCAGCATTGCTGACGTCACTATCTCCACCACTAGGCTCACTCATTGCAAACAATGAAAAACAAGTGTTCAAACAACAATACTTTTATTAATTTTATCAACCCTATCCTTAAACCTATGTAACTTAAATAGGTAGGTACTCACCGGGGTTATTTATTTAACACAAACTTCAAGGCACAACTTTATTTCACGAAGGCTCACACAAGAATGTGACTCCACCCAGTCCAACAAAACCAAATGGCTGGTGTGTAGTCATTACAAATAATAAATCGTAATATTCAAAAACAGTAAGCTTACAATCATTTTAAAATAGCCCTAAATTCATTTTAACATTTATAAAGCTATTCCTAAAGATAACTTTTAATTATTTCAGTTAAAACATTAATTCGGCAGCCAACTTCCTTCAAAAGTTGTAACAGCAAAACAAGTTTGAATTTGGATTTAGAAATTACAAAACTAAATTACTTTTCAATGATCAAAAATCATAACATGAATTTAGAAACATTTAACATGTGGTTAAAGTTAAATAATTCAGTTAAAACATTAATTAGGCAGACAACTTCCTTCAAAAGTTGTAACAGCAAAACAAGTTTGAAATTGGATTTAAAAATTACAAAACTAAATTACTTTTCAATGATCAAAAATCATAACATGAATTTAGAAACATTTAACATGTGGTTAAAGTTAAATAATTCAGTTAAAACATTAATTAGGCAGACAACTTCCTTCAAAAGTTGTAACCGCAAAACTAGTTTGAATTTGGATTTAAAAATTACAAAACTAAATTACATTTCAATGATCAAAAATCATAACATGAATTTAGAAACACTTAACATGTGGTTAAAGTTAATCTTAAGATAATCGTTATTAATTATTTGATGTTGCCAACCAACATAAATAATTATTCGTCTGTAATTTAAAACTTGGCTCCAACTATTACTTTTACATAAAGAATAATGGAAGATAAATCATTTAAACTATTGTAAAACATATTACGTGGTCCTAAACCACTAGACACATTTTATAATCAATCTGATTACTAAGATCAGCGGTTTTGCGCCGACATATATATAATTATACCACTCGTAGTACCTAACCCTTAGTGCTTCAGGAAGGTACCATACATTTTCAATTAATTTTGTTCAAAGTAACCCATCCATTGATTTAAACATCGTTGACTCGTACTGCTTGCGTAATCCAATTTATTTTTTTACATCGGCAAAGGAATTGGTAATATAATATTATTTTTCGTGTTTATGGAAAAGCAATGTGATTCCGAGCAATATAAATTAAATATTGACTTACACCTTACATTGAGGTCACATCCTGTCAGTGGAAAAGTGAGTTATGTGTGTCTGAGCTAGAATAACACCCAAAAGTCAACACATATTTCTGACCCCAAACTAGGATTCGTAGCCGTGATGACCTTCAGATATTCAGACAGTTTACTTTGGTTAAATTTTCACTTTTTTGTCCTTTTGTTGGCGATTACTCCTGAACGCCTTTCATAAACAACACTACAAAATATGTTCATGTGTAATCTCATATCTCAAGGATCTAGAGTGATTAGCGAACCTAGGAATACAGTCTAAGCTTGTTTCGTTACATCCTTTCAAAAGATTAATGTTCTAAGCATCCTAAAACATAAGAACCGGGCAACATTAAGGCGCAATACGTGATACTCAGCATGTTTGGTGACATAGCACGCTAATTATATGCAATGTTGTCTTGTACAATGTGTCACTCAACATTGTGATCAACATTATGGCGTAGAACTTAAATAATATTAGATGAACAAATCAATAGGTAGGTACTAACATCATTATATTAAAGCCGCTGGTAATACTGGTAATCAGGCGCGGATCAATTATAGTGGGCACTATGGGCATGCCCACAACCTTAATTGACCGAGCGAGCGAGCGAAGCGTCTCAGTTTCTAAATTGGCCAAAAAATTTTAGTGTCCGTCTGTCTGTTCTCGCCTACAGATCGGATTTTTCAACCGATTTAACCAGTACATTTACACTGTACATCTCATTTGTAGGAGTGCTCTACATAAGTATACCTAGATCATGAGCGAGTTCATGATCCGACTCGCACTTGACCGATTTTCGGGTGTGCCCACAGCCTTTTTTGAGGGCTGGATCCGTGCCTGCTGGTAATCAACATTTGATTGTGCCATGCAATTTTAGTGAAAAAAATCTTCAAGAGTTTAAAAATATCAAGCACTAAAGACACTATTTGATCGTTTCCGTTCGATGTACCATAAATAATATATCACCAAAATGCGAGCACATACCGTAGGTACATAAATGAAAAGCATGAAATACAGGGGTATCAGATTCCGCAAATAGCGAGCGATCGCAGGCGGCCGCGCGAACAAGATGTATCGTAGCGATATTTCATGTCGCCGCAATTACCCAGAGCTACTCCATATTTTTAGGGTTCAACACAAAAAAATAAATAAACAGGATCACGTCTAAAAAGTAAGTTCATATTAGAGTAGACAATGCCTTCATCATGACTGAAGACTGTTGGAACAGCACTGTAGACAGTCTCTCAAGGAAACGGAAGCAGTTTTCCACCCAAGATAAGATAAATTTCTTTTTGACATGCTAGGACAGGTTTGCCTAGTCCACTATGTAAGGATTTTTTTCTTTTGACGTCACTGTAGAGACACCCTGTATTTTTTGGGATCATTAACCTAGCACTCCAGGGAGTTCACTAAATGCTTCAGTTGTCATATTATTATTGTTGACTCTGAAATATGGAGTTGATTACCGTGAGGAATACGAGTTCGAGTCTAAATTAAATACATTTCCAATATAAATTGTTTGGTAGCACCTAAATAGTCGTAGAAACTTGGCAGTTTATTATTTAGAACGAGAGAGATTCTTTTAACGCAATACTTTGCCTAATCGAACCGATATCACAGATGAAAGTACCTAGTAGGAAGGTACGGGTTTGAACTGAATATTATTAGAAATAAAACCATTTAATTCGGCACAGGTTCAAAGAATCATACTCTGCTTACAATGTCAAAATTTCGACGGCAGAAAAACCAAAAAAAAACATAAAGAAAAAACATAAAAAGAAAAGAAGAAACATACGCATATTTTTAAAACCGTTATAAAACTAAACTTTTTAAATGTTATTTGCTCTACCGTGGAGATAGTGTGGTCATGGCATTATGCAAACTGAATGTACTTTTTCAGTTGTCAAGAGTGGCCTACCCAATGTGCAATCATATTGAATACCTACCAGTTGACTCAACCCTTTATTTACACAAAGAGAACTCTCACGCAAAAGTAACTCACTCTTCACATATTTTTCGGAATGCGAGCAGTGTACTTTGATAGGCCAAATCGCTACGCAGTACTTTAACCTTATGAATCTTTAGTAACCGTTGGTTTCGGAGCAAAATATCTTCAAATGAGGGTATACGGTACTTTGGAGCTCTGCGTACTCTACTAAGGTACGCGTTTGTGAAAATGCTACGTAAATGAGCTATGATATTTTAAATGAAAGGTACCTACACATTTTGTGCCATTACGGGCGAATAACCATACTGAGGCTATAATACTTTTTGAAGAAAATTGGTGAAATTATTATTTTTTGTTTACAGAATGTTTTTCAATGTGATGCGATGATTGCCATAGGTTTACTTTTGTCAACTTTTATCAACCATTTTCTTATTGTTGATAAGTACAACATTTTATATGGATGGACCAGAACTACGCGTAGTACCTATACATAATTTATTATAATCTATAGAAAGTAAACTACATATTTATAAAATTATACAAAAACAATAACAATTTGAGCCATTTGATTGCAAAGTATAGACCAGTTCGGTACCTATAGACCTAGGAAACCTAGGATGTACCTGTACGTCTCCACAGTGGTCTGTTAATTAGTTCTGAGCTTGGAGCAAGCGGATATGGGTCGCACTTGAGATCCGATTAGTTGTGCAAAAATAATAAGGTGGGATCAAATGTGCCTAAACAACCATCGATTGATAGGTTGACTCCTTGGTAATGATGTCAGATTGACATTCCCAGTGCTCATTACTAAGCGCTTGGATCATACGCACGGCTAAAATGGGGAACTATTGGAGTCTGTATTTCCCAAAAATACAATAAAGGAGGCCTCAAATCTAGATTGAATAGGTTCCTTTTAGGTAAGCGGGCTCCATTTTAGACCTCACATTTACTAGGTGGTAAGCTATTTAAAAAACCATGACATTTGTCCTGGAGGTGCTCTTTGGTCCTGGATGAATATCGATTCCACGACCTTCAAACCGAAAGCAGAAACTAATGAGCTGTGAGACCAGTCAAACTGTAAATGTACTTATGATTGCAATGAATGTGAAGCGGATTATACGTCAGATGTTGAGGTGATTATGTCAACCGTACGATTAGGCTCAATAGAGCATCCAGAGCACGGCTATATAGCTCTGATTAATTGGAATTGGAAGTGGGTTCAGTATGCTATTGGATGTAATTGGCAGTAGCTTTTTTATTAGGTTATGAGGCATTCCTCTCTCTTAGGGGAATCTTCGGGAGCACGGTCTCAGAATTGGTTGGAAACTGCGCGATTGTTTAGACCATAGAACTTTTATTACCCTAAAGAAAGATCTAAAAGACACACAAATAATTCATAGCCATACACTGAACTGAATACGAGTAGACTAGCTGCATTGATAATAATTTATTTTATATTCTATAGTACGTGGAAATGGGAATACAACCTGCGGGTAGGTATAAATATTGCCGCGCGTCCGCCATTGTGACGTCACACCGTCAACAATATGCCATTGTCAGTTTGTTGGTCGCATTGTCGAGGCAGCTTTTAATCAGAAATAAGATATTTTCTGCAATTGCTGCGGGTTTTGTATGAAATGTTAGGATTTTTATCGTAAAAATGCTAAAAAGTAGGTATTTCAACTGGTTCTGTTGTATGACCGTAGATAGTAAGTAGGTAATTTTTAGACTATTTTAGGATACAAGCTTTACTATTTTTTTTAAGATATGTCAAAGATAGAAGCTCCACCTTTTTCGAAGTACGCGAACTTCCTTTACTCAATCCGATGGCGACCTCTGTAGCGCACTAGGCGAAGGTCCGCTTGCGATGCAGAAGGTTGCGGGTTCGATCCTCGCCGCGGGAAAAATTTTTGTATGATCTACCTACAGATATTTGTCTCGGGTCTGGGTGTTTTCTATGTATAATATGTATGTATTTACGATCAAAAAGTATATAAGTAGTATACCAGTCATGTAGGATTTATGTATTTTCTTTATTTTTATATATATTTTATAATCTGACTAACAAAAATTAGGTGTAGCTAACTAATTACAAGAACTTGGAAAAACAAACATCATTTCAGGAGGTAGAATATTCTTTTCTTTTTGATTTCTCATTTTGGTGCAATCTCTAAGTCTTTGTTTTATAAAAAGATAGTGCCTCAACTCCTTTGCTGTCATGGCGCCAAAGAATAAAGCAAGATAATGAAATTATTCAGAATAGTTTAAGAAAGAAAGCGACTAATTCAACGTCCTAGATGTTCATAATAGAGATAATATAGATATTAGAGATCTATATTTTACAAACGAAAATGCACTTACTTTTTGCAAGATTTCAATTTAGGATACAGGTGAGGCAAAA
This sequence comes from Epirrhoe tristata, assembly GCA_951394285.1. Taxonomy (NCBI): domain Eukaryota; kingdom Metazoa; phylum Arthropoda; class Insecta; order Lepidoptera; family Geometridae; genus Epirrhoe; species Epirrhoe tristata. The sequence continues at coordinate 10,215,798 of OX596144.1, read as the reverse complement.
TTTGTCCTTATGAGCGAGGTAGCGTATCCTTTTCTTTTGTAGGTTAGGTTTTGTTCTTAGGAAGTTATATAGAAGGTGCCTTCAATACGGTAAATTATGCTACATTGTTAGGTATATTATCAAAGATTTCTAGTCTTTAACGCAAAAGAAAGCATCGCCCTCGATAAACGATACAAATCGCGCAGAACAAAATGCCTGGACGGAGCGAATCCTTTGAAACAAAGTGGAAATAATTCAACTTTAGATAGCTTTTGAATCGACCGACATTAATCGGGATTACGGGCATCGAATGAGTTCTCACTAAGAGCTAAAAAATAGTACAGTGCAAAATCTGTTAGGTTTTTTTATTATTTCGTTGTTAGTTCTGTTGTCTTAGTGGGAACTGCCTCGATTTTATGGGGCCAAATGCATTCCTACGAAGGCTTTCCTCTAATAAATATTTTAACTACTGGTGCTACAAGAGGCCACCTAAGCCTACAATCAACAGGACGCTATTGTTTATTTTGAATCGGACTAAACATTTACACACACAGCCTACTAATTCCGGTTCTCTACATCGTTCATAAGATACCTACTTATGAACCTACCGTCTTATGACAGACGGACAAACTATACTTTCAGCAGAGCCTGGCACCTCTTTTTCATACAAGAAGGATCTATAGGTAATTAAAATGCTCTGAGACACCGAATGTGTTTCCAGTGATCGATATATTGAAACGAGTTTGAGTTCTGTTTGCGCTTCGATTAAGTCAATATTTAAATTCGTTAAATAGCCCATGGCTAAATTTTAATCAGTTTTAAGCAGCGCCGCGCCGCTGGAATTGATTGTGAATAATTTTATCCAGTAGGTATGGAGATTTTACCTCTGTGGCGTAGTGGGAGGAGAACCTGTGACGCAGAATGTTGCGAGCTTGATTTCCGCCACGGAATACATTTTTATATGATCTTTTTCTGTGAACATTTTTCTCGAGTCTGGTAGGTTTTTAAAACACGTAGGATCACAACTTTATTTTCAGGGTACGGAAAACATTCTCTGAGATAATCTAGATATTCAAAAGCCTTGAAGATATCTAAGTGTAAGTAATACCACATAAAATGAACGATATAAGTAGTATATCACTCGTTTAGTTACCATCACACAAGCTAACTCCTGCAACCTTCTGCGTTCCGGCGGGCCTTTGCCCATCATCAAGTTAGATTCTAGTACAATCAATAAAATGGACCATCGCATAGAGATTGTTGAAAATCACTGAGATAAGCTAAGCGAGGCTGTCGACAAACAATGTCACAGCACAAAATCGATATAGATAGCTCTTTAGAGCTACCTGTGCGCAAACAGGGGTGTGGGGTGCAAGGGAGTGCCGCATAGCGAGTTATTAATGGGTACCTAACTATTAGATGTGTTGCGCGTTGTTGATCAAAAACTGTAGATACTTATTTCCTTATAAATATAATAAGTGGAGGTTTTATCCAGCAGAGGGTGAATTCAGGCTGCGGATGATGATAGTGGATCAGGCTGGCGCAGGACTGGGTAAAATGGCAAAAGAGAACGGCGACCTATATTACCCAATGGGCGAAGTCCGGCTGCGGATAAATAAATAATGCTAGACATCATCACATCTTGTCCCAAAGAAAAAAAAACAGAGCTACTCGCCCACTGCTCCACAGAAGTCTTCTGTATCTCCAACTAACTGGTATCCTTTCAAATCAAATTAAATCATTTGTTCATACATTAATAATTTACAATGGAGCCCGCACTAGGTCAAGCCTGTATCGCGGTAGTCCGAGTTTTTATAAAAAGACAATTTATAAGTAAATATAATAAATTTTTTGGTCTATTGCTATAAATTATCTCTATTGTATATGTTATTATTATTTAGGCCTTTACATCTATACTAGATGATTTATACAGCGTCAAGAGGCAACCTATGCCTACACTTAACGGGACGCTGTAGTGCCTGGGACATTGTTTGAGATGGAATAGGCTTGCCCAGCACCTAAACCATCCTCTCAGCTTAATCAGCCTGGCCCACAGGAAAGACGACGTCAATACGTGTGGAGCTGACTAAGCTGCGGGTTTCCTCACGATGTTTTCCTTCACCGTTATGAGCTCGTGTTAAAGCGCATATAAATTTTTCGAAACGAAAAATCCAGTGATGCACGGCCGGGATTCGAACCCACGACCTTCGGATTGAAAGTCGAGGCACAACCCCATTTGACCAACACGGCTCAATTGTATATGTATACATTGCTTTAAAGATGACTATAGTGGAATTCACATTAATCGCGTCATAAAACGGGCCTTCGACCACTGCACTACAGAAGTCATAGGATTATGATGAAGTAGAGTCTTCAGTTTGTGGCTTGCGCCGTTTGCTAGGTATGTAGGGCGGTGGTATTTTCGTGCTCTCGGTGCGGTGGTTCCGCAGGGCTCGTACCGGCCTTTGCCTCGTGCTCTGCTTAAGGCCGGCCTCCAGAAAACTAGCTACCGAAGAACAGGATCACGACTGTATCCACTATTCTCAGGTGTATAGAGTTCGAGATCCTTTGATGAATGCCAAATCCTTTCTGGTACATGCTAATATTAAGTTAGCAGTCCATACGTGGTAGGTTATATAGTCACTGAAAACCAGCGCTCCAACACTCTCGAGCTGTTGGAGCAAATGCTGAGGTAGCCGTATTTTTACCCACATAAAATTATGTAGATTTAAGTACCTATTGTAACTGTTGTATATGACGTGAAGAAAATAAAACTTTATTGTATTCTATTCTATTTTTTAGTTTTCCTTCACCGCTTAGAGCTTTTATAAATTTGGTGGAATTTAGTATGTCTTCTGTTCAAATTCTTCCGTAATATGACTGCAGTTAGTAGTTAGTTTAAAGAACAATCCTTTACTTGTTTTAATTTCAAGCATCATGAATTGGCTGAAGTGTGATGTGAATACAAAGATGTACTTCAAATTAAACAGTTTCGTAGCAACTTGCTACGGCGCTACGTGCTACGAAGTCTTGGCAAATAAAGTCTACGAAATATTACGTTGAAATTGGCGACCTTGCTTTGAGTTATTCGATTCAAAAGGTGCTTGGTTTTATGTTACACTAGCGTACCGAATTTTCCTTTGTTAGTCTGGAATAATGATAAAGGTGACAAGAAACTTGTAAAGCGACGTTCTCCGTGATCATAGAATGGATGGGTGACCGCTAGTTGAATTAATAACTAAACGCTGTTATTTGGAGGTCACAGTAGTTCCAATTTCAGCTATAGATTTACCACGAGACCTCAAAATTTAGGAGCAGGCCATTTCTTACAAAATTTACAAAATTACTTTACCCTACTCGTATACGTACTCAGTTATTAAGAAAAACATTGGTTACTGACATAATTACACTCTAAACAGGCTGAAGTACCGACATACGAAGTCAGGTCGCAATATAAAATGGAACTAGGCGAGGTAAAATTGAACTAATGCACACTAAGGTTAGATACCGACGAGTAGTTCGAGCAGTCGATTTTAATATGTGTCGGCAATTGATCAATCGAAGCCTCATGCTTTTCCATAACTACTTGTCATATAAAAATACAGGGAGAGAGAGTTATTCCTCAAAAAGAGGGAGAACAAAGAGTTACGGCTTTAAATATTGGAAGATTGTTGAGTTCTGGGTGAAACTGTCGATGAACGTTGCTGATACTGATACCCAGTAGTACCTATAGTAGGTGTATAGGAGGGAGGCATAAAGCCCGTCACAGACGTAGCTATAATATATATTAATATAAATTATAGCAAGGCATATTACGATATATTTTTTATACAAATATTCAAGTGACCGCACACGTAACTTTAATATATGTATATTTCTATGACGTCCCCAACGTATACCGTAATATATATTATTGTATATTAATATAAAACACCCTATTACAAAACGCGTGCAAATGTTAGGCTAACCATCAATGAAATGAAAGCAAAATATGTATTATAGCATTGTCTCCGTGTGTGGTAGCGTACTATAATATATATTATAGCTACGTCTGTGACGGGCTTAAGGCTTTCCCGGTACAACTTGTTCAGCCTGCAGCATTCGTTCATGTTTTATTTAAAGATGATAAATGTTAGATTAGTTTCAACTCCAGAGATTGGTTTTCAAAGGGTTTTAATTAAAGACGTTTAAACTTTGATGTCGAAGTTATATGGTGTAATGATAACTCTTTTAAGTTTCGATTTAACTATACTTTTTACATTGTCTGTATGTGTCTGCAAGTACTTCATTTTAGACAACAAATATGAAACAAAATTTAATGTCGCGAAGGAACAGGAGTATAATCACCTAGTTTTAAGACGTTTCAAAGTGATCCCAGCGGTCCTACTGAATAAATGCTTTTTGACTTTGACTTTGAATAAACAAGGGTTTGTTTTTTAAAGTTCTATGAAAAAAATATCAATTAGGAAACAAATGGAACTGTGAGAAATTGCGAGAGTGCACTCTCGTAATTTTTCATTGGTCCACTAATTATTACAGACATAGAACCTCCTCCTTTTTTGAGATCAGTTAATAAAAGTAAAATGTTAGTACTTATTTTGTTCTTATATTATTTTGTAAGTACTGGAAGAGTTTTACAATATTGGACGCTACAACGACAGGTCAACTTTAAAATGGACGTATTCCAGCAATATTGCAACATTGAAAGCACATTGTCCGTTTTCACAAAAACTGACGAAATGAGATTGAATGTTTTATGATCGATCAAACTTTGATACGTAAACGGGATTAGGTTCGGTGACAAAGTTTTTATGAACGCTAAATTTTTTAAAGCATTCATAAAATTGAATTTGGTTTTTATCGGCTCGCTTTGCACCCTCTAAACCTAGAAAACTAAAATAAAGTCATGTATAAAATATCGAATTCAATGCCAGTGTTTTTGACACGCTTCCGACTGACAGTGAACTAGGTGAGCTAAGTATTTCAAAAACGTATGGAGATCTTTTTTTGTACATGACACATTATTTTCTTACGATGTTTTATAATTTTCATTAAATGTTTGTGTTAGGGAGCCAACTCTACAATAGACACACGTTGACACTGACAGGTAGGCATCGAATTCTCGCGACGTGTTTTATAGGTTATAACAACACCTCTTGTAAAAAGAATTACGAGTAATAAATGATTGCTAAATTACTTTACGCATTTAACTCACTATCAGTATATACATAACAGTTTGCATTTAACCAGATGGCTGAATATCATTCAGGCCGTTAGTTGAAAGGCGCCGTTTAATTAAATGGCTAGGCGCTTAATTGAACGACTGATTAAACCAGTTGACTGCGACATATATTACAATATGATTTCATATGAATCATTCTTATTTTATTTAACTCAAAATAAGGTAGGTATAGGTACAAATAAAATCCTAAACACATAACAAACAGCATTTTAAAGGACATAAATATCGTTTCCGCAGCGAACCAGTTTGTGTATTAATAGGGTTCCGACGAAAAGAGGTTGGTTGGACCAAAGTTGGACTAATGGGATGTATCTTTCGAGAACGTAGGTTTGAATTCCGGACATGTACCTACCTGTTAAAAAAATGTACGATACCGTAAAAATGAGCTCAGAACGAGCTGTGATTATGCACTAGGTTCCACCCGTACCTTTGCTCGCGTGGTATAAATATAATCTACTCTTAAGTTTGTTCCACATTGCGAACATACAAACATACTCATTATTATTAGAGGTCAAAGAAGCAGCCCTGAAAAGAACTACGTGCAGAGGGATGCATCACTTTTACCGATAAGGTTAGAATCCTTAAATTAAAAGAATAAGAATTATTAGGACAAACTATAATAAAATAAAAATCTTAAAAAGTACAGAACCCTTGAGTAGTGTGTCTCAACTCTTCTCGTCAGAATTTATCGCTGCCTCCGGCCGCACTCTGTTGACAATGGCAGCCCATTTCCGGCGACCTATGTGATTTCCGGCAAAGGATGTTGGCTTTATCGAAATGCCCAAATTAAATTGATAACGTGTTGTTAATTGTAAAGAATCGGGCTAAAATTATCAGTAAGAAGAGCCTTGATATAGAGACGGCACGAGATAGAAAGAGGTAGGAATTAGTGACCAACTCAGAGGGAAATACGAGTGATGGCTTGTGCTAGATACTTCTAGCGATCTGCGCAGGCCATGGCTTTAGACTGAAATGTGAAAATCATGTAAAACTGCTGGATAGCCTTCTCGTGATACATACTTTGAACCTGTCGATCATAAAACTGGACAAATCGGATAAATTATGGATATTTTACTTTACTTTTCACAAACTTTTCCCGTGAGTGGTTAAGCTGGCTTTCTTACGCACTAGCGGTTTAACCACGGGGCGGCTAAAATTTTAGTACATCTATTGCGTACAATGACAAGCGGTTGCATATTAAAACTGGAAAAGCGGCTAGCCGCCCCGCGGTGCAACCGCTAGTACGTAAGAGGGCTTAGGCACAGTACCTAAATAAAAAAAAAATACACATCTATTAACTTTCTATTTCTACGCCCACGCTGACTCCCTTTGATATGTAAATCGCTGGTCCAATGCAACGCTTCCGTCAAATTGGCGGTCTCCTCACCACTAGGCAATTATTTATCAATTAATTAGAACGCTGGAGCGCAATTTAAACCAATTTTAGCTAGGAGCATGCTTGTAGCTGAGCTTCATGTGTAAATACGAACCTGCAGGTTAATTTAGGTCGGCTTATGCCGTAAATTGCATGGCTACCATGCTATAAGTCTTAATTTTAAGTGCAGTAACACCAAACCACGCTTGTGCCTTAGTTTTTGATAGAGCGAAAATACTGCATCATTCTACGCGACCATCATGCAATTTGGATGACGCTAATGTTAAACGCCATTCACACGATACAATTCTTGCCTCTTGCCACAGAATATTAGCTCTTGCCCCGTTGAGTTAGAGGAAGCAAGAGGCAAGAATGGTTTGACAGAATGGTGTCGTGTAAAACGCGTTTTACTATCATATTTTTAAAGCCAGCTCCAACGTTACCTACCAAACTTTGCACTGGCTGTTACGGTTAGATAAGCTCAAAAAACTACAAAAAAAATATTGGTTTACTCCGTCACACTGACGCCGCTAGAATACTATATAGGTATTCATTACAATGCAGAGTTTTTAAATTTAAACTAGAAAATCCAAATGTAAACACACGATGCACTAAGATGGTTGATAAAATGCAAAATAATTGAAAAATAATTCTTTACAAAATGAAAGCAATAAACAGTTGGCCACTAATGCAAACATACCTACTGTCTTTTTAACAATATATATTGATCTACACGTGTACTCAAAAACTATATTGTATGCAGTTTTTCACCCTAACGAGTCTACAAACCTCGCAATTAATCAATTAAGAATAATAAAGCATTGGATTCGCGCAGTAAAAAATGGAAAACTAATTCGCCGTAACAAATTCCATCCATGCAATCAAATGAAAGCAATTAGGGTCTGAAAGAGCAAAACGGGATTATTTGCGGGAGTCGGTCGATTCAAATCTTGCCGAGCAGCGTAACTGCATTTAGTATCTCTCAAATTATTTTGAAGTTGTCGTTTTTTATTTCGTAAAGTGTATTTTAACCAATTAAAAAAAAAGAATTCTCCACTTCGATTTCCCTATATCAGACGTCATCTCCGCACTCACTCCTCTCTCTCTCTCTCTCTCTTACTCATGTCATCTTTCACACAATCTATTCATCTTTTAATGATATGAGAGATGAATAGATTGTGTCATCACCATTATCATTCATCACTTCTTCGGCCTACCTAAGGTAGGTAGTATGAACTCTACTCGTTTATGTAAGTACTTAGAATGTTCACCGATATTTCCTTAAATTGTGGACTGGTCCAAATTCTTGTGTTGTTTGAAAGTGTATAGGTGTACTCTCGAAGTGGTCTCATATAAATTCCTGTAAAACTCAAAAAACCTTATCCTCACTTACATAATGTTTTTATACTTACATAATAGGACATGACTTTGACTACTAGACATGAAAATGAAATGATCCAGAATACTTACATATAAAACCTACCTACTAACCTACCTATTGCCTTGGGGACACAGTCGCGATCCTGGGTTTTACCTCATCATTTTATGAAAAGAAAATGCAAGCAAATTATTTCTTTGTGCGACAATAATTCACCCCTATCTACTCTCTTCTCGTAGTACTAGCTACTTTGTGCGCAACACCCATTGAATTAAAATGAGGCTGCTACTAAAGTCTGGCAAATGAAAGTAGACCCTGAAAAATCGCGGCAAATTCAAAAAATGTAAGCGTTAAAGCGCAACCTATTAATTTTCTAAAATATGTAAGAATATTTAAAATCTCTGCAGGGTACATTTTCTAGCACTATGTTTAAAATAATAACCAAGTATCAATTTGTGTTCTTCCAAATGTCCTTATAATTAAAGGGTTTTTTTTTAATTTGCCGCGATTTTTCAGGGTCTACTTTCATTTGCCAGTCTCTACCACAAATATTGTGCGCTTCGACAAACTTCGTGATTTGTATGAAAACTGAACTTGTCTGAATATGGAATAGTGCTAACCCTTTCCTAGATCCAACCATTTTCTCAAGAGATTCGAAGGTGATTCTGAAGGATAGCATGTGCTGCAGATTGTTTGAAACTGAAAATAGTAATTTTTTGATTAATAGATAAAAAAATTACTATTTTACGTTCGAAAAAGAACAGCAGTAGAATATTCTATATTATCTCATACACCCCTATTTTTTAATTACAAAAAAAAATATATACATGGTCTCGGTGTCTGTTACTGATCACATTTATGTAAGTTATAATTCAAAAAAAGAAAAAAATATATAAAAGGAGACGAGACGAGTCAGACATGGATTTATTCAAATAAAAAAAAACACAGGTTTTACTGACTGAGGATGATACGAGAGCATAGTTAAAATGAAAGTGCATACGCGATTGTTGTCTGTAGTACTTATTTGTAGTTTTCATAAAATTTTGTTAGGTTTTTGGTTTTTGTTCACTACAATCCTCGATAACATTGTGATAGTTCAATATAAAAAAAATCTGAACACGCCATTATTATTTTCTTCAACTGCCTTTATATTTTTTTAGTAGTTACAAAATTGCTGTGTAGAAAAATTCTATGCTCACGTAAGCCAATAGCTATAAGGCTTACTTCTTAACTTATTTTTTTATACACATAGTAATGATTCTTCTTTCTCTCGTACTTTTCTAATTTCTTATATAAATTATTTTCTAATTTCACTAAAATCTCCAAATTTTAAATAATCAGACCTTTGAAATTCGGATTGAGATCGACTAATTTTTCATTTGCCATTAAGCGCCAGGTGCACGATTACTCGAAAAGTCAATTAAGCTCTCGAAATTTACGGAATGAGGGAGGAATCTTATCACGGTCCAGTTATCGGGACCACAGCCTCTATATTTGCTCAAGCAGAGTATAGTACGATAGTACCTACCATTTCCAATATAGATTTATATTTTAAAATGCATCCCAAATTACGTTTTTATACTAAAAAGAAAACCGACTTCAATGTTTGACTTGAAACGCGGTGTGACTCAGGGCGTCAAGCTGTCGATTCGATTTCTATTTGTGACATGGCTAGGAGGGAAGGTGTTTAGAGTTTTACGGGGAAACTATTAATCCCTCAGGAATAAAATTTATATGGGACCACCTCTGGAGTATACTAGCGATGTGTATATCCGGAGTGATTAGTTCAATTGGACTACTTCTTTTGCGTATAGTTCATCTATCTCTAGTTCAATTTCAATCCAATCATATCTTCTTATCCGTAGTTCAGAGCGAGATTGATAGAAAGAAGCAGACACAGACAAGAGACAAGATAGGTGATATGTGATATAGGTATTCCAATCTTATCAATCCGTCTTCTTATCCGTAGTTCAGAGCGAGAACGATAGAAGCATTCTTATCAATCTAGTTCCGTAGTTCAGCGAGCGAGTCGAACGAATTAGGGATGATCGATATTAGAAAAAATCGATGTTAACATCGAACTGTCCATTATATTTATGAAATGTGTTTATTGTTGTAGAAATAACAAAAGTTAAAGAAAAAAATTTATGTATGTTTTAATTATTGTATTTTTAGGGCACACTCTGTAAAATGAGAAATGTGACACTAGGGTCGGCCTAGATGCTGATGGCCTTAGGGGCCTCGGTCAGCTTTACTGGACTTTGGTGTGTGCTGAAGGCTACGGCCGAAAGACTGAACTACTGAACTAAAAGATAGATATACTTCCCAGCGGTAAAAAGATATGTATATATCTTTTCAATTAGGAGATATGTTTTGCACATGGCTAGAGTATACCCTTTCAAACATAAAAATAATTTTGCAAATCGGTCAACAAATGACGGAGCAATCGCGTAACAAGATACAAAAAAAAAAAAAAAAAACATACAGACGAATTGAGAACCTCCTCCTTTTTTGAAGTCGGTTGAAAACTCACAGCGCAACGCAAGTATGTACCTACTCTCACAAAAAAATCGGCCGTCGATTGCGTCGATGACCCATTCATTGGCTCAGGCAGGCCTCAGAGACGAGGGTTCAAGTCCCACATTGGTGCATTTTTTCGGATCTAATACTATCAATGGGAATCTTATAGCTGGGTGGGGTGGTAGGATGGGTGACCGCTATTGGCATTAATAAGCGCTACCGTGCTTCGGATAGCACGTTAAACTTATAGGAATGACACATGGTGCGTTGAGGGCCATTGCGTTCTTGCGTTTTATTCTTGATCAATTTGGCTACGTAATTTGATACGATATTTAAAGTAAGGTGCATGATAATGAGTGACACATTGAACCTGAAGCTGTATCTACTTTCTAAATATAAAGATGATATTAAATGTCAAGGGTGATGAAGGGGTTAAGAGTTTTATCAAGAGAACAACAAGGTTACGAGTATACCTTTGTAGCATTCTTGATGATATTTTTAGATAACGTTATTACAGGGTAAGACAAACAGAAGTAGGTAGAATTTATACAATTCTATATATATACAATATTCAAGTTTATTCAAAGTCAAAAAATAGCGCGCTAGTATTTTTTTAAGTATCTTATTTCTGAAAAGTCGTCGGATTTGATATCGGAAACGTATCTGGGGCCGTCTTCCCGTTCTTATTTTCGTTCGATTGATGAATATTCGGATGTTTCTTACTACGATTTCTGACTTCAAGGGCCAATTTTTCGGTTTGGAATATTTGGTCCTAGGTTAGGAGTTTAGGACCGTGTTTTAACGTTGAACTTATCGACTGAATACAATGTAGCTCGTAGTAAGAAACATCCTAATATTCATCAAACGAACGCGAATAACCCCCCTGATTTTTATCTGTTGCTTCCGACTGTTTTTTTTGTCAGTTGTTTGTTGGTAAGTAAATTTCGACATAAAATCCAACGGCAGACGAATTAAAGTACCTCTCTAGGGAGAAAATATAAACACTTAATTCCAGACTCTTAACAGCGACATAGTAGAAAGGTGTCTTAAAGTGCTTGGAAGTAAGGGTTCATATTACCCCACCAGTTTTCTTCTCTCTGACTAACAACATTCTCCACAGTACATTCCTCTCACGCAGTGGTGGTGTCCGGCAGCATGCCATGCGCTCTGCAGCACTCGTCTTTCTCAGCGTCGGTTCTGTCGCAGACCTGGAACACATACATAAGATTTAAACAGGTTTGTGTAACTACTAGTATATATGATTTGTGGTGTAACATAGTTTGGGGCTGGATGATGCTGTGTAAAATGTCTTGCATTATTTATTTATAAATTCTTAGAGCAGTCTTTCAGTTCCTACAAAATCAACCGTGTGTAACATGTAAATCTTAATTTAGAAGTGTAATTAAGATATTACATCTTCGACTTCGAATATGTTAAGAAAGAAAGAAAAAATAAATAGATTAGCCTTTATAACTAGACGTTTTTTTTTTATCCTATCTATTTACGCATCAAAAATACTTTCACAAAACTAATAATTATCAAATCGAGAGATTTTACAAAATCGAAATAAAATCTTCTTCAAAAGCTAATGAGGTAAAATTTTGCCCAACATTATTTTTCTGACACGATCATCATCGCCGAACTGTAAATTCTAGAAGAAAGAATTACAATTGGAACATTGACATGGACTTCTTTCGCTATTTTTGAAGGAACTAGTGGCTCTGCTATTTTATTTAGTTTTCTTGTGTTTTACTAGGTTTTATTATGTAATTTCGGTGGCATTTTACTAATGAAGCTTTGGATACGTAACAGGAGATTTGGCAAATGGAATGGGGGAGTATTCAAGAAGTTTTCTCATTTGACGAAAGATTTCCCTTGGAGTTTTGAAAAGACAAGCCGCCATGTTTTTTCAATTGACTCAAATTGACGTGACGTAATACATATTTTGAAGAAAGATTTGAAGAAGTCAAAGTGAAAAGAAGAAGAAGGAATAAAAGAAGAAGAAGAAGAAACCAATAAGTGAAGTGAAACCATAAAGAATATGAAGACCTATATGATGAAGACCTAGACCTAGATGATGTTTATTACCGATTGGGCGATATAGTCGCTCAGCGACAAAGCCCTTTTTTTGTGAATAAATAATAATAATAATAATAGAAGAAAGAAATACTGAGACGTCAAAAGCCAGCATTTTCTGACGTCATCAGTATTTTTTGTACAGAAAAATGACAGCGGGGCGTACGGCGCGAACTAAATGTGCGATCAGCTTTAGATTACTTTCTTACCTGATCACAGGGTCTCACTCTATCATAAGCCGTTGTCATAGTCAACGCGGCAAGAATGAGCAGGACAAAAAATGTAACTCTGAAAGCGTACATATTTGTTTACTGGTTAAGAACTTCTGATAATTTAGTAAAATTTTCCTCGTATTTATATTACTAAGATAGATTGTTTATAAAAGATAAGGTCGGAGACGGTATTCCGGTTTGACAAGTCGCACAAAAATAAGGAAAATTGTATAATAAATCGGCACCTTATTCATAACAAACGATTACTACTTATCTTTGTACCAGTTCATATAAGTAGAAACAATAAACATTCCATATTAATTTATGCTAATATTGTTCTATGATAATGTATGAAATAATTGAGGAAAATGTTACTACGAACTAGTTTTGTCCTTAAAAGATTCATCTTGTAAATACCATAACAAACTCACAAGCTATAAATAGTCAAGACTTTTTTTTGGGTCTCACATCAACATACGCCTTTGAAGCAACATTTAATAGTGCCAACTGAAAAATATTTTTGAGCCTATCACAGTCACATTCTGACACAATAGTTCCACTATTGTATCACTGAAAATGAACAAGTCGTGCTTGGTGTTCCTGTTGATCGTAGTGATGATGGTGTCCATTGAAGCCACGAACCGAGTGGTCCGCGTGGCTCCCTGTGACCAAGTCTGCAGCCGGACTCATGCTGAGAGGAATGAGTGCTGCCGCGCTCATGGACGCGTCACCCATGCTTTTTGTGAGAAGGGAGGGATGTTTTGTTATTGATTGATTGATTGTGCTTTAGGGCATTTTGAAATGGTTTTCAATTTATTCATAAAACATAATATTATTACATATTATATTAAAATTATTATAAAAATAAAATTGTTTAATATGTATCTTAATAGTCATCCTTAGCTAAGAATATCCCACCGTCATTTTTTTCTTTAAAATAAATATTACAATTATCATAAATAAAATTGTCTGTAGGTATAGTGGCACAAACTAATCTGAACCAGTGGCCAAAAGAAGAACAAACGAATTCTACTTTCTGCCAACACCAAATGCGATAGCAGTGCCTCTCTCACCGGTTCAGATAAGTTTGTGGCACGGTACCAACGATTAACGCCATTTTTTTCTTTAAATATTCGTTTTCCTATGCGCATTCAATATAACCATACCTAGGTACATAAAAATAAGGTTTCACAAAAGAAAAACAAGGTAAAATTTTAATAAAATCAGTGTTAACAAAAAATATGAGAGGTGAACGAAAACTGATGGGAGCCGAGCGCAGCGTGATCACCCCTTACGGGAGAGAGGCTTAATACCTATGCACTGTACGCGTGCATGTTCTAACCTACCATCTTGTTTTTAATACTACTCTTACCTGCAGAAAGGCTTACCACTACATCCAATGCATCCATTAGATAGCCTGCAAAACCTTTCCCCAACACATTTTAAAAATCTCAAACAAGAACAACTGTAAACGAACACAATCAGGCGATTTTGAAGTCTATTCCTGCAGCACGAAGGCTTCAATTCGTTTCAAGCTTTTATCTTTGAGAGCAGATTGCATTCTGTTCATATTCCGTTCATCTCGAGGTCGCCAGAGCAAAGGTAAGAGCTTTGGTATAAGTTATAAGATGTCATACAAGCTGAACATTGCTTAGTAGTCTAGAATTTCCGATCATTATTTGCAAGCGGTGAGTTTTAACTACATAAAATGTGATCAGTAACTATAACAGACACCGAGATCATGTTTAAAATTTTTTTGGTAATTAAAAAGTAGGGGTGTATAGTATAATTAATAATATTTGGGACCTCTTTAATCTGAGTTTGGCACAACATGCCCAAATTATGCCGAAGGTAGCGTCTTATTTTTATTTTATTTATAAAGAACGAATGAATGAATGAATTAACACTTTATTGTACACCAATTAATAACAAAACACAACATAAATAAAACACGTTCGAAATTAGTACAATGGGCGGCCTTATCGCTGAAAGCGATTTCATCCAGGCAACCTTTAAGATAATAAACCCAAAAAAGATAAACGATAAAGATCACAACACAAAGCGTCTATGATGTTACCTCTTTCTTTCACGAAAAAAAACTAGCCTATCCTATTTAGCATCCTTTTTAAATTTTGCAGCGTGCTCGCTTTTAAAATCGCTTCTGCCTCTCCCTTCGCCACAGGGACCGTATGAATACGGAAGAGACCCTTCATTCAGTCGCGAGAGGCTCGTTACGCATCTACCACTCAAATGAAAACTTTTATAGTCCCAAACGGGATATGAGGATATCTAGGTTTTTCTGACAGCATGTACTACTTGTTGTGTTACTACCCTAAGGTTAGGAGCTTTTTGACCACATGAACTCAATTTGACTAGTTAACTGTATGACTAAGATGATTCTACTATATTATATGGGTTTCCTTGCTATGTTTTCCTTTATCATGAGAGTGTTCATTGTCAGTGTTCATTTTTGGACAGAAAAACCTTTTTATTCCACAATTCATCATCTTAAGATCAGAAGACGGAAGAGCTTCCTTGTGCTTTAATTCTTCAAAATCGGGTCAATTCAATTGCGTTGATAAAAGTTATTGACTACAAAATCGAGAGAAATGTACAACGTGTGGGTACTCCATTTAGTAATTTCACAGCTTCATACCAGTTGGAAATGTATCGGTTTAAAAGCAACGCATTTTATCGACATATTTGTAAATGCGACAGATTTAAACACGGGAATCCACTCAATATTCACAACGGAACTGTAAGCATGAAAACAGTACTTCAACTGTTATTTCTGTGCTTAGAAATGACACCCTGCTGATTTGTACATACGATGGTGAATTATTATAGTGTTTTCGCAAAGATTAATGACCTTAACTGTTATAAATTTTGGTCGAACACCGCGCTTCCACCTAGAAGAAAGATTCACGAGAAATGGCCTACGGTTTGCCTGAGAGATGCTGTCACGACTGATTCATAACAACGCTTGCTAAAGAGGTTACTCTTGCAAACGGACATTTCAGTCATTTCAGCGTAAGTTTTCTTCCAGGTTGAAACGTGGTCTTATAAAATTTTTATCTACGTTTGGCTTTCAACACATCTTCATGTTAAGCAACGGTAGATCTAGAAATAGCTTACATATTTGACTTAACTTACTTTTAGCCAATAAGCGTGTACTATGTAATAGTAGCGTCAGCGGATTCGTAGCTTTCAGGCTATAATAGTGCTCACTCGATGCCAATGTATTGTCACTTTACAACGAAACAAAAGAACGTGCCCTATTTGCAAACAAACTGCACGTATTCCCTACATACAATATACCCAGTGACGAGAAGGTTAGTTTGAATGTGGATGGATGTAGCGGAAGAGATTGAAGAAAAGAGATTATTTTGGGGAGGAAAGGATTGCATTTAGAGATGACGATGACGGTTGATAGCGAAGAATGAAGAGGAAAAACTATAAAACCTCACTTATATCGCGAGTAAAGTGTGGTATATATTAAAAGGGAATCTTATTAGAACATTCTTGGAACAAATCTGTGACATATATGGTCATCAGTGGCATGAATGTCAATTTTTAGCAAATGCCCATATTTTAGAGAAGCAATCCATACAAAAGGTATGGATTGCTTCTAGTGTTAGATTTTTTTATGTAGAAGCAAGCCCATCGCGATAACAGCAATATTTCGTCCGTTTTAAGCAAAATATTAGAAAAATACATATTATACATCAGCTAAATGTGGCTGATGTAACCGTGTTAAGTCATTGCTACAGATGACTCTGAAATTGAACGTGGACCACTGAACTGGATATTGATACACGTCGTGTTCCTACAAGAATATTAATAAGGTATTGGAAATTAGGATTACGGGAAAAAGAAAAATGCAGAGTTACGTTATAAAATACGTTGATACGTATATTGAAATTAAATATGACCAATACGAGGAAGGTAGGTATTATAGCTAGGTTCTTACTCCAAGGCAGGCAGCAGTGAAAAAAAGAAAGATACTGAGGCGTTCAGGCTTTTATGCTGAAGCATTAAGTGTTGCCATGTTCAAAGTATAATCTACCAATGAATACAAAACAAATGTTACCATATTAATTTTTGCAACTATACATTAAAATGCCAACACGCCCCCTCAAAAATTAATCACAAACTATTTACAATCATCCTAGTTTTCTACCTATCCAACATTATAAACCTTCCAAGTATTTTCTGGGGAAAATTACAATACATATGGTCCAACATTTGTTGCAAGGATTAGGGAAACCCAGTAAAACCTAATCAGACCATGAACTTAAATTATGCACTTAAAATTAAATTATGCATTTAAACTTAAATTATGCATTTTAAACATACATTATTCATTCAAAACTTAAACTATGCATTTAACACTTAAATTATGCATTTAACAAAACAATGTAAATCAACAAACATTTTAAAAACAAAATCAACATAAGTACCTAGAGATACATCTACAAACATAAACCCACTTCATCTCGGAACTGTCGAAACGCGACAATCGGCAGCGGCTTAGTTAACATATCGGCTGTCTGCTCGCCTGTGGGAAGATACAACAATTTTATTACATTGTTTTCAACCTGTTCTCTAGAGAAATGGTACTTTATGTCAATATGTTTTGACCTCTTATGGCTCGTAGGATTATTTGCTATACATATACATCCATTGTTGTCTTCAAAAATAGGTATTGGACTGACAATATCAATTTTAACATTTATCATAAGAGACTTTAACCACAATGCTTCTTTCACAGCTTCAAACAATGCCATGTACTCGGCCTCAGTCGAAGAAGCCGCAACAGATATTTGTCTCTTTGTATTCCAAGTTATTGTACATCTATTAAACAATTTAAATAAATAACCTGAAGTACTTCTTCTATCATTTACATCATTGCCACCCCAATCTGAATCTACATAACCACATAAAATATGTTCGTAATTATTGCATCTTTTGTACGTTAGTTTTAATGTTACAGTGCCTTTCAAATACCTAAGCACTCTCTTGAGACATTGCCACAACTCTTTATTATTTTTGTTCGTGTATCTGCTCAAAATATTTACACTAACGCTTAAATCAGGGCGCGTACACAACATAACATACATCAAACAACCAATAAGGTTACGACAGGGTGCACTATACTCACTATCTAAGTTTAGAGCTTCATAATTTGGCTTAACCTCTAAAGGAGTACTGACCGGATTACAGTCAGACATACCAAATTTTTCTAAAATCGATTTTATGTATGAACTTTGATCTAAAGTTACAGAGTCATTATTTCGAGTGATTTTAATGCCTAGAAATAATTTAATGGCGTTTAAATCAACCATTTTAAATTTACTCATCAAATAGTCCTTCAGACTAACCATTGTTTGATTGTCAGCACAGGCCAAGACGAGATCATCGACATACAATAGCACATATACATTTCTACATATTTCACCCTTATCTAAAATATAAATACATCTATCGACCGATGAGTTTACAAACCCCTTTTCTTTCAGACACTGATCAAATAATTCAAACCAACACCTAGCAGCTTGTTTTAATCCATACAAAGCTTTATTTAATTTACAGACATAACCACTTTTGCTATACACACCATCTGGCACTTTCATATAAATTTCTTCCTTCAGAATGCCATTTAAAAATGCAGTTTTTACATCCATATGATGTACCAATAAATTAAATTGATTTGCAAGGCTAATCATTAATCTAAAACTTGCTATACGAGCTACTGGCGCAAAAGTTTCATTGTAATCAGTTAAATATTCCTGACTAAAACCCCTGGCAACTAGGCGTGCCTTAAATCTTATTGGATTACCAAATTCATCATTTTTAATACTAAAAACCCATTTAGAATCTATTACGTTCTTATTTTCGGGTTCAGGCACTAACGTCCAAGTATTATTGGCTAAATGTGAATCTAATTCATCTCTAATTGCACCTTCCCATCGAGTTCTATCTTCCCGATTTTTAATCTCACTAAATGAAGTAGGTACTTCGTAACTAACAGACTGAGCACACAATAGAACATCATCAATTTCTTTGTACGAAATCGGTGTACGACCTTTTATCCTAGCACTCCTCCTCAACTGACAAGAATCACTGATGTCATGATCGGAACTACAAGTTTCACTCGTACTTGTTTCATCGGCAACAATCGGCTTTGTCATACTATTTGAATCGTTTAGCTTACGAATCTTACAACCAGAAATAAATTCATCAGTTTTCAAACTACCCGATTTTAAACTACGAGTATCAGGTTTAGAAATATCGGATTTCAAATTACCCGCAGGCTGATTACGTTAAAATTTGCAGTAGCGACAGTGATAGCAAAGCGACCGCGACCGCGACGCGATTGGTTGCAAGTTGTTACTAAAAGCCGTATTATGGAAGCCTTTTGCTCGCCTGTTGCAAGGTTGTTGCTTGGATGCACATTTGCCGTGAACACTAGCGCCACCAGCGACAAGTAGCAATAAGTGGAAACAAATATAATGCAGTTTTAACGTTATCTGTGGTAAAAATTTTATTCTGTGCAGTTTTGCGCGTCTTTCTTGCTGTCAATGCTTTGTTTTGTTTGTTGACGACGAGTGTTTACTTCACAGGTTTACTTTTTCAAACAAGTAGCAGAAGCCGTATACCAAGAAGTGAACTCTGTATTCTGTGAGTGAAGTGACGAGTGTTTACATACAAAGATTTGAAAGATTTTTTTTCCAAGAGGTTCTGGATAATTTGAAAAAGTAAGTTTACCAATCAAGTATAATGCGTTGTTTTGTTTTCTTTCTGTCTCTATCATGTTCTTGTAATTTCAGTGGAACATCGAGTTTCCGCCCAGCAAATGGACGAATTGCTGCAGCACCTCATGGCGCACTCCAGCCTTGCCAAAGGCGTTGGCCTGGGAGCGAGATCAAAGGAGACCATAGATCGTGAGTGGAATACTCTCGCTGCCAGGCTCAACGCTCACGGAGGTGCCACTAAAACTGGGCAGCGATGGAAACGTGTATGAATTCTGGTTTCTTTTCTGTTTTCTTGTTTCGTTCTCAAATCAAATCAAATCAAATCAAATTGTTTTATTGCGTATTATGGGTAAAAAAATGTAACAGGTGTTAGTGGTACAGTAACGGTCAGCCATAATCAACGTCTTGCGCATGCAATATGTACATTTTATATGATATTTCATTAAAATAAAATTAAACAATACAATAATAAGGTTCAAGTTAAGTTAAGGTTAAATTCAAGTTAAGTATTTCCATGTCCAAATAAAATAAGATTAAATAGCGTCAATATTCTTGTCCAATAGATATTCATTTATAGTATAGTAGGCTTTTCTCTCTCGATCTTGTCCATTTATTAAAACAACAATGACTTTTTTTTAAATATAAGTATGCCTTAAGTTTTCAATAGCTACACTAATTTATTTTAACATTTATTTTTATAGGCCAAAGGACTAATCGATCTTGGGTTATTGAGTTGGAGCAGAGGCGAGTGGATGCTGAAAGGAAGCTAGCTGATGCCGCCTTTATATCAGCAGAGGCAGCGCGAACGCAGGCGGAGGCATCACTCTCTATAGCTAAAGCGCTACATGAGCAAAGTATTATGTTGAATAAATTATGGGACCTTTGTCAAAAAAATAAAAAATGTTTTTTACTTGCCCACTATTCTATTTTAGACCAATGTAGATAATATACATAAGACAGTTAGATATTTATTTTATATACTAAAGTCCTCCCAGAACTACACAGTAAGTATAACTAAACACAACTAAGAGTACATAAATTTATTATCACTAAGTAGTAAATAATATCAGTATTTGAAGACCTCAGTAGCGCAGTACTCCTATGCACCGTTCAACAGTGTTCCTGACCTTGCAGTGGACAGTGACAGAGTGTAATGTTCCTCAGGAGTCTCAGCGCCAGCATTGACAATAGGGGTCAGAAACCAAGGCCTTAAGGGATACCCTGAGTCACCTGCAAAGAAAAATCAAAATATTAGTAAGCTTAAATATAATTGTCTCGGGTCTGGGTGTTTCTATGTATAATATGTATGTATTTACAAACAAAAAGTATATAAGTAGTTTATCAGTCATCTAGTACCCATAACACAAGCTCAAGCTTACTTTGGGGCTAGATGATGAATATTATACTTACTTAGATAACATAGGTACCTTGCACTCCAAGCTCACTTTTGTTTGTCTTCGCTTTGCATATGTGTGGCATATGTGGCTGGAGTTCTTGGCACAATTGAGAGAATAACTCTCTAGAGAGCCTGTAATGGGCCTTAAACTCATTGTCCGTCAATGTAAAAGCATTGGCTTGTTCTCTGATACTTCGCCGCATACGAGACCTCTCTAGAAGTTCTTCTCTCCTATCTTCGGCATCAAGAGATTCTATGAGTATGACAGCGCGTGCCATATCTTTGAATCTAAAACAAACATTCATTTATTCTTAGGTAGGTACCAAATTAGAGCACAATTTCAAAGTACTTCATGATTTTTAGATTGATTAGGTGATTTAGAGGTTAGGTATTGAATAATATGTAAAAAACAAGGGCCACGACTGATCCCCAAGGTACTAGACATTCTCATTGATTATATAGCTGTAATAAATTAGAAACAACAACTTACATATCACACACACAACTTTTATTTCACAAAATGCTGAAGAAGTTATCTCAGCAATCGCCAAAAAACAGGTGCTGGGGTTGTTGCTAATTGTTACTTCAAAACGCTTTGCTACCGCTGTCGTGCTGCTGTCAATATTGCTTACATAATACCAAATTGTACCAAGAATACGATCAGAATGCACTTTTTAGTTCGCCGATTGTCCGGCAGAGGGAGACCTTGTGCTCGATTGCTGTTGCTCATCGTTGCTGTTGTTGCTGCTCATAGATAATACAAAATTGACGAATGACAGCGGAAACTGCGAGATTTACGCCTGTTGCATAGCGGTCACGAAATAGGTAATCAGCTAGCCGATTTATTTTCAACTGATTTCAAACTACCCGATTTTAAACTATCCGGTTTAGGCATAATAATATCGGATTTCGAATTACCCGATTTCGTTTCAACTGATTTCGAACTACCCGATTTCGAACTATCAGGTTTAGGTATATCAGATTTCGAACTATCACAGCCTAGAGGTTCCGGTGACCCAGATACTGATATCAATTCAGTATTTTGCAACTTAGGCCTTGACTGTAGAAAATTAACTTCATCTACTATGACATCCCGAACTGTTTCATATTTTTCACGGTCTGTGTTCCATACCTTATAGCCATTCGGTACAAAACCTACCAGTATACCCTTCCATGATTTTTCATCGAACTTACTCTTACTGGTTTTATTATGTACATACACGGTAGAACCAAAAACCTTTAAATATTTAATTTCGGGTCTTTTATCGTGCCACAATTCAAAGGGAGTTTTATTTTGTTGCAAAGCCCGGGTAGGCGTAATGTTTATCAAATACACTGCAGTTAATACTGCATCACCCCAAAAATACTTTGGTAAACTAGCACCACTAACCATAGCACGGGCTTTTTCTGTTATTGTTCTAACCATACGTTCCGAAACCCCATTTTGTTGAGGTGTTCTAGGAACAGTAAAATGATAAGAAATTCCCCGAGACACACAGTATTCTTTCATTTCATTAGACAAATACTCCCGCCCATTATCACAGTACAAATTTACCAATTTTAAATTGAATTTTGCCTCACTTTTTGCTACGAAATCTTTAAAGACTGAAAACACATCTGATTTATAGGCTATCAGGTACACAACACAGTAGTGAGTAAATTGATCTACGAACAACACAAAGTAACTCTTATTGTCAATTGAAGAAGGAGTGATTGGCCCACAAACATCAGTATGAACAACAAATAATGGTCGTTTGATATAGCTTTTATCTTTAGCTATATTAAATGGCAAACGAGACTGTTTCCCGTTTATGCATGCTTCACAAAGGTTTTCGTTCGGAGTTACTGATTCAATTAAACTACCGTCATTAGTCATACAATTATTTTTCAAGCACAAAAACTTTTGTTTACTTATATGACCTAATCTTTGATGCCACAAGTCATAATTATTTTTATTCTTAGTGCATAATTATTAATTGCCTTACCTCGCATCAGTATTGTACCGTCCTTACTGATATTCGTTCCGTGCTGATCGAAGGTGATGGTCAGCCCGGCACGTTGCATCCTCGACACCGACAGCAGGTTGTAGGGTGCCTCAGGACAGAACAGCACGTCCTCCAGTGTACCGTTGATGCCTGTGTCGCTAATTACTTGCAATGTCCCACGTTTGGTAGCCGAAATGAATTCACCGTGCTTAGCAACTGAAATTAGAAACGGTGTATTTAAAGTGGTAAAGGTACTGAAAAGGTCTTCCCTATTAACGATGTGGTCTGATGCTCCGGAATCTAACAGGAATGTTAGTTGCTGCTCGTTTACGCTAGCTTCGTAATTTCCGGACATGAATGCGAATCCAGAGGCTTCATGGGATATCGCCCCCTCGGTCAGCTCCACCGCTTGAATCGTACGATACCGGTCCGCCGGTTTTGCCGGTTTTCGCTGGTGGTTGGGTTGTCTCGGCCGGTTAAATTTTTGTTGATAGTCTCGACGATTGAAGTAGTAGCAGTCCTTCTTCATGTGGCCCTTCCGCCCACAATGGTGGCACCTCACGAATTTCTTGGTAGCCTTAAAATTCTGTTTGTAGAATTTTTGACTTTCATTGGACTCGGCGTGAAGTACCTTTTTCGAAGTGTCGGTACCCTCATTTTTCAACTTCACCTCGTGGTCTAACAATCTTGTTTTTACAAAGGCTAGCGTTAAATTATCTTCTGATAACGTTTCAATTGCCGTGATGACGCCATCGTATGATGTCGGGAGTGTTAGAAGTAAATGAGATACCTTATCGGTTTCTTCAAGCTTCGCTCCAGCGGCCAACAGCTCCGTCATTAGGTCGTCAAAAATCGTGAAATGTTTGTCTAGTGGAATGTCACCTTGCAGCTTCAAGCTTAGCAGCTTCTTCCGTATTGCCAGCTGCGTGGCTAGACTTTTTCTCTCGTATAAGGCGTCCAGGTTCTCCAAGATGGCTTTGGCGGTCAGTTCTTCTTTGGCGAAACTGAGGAAGGAGTCAGCCAAATACTCGACGATCACGCTTTTCGCAGTTTGGTTTTGCTTTTCCCAAGCCTCGTTTCGTAACACGGGTTCTTCGTTGATGACCTTGACGACATCCAGTTCTGCCAATAGCGCACGAATACGAAACTTCCACACGCTATATTTTTCTCCGTTGAATGGTTGGATGTTTCTCTTCTTTTTTAGGTTATCCATGACGATTGGGAAAACACGTGATTTTATGAAGATACTTTAGCTAGATTACTGGGCCCATAACCTATTGGAAATTAGGATTACGGGAAAAAGAAAAATGCAGAGTTACGTTATAAAATACGTTGATACGTATATTGAAATTAAATATGACCAATACGAGGAAGGTAGGTATTATAGCTAGGTTCTTACTCCAAGGCAGGCAGCAGTGAAAAAAAGAAAGATACTGAGGCGTTCAGGCTTTTATGCTGAAGCATTAAGTGTTGCCATGTTCAAAGTATAATCTACCAATGAATACAAAACAAATGTTACCATATTAATTTTTGCAACTATACATTAAAATGCCAACATAAGGAAATAATAATATAAAGATTGGACAACAATAGATTAAGTTGTTTTGGGCTTTAATATTTAAATATTGTAAATATTTCGACAGGCCTCTGACTAAAAAAAGTACGTGAGTGTCATGGAACACTCGGTTGGAAAGAAGCAAAGAGTACTTTTCTATACTGGGAATATAATAAATTAATTGTCAATTAGGTATCCTAGACACGCTCTTCCGTACTAACAATATAACAATCTATGGACTGTGTCGCGGCTGCGCATTTAGCACTGTGACGATTTGAGATATACATGTCATTGTGTCGTGACGGTAAAATGGAACAGTTTTTTTTCCAGCCTCAGTTTTTTTTCGATACCGTCCGAAAAGGAACTTTGTTCCAAAAGTCAGAGAGAAAGTGAATCACACCGGACAATTGTGATCCTGTTAAGGTTTTGCAAACTCACCAGAATAAGGTAGGTAGTTTACTAGCTCTACTCTAAGATACCATTCTCATTTCTTATTACAAATGGCCAACTAAAGTGGTTTAGGCAAATAAACCGGTTAATTTGCAAGTGGTCTTGCCTACAACTAAGGAAAGAGGCGTGATTAGAAGATTAGTACCTGGTATAATAATAATTAATAATAATAATAATGCTGGACTTTTCACACAGCATCATCTAGCCCCAAAGTAAGAAGCTTGTGTTATGGGTACTAGATGACTGATATACTACTTATATACATTTTTGTTTGTAAATAGATACATATTATACATAGAAACACCCAAACCCGAGACAAATATTTGTAGATCATACAAACATTGGTCCCGCCGCGGGGATCGAACCCGCAACCTTTTGCGTCGCAGGCCGGCCTTCGCACACTGCGCTATCTGTAGCGACCTCTGGGTCGTCATAGTATGAATACATGTGAAAGTTGGATCAACGTGTGGAGATTGTAAAGCTAGGGTAACAATTTGAATATGACTGTTAAAACAAATGATTTTAGGGATAACCAACAAACAAGGGTCTAGTTCCCTATTAATAACAAGTAACTAGATCGTGGAGGCTTTGTTCATGGACCAAAGTAGGTATTATTTTATTGTTATCCGCTTGAAAGAGGAGAATTTCTTTTATCGGACCAACAAGTTCCCCGAAAGACGCCACTTGTACATGGTTGATATTCCCAGAGTTCGTACAAACTGTGGAACTCATTGCCAAATTGTGGAACTCATTGCCGGGTACCGTATTTCCCGAAAAGTACAATATAGGGATCTTTAAATCAAGAGTAAATAGGTTCCTTCTAGGAAAGCATGCTCCATCTTAGACCTCACTACTGCTTAACATCAGGCAGAGGGAGGTCAAATGCTGACCTATTTAATTAAAAAAAATATATATTGTTTGACTGTAAACAAAATTATTTTTCTGATTAATTCACTATTCCCCTACAACTTAAAAAACTTCATTCTTGCTTCTTGCTATCTGTCTGTCTGTTTGTTACGCTTTCACGCCCATACCGCTGAACAGATTAAGCTGAAATTTGGCATAGTTAAAGGTTGTATCCCAGGGAAGGACATAGGCTACCTTTTATCCTGAAAAAATGAAAAAATCCCGAGGTACCGCGGGTCACACCGCGGGAGCTCAGCTACTTTATAATAAAACAGTTTACTCAATATTTTCAACGATTTCCAGTAGCTATGATGGTTTTGCTTTTAACACAGATACAAATACAGAACACAAATAATAATGAAACTTTAAGTTTTTGTAGTAATATCAATTTCGAGTCCAGGGATTGATAACTTAGGCTCAACAAAACTAAACTAGTTTATGAAACTGGTATTTACCGAAGAATTTCCGATGAAAATGGTATCTCTACGATCTATTAAATTTACCCAGTTTTCAAACTTAAGGCCACTAGGGTTGCGGTCCCTGGAGATAATACCTTGGTATAACTTGACTTGGTACTTTGTTTAACCGACTGTTCTCATGTTCTTATACTCAAAAAACAATCTCTGATATACTTACAGGTGTCAAACAGTGACCTCAAGAGACAAAAAAATCTTCCAACAAAGGGGTATCCAAAAATGCTTCATGTAGATTTTTCCTAATTTTTTGTAGTATTCGAACAGTTTGCGAAATGGGTTAGAAGCTTTTGGACCATAATTCAATTTGAATTTTACAGACATTCCCATCTGTCTGTCATACGATAAAAACAATCGATTCCCCAAGTTATTTCACTTTGTTCCAATTCAATCTATGTTTGTTGCTGATTGTACGTAATCCCGATGCCGACTCAAGACGTGATTAAAGCTTCGCAAGTCCCACTTAAGAAGCAATCAACAGGTTGATCGGCTTCCAACAGCGATTGAGGCCTACTTGAAAATAGTGAAGGTTCTAAGTCTTTACAAAAGATTTTTTGTATCGCGACTCAATGGCTAGAGCCAGACGCAAATAAAAATAGTCGGATTTAACGCGAATTTAGAACATTCACACTGTAAAACGACGACCTCTGTGGCGCAGTGGGCGAAGGTCCGCCTGCGACGCAGAAGGTTGCGGGTTCGATCCCCGCCGCGGGACAAATGTTTATATGACATACAGATTTGTCTCGGGTCTGGGTGTTTCTATGTATAATATGTATGTATTTACAAACAAAAAAATTATATAAGTAGTATATCAGTTATCTGGTTCCCATAGTACAAGCTTTGCTTAGTTTGGGGCTAGATGATGCTGTGTGAAAATGTCCAGCATTATTTTTTTATTTTTTTAAAACTATTTCTGGTGTTGAAACTAAATTAATTATGGTCATTTCACACAGCATCATCTTGCTTCAAAGTAATCAGAACTTTTGCTGATAGAGTTTTAAAAAAATATTAAGAGGGTGAGCCTTTCGGCAAACTTTTGCATTTATATTATAAAGAGAAATAAAAACTATGTGGTTATTCTTGTATGAAACTGCCGATAGTCCCCACTTTTCAGACCCCAGGGTTTAATAAATTCTGATTGCATTGCATATACAGGGTGTAAAAAGACTACTACCAAAAACTGAGGGGTTTCAATCAGACCATAATTCTAAACATATTTAGCGAAAAAAAAAACCGCAAAAAAATATTAGACTTAGCTACGTCATTTTATGTTATTTTCGGTTATTTACTACTAGGACAACATAATAAGACCATACCTACCTAATAACTTTATTAATAAAAGAAAAAAACTATTAAAACTCAAAATCCAGCAATCTACGTAAAACAACGCGCCCAGTACATACGCAAACAGTAGGTAATTTTCAAACGCTGTTTTCTCCGGATATAATGATTTTTTCGGAAAATCCTTTTGGATTTACTTGTGTGTTGGGATAGTGTACCTACCTTTACCCTTTACCCTTTCGGCTTCGGTAGACGTCTTTTTACACCCTGTATATTCTGCAACCGTGACTGGAGTGTACTCACGAGGGTAGTAGAAATACGAGACAAGGTGCTTATGTAGCTTTTATTATTTAGCCAATTCGTCCCATTGCTGGGCAAAGGCTTCCCCCATTATTTCCAGACATCGCGTTCTTTGCTGTTTACTGGGAAAATAAACTTATGAAGCAAAAATGGACGTAGACAGTGTTCACAGAAGTCCCAATTAAAAAAAGTTAGTACTTACATTTAGTTTGCAGGAGCAGGCAGTTTAACAGGTGGCTTTGACTATCAGCCCTTTCGTATCAACAATGGATCTGGAATTAGTTTTTAAAATAAATTATAGTACATTATGGTACTAGTGTGTAACATTGGTGATTACCGCCGAGGCGTTATTTGAGAGCCGAGCCGTTAGGCGAGGCTCTTAACAGAGAAAAATCAAACTGTGACTTTTTCATTACTATAACTCACTAGTGAGTAATAGATTGTTTTTTTAATTTTTAACCGACTTCAAAAAAAGGAGGAGGTCATATGTTCGGCTGTATGTATGTTTTTTTTTTTTTTTTTTTTTTTTTTTTTTTATATGTATGTTCACCGATATTTCCGTCAGTTGTGGACCGATTTCCAAAATTTTTTTTTTGTTTGAAAGCGTATACTCTTATAGTGGTCCCATATAAATTTTATTCCTGAGGGATTAATAGTTTTCCCGTAAAACTAAAACAATCACTGAACTTTAAGAAAATTGTGGCCCGATTTCCAAAATATTTTTTTTGTTAGAAAGAGGTATACTCTCAAGGTGGCGCCATATATTTTTTTTTCCTGAGGGATTAATAGTTTTCCCGTAAAACTAAAACAATCACTGAACTTTATGAAAATTGTGGACCGATTTCCAAAATTTTTTTTGTTAGAAAGTGTAAAGGACACACTCTCAAGGTGGCGCCATATATTTTTTTTTCCTGAGGGATTGACAGTTTTCCCGTAACATTCAAAAAACCTCATTCTCACTACACAACACACCCTGACTCACAATCTGAGTCAAACATTATATAGTTTGAAAGGGTATTACACCCGAGGTAGTCCAAAATATTTTCTTTTCCTTATGGATTGATAGTTTTCCCCCTTGCTGAACTCCGATGTGTCCTTTAGTAGGTCTGCCCATGACTTCTCTTATCCTTTCCTACTTAAGCTACGATAAGCAAAGTCTTAATGTACTCGTAGCTTACTATATTATTTACACATACACTTTTATTTACACAGTATTTATTTACTTACACTAAAAAGTGAAAAATAAAAATTTTTGAAAAAAAAAAATTGAACCGACTTCACAGAACACAAACAGAAGAACCTTCTACACACTAAAAAGAGAAAAATAAGAATATAATTTGAAGTCGGTGCCAAGTGAATACGATTAGGTACCTATCAAAAAAAGAAATCGAGCGATAGCGTACCAGGATACAATTTTGCACCCAAGTTCTTTTGAATTTCTTAGATGTAAATGAATAGTTGGCACCGACTTCAAATTATATTCTTATTTTTCTCTTTTTAGTGTGTAGAAGGTTCTTCTGTTTGTGTTCTGTGAAGTCGGTTCAATTTTTTTTTTTCAAAAATTTTTATATTGGTTGAGTTGCTTTGTTCTTAAAAAAGTTTTTATTCAGAAAAAAGATCGTGTTAAATAGAACAAATTAATTAATGTTCCTATTGCTTGCTCATTTCATGCAACTTCTTATTTAAATAGATAATGTGTTTAATAAATAAAACTTTCACTCAAATATAACTTTTGTTTTCTCTGTAATAAAAGAAAACTTTAAATTCCCCATTTTGTACGTGGCAGAATAGGCCGCAAACCCTATGCGCGGCGCGGAAATATAGTCTGTGGCCGATCGCAATGCGCGCGCATAGGAAAACTGATTAATTTTCCCCGCAATAGCGAAACATTTTTCACAACTCGTTGTCACTGTTGAAAATGAGTTTTTATTGTTATTTTATTCACAAATGTGTTGAAAAACGTCGTATGATACACGTGTGTATTGATGATTACCGTCCTCGGCTCTGTTAAGAGCCTCGCCTGACGGCTCGTCTCTTAAAACGCCTCGGCGGTAATCACCAATGTTACACACTAGTACCATAATGTACTATTATGGTAGTACCATCAGGACATAGCTTATTTGTGGCAATCAATGGTTATTGGGCTACCGCGAAGTATATTGGAAATTGACGGCAGTTCATGCAACAACCAAGTGATTTAATATTAGGTGACTATTTCCTCGAGTTGAAAAAGGCGTGCAGAGCTGATTATGCCGCGGATTTCCTAAGAAAATCTACGGCTACTCTACGGCTGAGACGCAAGGTGCGAGTTCGATTCCGGCCACATAGAAGATTGATTTCCCGTAAAACTTTAAAATACTTTTTCCTTGCTTTCTTTTACGTCTACAAAAGAAGTTTTCTTTTTGAAATTTATTATTGAACGTATATTTCTGTTCCTTTCCATCTGTTTAGAATTCAGGTCATGCTAAGTGTTCTGTATAAATAAATCTACAAGCAAAGAGCCTTTGCCGGCGAGGAATTCAGATCCGATTTCTTTGTTTGAAACGAAACCGTTCATTGGAATAATTTCTGTTGCGGTCTGCTATGCCAGATCAAAGCGAGCCTGATATAAAAACTCTTATTTCCTAAACTAGTTGAAATATTGCAAGCTTGTGATGAAAAAAAGTACGTGAATGTCGTGGAACACTCGGCTGGAACGAAGTTCAACTTAGACATTTGGCATTTGTCAAATAAATAACGCTCTTCCGTACTAACAATGTAACAATCTATGGACTGCTTCGCACTTTGCACTATGACGTTTTGACATATACATGTGTCGTGACGCAAAAATCGAACACTTTTTTCGTCTACCCTCATCCGATACCGCCCGAAAAGGAAATCTCGTTCCAAAAAACAGGTATCTAATTGTATTGGTACGGTATAATTCTTGCTACCTCAACAAAATTGAAGCGGTAGACTTATTTCTTATCTAAAGATTTTTAAATGTATCCCAAAAATTAGCACCCATGCGGGATTTGAACCCACGACCTTATACGAGTATGTACTCCCAATAAATTTCAACTCATGCGTCGGTTGCCCGTTAGCTCAGTTGGTTAGAGCGATGCCACGGATCGGCAAGGTCGTGGGTTCAAATCCCGCATGGGTGCTAATTTTTGGGATACATTTAAAAATCTTTAAATATCCCTAAGTGTGCGGTTAACACTATAAAAATATAATTCTTATTTCTTATCAACCATCTGTCTTTCGTCATTTTAGAAACGAGAAGTTCTTCAAATCAAAGAGTTGCACTGCTGGTTGCCATTATACCTACCTATAAACTTAGCTTTGCTGATTGGGACTAGATGGCACTGTGTGTTTATTTTCTATATAATATTTATTTACTTTAAACCTTGTCTAATCAGCCCACTATCACACTAATATAATAAAGCTGTAAGTTTGTGAGCTTGTTCAGATGTTTGGATGTTTGTATGTTTGTGTTTCAATCCCGCCAAAACCAGTGAACCGATTTGGATGAAACTTGGAATTGGCGTAGATAGTGACCTGGAATAGCATATAGGCTATTCAAAATGTTGGTAACACGCGGGCGAAGCATCGCGCAGTAGCTAGTAATAAATAAATGATAGTTTCTTGTAAGTAACTAGATAATCTTGTAAGTTCATAAAGTTTTCAGAAGACCTACAAAGTGAGGTTACAAGTCTCGGGCTTTACATTTTATTAATCCAGCGAATGGGATTTGTATCCGCCGAGAAAGCGCTTTTCAGATTTCAACTTAATTTTCACTAGCATCTCGTTTTCGCAAATCTAGACTTTTCTTAATTTTCAAAATCATTTATTCATTTTCGCTTAGTGAAGCATTTTATTTTCGCGGTATTCAAACTCAAAGAATTAGTTACAATTTATTTATATTACGAGTATAACATCAGCTATAATGAAATCACCATCATTCGCTTTTCCTTCCTGGTTCAAGTCGGTTTGTGCCATTTTAGCCTGACGAAACAAACAGACGGAAAGACAGACAGACACGTTTAGTAATGGGGTGCCGTGGGCACTCTTGAGGGTACAAGACTTTATCATGCAATATTTTTATAGCAAGTTAAACAAAAATACGCACAAAAAACATCCTGGTTTTGCTCGTTGATTCTATGAAAAGCATAAGCTGTCAAAATGAAATATGAACGTGGAATTGGAGTTTTTTCATTGGAAATTTTTGTATTTTAAATATTTAACCAGTTTGAAAATAAAATGTCTGTTTAACGTGTAATAATCGTCTACGCGTAGCAAAGCCATCGTCTGTTTAGACAGGATGGTCTGCGGTTTTTACGACCAGTCCTACTTGAAACACCATCCTCCCCACTTATAGAAAAACTGGAGCAAACGAGCCATACAATATGGAACCCCGAGGGTCTGAATAAACTGGTCGCATTACACATATCCCAGTGGTCCGCTCGCAGAAATTGCGACTGACAGAGGACTATCTGTCTACCTAGATACGACAGAAAGACGCATTTTGCTTGTCAGCAAAATTGTGTTATCCACTAGTCATGGTTGTCTGGGGGTTTTAGTAGAATGTCGTCTGTGAAATGGATTCAAGTTTCGCACGCCCTTTAATGAGATGAGTAGATATCGGGTCAGTTTTTATTAAGCTCATATTATGTTACCCTCGTAAGACGACGGGATCACTGGGGTATCCGTGGATGGGATAAGATTGATAGGATTTTTAGATTGATTTTGTATGTCAACTTCATTTATGACTTTACAGTTTACGTGTACGAGATATGTTCAAGTAAACATAGATGTTTATTTACAGAAACTAAGCTTCTACATGTTTACATATATTTACAAAATACAACAGCATTAGTCAAGCTATCTAAGGATCGTTAGAAACGATCTATAGATAGCTCAACTGATCCAAGTCACTGTCAGTCGGAAGTGTGCCCAAAACACTGGCGGTATTACCACGTTGGATGGCAATGCTGATCGTTTGAATGCGGTATAAGTTATATGATCATTGTAAGCTTAAAAGAGGGAATGCTAAACGAAACAAAAGTCATGATTGTATACATTAGATAAGTACCTACTTGGGATTTTACGAAGTTAAATCGCATTCCGTAGTACGTCTTATGGCAAGCCCTTCACCGTTTATTAGGCTGGTTTCCTCACCATGTTTAGTTTCAAGCCCATGTTGGAACAAACCTTGAAAACGAAGTTTTTTGAATCTTTTCATTAAATATTGTGTCTCTTCGTATTGCTTTAGTTTCATGTTGGCTTGTAGCATTCTCACCGGGCTATTGCGTCGCTAATTGAATATGGTTAGTAAACTGATTATGGTTAGTGGAATTATAGGACTCAAACACAACCGAAAATGAACCTTAAACATTTGGGATATAGCTTGTTTTATCAAGGATACAATTGAAATGTTTTGAGTTTCAGAAGATCATTGGTTTAACTCGATTGTTACGAATTAGCCGCGTATCGGTATCGATTTTGATGGAGTTTGTTTTATTGATTGTATATTTCGTTAAAGGAGTTGCGTGCAATAAAAAGAACTTGAGTGCTTTTAAAGAAATGCCGCAATAAAACAAATAGATTTGGTATATCTACCTGTAGGTAGACATACCAAAGTACATTGTAATGTACTCATCATCATCATCATCATGTCAGCCATCTAGTGTCCACTGCTGAACATAGGCCTCCCCCATCAATTTCCACAGCGAACGATCTTGTGCAGCCTGCAACCAACGGCTCCCAGCAACCTTTACCAGATCGTCTTTCCATCTAGTAACAACAAACAAGAAAAATAACAACCCATCGTCTCGTGTATAGAATCTAACAAAAGCCGAAAATTCTTGGATAGGTATTACTTACGTTTACTGCTACATTCATTTACAAGTAGTGGGATATACGTATAAGTAGCATCTTATTGCAAGAGACTGCCTACTTAAGCTGAGTGGTTGAAGGGTATGTAAGTACCTACTCGTATGGTAGCACTTGACTTCTAGTCGAAGGTCGTGGACTAATTTCGGCTGCACATCTATAGGTAGATTTTTTGTTTTAGGAATATCCATTTTCACTGACATAAACAGCATTTGCTGACACTGAACATAATTAATGCTAATTAAACAGATTGTAGCTAGAAATTGGATTATATTAATTGCTTTATAGCATAACCTATCGATTTATGCAACAAGGTGTTTTTGCCAGCGTGCGATGGAGCGCAGCATAGTAGGTATTTGAATTTAATTTTTATTACAGTAGGTAGAGAACTCAAAATATTAATATATTTAGTATAAGTACCTTACGTGATATGTATGTAATATACAGGGTGTAAAAAGACTGCTACCGAAAACTAAGGGATTGCAATCAGACCATGATTCTGAACATAATAATCGAAAAAAAAACGCAATAAAAAATTTGGCTTAGCTACGTCATTTTATTTTATTTTTTAGTTTTTTGCTACTAATACAACATAATAAGCTCATACCTACCTTATTATTTCATTTATAAAAGAAAAAAACAATTAAAACTCAAAATCCAGCAATCTACAGATAAAAACGCGCCCAGTACATACGCTCGAACAGCTGTGCGAGGTCGGTTTTCTCCGGATATAATGATTTTTTTGGAAAATCCTTTTGGATTTGGCTGTATTTTGGGATGCTGTACCTACCCCTTTCGGCTTCGGTAGACGTCTTTTTACACCCTGTATAATAATTTATATATAATATGATACATGACTCAGTTGTACATGATAGTGCTGGTCGTGACGTGGCTCCTCTGGCTACCAACTGAAAATCAGCGCTGGGTAGGCGCACCAGTGTGTACCTATCCAGCACAATGCTGAGTTGGGGCCTGTTTGCTTTGACTCTGCTGCGCACAACTTTAATTTTAATCGTAATTTTAGGCATATCTTTAAGCTTAGTGTGTTTGTGTTAGTAGTGTCTAAGCAAATAAAAATATTTTTCTTTCTTTCTTCTTTCTTTCTTTTAGCATTTTTAATGGACAGAATCAATAACACCGAACTACGCTCCCAAACACAAATCGCAGACGTAGCCACGAAAGCCGCCAAGCTTATGTGGAGTTGGGCTGGGCATGTCTGTCGTATGCCAGGTGAGCTGTGGGCGCGGGTAGCCACCGAGTGGCGCCCCGACCCAGCGAGAAAGCGACGTGGCAGACCGAGAAGAAAATGTGGGAAGGCCTTTGCCCAGCTGTGGGACAGCAGTGGCTCATAATAAAAAAAAATAAGGTGTTTTAAAAAGTTTGTTAATGCGAGCATATACGCAGGTGGTAGCTAGTCAACAATATAACCATGGACATGATGGAAGAATGGATATGGTAGGTATATAATAATAGGAATATCCATCCCATATCCTATTCCTATTCCATCTCAAACAATGTCCTAGGCACTACAGCGTCCCGTTAAGTGTAGGCATGGATTGCCTCCTGTCCTGTATAAATCATCTAAATTAATATACTCTAGTGGACCCGGGCGCGACTTCGTCTGCGATTTGTTTCGTCATACAAACTTTAGAGATAGAACTACCTTGTTCCAATCCAAAAAAGTAGGTACAAAGTAAGGATACCTAAAAAATATCATATCTGTTGAAAATTAAATTCTTCCACCTCCATTTTACATTAGAAGAAAACGCTTTGTCAAGAGTTTCTTTAAACGCTGAAAGAAAACATCGTAAGGAATCCAGTTAGTATTTTTCTAGATCGCTAAATCAGAAAAAGTTTACTGCTATGAAAATACCCTTCAAATAACCGCCTAACAAACTTTCTCTACATTTTTTCGCAAACTATTCGCGCCCAAATCAATACAGCAAATGTGGGCGCTGTTTGTTTGTCAATTAAAGCGTTCCAATATTTGCATCCGCGATTCGTGTAATGCTAGCCTTAACAGCCGTTTACACGATACCATTCTGGCATACCATTCTTGCTTGTTTCTACAGAATATTAGCTCTTGCTCCGTTAAGTTTGAAAAAAAAAAGAAAGATTATACTACGGTGAGTGTGCCCAGGAGCTACACGACCTTATTCCGCCTTCACCGTTCTTTTACAGGGACTTCAGACGCACAGCTGATTATCATCCTCATCTGGTTGATATTCCACTTATTAGAACTAAGCGCTTCGAAAGTTCTTTTATTATGCGCACTGCAATTTGGAATCAGCTTCCAGCGTCTGTATTTCCGCTGAGCTACGACCCTATTGTTTTTAAGAAGAGAGTTAATAGGCACCTTCTGGGTAAGCTCGCTCCATCGTAGATCTCACTCTTGCCTGTGTAAGTCTGAGGTCAAGAGCCGACCCATTCATCATAAAAAAAAACAAATAAGAATGGTATGCCAGAAAGGTATGGAGTAAATGGAATTTTATTTTCGGAGGCTGAAGGGCTACCTGACTATACCTATCTAGATAAAAGACTACTTTTATCTAGAATTCACGAACACTAGTTCGTGGTGTATCTTTTGAACCGTGAACCTGAAAAGCGCGGGTGGTATAGTTTGCTTAGTCGTCTTAGATCGTCGATCGATAGATCGTCGAAGTTAAGCAACATTCTGAGCGGTCAGTAAGTAGATGGGTGACTGATAATGGCATGATCAACTGAGCGCTAAAACCGGCCTAAAAACTCCGTCGCGAAAGTTGGCCACTAACTCATACGACCTTTTTTCCTTCCTAAGCTTCCGTCTTACTACAAAAAATATAAACCGTGTTTAGCGAAGCACTGACTAAAAAACTATCTCTAGAAAAAGGATCTCTAATTACTCATACATACAACGCTTTTTTGTGGCAACAGTTTTGTTTTGACATCTGTCAACATGGTGCTCAACGGATGCTTAACTTTTTTGTAATAAGACCGAATATTTACTTTTTATTCATTGATCTAAGTAGTTTTAACCGAGGAACCCTCCAAAAGGATCTAAGATTTCCTCAAAAGGGACTAAGTAGGTAAATAAAGCCCTTTCCTTCGAATTGTATTTTTTTAATCAGCTTAGATCGCTTTGAAGATCTAAGGCCCTTATAAATAAACGTGGCGTAAAGTAACGCCAGGTTTTAACTCAAAAAATTGTATGGTTACTCCTAAGTTAGTATGAGTTTGTAAAGCTACTTACACCACGTTTAATAATAAGGGCCTAAGTGTTGGGGCTAAGAGGATTTAAGAGATTTATTTTATTTAGCTTTTGTACTAGCCTTAGTTCTAATCAACTATGACAAAAATAAGGAAATAGTTTTAAACACAAATTATACATTTTAAATTCTTAAATTAAATTCCTTTTTTTATTGCTACTGTAACGCACCACCCTTTTGCTACTGCTAGACACACACATACATCTAGGTAAATGCTCTATGATAATAGAAAGATATAGATATAATTAGAATACGTAAATATATTTATAAGGTTCTGGCTACCCTGATTAAGTTTTGATTGAGTTTTGGGTAGGAAAGAGAGCCCCGCCAGGTTCCGCCCTCTTCGGTGGTCTTCGACCCGTACTGGACAGACCTCCCCCAGACGTGCATTACGATAAAATAAACTTACATAAACTATGATGCAGAGGGAAATTCTCAGACCGACGCGTGACTCTACGCTAATTCAGCCCGTGATTCTAATAAAACATAAATATATAATGAATATATGATCTCACTGAATTCCAAAGCATCCCGTGATGCTGACTTATGTTCTGAGAGCGGCGATAGGTGGCGTCGAGAGAGTGCTAGCTACCCCTGACCATTCCACCCCCATCAACTCAGAATCCTTCGGAGTCAGTGCTTTAGCAGCTAGCAGTGCCAAGCACCTAGGCCGATTACGCACAGATTTACTATCCCAAAAGTCGTCGTAAACTAGGCCAGACCCTGTTTAGCAAACAGGCCCTACTTAAATCTAATGACGATAGTTGGTTTCGAGTGTGTATTTGCCTGCTCTTGGTAAACAATCGAATCTTTAGGAATAAACTGTGATGTTAAATATTGCAAAGTTTACTTCAATTAGTAATTCAGTGATCTCGACCCTTTCTTCATAGATAAACGTACACAGTCACTTTATAATGATTATAATGAATATAGTAATACATATTATTAGCGTGACAGTTCTCCAAAGTTATAATATGAAATAATAAACATATATCATAGAACATATACCACTTAGTTATAAATTGATGGTCACTCACCGGATCAATCTGCTTACCCAGCATTCACACCTCACCTACCTGTGTCTGTAGTTTGCCTCAGCTTACTAGCCTCACACCCCCACTCACTTCCAGCACAACCTTTAACACTCAATGCACTGATTTTAATTCTAATCTCACATACACCGGTAGTGACCCACAACAATGACTTCCACGCTTTCTCAATCAAGACTCCCGTCCCGTCTCCTCATCCCGATTCTATTAGTCTGTCCCCTGTCCTACTTCGACAACCACTTTTAAAACCTTCCCCGTTACGTCCCCCGCTTCTCCTTGCACAAAGCCCAAGACTTTGCATTTAGGTAAATCTCCAAAGTTCCATAAAATGAAATGCACATGTGCGTGATCCCAACCATTGCCTGTATTGTCCACTTAAACAAAAGCAGTAAAATAGTCGAATTTATGACGTGATTGCTTAGCAGTTTCTTTAGGCTATACATTTCATGCCAGATGTGTATTTTGAGATGTTCAACATTTTGGATCCTTGCCTCAACGTGGTATGAGTGTCCAGTAGGTAGGTAAATCGTAGGTATAAGTATGTGGCCGGCTATCGGCAATAGGTTTTGTTTGGACTAAATAGTCATGTACTCTACTTGAACACTGAGTGACCTTGATGGGCGGATACAACAATATAACAATAAGCCAGTGCGGCTTCACCTCAAACTCCATATCATTATGAGAAGCTTTAATAGCTACACACGTCTCCATGTATTATTTGGTTTCATCATAGTTGTAGTTAGATAATGGTAATTCCATAACACTCAGTGTCAATATTTGGAAAAGGTTGAGAACGCCTGGCCTCTTCACATCTGGTAAGGTTAACCCATAAAAAATAAGGTAATAAATATTGCATTGTGTCAGTTTGGTTGTGTTATCTTAATTTTGTGCAGACTGAAACAATTGACAACCCTGCTGGCAATATCCATAAAATAAAAATTAAGAATTCAAAGCGCTTTCTAAACATGGGTGTCGTATAACAGTGCAAGAAATATTGAAACAAAGGTTTCGGAGTATTAGAAAATAGGCGGAAGGTTACACTACCAATAGGTAATATTTATTCTATGGCTTCAATTTCAATCAAAAAAAAATCACCTTTGCACCAAGTGTGTAAAATAAATAGGAAGGCGTCTAAATAGACGACCTTATGAACATCATTAGGTTCATTAACTGTGAAGGGCTGGTTATATTTAGATCGGATGAACTTGACTCAGCTAGATCGATGGTTATTGAATTATTGAATGCTGCAGTGACTATGTTCAAGATCGTCGATCGTACTTTTATACCTTTAGTAATATACTTACTTAAACTGTTTAGATAAAAGATCGCAAACATAGGCTCACCATCACGCCAAGCTTGTTCGTAAAAGATAGGTTCACTTCCCGCCTTTTCAGCCGTGACATCCATCTGACACTGACATTACTCATGTCACTATGACATACTGCTTATGTGTGTGAGACAATGTATGGTATTCTACTGGATATAATACAAACACTACACCTTTCAAAGCTTGTATCATCGTATTCATTATCTATTTCAAGGAAGTAAATATAACAAAACTAGTAGCATTCGGTCGCAGCTTCGCTTGCCTGCCACCATTCAAAATAGCCTGTAGGTATTACGAGCTTCAATCTGCGTCTTTTCCAAGTTACATTTGAGATCTGCGTTTCAGCATGATTTAGTGACAGTATATTGTCACTAAATCATGCTGAAAAGCAGATCTCAAACGTATGAATACGTACATCCATAGGTACAAACTTTTATTATTAGTAGAATTTACGACTGATGCATGTCGTAGAATCTAGAAACTTCAACACACATTACATTTTTAACCGACTTCAAAAAAAGGAGGAGGTTATATGTTCGGCTGTATGTATGTTTTTTTTTTTTATGTATGTTCACCGATATTTCCGTCAGTTGTGGACCGATTTCCAAAATTTTTTTTTGTTTGAAAGGGTTTAAGTACTCTCAAGGTGGCGCCATATATTTTTTTTTCCTGAGGGATTAATAGTTTTCCCGTAACATTCAAAAAACCTCATTCTCACTACACAACACACCCTGACTCACAATCTGAGTCAAACATTAAATAGTTTGAAAGGGTATTACACCCGAGGTAGTCCAAAATATTTTCTTTTCTTTATGGATTGATAGTTTTCCCCCTTGCTGAACTCCAGTGTGTCCTTTAGTAGGTCTGCCCATGACTTCTCTTATCCTTTCCTACTTAAGCAACGATAAGCAAAGTCTTAATGTACTCGTAGCTTACTATATTATTTACACATACACTTTTATTTACACAGTATTTATTTACTTACACTAAAAAGTGAAAAATAAAAATTTTGAAAAAAAAAATTGAACCGACTTCACAGAACACAAACAGAAGAACCTTCTACACACTAAAAAGAGAAAAATAAGAATATAATTTGAAGTCGGTGCCAAGTGAATACGATTAAAACGAAATAACGATTAACGAAAAATTTTTTATACATATATAACTGTATCTGATGCACGTAATGAACATCTTTGACGCGCACTTCAAAGTCTTCAAACCATTCACCACAATGGTTAGAAAAAACTAGTAACATGACAAGAACAAGAAGTTTCACAAGTTTTCCAAAGTTTAACCTTTAGGCCGACATTTTTTCAGTTCGTGGTTTTGACATTGACAGATGATAGTCGGTAATGAATCGAGACACAAAACAAAAAGCTAACAAGCTAACAACCATGAATAAATGTTTATTTTGCGGCTTTCATGCATAATTTTATGACGAGGCCTGTCTTGTAGGGTAACTTTTAGACTATGAATATTGTTGGCATTTTAATGTATAGTTGCAAAAATTAATATGGTAACATTTGTTTTGTATTCATTGGTAGATTATACTTTGAACATGGCAACACTTAATGCTTCAGCATAAAAGCCTGAACGCCTCAGAATCTTTCTCTTTTCACTGCTGCCTGCCTTGGAGTAAGAACCTAGCTATAATACCTACCTTCCTCGTATTGGTCATATTTAATTTCAATATACGTATCAACGTATTTTATAACGTAACTCTGCATTTTTCTTTTTCCCGTAATCCTAATTTCCAATAGGTTATGGGCCCAGTAATCTAGCTAAAGTATCTTCATAAAATCACGTGTTTTCCCAATCGTCATGGATAACCTAAAAAAGAAGAGAAACATCCAACCATTCAACGGAGAAAAATATAGCGTGTGGAAGTTTCGTATTCGTGCGCTATTGGCAGAACTGGATGTCGTCAAGGTCATCAACGAAGAACCCGTGTTACGAAACGAGGCTTGGGAAAAGCAAAACCAAACTGCGAAAAGCGTGATCGTCGAGTATTTGGCTGACTCCTTCCTCAGTTTCGCCAAAGAAGAACTGACCGCCAAAGCCATCTTGGAGAACCTGGACGCCTTATACGAGAGAAAAAGTCTAGCCACGCAGCTGGCAATACGGAAGAAGCTGCTAAGCTTGAAGCTGCAAGGTGACATTCCACTAGTCAAACATTTCACGATTTTTGACGACCTAATGACGGAGCTGTTGGCCGCTGGAGCGAAGCTTGAAGAAACCGATAAGGTATCTCATTTACTTCTAACACTCCCGACATCATACGATGGCGTCATCACGGCAATTGAAACGTTATCAGAAGATAATTTAACGCTAGCCTTTGTAAAAACAAGATTGTTAGACCACGAGGTGAAGTTGAAAAATGAGGGTACCGACACTTCGAAAAAGGTACTTCACGCCGAGTCCAATGAAAGTCAAAAATTCTACAAACAGAATTTTAAGGCTACCAAGAAATTCGTGAGGTGCCACCATTGTGGGCGGAAGGGCCACATGAAGAAGGACTGCTACTACTTCAATCGTCGAGACTATCAACAAAAATTTAACCGGCCGAGGCAACCCAACCACCAGCGAAAACCGGCAAAACCGGCGGACCGGTATCGTACGATTCAAGCGGTGGAGCTGACCGAGGGGGCGATATCCCATGAAGCCTCTGGATTCGCATTCATGTCCGGAAATTTCGAAGCTAGTGTAAACGAGCAGCAACTAACATTCCTGTTAGATTCCGGAGCATCAGACCACATCGTTAATAGGGAAGACCTTTTCAGTACCTTTACCACTTTAAATACACCGTTTCTAATTTCAGTTGCTAAGCACGGTGAATTCATTTCGGCTACCAAACGTGGGACATTGCAAGTAATTAGCGACACAGGCATCAACGGTACACTGGAGGACGTGCTGTTCTGTCCTGAGGCACCCTACAACCTGCTGTCGGTGTCGAGGATGCAACGTGCCGGGCTGACCATCACCTTCGATCAGCACGGAACGAATATCAGTAAGGACGGTACAATACTGATGCGAGGTAAGGCAATTAATAATTATGCACTAAGAATAAAAATAATTATGACTTGTGGCATCAAAGATTAGGTCATATAAGTAAACAAAAGTTTTTGTGTTTGAAAAATAATTGTATGACTAATGACGGTAGTTTAATTGAATCAGTAACTCCGAACGAAAATCTTTGTG
The DNA here is from genome assembly GCA_951394285.1 of Epirrhoe tristata. Lineage (NCBI taxonomy): Eukaryota > Metazoa > Arthropoda > Insecta > Lepidoptera > Geometridae > Epirrhoe > Epirrhoe tristata. Next base: position 10,173,222 of record OX596144.1, on the reverse strand, counting down.
AAGCATGCATAAACGGGAAACAGTCTCGTTTGCCATTTAATATAGCTAAAGATAAAAGCTATATCAAACGACCATTATTTGTTGTTCATACTGATGTTTGTGGGCCGATCACTCCTTCTTCAATTGACAATAAGAGTTACTTTGTGTTGTTCGTAGATCAATTTACTCACTACTGTGTTGTGTACCTGATAGCCTATAAATCAGATGTGTTTTCAGTCTTTAAAGATTTCGTAGCAAAAAGTGAGGCAAAATTCAATTTAAAATTGGTAAATTTGTACTGTGATAATGGGCGGGAGTATTTGTCTAATGAAATGAAAGAATACTGTGTGTCTCGGGGAATTTCTTATCATTTTACTGTTCCTAGAACACCTCAACAAAATGGGGTTTCGGAACGTATGGTTAGAACAATAACGGAAAAAGCCCGTGCTATGGTTAGTGGTGCTAGTTTACCAAAGTATTTTTGGGGTGATGCAGTATTAACTGCAGTGTATTTGATAAACATTACGCCTACCCGGGCTTTGCAACAAAATAAAACTCCCTTTGAATTGTGGCACGATAAAAGACCCGAAATTAAATATTTAAAGGTTTTTGGTTCTACCGTGTATGTACATAATAAAACCAGTAAGAGTAAGTTCGATGAAAAATCATGGAAGTGTATACTGGTAGGATTTGTACCGAATGGCTATAAGGTATGGAACACAGACCGTGAAAAATATGAAACAGTTCGGGATGTCATAGTAGATGAAGTTAATTTTCTACAGTCAAGGCCTAAGTTACAAAATACTGAATTGATATCAGTATCTGGGTCACCGGAACCTCTAGGCTGTGATAGTTTGAAATCTGATATACCTAAACCTGATAGTTCAAAATCGGGTAGTTCGAAATCAGTTGAAACGAAATCGGGTAATTCGAAATCCGATATTATTATGCCTAAACCGGATAGTTTAAAATCGGGTAGTTTGAAATCAGTTGAAAATAAATCGGGTAATTTGAAATCCGATATTTCTAAACCTGATACTCGTAGTTTAAAATCGGGTAGTTTGAAAACTGATGAGTTTATTTCTGGTTGTAAGATTCGTAAGCTAAACGATTCAAATAGTATGACAAAGCAGATTGTTGCCGATGAAACAAGTACGAGTGAAACTTGTAGTTCCGATCATGACATCAGTGATTCTTGTCAGTTGAGGAGGAGTGCTAGGATAAAAGGTCGTACACCGATTTCGTACAAAGAAATTGATGATGTTCTATTGTGTGCTCAGTCTGTTAGTTACGAAGTACCTACTTCATTTAGTGAGATTAAAAATCGGGAAGATAGAACTCGATGGGAAGGTGCAATTAGAGATGAATTAGATTCACATTTAGCCAATAATACTTGGACGTTAGTGCCTGAACCCGAAAATAAGAACGTAATAGATTCTAAATGGGTTTTTAGTATTAAAAATGATGAATTTGGTAATCCAATAAGATTTAAGGCACGCCTAGTTGCCAGGGGTTTTAGTCAGGAATATTTAACTGATTACAATGAAACTTTTGCGCCAGTAGCTCGTATAGCAAGTTTTAGATTAATGATTAGCCTTGCAAATCAATTTAATTTATTGGTACATCATATGGATGTAAAAACTGCATTTTTAAATGGCATTCTGAAGGAAGAAATTTATATGAAAGTGCCAGATGGTGTATATAGCAAAAGTGGTTATGTCTGTAAATTAAATAAAGCTTTGTATGGATTAAAACAAGCTGCTAGGTGTTGGTTTGAATTATTTGATCAGTGTCTGAAAGAAAAGGGGTTTGTAAACTCATCGGTCGATAGATGTATTTATATTTTAGATAAGGGTGATATATGTAGAAATGTATATGTGCTATTGTATGTCGATGATCTCGTCTTGGCCTGTGCTGACAATCAAACAATAGTTAGTCTGAAGGACTATTTCATGAGTAAATTTAAAATGGTTGATTTAAACTCCATTAAATTATTTCTAGGCATTAAAATCACTCGAAATAATGACTCTGTAACTTTAGATCAAAGTTCATACATAAAATAGATTTTAGAAAAATTTGGTATGTCTGACTGTAATCCGGTCAGTACTCCTTTAGAGGTTAAGCCAAATTATGAAGCTCTAAACTTAGATAGTGAGTATAGTGCACCCTGTCGTAACCTTATTGGTTGTTTGATGTATGTTATGTTGTGTACGCGCCCTGATTTAAGCGTTAGTGTAAATATTTTGAGCAGATACACAAACAAAAATAATAAAGAGTTGTGGCAATGTCTCAAGAGAGTGCTTAGGTATTTGAAAGGCACTGTAACATTAAAACTAACGTACAAAAGATGCAATAATTATGAACATATTTTATGTGGTTATGTAGATTCAGATTGGGGTGGCAATGATGTTAATGATAGAAGAAGTACTTCTGGTTATTTATTTAAACTGTTTAATAGATGTACAATAACTTGGAATACAAAGAGACAAATATCTGTTGCGGCTTCTTCGACTGAGGCCGAGTACATGGCATTGTTTGAAGCTGTGAAAGAAGCATTGTGGTTAAAGTCTCTTATGATAAATGTTAAAATTGATATTGTCAGTCCAATACCTATTTTTGAAGACAACAATGGATGTATATGTATAGCAAATAATCCTACGAGCCATAAGAGGTCAAAACATATTGACATAAAGTACCATTTCTCTAGAGAGCAGGTTGAAAACAATGTAATAAAATTGTTGTATCTTCCCACAGGCGAGCAGACAGCCGATATGTTAACTAAGCCGCTGCCGATTGTCGCGTTTCGACAGTTCCGAGATGAAGTGGGTTTATGTTTGTAGATGTATCTCTAGGTACTTATGTTGATTTTGTTTTTAAAATGTTTGTTGATTTACATTGTTTTGTTAAATGCATAATTTAAGTGTTAAATGCATAGTTTAAGTTTTGAATGAATAATGTATGTTTAAAATGCATAATTTAAGTTTAAATGCATAATTTAAGTTCATGGTCTGATTAGGTTTTACTGGGTTTCCCTAATCCTTGCAACAAATGTTGGACCATAAGTATTGTAATTTTCCCCAGAAAATACTTGGAAGGTTTTTAATGTTGGATAGGTAGAAAACTAGGATGATTGTAAATAGTTTGTGATTAATTTTTGAGGGGGCGTGTTGGCATTTTAATGTATAGTTGCAAAAATTAATATGGTAACATTTGTTTTGTATTCATTGGTAGATTATACTTTGAACATGGCAACACTTAATGCTTCAGCATAAAAGCCTGAACGCCTCAGAATCTTTCTCTTTTCACTGCTGCCTGCCTTGGAGTAAGAACCTAGCTATAATACCTACCTTCCTCGTATTGGTCATATTTAATTTCAATATACGTATCAACGTATTTTATAACGTAACTCTGCATTTTTCTTTTTCCCGTAATCCTAATTTCCAATAAATATATTTAACTTATGGCCAGGCTTCGTATTTTTTATCACATAAACTGTTGAAATGGATTTTTAATTCAGCTTTTTAGTAGCTAGCTGGCTTTGCCCACGTGGTTCTTAAATTATTTTAGAATCAAATGTTAATTTTTCAAATTGTATAATTAATTGTTGTTTGCTCGTTTGCACACTAAGTAGGTATATAGGTAAAAGATATTGAACCATTTTCATGAAATCTCATCGCTTATCGTGCTTATATTCTTTATCTACACTTATCGTTGCTAGCAATAAACGTTTTGAATTCAATTGAATTGAATTGAATATCCAATATAGTCAATACTACTCTTCTGCTATTTAAAAACAAATTGAAACTCAGGTTAGTAAATAGACTAGTAATTTTTTTGGAAATATAATAAAACTAAACTTTGCGAACAAAAAATCTCCACTAATGAACTCTGGATTTCCTGAAAAGTCAACCAAGAACTATGGGACGCCTAAAATTCATGAATTCTCTTCTGAACCTGGCCCTAAGCACTGGAGGCTAGCACGGGTTAAAACTTATAGTTTTTTCAAAGTAATGTATAACCCAATTTCGTACTAATTAAAAATCGTCTTGTACCAAATGTCACCAAGTGGTAACCCCTCACCCTGGACAATACTGTAAAACATCAAGACAAAGAACAAACATCCGTGTTTACACACAAATATTGTGTCCCTGGCTGAATCGAACCCACGTACCCGCTACGCTGAGTTCCAAGGATTGAAACAAAATCAAATAGCATTAGGTATTCAGTATCATACCGTGAAGAATCAAGGCCACGCAGTTTGGGGCCTAGCGTTCTTTTAGGTGATCCATCTTAAAACTAAATAGTAAAGCTCCAGTGGAGTTGTAACCTGTGCTTATGCCCCAACTCCATAATGCCGAAGAGAGGCAAAAGGGGGTTTTCAGATGGCTGAATGGGGCGGCCGGTGCCTCGACGCCTTTGTACACTCGCTTTACAAACTTTTTATAACGATACAAACATACAGACAGATATTTACGCCCCCGTTTTGAAGCAAACTTTGAATGAGTTCTAAAGTAGGCGCCTACAGAATATTTAGGTCAGGTTTCTACTATCTGATTGTTTGATGTTTTTGTTATACATCATTGTTACCCTACTCTTATTTCAGTTTGTGCTATGTCAAAATGTCCCAAGTTACAAACTCACCACGAGCTCATCACACTAACATTGAAATAAAAGAGTAAAATGAACTAGAAACGAACGTGATCGCAGGCTGCCGTTTGATAGATTTTCGATAAATCTCCGAATGATCAACTACACACTCATAAACTTTTCGCTTTGATCGGAAGAGATAATAAGTATAGGGCTGAGAGTTTTTAGAACGAAGTTCCTTTTCAGACGGTATCGAAGAAAAAAGAAGACTGAGGCTGGAAAAAAAATTTTGTTCCATTTTCCGTCACGACACCTGTATATGTCAAATCGTCACAGTGCATAGATTGTTACATTGTTAGTACGAAAGAGCGTTTCTAGAATACCTAATTGACAATCAATTTATTATACTCGTATTCCCAGTAAGGTGCTTTCTGTTTTTTTTAATTTTCACTAGCATCTCGTTTAGGCCTGCCCTCAATGCAGTTGTTAATTTTATGTAATAAGTAATGTTTAACCGTGTGGTGAGAGCACTTGGTGACCTGTATTACAGGTTTTCATAAACCTATCTCAGGCACCAGTCTCGCACAAACAGTTCAAACAATTCGCTCTTACATTTATATTGTACTAACTGCATTTTATGTGAACCATTGTGTGAGACAAATAAACGTTATTTGAATTGAATTTCGCAAATCTAGACTTTTCTTAATTTTCAAAATCATTTATTCATTTTCGCTTAGTGAAGCATTTTATTTTCGCGGTATTCAAACTCAAAGAATTAGTTACAATTTATTTATATTACGAGTATAACATCAGCTATAATTAAATCACCATCATTCGCTTTTCCTTCCTGGTTCAAGTCGGTTTGTGCCATTTTAGCCTGACGAAACAAACAGACGGAAAGACAGACAGACACGTTTAGTAATGGGGTGCCGTGGGCACTCTTGAGGGTACAAGACTTTATCATGCAATATTTTTATAGCAAGTTAAACAAAAATACGCACAAAAAACATCCTGGTTTTGCTCGTTGATTCTATGAAAAGCATAAGCTGTCAAAATGAAATATGAACGTGGAATTGGAGTTTTTTCATTGGAAATTTTTGTATTTTAAATATTTAACCAGTTTGAAAATAAAATGTCTGTTTAACGTGTAATAATCGTCTACGCGTAGCAAAGCCATCGTCTGTTTAGACAGGATGGTCTGCGGTTTTTACGACCAGTCCTACTTGAAACACCATCCTCCCCACTTATAGAAAAACTGGAGCAAACGAGCCATACAATATGGAACCCCGAGGGTCTGAATAAACTGGTCGCATTACACATATCCCAGTGGTCCGCTCGCAGAAATTGCGACTGACAGAGGACTATCTGTCTACCTAGATACGACAGAAAGACGCATTTTGCTTGTCAGCAAAATTGTGTTATCCACTAGTCATGGTTGTCTGGGGGTTTTAGTAGAATGTCGTCTGTGAAATGGATTCAAGTTTCGCACGCCCTTTAATGAGATGAGTAGATATCGGGTCAGTTTTTATTAAGCTCATATTATGTTACCCTCGTAAGACGACGGGATCACTGGGGTATCCGTGGATGGGATAAGATTGATAGGATTTTTAGATTGATTTTGTATGTCAACTTCATTTATGACTTTACAGTTTACGTGTACGAGATATGTTCAAGTAAACATAGATGTTTATTTACAGAAACTAAGCTTCTACATGTTTACATATATTTACAAAATACAACAGCATTAGTCAAGCTATCTAAGGATCGTTAGAAACGATCTATAGATAGCTCAACTGATCCAAGTCACTGTCAGTCGGAAGTGTGCCCAAAACACTGGCGGTATTACCACGTTGGATGGCAATGCTGATCGTTTGAATGCGGTATAAGTTATATGATCATTGTAAGCTTAAAAGAGGGAATGCTAAACGAAACAAAAGTCATGATTGTATACATTAGATAAGTACCTACTTGGGATTTTACGAAGTTAAATCGCATTCCGTAGTACGTCTTATGGCAAGCCCTTCACCGTTTATTAGGCTGGTTTCCTCACCATGTTTAGTTTCAAGCCCATGTTGGAACAAACCTTGAAAACGAAGTTTTTTGAATCTTTTCATAAAATATTGTGTCTCTTCGTATTTCTTTAGTTTCATGTTGGCTTGTAGCATTCTCACCGGGCTATTGCGTCGCTAATTGAATATGGTTAGTAAACTGATTATGGTTAGTGGAATTTTAGGACTCAAACACAACCAAAAATGAACCTTAAACATTTGGGATATAGCTTGTTTTATCAAGGATACAATTGTGGTTGTACTTAAAATGTTTTGAGTTTCAGAAGATCATTGGTTTAACTCGATTGTTACGAATTAGCCGCGTATCGGTATCGATTTTGATGGAGTTTGTTTTATTGATTGTATCTTTCGTTATAGGAGTTGCGTGCAATAAAAAGAACTTGAGTGCTTTTAAAGAAATGCCGCAATAAAACAAATAGATTTGGTATATCTACCTGTAGGTAGACATACCAAAGTACATTGTAATGTACTCATCATCATCATCATCATGTCAGCCATCTAGTGTCCACTGCTGAACATAGGCCTCCCCCATCAATTTCCACAGCGAACGATCTTGTGCAGCCTGCAACCAACGGCTCCCAGCAACCTTTACCAGATCGTCTTTCCATCTAGTAACAACAAACAAGAAAAATAACAAACCATCGTTTCGAGTATAGAATCTAACAAAAGCCGAAAATTCTTGGATAGGTATTACTTACGTTTACTGCTACATTCATTTACAAGTAGTGGGATATACGTATAAGTAGCATCTTATTGCAAGAGACTGCCTACTTAAGCTGAGTGGTTGAAGGGTATGTAAGTACCTACTCGTATGGTAGCACTTGACTTCTAGTCGAAGGTCGTGGACTAATTTCGGCTGCACATCTATAGGTAGATTTTTTGTTTTAGGAATATCCATTTTCACTGACATAAACAGCATTTGCTGACACTGAACATAATTAATGCTAATTAAACAGATTGTAGCTAGAAATTGGATTATATTAATTGCTTTATAGCATAACCTATCGATTTATGCAACAAGGTGTTTTTGCCAGCGTGCGATGGAGCGCAGCATAGTAGGTATTTGAATTTAATTTTTATTACAGTAGGTAGAGAACTCAAAATATTAATATATTTAGTATAAGTACCTTACGTGATATGTATGTAATATATAATAATATATATATAATATGATACATGACTCGGTTGTACATGATAGTGCTGGTCGTGACGTGGCTCCTCTGGCTACCAACTGAAAATCAGCGCTGGGTAGGCGCACCAGTGTGTACCTATCCAGCACAATGCTGAGTTGGGGCCTGTTTGCTTTGACTCTGCTGCGCACAACTCTAATTTTAATCGTAATTTTAGGCATATCTTTAAGCTTAGTGTGTTTGTGTTAGTAGTGTCTAAGCAAATAAAAATATTTTTCTTTCTTTCTTCTTTCTTTCTTTTAGCATTTTTAATGGACAGAATCAATAACACCGAACTACGCTCCCAAACACAAATCGCAGACGTAGCCACGAAAGCCGCCAAGCTTATGTGGAGTTGGGCTGGGCATGTCTGTCGTATGCCAGGTGAGCTGTGGGCGCGGGTAGCCACCGAGTGGCGCCCCGACCCAGCGAGAAAGCGACGTGGCAGACCGAGAAGAAAATGTGGGAAGGCCTTTGCCCAGCAGTGGGACAGCAGTGGCTCATAATAAAAAAAAAATAAGGTGTTTTAAAAAGTTTGTTAATGCGAGCATATACGCAGGTGGTAGCTAGTCAACAATATAACCATGGACATGATGGACGAATGGATATGGGTAGGTATATAATAGGAATATCCATCCCATATCCTATTCCTATTCCATCTCAAACAATGTCCTAGGCACTACAGCGTCCCGTTAAGTGTAGGCATGGATTGCCTCCTGTCCTGTATAAATCATCTAAATTAATATACTCTAGTGGACCCGGGCGCGACTTCGTCTGCGATTTGTTTCGTCATACAAACTTTAGAGATAGAACTACCTTGTTCCAATCCAAAAAAGTAGGTACAAAGTAAGGATACCTAATAAATATCATATCTGTTGAAAATTAAATTCTTCCACCTCCATTTTACATTAGAAGAAAACGCTTTGTTTCTTTAAACGCTGAAAGAAAACATCGTAAGGAATCCAGTTAGTATTTTTCTAGATCGCTAAATCAGAAAAAGTTTACTGCTATGAAAATACCCTTCAAATAACCGCCCAACAAACTTTCTCTACATTTTTTCGCAAACTATTCGCGCCCAAATCAATACAGCAAATGTGGGCGCTGTTTGTTTGTCAATTAAAGCGTTCCAATATTTGCATCCGCAATTCGTGTAATGCTAGCCTTAAAAGCCATTTACACGATACCATTCTGGCATACCATTCTTGCTTGTTTCTACAGAATATTAGCTCTTGCTCCGTTAAGTTTGAAAAAAAAAGAAAGATTATACTACGGTGAGTGTGCCCAGGAGCTACACGACCTTATTCCACCTTCACCGTTCTTTTACAGGGACTTCAGACGCACAGCTGATTATCATCCTCATCTGGTTGATATTCCACTTATTAGAACTAAGCGCTTCGAAAGTTCTTTTATTATGCGCACTGCAATTTGGAATCAGCTTCCAGCGTCTTTATTTCCGCTGAGCTACGACCCTATTGTTTTTAAGAAGAGAGTTAATAGGCACCTTTAAGGTAAGCTCGCTCCATCTTAGACCTCACTCTTGCCTGTGTAAGTCTGAGGTCAAGAGCCGACCCATTCATCATAAAAAAAAAACAAATAAGAATGGTATGCCAGAAAGGTATCGAGTAAATGGCATTTTATTTTCGGAGGCTGAAGGGCTACCTGACTATACCTATCTAGATAAAAGACTACTTTTATCTAGAATTCACGAACACTAGTTCGTGGTGTATCTTTTGAACCGTGAACCTGAAAAGCGCGGGTGGTATAGTTTGCTTAGTCGTCTTAGATCGTCGATCGATAGATCGTCGAAGTTAAGCAACATTCTGAGCGGTCAGTAAGTAGATGGGTGACTGATAACGGCATGATCAACTGAGCGCTAAAAACGGCCTAAAAACTCCGTCGCGAAAGTTGGCCACTAACTCATACGACCTTTTTTCCTTCCTAAGCTTCCGTCTTACTGCAAAAAATATAAACCGTGTTTAGCGAAGCACTGACTAAAAAACTATCTCTAGAAAAAGGATCTCTAAAAACGGTTTTGTTTTGACATCTGTCAACATGGTGTTCAACGGATGCTTAACTTTTTTGTAGTAAGACCGAATATTTACTTTTTATTCATTGATCTAAGTAGTTTTAACCGAGGAACCCTCCAAAAGGATCTAAGATTTCCTCAAAAGGGACTAAGTAGGTAAATAAAGCCCTTTCCTTCGAATTGTAATTTTTTAAGTAAATCGGCTTAGATCGCTTTGAAGATCTAAGACCCTTATAAATAAACGTGGCGTAAAGTAACGCCAGGTTTAAACTCAAAAAATTGTAAGGTTACTCCTAAATTAGTTTGAGCGTAGCTTTACACCACGTTTATTAATAAGGGCCTAAGTGTTGGGGCTAAGAGGATTTAAGAGATTTATTTTATTTAGCTTTTGTACTAGCCTTAGTTCTAATCAACTATGACAAAAATAAGGAAATAGTTTTAAACACAAATTATACATTTTAAATTCTTAAATTAAATTCCTTTTTTTATTGCTACCAATAGGTTATATTTATTCCATGACTTCAATTTCAATCAAAAAAAATCTCCTTTGCACCTTAAAGTGTGTAAAATAAATAGGAAGGCGTCTAAATAGATGACCTTATGAACATCATTAGGTTCATTAACTGTGAAGGGCTGGTTATATTTAGATCGGATGAACTTGACTCAGCTAGATCGATGGTTATTGAATTATTGAATGCTGCAGTGACTATGTTCAAGATTGTCGATCGTACTTTTATACCTTTTGTATATTATTATTATTTATTTTGTATACCTTTTGTGTACTTACTTCAACTGTTTAGATAAAAGATCGCTCTGATACATAGGCTCACCATCACGCCAAGCTTGTTCGTAAAAGATAGGTTCACTTCCCGCCTTTTCAGCCGTGACATCCATCTGACACTGACATTACTCATGTCACTATGACATACTGCTTATGTGTGTGAGACAATGTATGGTATTCTACTGGATATAATACAAACACTACACCTTTCAAAGCTTGTATCATCGTATTCATTATCTATTTCAAGGAAGTAAATATGACAAAACTAGTAGCATTCGGTCGCAGCTTCGCTTGCCTGCCACCATTCAAAATAGCCTGTAGGTATTACGAGCTTCAATCTGCGTCTTTTCCAAGTTACATTTGAGATCTGCGTTTCAGCATGATTTAGTTGTCACTAAATCATGATTTAACAAATCATGCTGAAACGCAGATCTCAAACGTATGAATACGTACATCCATAGGTACAAACTTTTATTATTAGTAGAATTTACGACTTCGTTGATGCATGTCGTAGAATCTAGAAACTTCGACGCACATTACATTTTTAACCGACTTCAAAAAAAGGAGGAGGTTATATGTTCGGCTGTATGTATGTTTTTTTTTTTTTTTTTTTTTTTTTTTTTTTTTAATGTATGTTCACTGATATATCCGTCAGTTGTGGACCGATTTCCAAAATGTTTTTTTTGTTTGAAAGGGTATACTCTCAAGGTGGCGCCATATATTTTTTTTTCCTGAGGGATTAAGAAAATTGTGGACCGATTTCCAAAATTTTTTTTGTTTGAAAGAGGTATACTCTCAAGGTGGCGCCATATATTTTTTTTTCCTGAGGGATTGACAGTTTTTCCGTAACATTCAAAAAACCTCATTCTCACTACACAACACACCCTGACTCACAATCTGAGTCAAACATTAAATAGTTTGAAAGGGTAAGGGTATTAAGGGAAGGGAAGACACCCGAGGTAGTCCAAAATATTTTCTTTTCCTTATGGATTGATAGTTTTCCCCCTTGCTGAACTCCAGTGTGTCCTTTAGTAGGTCTGCCCATGACTTCTCTTATCCTTTCCTACTTAAGCTACGATAAGCAAAGTCTTAATGTACTCGTAGCTTACTATATTATTTACACATACACTTTTTTTACACAGTATTTATTTACTTACACTAAATAGTGAAAAATAAAAATTTTGAAAAAAAAAATGAACCGACTTCACAGAACACAAACAGAAGAACAGAAGTCGGTGTCAAGTGAATACGATTAAAACGAAATAACGATTAACGAAAAATTTTTTATATATAACTGTATCTGATGCACGTAATGAACCTCTTTGACGCGCACTTCTAAATTTTCAAACCATTCACCACAATGGTTAGAAAAAACTAGTAACATGACAAGAACAAGAAGTTTCACAAGTTTTCCAAAGTTTAACCTTTAGGCCGACATTTTTTCAGTTCTTGGTTTTGACATTGACAGATGATAGTCGGTAATGAATCGAGACACAAAACAAAAAGCTAACAAGCTAACAACCATGAATAAATGTTTATTTTGCGGCTTTCATGCATAATTTTATGACGAGGCCTGTCTTGTAGGGAACTTTTAGACTATGAATATATTTAACTTATGGCCAGGCTTCGTATTTTTTATCACATAAACTGTTGAAATGGATTTTTAATTCAGCTTTTTAGTAGCTAGCTGGCTTTGCCCACGTGGTTCTTAAATTATTTTAGAATCAAATGTTAATTTTTCAAATTGTATAATTAATTTTTGTTTGCTCGTTTGCACACAAGTAGGTATAAAGGTAAAAGATATTGAACCATTTTCATGAAATCTCATCGCTTATCGTGCTTATATTATTTATCTACACACTTATCGTTGCTAGCAATAAACGTTTTGAATTGAATTGAATTGAATCCAATATAGTCAATACTACTCTTCTGCTATTTAAAACAAATTGAAACTCAGGTTAGTAAATAGACTAGTAATTTTATGGAAATATAATAAAACTAAACTTTGCGAACAAAAAATCTCCACTAATGAACTCTGGATTTCCTGAAAAGTCAACCAAGAACTATGGGACGCCTAAAATTCATGAATTATCTTCTGAACCTGGCCCTAAGCACTGGAGGCTAGCACGGGTTAAAACTTATAGTTTTTTCAAAGTAATGTATAACCCAATTTCGTACTAATTAAAAATAGTCTTGTACCAAATGTCACCAACTGGTAACCCCTCACCCTGGACAATACTGTAAAACATCAAGACACAGAACAAACATCCGTGTTTACACACAAATATTGTGTCCCTGGCTGAATCGAACCCACGTATCCACTACGCTGAGTTCCAAGGATTGAAACAAAATCAAATAGCATTAGGTATTCAGTATCATACCGTGAAGAATCAAGGCCACGCGGTTTGGGGCCTAGCGTTCTTTTAGGTGATCCATCTTAAAACTAAATAGTAAAGCTCCAGTGGAGTTGTAACCTGTGCTTATGCCCCAACTCCATAATGCCGAAGAGAGGCAAAAGGGGGTTTTCAGATGGCTGAATGGGGCGGCCGGTGCCTCGCCGCCTTTGTACACTCGCTTTACAAACTTTTTATAACGATACAAACATACAGACAGATATTTACGCCCCCGTTTTGAAGCAAACTTTGAATGAGTTCTAAAGTAGGCGCCTACAGAATATTTAGGTCAGGTTTCTACTATCTGATTGTTTGATGTTTTTGTTATACATCATTGTTACCCTACTCTTATTTCAGTTTGTGCTATGTCAAAATGTCCCAAGTTACAAACTCACCACCAACTCATCACACTAACATTGAAATAGAGTAAAATGAACTAGAAACGAACGTGATCGCAGGCTGCCGTTTGATAGATTTTCGATAAATCTCCGAATGATCAACTACACACTCATAAACTTTTCGCTTTGATCGGAAGAGATAATAAGTATAGGGCTGAGAGTTTTTAGAACGAAGTTCCTTTTCGGACGGTATCGAAGAAAAAAAAGACAGGCTGTAAAAATAATTTTGTTCCATTTCACCGTCACGACACATGTATATGTCAAATCGTCACAGTGCATAGATTGTTACATTGTTAGTACGAAAGAGCGTTTCTAGAATACCTAATTGACAATCAATTTATTATACTCGTATTCCCAGTATAGAAAAGTACTCTTTGCTTCGTTCCAACCGAGTGTTCCACGACACTCACGTACTTTCTTGTATTATTAGTTTAGGTAAACTTTAATGACACTACGAATACACATTGAGCTACTAAAAAGTATGTTTTCTGGTGGCCAGCTCTATGACAAACTTTTCACGGATAAAAATGGTACCGCATTCTGAAATTCGAATTCGCCAATCATGAGCGCTGAAAAAACTGTAAACCGATTTTAAATCCGAATATAAAATGGATTTACTTTAGGGCTGCCACTCGATTTATTTCAACACTTCGTTTCTTTCTTTTTTTTCAATGAAAAAGCTTTTCTCGTTTGTGTTTTAAATTGGTGAACATTATGTGAATTATTGAAGGTAAACCACTAGAGATGGGTCGTAGCGTCTCAAGATAGAATAAAACAGGCTCTCGGCTAAACCTTCGAGAACAGTTGATAAACAGACAGACATTCAAGATTATTTGAAGATGGCGATAGGATCATGAGACATAAGCAATTTGACAAGACTTTGACACACAGAAGTATTAAGTATTCCATGTTGTAGGTTGCGTCATAAGAACCTTCTAAGTTTAATCACAAAAATAATAAAAAAAATGGTAAATAGAAATCCTTGGCTACTTAATTAAAATTAATTGTGTGGACAGTTTTCAGCATTTTAAAATCAGCTGTCAACAGAAATTAGGTAAATCTTACAGCTGCTTATTATAAAAACGTTAAACCTTAGTTGAACCCTATGTTGACACATGTCAAAACAAAACTGTTACCACAAAAAAGCATTCTATGTTATTAATTATTTTTTCCTATATTCTTCATTTAGAAGGTTTTAAGTTAATTAAACTGGTAATCTTCAAAATTATTTATAAAGAATTATTATTTCTTTAAACGAGTATTTAAAGATCGTTTTTCTAGGGACAGTTTTTTAGTTAGACTTGGTTTAAACTCGGCTCATTTTCTTGTAATAAGCTCCACAGTCTCTAAATGAAGAGTTATATTTCTTCGTATATTTTTAACTTTCTGTGGTCAACCCTAGCTTGGCCGCCGCAGTGAGATCAATGAATACCGCTTTTGGATTGTTCTCGATAAGAAGTGCCGTTAGTGGCTCTATGGCCAGAGGTTTAAAATCACGTCGTGGATAGCTTAAAAGCTTGGAAACTGAAAGTATAAAGGATTTTTATGTTCATTTTTTGGTTGCTAACTATCATCGGTGGAATAAGTTCATATGAGATAGTGGACAATGCTGGTGATCGAGTTTTTAGGCTGCCTCAAGAGCGACTACCAATATACAGGGTGTAAAAAGACGTCTACCGAAGCCGAAAGGGGTAGGTACAGCATCCCAACACACAACCTAATCCAAAAGGTTTTTCCGAAAAAATCATTATATCCGGAGAAAACCGACCTCGCGCAGCTGGTCGAGCATATTATTATTATGTACTAGGCGCGTTTTCATCCGTAGATTGCTAGATTTTGAGTTTAAACTGTTTTTTTTCTTGTATAAATGAAATTATTAGGTAGTAGGTATGGTCGTATTATGTTGTACTAGTAGTGAATAAGTAGAAAATAAAATAAAATGACGTAGCTAAGCCAAATTTTTTTTGCGTTTTTTTTCGCTAAATATGTTCAGAATCATGGTCTGATTGAAACTCCTCAGTTTTCGGTAGCAGTCTTTTTACACCCAGTATACATAATAATCTAATCTAAGTTTAATTAAGTCTTATGAAATGGCAATTTTCTCCTTTCATTGTGGCTAAAGCAAGTAAAGTGCGACAAGGAAAAATGTATTTTGAGGAAAACGCTCTAGGCAACTAATCAACTTTTTGTTAGCCATGTTATATGATACGATACGGTTCCAAGATACCGTTTTTTATTACTCAATGGAAGTGACAGATATCGTGGTGTAGATTGTCTGATTTTTCCAGATCCAGGTCACGATGAACCTCGAGTCGGAAGCAAGTCGGAAGCATGCCATAAACTCTGGAGGCTGGTTGAACTAAATATGCAGCTGTGATTGATTTCTTCGTACCTACTACTCCAGTCAATGGTACTGCACGTCTCCACACTTAAAACACCAATCGATATCATGCAGTGCTGGGTTATGTGAGCCGGACGATACTAGGATTAATAGTTGAGCATAGGACGTAAGGGACGTTGTTAATTAACATAGACTGTTCTCTGTCCAATAATAGGAACCCGTTATAAACTGTTGTTGTAATTTAATTACAAATCTTTAGACTATGTGCAAAAAACCTTTTTTTTAAGTTAGCTTCATCCACCGACGTTTCAACGATTAACAGCGATGAGCAGTTTATCACACTAAAATTGTCTCTTGAGTTTCGACAAATTCTGTCGAGTTTTTATTCAGCTGCCACTGTCTGAATTTTACCTACGCAAAATCCAATGCACGGGTTCAAACTCGAAACCTTTAGATTGAAAGTCGAGAGCACACACCACTAGGCCAGAACTGCTCTCAAGAATATGACAGAAGTAGATTATAGTGAAACGATAAGCCGGTTGTACCTCTAGTCGATCGCCTGACGGCCAGCACTGAAGGTTCAGCGAAGGTCACTGCACATCGCCTTCTTGTGTGACTCGCCTGTTTAAATTTCAACTTTAAGTGCCTTCCAAAGGTCAATATGTAGTTCATGGTCATTTATCAGGTGATTAGAGTTCAAAGTAGAATGGTAGAATTCAATTTGAAACGAAAATATTAAATTAGGTTTCTTTTGAGATCCCACAGTAATTGCGCAATAACCATAGAGTTCTTCAAAAGATCTGAAATATATAAAAGATCTGAGAGATCTACGCTTTCGGGGTTACTGTCGTGATCTTGTTTGTTATAAACACGGCCTAGCTCTCAAAGAGGCAGGTCAAAAAGCATTTATTCAGTAGAACCGCTGGGATCACAGGTGATTCTACTCCTGTTCCTTCGCGACCGATACCGTGAACCCGGTCAACAAACGGTTTTGGGCCTTGCTTTCTCTTCTCTTCTCTACATCAAGCTCGAGTAAGGAGTCGTTTAAGAGTGAGCCTCATCAAAGTAAGTTTAGGTACTCGAGTTGATATACACCCCAGTAGGTACATTAAATACCTAAACCACAAGCCTACGTAAGTACACGGTCGGAAATTACAGTCAGGTGAGCTAACGAACTATAGTCTATTCTATTTGAGACGTCTCGCACCCTTTTGTTCGCGACGACCGGCGAAGGAGATAACAACTCTATAGTGTGGACCGAGCCTTAGGTGACTGGTTTTGTGAAATTCTGACGTATTCATTATGTTTTATGAACGAATGGAAGGTGGGGTTCTTGTGGCATTTTGATAGTGCTTTCACAAAAGGTTGGCACGCGGAATTTTGTGGAACTAACAAATAACTTATGAGAATTTATAATAACACGTAGATGCTAGCGCCGAAGGGATTTATTTTATGAAATGGACTCTACCTATCTACTTCTTGTGTGAGCTGAATGGCAAGTCCTGTCAGAGTTTTCAGACAAAAGGTCTGACTTGCATTCATAAGATGATTACTTCTTACGCAAAAACTACTGAATGAATTTGGATGTTAGGTACACGGAAATAGAAATACTTATAAAATATATAATTCGATAAAAGTTAAGAGAGATATGTTGTTGTTGTTGTTTTTAGCCCCTACTATCCTACTATAGAGAGATATACAGGGTGTAAAAAGACGTCTACCGAAGCCGAAAGGGGTAGGTACAGCATCCCAACACACAACTAAATCCAAAAGGATTTTCCGAAAAAATCATTATATCCGGAGAAAACAGCGCTTGAAGATTACTGTTTGCGTTTGTACTGGGCGCGTTTTTATACGTAGATTGCTGAATTTTGAGTTTTAATAGTTTTTTCTTTTATAAATCCAATTATTAGGTAGGTACAGTCTTATTATGTTGTACTAGTAGTAAATAACTAGAAAATAAAATAAAATGACGTAGCTAAGTCAAAAATTTTTTTGCGTTTTTTTTTCGCTAAATATGTTCAGAATCATGGTCTGATTGCAACCCCTCAGTTTTCGGTAGCAGTCTTTTTACACCCTGTATATACGAGATACGAGATATATATAAGTTCGATAAAAATTAAAAGTTATATTTTATCGCTTTTTCTTACGACCTAGACTACAAATACGTAACACTTAATTGACAATTCCAAAGCTGAAATATCACAGTTTTATAAAGAGCTCTATAGAGGCTTATGGAAATGATTTCAAAAGCTATTGAACGAAGTTCCTAACATTAACATACCCTCTTGAGTGTTAATGTCGCCAGTAAATATTACTTTATGTTACTGCGGTACCTAGTCGATTTTGATTTTACTGTATACAGGGTGTAAAAGACTGCTACCGAAAACTGAGGGATTGCAATCAGACCATGATTCTGAACATATTTATCGAAAAAAAAACTCAAAAAAAATTTTGACTTAGCTACGTCATTTTATTTTATTTCCCAGTTTTTTGCTACTAGTACAACATAATAAGACCATACCTACCTAATCATTTCATTTATAAAAGAAAAAAAACAATTAAAACTCAAAATCCAGCAGTCTACGTATAAAAACGCGCCCAGTACATACGCAAACAGTGATCTTCAAACGCTGTTTTCTCCGGATATAATGATGTTTTCGGAAAATCCTTTTGGATTTGGTTGTGTTTTGGGATGCTGTACCTACCCCTTTCGTCTTCGGTAGACGTCTTTTTACACCCTGTATATTCAGGGTTTCGTACCGTATTGATTTTTGCTGTAGACTTTTGTTCGATAATATTACTGAACCACGGTGAGAAGTGATTCTAATCCAGTTATTTCGTAAGTTTCTATGAGTTAAGTGGCCAACTCTGATGACGGAGTTTTTAAGCCTCCGTCATGGCTTAGCCGGTACCAAAAACTTAACGTGCCCTCCGAAGCACGGAAGCGCTCTGTTGATAATGCCACTAGCGGTCACTTATGCACTTACTGACCGCAAAATTTGTGGCTTAACTTCGACGATCTACATAGAATGACTAAACAAGCTACACCCCGAGCGCTTTACCATGTTTAGGTTAAATAATACGATTCTGGTTACCAAGTTAAAGTTGGTATAAATAAATATTTCAGGCTTACCGGTAAGCATCGAAACAAAACAGTTCTCAAACAAAGTCTTAACAAATGTTTTGTTTTACGAAAGACATGCTTCACCCGTCTTCAAACTTTCCAAACAAAATTACACTTTAGGAATACGAAATAGAGTTGAAACACGTTTGGTTCATTTAATTGTGCACGTGCATTTCCCGTAAGCTGATTTTGTAGTGTAAATTGATACGGGAAATAAAGTGTTCAAGCATTTTGCTGAGAATTCCGTTTCGACAAATTTACAAATGCAGCTATTCTACACCAATTTAAAATTCAAACTCTTTAAGCCAAACTGTCTTACGACTACTGAGCTACTATGGCCACGTCGTATTGAGGGTTCGCTCGACTTTTGATCTGGTGGTCGTAGGTTTGAACCCTGGCCGTACATAAATGGAGACTTTACTTCTTTGAGGCGACCTTAAATCCACTGGTTTGATAATACTATTAGTCTTCTCCTTAGTCCAGTTCTTTCGAACCAGTGTGGCGGAAGGTTTTTTATTGCGCCTCAAAGAGGCTCCTTTCGTGAACTTGACACAATGTTTTTGAACTTTTTAGGTTCTACGACATGCTTTGTTTTTTTTTCCTCACGATGTTTTGCTTCACCGTTTGAGAGTACTGGCACAGTGCACATTTTTTTCGGCAGTAAAACTCATTGGTTTAATACTATAAAGTGATACGAAAAGAGAAAGATTCATGGATTTTTTGTTTTACAAAAGCACTATCAGTTCAATTTAACATTTTTGTGAAGAAACGGTTTAGTCAGCTCGTCAAATGTACAGGAGAAAATCTGTTATCGATTAGCAAGGTATTCAAAATCCCATCTGTGCTTGCCTTATTATCGATTGCTAAGGCCATTTCCCAGCTTGTTATACACGATCTTTATATGTCAGAAGGGTGCCGGTAACGATACTCAGTTTCACATTTCCACTTTATGGTGCGAAGCTTATCTACCTGATGTGATCATGATGATCAAAAGAATCGTATTAACAAATTTTTTCAGCCCATGAGTAACATTGAGGAAACTTATGTAGGTACTTATATCCACGCAGCAAAAAAGGAATGAATAATGATAAAGTTGTGAGATTAGAAAGGCTGATGGTAATGACGATGAATGAGGAAAGCTAAAGCTTTTAAGGGTTGCAGTGAGCCGTTGGGTGCAGGCCGCACAAGATCGATGGGTCGCGGAGGAAATCGATGAGGGACGCTTATGTTGTACGGTGGACATCTTGTGGCTGAGATGATGATGACGATGATGATGTGCTTTTTAGAGTTTTTTTATAACAAAAATGTGTAATAGACACAGGAGTTTAAAGATCTTGCGTAGGCATCAATATTTGGTCGCCGGTTGCGGTCCTGCGGGTCTAACGGGCCCCCGAACAAATTTACTTAATAATATGCTATGTGTCGCCCTCAAATATATCTTATTAATGGAATTGGGATAGTATTTCATTACTCTAAGTAATACGCCATTTGGTTTGGATTTGGGATACCTTGTTTTAAATGGATTTTGGTATAATTACTTTAAAAGATGAGAAAGAGACTTCAATGTTATTTACGTAAAAAAACGGCCAAGTGCGAGTCAGACTCGCGTACGAAGGGTGCCGTAGCATTTTCTATAAAAACGGCAAAAAAATCACGTTTGTTGTATGGGAGCCCACTTAAATATATGTTTTTTATTATGTTTAGTATTTGTTGCTAAAGCAGCCACAGAAATACATCATCTGTGAAAATTATACAGCCTGGTGACAGACGGACGTATGGACAGCGGAGTCTTAGTAATAGTACAGACAATATATGGTCCCGTTTTACCCTTTGGGTACGGAACCCTAAAAAGGCAAGGTTTTATAGGTTTTACACAAAAGTAGTATGTACCATGAGATATGATTAAACAAAAATCGTAACTATTTATATCAAAACAGAACTTTGAAATTATGAGTTTACTCTAGCGAGTTACGAGTCGACTTAATTCTAACTCGGATAACTCGAGTTGACTCGACTCGCATAACTCGCGTGCACTCGCACTCGTATAACTCGCATCACTCGCATCCGTTATCCGCTCACTTGTCCGACCGTATCAATTCTAGCAAGGTGTATGCGAGTTGATTCGAGTTGCGAATGAACTTGATTCGAATCAACTCGTAACTCTGATTCGAGTTATTCGAATTAGACAACTCGACTCGTTACATCGCTAGTTTACTCACTCATAAAATACATCGTTGCACGAAATTATTTTCGTGCAATGTAATGGAACATTGTTGCTGAAGGCAAAAAAGGTCAAGTTTGAGTCGTCACGAAACACGCATGACCTGAAAGTTTGGGGTGATGTCGAAATCGAATTGGTTTAGTTTCTCCAACTTTTGTTTTCTGGGTATCCTTTCAGAGTTTCCTCTCTTTTTACTCGACGTCATCCTACTTCCTACTAACATAAATGCGATTGTATGAGGGTTGCGGGCCACATTGGTCTCTACTTTCAATCCAAAAGTCATGAGTTTGAATCACGGCCGAGCATAAATGGATTTTGTGTTTCGAATTTACACAAGCTCAGTTTATTTGGCAACACAGCTGACTAAGCTGCAATTATTTATATTACTTGTAAAGTTATTGTAGAATTCATCTCCAATTGTAATCGAAACACATTGTAATTGCTCTTCGTAACACTTGAACCTCAGCCTTCAAATTATTATTCGGAAGGCAATTCCAATTAGGGTTGGCTTGGAGCGTGTGAGTTAATTACTGAGATGATTTCCTAAGGCAATCACTGACATACGTGGATAAGCTATTTGCAAACACGCTGTTTAAGACAGGAAATAAATAAATAAATAAAATAAATAAGTTATAAGTTTGTAAGTTGAAGCGCTCGTGGTCGTGCTTGCCTAGTTCTCCTAGTTCTTGATAGATCGTCGTAGTTAAGCAACGTTCGAAACAGTCTGTAAGTGGATGGGTGACCGCCAGTGGCATTTTCATCTGAGCGCTTCCGTGCTTCGGAGGGCACGTAAAATGTCGGTCCCGGCTATTTAAGTCGTTAAGCCATGACGGAGGCCTTAAGGCGGCCTAAAAACCGTCACCAGAGTTGGCCACTGATTCATACGAACTTACTTACTTAATGTTTGTATATAAGTTTTTTAATGTTGCTTACTTCTCTTTGTATGAATATTTAACACTCACAGCAGCAAAAAGGAACTGCATTCATTCCGAAAATAATAAAATATGGCTTTTTGTCGACAAAGGGATCTTTGTAGCAAAGCGCACGCGAGCTGAATGAGCTAGAGTAGAGAATTCAGGTGTAGGTACTCGTATCTACCTACTCAAAAATGTATTATTGGATTTAGTTTTAGAGCTTCTGAGCTAAGAGCGAGTTAGTTAAGTTAGAGAATAAAATAGGACAAAGGAATTGCGAGATATCTTACTATTTGTGTTTTGTAAAATTGATAAAACTCTATGGATGATGAGTGAACCGAAATAAACAACCTAAGTATGCTACGAAATTGGACTTTATGCAGCTTCAATAATTTAGTTTCCGAGATTAAGCATCATCGTTTTCCTACCCTTAGGGGCCAGCACAAGTTGTAGGTACGCTATCATTCGTCAAATGTAATCGTCTCTCACTCAATCCAACCAATTCTTCGACCTTCCTCTTCTTGCAAAGGTACCCTTCCACGCTCATATTCACAGTTTCAGAGATCATCTCCTGCAAACATACAAACCTGATGTATGCGGAGACTACGCGCCAAAAATATAATCTCGTGAGAATTACTTTATGGTCCGTGCGAACATATCTTTTATTCGAATGTCTGCGCCTCTTCAAGCCCATAATAATTTATCTTCTGGAACGAAGTGCCCGCAAAAATGTTTATCCCGTAATAACCTAAGCGATTTTAGCGTTGTCTGGTACTAGGGTCTTGAAAGGGCTAGATACTTTGAGGGTTTCTAAAAATAACTGACATTTGTTTATCTACAGCTACTTTGGTCGTTTTTTTTTATTGCACTTTATTTTATAAAAATGTACCATTCACCCTGTCTTACATATTCTGATCTCATACTTAGCAAAAAATCCATCGATGCACTGCCCGAATTTGAACTCGCAACCTTCGGATTGAATGCTGAGGATACATCCCACTAAGCCAACACGTAATGTGTATAAACTAATTGCTGGACATTTCACACAGCAGCATCTATTATCCCCAAAGTAAACAGAGCTTTATATACTTTTTGGTAGTAAATACATATGTATTATACATAGAAAACACCCAGACCCGAGACAAATATCTGTAGATCATACAAAAATTTGTCCCACGGCGGGGATCAAAATCCAAAATGATTGAAGTAAATGTACTCTATTTTCTTCAAAACTTAAATCTTAGGTTTCTTACCTTTACAATTGAGTTTCTTCGTTGCCTGCACACTAAGTACATTAGACTTGCAGTGAGCAGGCGAGCTTATCAGGGTAGCATAGTGCGCGAACAATCGCGTTAGTAAGTAAAGTCTGCAGTGCACTGAGCCCGTGAGGTAAATACTTCTAGAGTAAGTTTATCTGAGTTAGTAGCCAATTCTGAGGATGGAGTTTTAGGCATGTTAAAATCAGTCTTAAAAGACCGCGTCACGACTTAAAAGCAGGGATAAATCATCATCATCATCATCATCACCATCATACTGGATTCTCACGGTACCCTTTGGTCGTGAAATTTGTGCTTTTTGAGTGTAATTTTTTCACTTGACTTAGGTTTTATAGTAGGGCAGCCTTGCAAGCAGGCGAGATAAAATGGAGAGTCGATTATAGGAATAATGTGGGTATTATGGTAAATATTGGAGTAAAGGGATTCTGAAAAGCGAAAGTCATTATCCAGTCCATCTAAATGTAAATTGTACGACCCTATAACAGATATCAACAGAAAAAATATTATGAGCATTGTTTTCCGTTTATGGAAAAAGGGTGAGCTGCGTAGATTTGACACAATGAATCAGGTATTGCCATTTTGGCAGGGCTCACTGCTGACTGTCAGTTATCAAAGTACCTACTCATTTTAATATGTAAGAAATATTTTGTCTCCATAGATAGAGAAAAAAACATAAGCGAGTAAAATATTTGCAAGTGATCCAAGGATCCGGCGACCTTCTGCATCACTACGCCACAGATAGCGTCAAGATGGATCAAATAAAGCATCAACAGGAAGATATTTTATCTCAGTGCATCCATAACTTACACAATGTATACAGTAAATACTACCTGTACTCATTAAAATTTCTATTACTTGGAGATGAAAATGCCCTATGCGATGTTGAGGAAAACACTTTCTCTAAATATGCATGATATAATAGGTAACTATTTTAATAATATTTTTTATCAAAAAGTTTACAAAAGACTTTTTTACTTTTTAAACTTAACAAATCATACATATTATACAGGCTGTTTTCAGGCCTAAGTATTATAATTTGAATTTCCCCAGTCATAGTGATTTTTTTTAAACTTTCAGCCCACGAAACTTAATACTCCGTAAGCGAACCTTTTCTCAAATGTCATGCTTAAACCAAAGCAGATGTAAGGTCAAGCTAACTCACCCAGGATAAGCTGGGTATAAAAAGCTTATCCGTAAAGTCTGCTATCCTAAAGTGCGGAGACCGTCATTGTTGACGGACAAAATATTAGCAACTAGCTGTCCGTCGCGGTGTTACCCGCGGTCCCTCGGGAAAACTTCACTTTTTCGGGATAAAATATAGCCTATGTTCATTGGGGATAATGTAATTCTAATGGTGAAAGAATTTTTCTAATCGGTCCAGTACTTTCGGAACCATTCAATTCAAACAAACAAATCTTTCATCTTTACAATATTAGTGTAGACAAACTATAAAAAAAAGAGGCTAAATTATAACAAACAAAAAATATTACCTACTTACCTACATCTATCAAGTTTTGGAAAATCGACCGGAAAATAAGAAAATTACTCTATAATGCAACCTCATAGAGTCGCAATAACAGCAAAATACATCAAATATTGTGACGTTCAGTTCTGAATGATGAAACCAACCTGGATGTATGATTTGTCAGTTTTGACAGTATTCACACATTTTTTAGCAACAGTTTCTGACGGTCAGAGTTATCAAATAAACTGCACTTTATGGGATGGTTGGTAGTACAACACCTACACGATTCACCCGCTTCAATGCTTGATATTATAAGCCCATAAGTTTCATTTCGGAACACGTCGTTTTCACGCGACGCTATGTCAAGTGATTAAAAATAAGCTTTCTGATCAGAAGTTTTTATTGTACGATTTAGGTCAGGTTTTTGATTTTTGCGGGAAAAGTAAAAGAATATTGTAACTCAAAACCATCAAGTTTAATTGATATACTACTTATATACTTTTTTGTTTGGAAACACATACATAATATACATAAAAACACCCAGACCCGAGAAAAATATTTGCAGATCATACAAACATTGGAATCGAGCCCGCAACCTTGGGCCTTCGCCCACTGCGCCACAGAGTTTGAAATATAGCACCAAAAGTGTGCAAAAAGCAAAATACAACAATACAACAACAAACAACCTTCTAATGATCATCAATATTCATCTATCCTGGCTTAAATTTCATAAATAAAGTTCTTATTTAATCAGTTTTGAAATACAAAAAGTTATCAAGAGATTTTTCACAAACTTTATCCTCTCTAAGCTATTCCTATCCTTAATTAACTTACTGTTTAAGAGTCTGTTATTATTTTATCTCGCTCTGGTATCTCTATTCAGGAAATTTTCCTTCCGATATAAAGCTTTTTTCTAAAATTACCTGGTTATTGTTTGTTAGGAAACTTTTCGGATAAAGTTTTTTATTTTTTTGATTAAAATTAGACGTAGGTAAGAGAATAAAGAGTAGATATGGTCGTTCATGGGTCCACTAGGTCGTGGGTTAAATCACAATGGATGTCATTTAATGAGCGGCTTACATTGGTCAAGGACAGTGGCAGGTAACAAATAGAAAAACTAAAACCGATATAACCAATATAACTTATAACCGATAGAATATGAGCTTAGCAAAGATTTCGACTTCGACGAACAAGGATTCTGTAGCTAGGCGGCTCCGGCTTTAGGAGGATCGTCGTATCATTGCGGGTTCGAATCCAGTCGGAATAAAAAATTGTGATAAGTATTTTCATTTCGTTTTCTCGATGTGTGGTATAACGACCTAAGTGTGGTATAACACTATAAAAATAATAAAAAAAAAGAAGAACGGTCGATTTACACTATTAATGTAAATTGTTACTTGTCACTGTCCATGACTTAAGTGAACTATAAAAATGATAAAAAATAGAAGAACGGTCGATTTACACTATTAATGTAAATTGTTACTTGTCACTGTCCATGACTTAAGTGAACTATAAAAATGATAAAAAATAGAAGAACGGTCGATTTACACTATTAATGTAAATTGTTACTTGTCACTGTCCATGACTTAAGTGAACTATAAAAATGATAAAAAATAGAAGAACGGTCGATTTACACTATTAATGTAAATTGTTACTTGTCACTGTCCATGACTTAAGTGAACTATAAAAATGATAAAAAATAGAAGAACGGTCGATTTACACTATTAATGTAAATTGTTACTTGTCACTGTCCATGACTTAAGTGAACCACCCTTGAGAGGCAAACTTAGCTTGTTTTTCATATTTTTAGGCTGGAAACTTCTAACTTTTAGCATACCTACACGTACTATTTACTAAAACTCCTGTATTCACTGTTTCAAACACCGAGCGCAAAACTTTTCTGAACGTAGCTTTTTGCTGAGAGACATTGCAGCAAAATATTCCATAATAACACGTTACCAACATGAACTTTATTCTCTCCACACCGCATACTGGGCCTTAAACTTTTAGGGTTAAAGTTTAGTTTGGGTTGCAGATGATTTTGCTGATACTAAAAATTGAGTGCAAATGTTTTGAGTGTTTACATAATTAGAAGCTCCACGTGCGAGTTTTGGCAATACGTACCTATACTACTTCGATTTTAATAAAGGGAAATCGGGTTTCATTTTGTTTACTCTTACAATTTTGACCTACCTACCGGTTATTGAATATAATATTTCATCACCATCATCCACAGCCCGATCGAGAAGATTAAACTCACAATCATAAAAAATAAGACAGTTGAGATTTCATCAGACCTTAAATTGGTGACTAGTAGAACTAACTCATTTCAATAATAAAACATTTTTGAAAAAAAAATTGAACTGACTTCACAGAACACAAACAGAAGAACCTTCTACACACTAAAAAGAGAAAAATAAGAATATAATTTGAAGTCGTAAGCCGAAAAACATACATACAGCCGAACATATAACCTCCTCCTTTTTTTGAAGTCGGTTAAAAATATATTTGTGAAATGATAATTATGGAGTTAGCAGTTTTTTTTTGTTATCGCTCTATCGAGAAAAAGCATGAAAAAACACAAAATTTTTACATTACGTTATTTGAAAATATATTTGTGAAATGAAAATTATGCAGTTTTTTTTTTCTTATCGCTCTATCGAGAAAAAGCATGAAAAAACACAAAATTTTTACAATACGTTATTAGAACAAACTTGCAACCTTTTGATCGAAAGACGGTCTTCTTCTTATCGTGTCACTGATTCTTTCGAACCAGTGTGGTGAAAGGATTGTAAGTGCACCTTAAAGAGGCTCTTTTACCACCAACATGGGTAAGTGGTATAAGGTAGGTACCTAATGGTTTTATTACAAAACTATCTTTGTTGACTGTAGGTACACAATGTCCATCAATTTTTGTGCTCTCAATCACGAAAGCGTCGAGACATAATTATGTAGACACCTGCACGCTACCATTGATTATTCATTAGCTTCTTCTTCTTCTTGTCGTGTCACCAGTTCTTTCAAAGCCTCAAAGCTCCTTTCGTGCACTTGACACGTCACGTTTTCGAACTTTGTAGGTTCTACGACATGCCGGTTTCCTCACGATGTTTTCCTTCACTGTTTGAGGGTACTGGCATAGTGCACATACATTTTTCGGCAGAAAAACTCATTGGTGCACGACCGGGGATTTAACCCACGACTTACGATCGGAAGGCGGGGCCATTACCACTAAACCACCAGTGCTCATTCATTAGCTGTACGAGCAAGATTGTGTATTTAACGAAGTATGTTTTATGTAACTAGCTTCCGCCCGTAGCTTCGTTCAGGTGGTACTTTTAAATAGCTTGTATATAGGGTCTTTCATTTTAAACCATAGAAACTGACCTTACCTCATTTTTGGGTTGTAAATAGACGTTTGACTGTATCAATTTAATTCCTAAGCCCATTTAAGTTTTCATTTTTAGATTTGTTGCATAATGATTTTCAAGGAGAACAGACGTTCCACCAATCGCAGCGCAGCTATATCACGAATGGGCTAAGTTATACAAGAAGCAACAATCAATTGAAGGGATAGTCTTTATCGATTTTCTCGGGATTTTCATAACAAAACAAAAAAAAAATCATAATATAAATATGTTTTAGTATATTTTTTGAACCCAATTCCTGAATTAAGTTAGTATAAAATGAAAGACCCTATATTCCAGGCTACGTTACGATCTACAATTATTTCAGGTTTTATCCAAATCACTGGCGTGATTGGAACATAAATGTAGAAACATTCAGATATATAACTTATTAGTACCTAATACACCTATAGATAAAATTATCTATAGGGACAATGTACCCAGTTACATAAACACCTTCCAGTCAAATTCATTATTAACTTGTGAAACATGCTAAAACAAGCTTTGAGTTACCTACGTTTACGGCCGTCAAATTCATCATCATCATCATCATCATGTCAGCCATCTAGTGTCCACTGCTGAACATAGGCCTCCCCCATCGATTTTCACAGCGAGCGATCTTGTGCAGCCTGCACCCAACGGCTCCCAGCAACCTTCAAATCAAATCCGTCTTCAAAGCCGTCAAATTACTTCCTATTCATTTTAGTAAATAGTTGAGTCTAAACTCATTTATGCATTAAACGGGCACTTCGGTTAAACCATGGTTGCAGGTATAGCCAACTAATAAACTTAGTTACAAAACCTTTTGTTACCTACTGGATAGTTCCAGGATCCATTACCAATGTTACCAGATGTTTAGTTGAATCTAGCTATATTTCCTTTCTCCTTCAACACTTAGTCACTAGGTACTCTTAGCCATGAAAGAACATTACCATTTTAATTTCAGTAGCCTTCATCTTGCTAAAATACCAACAGAGATCGCATCTAGCCACTCCCGCCAGATATAACTTGTTTGGGCCACCAAACAAACAGCAATTTCCGAACGCACGCGCCGGTGACGTTTCCGAACGTAAGGCGTCTGTCAACTCAGCAATCTCTCAACAAAATTCCCATTCGTCGTCACCTCCTTTTTATATAAGTTTAAATATTGTAAAAGGCTCAATATAGATAATTTATCAAAAATACACGTTTTGGTCATTAAGAACCCCACATACTCAACATAACTAATAATCCCCATGAAAACCTTCAGTCTCTTCAGTCACCTGATTGAACCGGATTTATAGCTATACAGAGATATAGCCACTTTTCCCGCCAGATCTAACCGAAATTTCTCCAATGAGCTGGCAAGTAGCCATTACGCGCTAGGTCGAGGCTAATCGAATAATGGCACTGGCTAACCACTATGCAACAAACAAATTTTGCGCTGCTTAATTAAATTGTGGCTTCCCATGTTGATTAAAATAGCTTAAAAGGTTTTCGGTCACAGCATGTGGATAAGCTACGGACAATGTGGTGAGAAAACTAAGTATATTTTATTTAAAAGCCGCAAAAAGATGGCTGTTGTTTGGGATATGTTGGTTCCTGCGTGGTATTATTCATTTATTCATTGTTTTATTGTCGTTGTCTATGTGTGCGTAAGAACCTGAAAGAACCAAATAAATTATATTCTATTCTATTATAGTTTGTATGTGATATGTTTGTATGTTTGTCTGCAGTTTCTAAATCCAATTTTGATTTCATTTATTTGTTTGAAGGGTGAATCGAGAGGGTTTTACATCGAAGAATTTTTGAATTTATCAACGACCTATTTTTTTAGAAGAGCACAAAATGGATGGGCCATTTTGTGCTTGACTTGGATGATGTATGTATGTAGAATGACTAAGTAAGCTATAGGCACCTACATCACACACGTTTCAACGCCTGATCATGTAGTTAGCTCTGTTAAAATCACGTTCGCGTCAATAAAATCTCTGAAAATTTATTCTTAAATGCAAACAATCCTGCGTTGCATAATAAGTATGGTAATTAAACATTAAAACAATATATATTTCCCATTCATTCACCGTGTGAGCGCGTAATTTATTTCACTCAGGCTTAGCATCAGTTTTGACGACGTGGCCTCTTTGAAGCGTCTCGTTTAATAGGTAATCATAAGTGAAATAGGTTTATATAGTGAGTACCTATCTATACTTATGTTCATCCTGAAAATCTGTTCTAGATATTGATGAAAGAAGAGATTAAATTCGATGCATAGTTTTGGAGATTAGGTAATTTAGGTATACTATACAGGGCGAGTTTTTTTCAGGGCCGGCCACTGAGGGAAAATCTTAGGTATCGAAAAGTCACGTTATAAGTTACGCTTCGATTTTAATAAAATTAAGAATTGCATTTAAAAAAAATTAAAATGATTTGATTTTTCGAGAAAATTGACTTTCATGGTTTATTTTTGCATTTTTGGATGATCTATCTGATAACAAACAAATAGGTACTCTAAATTACTATGAGTCTAACGTTACTGGAAAATCAAAAAATCCTACATTTTAGTTCTCGTACAAAATGTATGGAGAAAAAATATTTTTTGTTTTTAATTTTTATGTTTTGTCTGATAACGAAAAAACACTTCGAAATAACTATCATGGGCCTAATGTTATTGGAACACTTAAAAATCCTACATTTTAGTTTGCTTACAAAATGTATCGTTTGCCTTGCCTTGCCGCGATACACTTTTGATGAAAACGAAAACGTAGGATTTTATATATGATATTTGCATACCTTTTAAAATATTAGAAGAAAGATTTATTGGTTCATACGATAATCTTATTTTATTTTGGCTATTACTTGTGCTAGCCATACTGAAGTTGGAAGCTGATTCAGTTATTACAAAATTATGCTAATAATAGCGACTTTAAAGCGAATTTTATTATCCAGGTTATTCACAAAGAATGTCCTTTGGCGTAGAGCTAGGATCTACTTAAACTGAATAAGTTATTATACGTAACAATTTCTGGTAACAGAGTTTTGAGTCAACTTGAAATGATTGAACATCTGACATGACAGCTTTATCAAGAACATCATAGAAGGAAAAGGGGAAGGAAGACGAGGAAGAGGAAGGCCTAGAATAAATTTCATGAGTCAGATAAAAGAGAAGATCGCTGTCATGTCGTATAAAGAAGTAATGGAGACCGCATTTGATAGGAGAGGTGGAGGAAATTGCATCATTGCACCGACAAGAGCTGAGCTCTTCAATTTGATGATGAGTTTCTGCTAAAGGTGGGCATCAAAGTTTTTTCTTGAATATGCCCCTAACAAACTCCTTGGATATCTTCAAAGTGTTTATACCCTTGAAGAATACAGTTGTCATTCAATTCGTTCCGTATTTATCGAACAAGAACGTTTCTTCTAAATGCTGAACTAAACTGAATTATTCCTCAGTTAATAACTTATTCTCGCGCTAAATGCAATAAGTCTAAGCTGTTGAAGTCCTTGTTGGACTTACTAACTCTTTTAACACGTAGAGTAGTCTTCGCTCTCGCGTCCTTAGAAAAAGGATCAAAAAAGTGTAAGCGTTTTGTACCCAGTTAAAGATTTATGAAAACAATTTATAATTTTAGTGCTGCAGCTGTTTTACACGAGGACAAATTGAGCTGGATCTAGCTCACTTCACTCCAACTTGCTGTACCAGACAAATTAAGTTTGGCTTCATGTTGAGGAACATTTAGTTAGGTACGTACATAGTCTACATACAACTGTATCGGTATTTTGTGGAAACAATTTGAAATCCCATAAGCAATTGTGGTAAAATTCTGAGGAGGAAAATTTAAAGGAACCATCGTGCCGAAAAAAAGAATTTTGTTTAGTGGATCAGAGTGGAATAGGGCAGTTCAAAGTTCAAATAGGTACTTATGTACCTACTGTGTTTTTTGACCAGTTTTGAAAGAAGTTGCAAAAATATACGAAGGTATTTCTTACGAGTAAGGATCTTGACAGACAGACGGACGGACGCCCGGACGGACAACAAAGTGATCTTATAAGGGTTCTGTTTTTTTCCGAGTGAGGTACGGAATCCTAAAAATGATAAACAAGTTTTGCTGTGGTATTTCAAGTTCACCTTATAAAACAGTTTGATTAAAATATAAAATTCTTGGCTATCTAAGGTTGCCGGCAGAAGCTGGATGCGTCGAGCTGAGGACAGGGCGCAATGGCGCGCACTAGGGGAGGCCTATGTCCAGCAGTGGACTGCCATAGGCTGATGATGATGATGATGATGATAAGATTCTTGAAATCGTGCATAGTACGATAAAATTATCGTGAACTTTAAGACTACGGCAAGACCGTCTGAACTCACTGCAGTATAATTTTATAAACTGTTTACCGAGGTATTTTCACACCGTAGAATTTATTAAATTTTAACTATAAAAATACAAACATAAGAATGAATCCAGGGGTAGCTCGCTAACCATGTTCAGTTTAGGTGTCCTGTGGAGACAT
The DNA here is from genome assembly GCA_951394285.1 of Epirrhoe tristata. NCBI lineage: Eukaryota > Metazoa > Arthropoda > Insecta > Lepidoptera > Geometridae > Epirrhoe > Epirrhoe tristata. Next base: position 10,140,583 of record OX596144.1, on the reverse strand, counting down.
GATAGTAGTCGTGAGCTGGTTTATACCTAAAACCAATCTTCAGTATACCTACCGTAGTTTGGCAGGTCTAAAAGATAGTCGAAAGTGTCGCCATCTGCCAAAATGTGCACTTACACAGCCAATAACTCTGACCCGATAAGGTGAACCGCAGTTTGCCACTTGTATCGCATGGCCACAATGTGTCTTCGTCAGTAGGGTAACTATAAAAATGTATTATTTTAAGAACCACTTTTTAAATAGTTGGTTCCTAAAATGGAAATATTGCTAGATTTAATGGTTTTAGTTTGTAAATTTTATGAATAAGGTACCTCTTTCATGACGTGACTGCTTTAACAGGCATACTGACAAAATGGCGACGAAAAAACTCAAGTAACTTTAACGCACTTTGATAATTTGTTAATTAGGAGCATCTGCGCTACATTTGATTTTGACTTTTGTAACGAAATCTGGGTTTTTGGACGCATTGGAACCGGCTCTTATTAGGAGGTACCTTATGATACTGAAGTTTTTGTGAAAATGATAGCTCTTGCCATCACTGGCCTTTTTGTCACTCGGATAAAAAAACTGAATGAAAAGATTACAATTAGCGGTGAATGAAACAGTGATTTTTGGAGAATAAATTGCCAAAAAAATTCTTCTTCTAGTTCTTCCTCTGTTTGTTCTTACGATCAAGTCTTGTCAAGAGTTTTTAGGTGTGCCTCAAAAAAGTTATTTTCGATAAAAAAATATCTGTGTTTATTTACACTGTGTGGTCGCCGTAATCTGTCATATTTCCGTCATGGAAAATATTGGAAAATATTTACCTCGGCTCCACGTTAAAATGTTCTGCTTTAATACTGGAATTACATTTTCTTCGTGTTTTTTATTCAATTTACGCGGCGGAGATAAACAAATTTTTGCATTTTATAGAAAACAATTCAATTAAAGAAATTGTTTTCATCGTCAAATCATTTGGTACTCGTATGTTTAAATTGTCACTCAAGCATTGATCAAAAAAATTTCCGGCATACATTAGACACACACACATTAAAACTGGAAAAGTTTCTTGGAAAAACCACGTTCAGAAAATCACTGACTGCGCCCATACGCAATACTTCAAACTACGCACTGACCGTCAGAATAGCACCAAAATTAAATGGAGCCTTCCATCATCATCATCATCCGCAGCCCGAATTCACCCACTGCTGGGTATAGGCCTCCCTTCGCTTTTGCCATTCTTCCCGGTCCTGTGTCAGCCTGATCCACTGTCGGCCTACGACGTTAATGATATCGTCCGCCCACCTCGCTGCCGGAATGGAGCCTTAGATACCTAAAATTTATCGCTAGCGATATTACTACCATGATTCGTCATTCACCAAAGAAAAATTTTCACGGTGCGAGCTTAGTAAAAAAAACAGTGAAACCACGAATTGCTAACACATTCGCAGCCCGAGAGTTTCGCCACATCCATCTACAAAAAATCCGGACTTTCATGTCACATTCATCCTAGTAAAAAATTTCGCAGAAGTTGTAGTAAGTAGGTACTTTAAGTAAATACTTACCTACCTACGAGTATACAGGGTGTAAAAAGACGTCTACCGAATCCGAAAGGGGTAGGTACAGCATCCCAGCACACAACCAAATCCAAAAGGATTTTCCGAAAAAATCATTATATCCGGAGAAAACAGCGTTTGAAGATGACTGTTTGCGTATGTACTGAGCGCGTTGTTTTACGTAGGTTGCTGGATTTTGATTTTTAACTGTTTTTTTCTTTTATACATGAAATTATTAGGTGGGTATGGTCTTATTATGTTGTACTAGTAGTAAATAATCGGAAATAATATAAAATGACGTAGCTAAGTCAAAAAAATATTTGCGTTTTTTTTTTCGCTAAATATGTTTAGAATCATGGTCTGATTGCAACCCCTCAGTTTTCGGTAGTAGTCTTTTTACACCCTGTATTGTATTCAGTTCAGTGAGTTTCGCGGCCAGTGATTAAGCGACGGCTTCCAAATGGACGACACCGTGTACGATGTCGGTGTCGTACAATTTACGTAAAAATTATTTTACTGCTTCACTATTAAGTGAAGCAAGATCGCGACTGCATTTGCCGTGGTAGACATTTACGGCCTTATTAATTAGATTACCCTAATTCTAGCTTAATACGAGACTAACTCTCAGACTTCTTACTTCTTTAGTAACGAAGGAGCAAGTTTAATATTTTGATGTTATTAATAAACTGGTAGTAGTCTCGAATGAGTAATATATTTCCTACATCGGGATTAGTAGAAAAAGAGTGAATGAACAAATGATATTATCATTCAAAATATTGTCTATCTCTGTCATTAATTATATGAATGACAGAGATAGACAATAATTTGTATTTGACAATCTGTTTTATTTAAAGAGGTTTTATTCTTCTAAAACTTTTTGGTGTTCATTGTTGACCAAAAAATTTTTAATCATAAAAAAGTATTTAGTCATTTTAACTGTTTTATTGTTTCTTGCTAATCCGAATGGTTTTTCACCACAAAATGTATACCTATGCAGTGTTACTTGGATTTTAAGTTCAGTTTTTCGAGATCGTCCAATACATTCTTGTAAATTTTCACTCGCCATATTTTTTAAACTGGTATCCATCCATCCTCATTCAATTCTTCCTCAAATCATCAACATAATCCATCCTATTTGCACAACCTTTTTTTGTGACGTAAAAATGACAAAATTCATGATACGTCTCCTGCCTACTCTATCTCTATACTTGGTGGCGCCTAGGCGTAACTTACTCCGAGAGTAGAGTCGAATTAGCTTAGTTCCTCCTTGGTCTTTGTTTATTAATACTGAATTGTCCTACTACAGCCTTATGCTTTGGATTAGCGCTAATACCACCCTAGTTCGTGTTTATTAATGACAGCCCTAAAAGTTAAGACAAAAAAAGCCGTGGCCCGGGAGTGCCGTAAGAAGTGAAAACTTGAACCAAAAAAATTTATGCATTTTTATTCAGCCGTTTAGTCATAAAATGAGCTTTTAGAAATGTAAAAATATTGCCCTAAAAGTTTACCGAGTACAGAACTAGATAGCGCTACTGGTAGGTGTCGGTGAGCAGTCACGTGACTCGCACGTGATCTTTTCGAGGCGAATCCAAGAATTTATTCTCATCTCATCAAAAATGTTCACTTCAAAGTTATTATATATACACTATTATTATATATATATACACTTAGATGAAACTGGTGTTTAGGAATGGCTAAACGAAGATCAGTTTATTTGACGCAGTGATCGACGGTACGGTTTTCCGAAATTAAAACTCTACGACGAGCCTTTAGTCGTCTTTATGCGACAATTAAGTGCTAGAGACTGAACTTTATCAGCTTCGGTTACCTATATTACTTAATAAGCTGTGCAGTGGCAACACTACACGCAAACACTTCAAAAACGACAGTTTAATCAGTACTTTGCTTTACTTTTCGTGTACGAGTAAAAGTATTTAATATTAAGAGTTTCGTGATAAAATTTGGAATGAACGATTGTTTTCTTTATAAACTTAGAAATATAGTACATTTTGACCCTTTGAAATGTTTTGGAACGAATGAATAAATTAGGTAAGTATGTTAATTAGTTAGACTGTCTAGGTACACACTGCGTGAATAACCAAGTCTTAGAAATAAATCTTTGCACCAGTGGAGATTATTTGATGATTATCTAACTAACAAAACAAGCATGATCATGACTGCATCTCCATGACGTGATAGACATTATGTCAGATCTATGATGTAATCCAGATCTTTTGAAGATATCTAATCTTAAAGATATCTATCTCTTTTAAATCTAAGGGGGTTTTCAGAGACATTTCCAAATACATGTGGCATATCACATTGTACTATTGAACTAAACAAAAGACATTTTTACTGTGAACAAATACGAGTATACACAGTGATTGGGGGATACCTAATTACATCCGTGAAGCTGTTTATACAGCTTAGAAAGCAATCTAAAACAAAAAGCAATTACTACAGTTGAAACCGTAAACAAAAACGTTTGAGCATTCCTCTAATGACTTGTGGATGAATGACGGTGGGACAATGGCCGTTGTGAAATGACGAAATTGCCCCGAGGGCGTTCCTTTTACAGCCAGTGTCGTTCCAGACAACGTGTTGAGTATCCTCGGGGTTTGAGAAGAGAAAATTCATCGAGGAGCGGGGCTAGAAGAGAAAAAACGTTCGATTTTACGTCACGATACATACATATAGGTCTAAACGTCACAGCGCGAAGTGCGCAGTCGCAAAACAGTCCATAGATTGTTACATTGTTAATACAGAAGTGCGTTTTTATGATTTTGATATTTGTCAATAATTCATTTGACAGATGTCAAAGTTGAAACTTCGTTTCAACCGAGTGTTCCACGACACTCACGTACTTATTTACTTTACTTTTTTTTCTTCAAACTTCATCTAGGGCTCAAATAATAAAAAAACACCGACCTGAAGAAAATTCCTCATTGAACGACACATATACCCACACATTTGAATCAGCATTTTTTATGATTTTTTAAATATCACATTGATATTTAGAAAGCGAACGCTGAGCAGAGTACCATAAGAACAATCCAGCATTGAAAATAAAATCATCATTGAGGATGCCTTGCTGTGGCGGGCTTGGAGGAACTTGTTGGTGGTATTGTCATGTCGCAAAACTGAGTATAGACCGAGCATTTTTATCTGATTGTACTATGAAATCTTCCAAAGAAGTCGCCTGCAATAAAAAGTATACACTCCATGCTTTAAAAAAAGCCACAATGTAATAAAATAAGTAGATGTAACACCAATCACTAAAATTACTCAAAGATCGTTTAATGTTTCAGTCTATAGAAATAACTGATTCATTTTGAAATTGTAGAATGTGTAGGTACAAATATTGCACGCATTATCACAACAACCACTTCATGTTTCAAAATACTTATGTGTACCGTGTTGCTCTGATTTTTCACGGTTTCGTTCGCGAAGGAACAAGAGTAGGTTTAGGTAAGACTATAATTCTAAGTAAATCATACTGAACAAGAGCTTTCTGACCTTGTAATTATGCCTCAACTTTTTTATACATTCCAGAAGGGCAAATGCCCCGTTTTCAATGTTCCCAGCCCCATTCATTCGCAGTGGATTTAATTCGTAGCTCGCAGACAGCGCGCATTGTTTCACAACTATTGCTTTTGAGCACTTGCAGCTTTCATTATTTTTATTTAAACTACAATCTATATTGTTACTAAGAGAGCATGAATTTTATGTTAGTTTGTGTGTAATTTAAAGGATAATAAGTGCTCTGGTATAGGTGTTTTTTCATAAAAAATAAAAACACGGTCATTGTTGATCTTAGTGAATTTTCGGATATTTTTATTGACTCTGTTAACACGCATATTGCAAATCATTGCAAAATATGGAAAATGAACTCAAGTTTTCTTGTTACTAAGCTGGTTACTTGAGATTAAGAAAATTTTAACAGGAGAAAAGTGTATCGCTCTATGGTTGGGTCACAGTGAATAAATAAATATGCATAGAAGAATATAGAGATTTTATTTTTTCACCTAAATCCGTTCCATAATTTCAACATGCAGGAGCAAGAAAGGAACACACAAACAGTGGCGTAGCTAGGTAACCAAGAGCCCTGGTGCAAAATAAACCGGGGCCCTAACTGAACGGTTTAGATCAAAATATGCAGGGTGTGGCAAAATGTTAACGTATTTTGAATTATTCGTCGTCATTTTCTGGGCTGACTGTAGTTACTTACTCAATTATTTTTTTTCAAACAGTTTTTCAAAAATCTATAAATGCAGTTGTATTATTTTTAAAATAATAATTCCTATGAACAAAACCTTCCGGACTCTGGGTTTCTGACTCAGAGTGCCAGGGCCCCTTGAACTTGGGGGCCCCGGTGCACAGCACCGCCTAGCCCTCCGGTAGCAACGCCACTGCACACAAATACATGAAGAAACCCCTCATGATGTTTTGAATTATGAGATTATACTCGATTCCTCCAAGACAAAAACGCAGCTCTAGAAACCAAGTTGCAGTTATAAATTGGCCACCTCATGGTATTTGCAATTTAATAGCATTATTACCATAATCGATGTCAACGGCGACACCCGTTTCAATATGTATGCAGGAAAAATTATGAGTTTTCAAAGATGAAAGATATTTAGATTTGATTTATACGTTTACCGATATAGTAAATGCTGAGATAACGGGTAGAGAGAAAACAGAACTTACCTTTGATGACCCAAAGTTGCGAATTCATTCTTGTGGCAAACATTTTCATACGGAACAATTCTGCAGAATATATTTTGATCTAGGTTTGGTAGTTTTTGTAAAATTATCTGACTCACGACTCAGAAAACCTTAGTGTGGCATTAAAACTATTAGTATAATATTCCCAGTATTAAAATAATTAAAAATAGCAGTAGGTTTATGTGACCCCTGTGAAGTGCTAAATACTGCTAACGGTTACTTCGACGCGTGTGTAAGCATAACATAAAGGAGCGCACACCACACCTCTATTTAAAATCACTGCGTCGCATGATTGACGTGCCCAAACAGTAGCTTTAGTCACGTTACGTCGGCTTAGTTACAGCTTTCCAGTTCAGAAACGTTGTGAAGCAAAATGAAAACCTAACAATGTAAAATCACTAGTTTTTCCCATAGAGTTAAGTAGAGACAGCTTTACACTTGCTACAATCCTGACTTGAGATATTTTGCCTCATAGACCCTTTCTTAAAACATCTTACAAAAACATGTTTAATACATGTTACTCCTAAACGACGAACTCTGTAGCACAGTGGGCGAAGGCCCGCCTGCGACGCAAAAGGTTGCGGGTTTGATCCCCGCGGCAAATATTTATCTCGGGTCTGGGTGTTTCCATGTATAATATGTATGTATTTACAAACAAAAAGTATATCAGTCATCTAGTAGTACCCATAACACAAACTCTGCTTACTTTGGGGCTTGATGACGCTGTGTGAAAAATCCAGCATCCAGCATTAAACGTAAAGTGGGTAGATTTTCACTGCTACCCCATGGTATGGTCAGTTGATGCGTCTTTTAAAACTTCGGGTCTGAAATCATTCATCAATTCTATTTTTCCTGGAGTCAAGTGGCTTATTTAAAGGGTTCAGCTTCATACCCCGTTTGATCAGACAATTTTCCAGTTATGCCAACAATGAGCCTACACTGTGCATAAATATCTACGCATACCACACAACCTTCCGTTGAGCATAGGCAATAGCAGAATGGGGGCGACGTGCTAATTGCAAGGCATACGACACTACAAAACAAACAAGCAAACAGCCCTATCCCCAACGCACAAAGTTCTTTATCCCCTGGCAAAGTTTCTGATATCAGTTTTGCTCGCATATCGAGCTAAGTTATTGCTAAAATCTGCTGGTGTTATGACCCTTATGTCTGTGCTATAAAGGACATATTCGTTGGTATGAGAATTGTTGATTGGAGCTCGATTACCATGCAGGGAACTTTAGAAGTAAAAAGTTCGTAATATTTATTAGGGCGTTCGTTCACTATCAATTTGTATCCGCTCTGATGACACTGTTATGGCTATAGCTACTTACCTTCTAGTAACTATAGGTACTCATAGAGACAAATGAGGAAAATAAAAAAAACTGACCAATTAGCACAATAGCGCACGGCACTTGTTATTTAACAATTTACTTATCAGGGGGGTTATTCGCGTTCGTTTTTCCGTTCGTTTGATGAATATTCGGATGCTTCTTACTACGAGCTACATTGTATTCAGTCTATAAAATTAACGTTAAAATACGGTCCTAACTTAGGACCAAATATTCCAAACCGATGGCCCTTGAAGACAGAAATCGTAGTAAGAAACATCCGAATATTCATCAAACAAACGAAAATAAGAACGGGAATACGGCCACTGTAGAGTAAAATACAGGCGTATTTTTCATAAGCGAAGTACTGACAGAGCTTTTACAAATAGCCATATTTTATAAAAGCAATGAGAGGCAGCAGTTGGCTGCAAAATAAAATTGCAACCACTCGTTATTACTACCAATATTGCGATGCCGAAATGGAATTGGCCGGCAAATGCCCGACGTGATATTAGTGCAAAACGTGGGGAGTTTGAACTAAGTATATTTGTTAGTAAATAAAATAGAGCCGTGTTGTCCGAGTGGGGTAGTGCTTTGACTTACAATCAGAAGGTTTGAATTCCGATGGTCTTAATGGTACTACTAAACGGTAAAAGAAAGTATCAGTTTGTACTCAACTTGTCACTTAAATGCTAACTGCCAATTTCAGGCTTATACCAATATGTATTTAGTTTACACGTGCCTCTGACTACCTACATTTCACAAGCCCGAATTTCCTACTACGAAAGAACCCCCGCCACTTCTAGAAAAATTAGACATAAGGAAGTTAGTCAGATCATCATCTAGAAAAGAGCTGATGATCTTCAAACGGCTGAACAGATTTTCATGAAACATGGCTAAGAACACTCGGGATAAAATTATGGGGGTCATCCGTTTGGGAGCTACGATACTACAGATACACTGACACCACTACCTTTTTGCGTCGGGGGTTAAAAAAGCTTGTGTGAGTCAAGAGAAGAAAGAAGGACTATTGGGGATATGGTTGTGATTCTGTTGAATATTTTGTTATAATTCTTAGTAAATTATTATACCAGAGAGTCCTAGAGAATATGCAGTATTGTTTGTTCAAAACTAAAATGGCCGTTAGTGTCGCTTTTAAATGAATATGAATGAGAGTTTACAAAGTGAACTTTTATTTGAATTCAACCCGGAACATAAAAAGTTAGCTTTTTAGAAAAATAGACAGAAAACTCTGTCTGTAATATCACCTATTGCAACATTTTTCTAACATTACAACGTCATTTCTCAATACTTTTTACAGGATCACGGATTAATCTCCATCTATCCATCCATACATCCTGTCACCCATTCATGCAAACTTTAGCATTTATAATGCTCTATAGTAAGATGAAAACAAAAACTACCCTAAATTCATGTCATTCTATCATTCACAGACTTTCAATGAAGTCTTTTTAAACTGTTCCAGTCACATCCAAGTTAATTAGTTTTTCAGTAAACAAAGACTGTGTTATTCGCTTCACAATGGTCTTGTAATTATCTCAGCTTATTGGAAGAACTGTAACGTGCAGGTAGAAAGGGGGCTACTGAATTGGTGAAACTATTTTTGGAACGAAGTTCTTTTTCGGATGGTAACGAAGAAAAAAAAAGACTGAGGCTGGAAAAAAAAATTTGTTCCATTTTACCGTCACGACACATGTAAAGGGACGAGCAACGAGCTATGGAAAGGGCTATGCTTGGTGTCTCTCTACGAGATCGAATCAGAAATGAAGAGATCCGTAGACGCACTAAAGTCACCGACATAGCCCACAGGATTGGCAAGTTGAAGTGGCAGTGGGCGGGGCACATAGCTCGTAGAACTGACGGCCGTTGGGGCAGAAAGGTTTTCGAGTGGAGGCCACGCACCGGAAACCGCAGTAGAGGACGGCCTCCCACTAGATGGAAAGACGATCTGGTAAAGGCTGCTGGGAGCCGTTGGGTGCAGGCTGCACAAGATCGATCGCTGAGGAAATCGATGGGGGAGGCCTATGTTCAGCAGTGGACACTAGATGGCTGAGATGATGATGATGATGATGATCAACAAAAACAAATATAGTTAATAAAAATAAATAATGCTGGACATTTTCACACAGCATCATCTAGCCCCAAACTAAGCAAGCTCATAGGCTATTAAGTTTTGTCTATCCCTCCGTCACACATAGATGTGTGATGAAATGAGCGTCTGAAAATCGGCGTATGTAACAAGCTTACAATGCAAATGTGACCAATAAGTGCTTGGGCATATCTTCTTCGGTTCATAGTGTTTAGTAGAGGACCAGATAATTCTATTGTTTCTGATAAGACGGTAAAATATTCAAGGGACTAGCTTAAAACCTTGCGCAGAAATGGTTATTACTAAAGAGACTTGCTGATTACATTTGGGTATTGAATTAGGTACTCATTATTTTCTCTATTCAATAATGATAGCTAATCTTGGACGCGAATGAAGATAATGGGAATTTATTTATTTATTTAGGTATTTATATGAACAAAAAAGAAAAGGGCTTTGTCGCTGAGCGACTATACCGCCCAATCAGTAACATCTTGGCTCAGTCTTCTTCTTCTCTCTCACTTCACTTCTTGGTTTCTTCTGGTTTCACTTCATTCCCCGGCTTCTTCTTTTCTTTATTCCTTCTTCCTCCCTTGTCAAGATTTGACGGAGCCACCTGCACCGGTCATCATGGGAATAAGATGCGCATTAACAAAAACAACATAGTCAAATGTCGGACGGAACTGTCAATTTTTAACCATAAAGTCATTTCATGACAGTGTACACTCGCCAACTCATACTCTTGCAACCATACACATTCGTAACAACACAGACACTATCATTGTCTCGCACCATATTATACTCGTATGTGCTTTAGGCATGCAAATACTCACTTTTAAAATGTAGGGCATTAGCTAATTTCGAATGTGTGTATGTTTGCGTTACAATCACACCCTAAACAGTTGAACATGGATGAAACTTGAAATAGACGTACATCGTAGGCTGGAATAGCACTTTTGCGTGGGGTATTGTAAAACAGAGGGTGGTACTAGCATAAAAAATGTTAAATCCAATAATAATAATTACGTTTTTATACTAAAAAGAAAACCGACTTCAATGTTTGACTCGAAACGCGGTGTGACTCAGGGCGTCAAGCTGTCGATTCGATTTCTATTTGTGACATGGCTAAGAGGGAAGGTGTTTAGAGTTTTACGGGGAAACTATCAATCCCTCAGGAATAAAATTTATATGGGACCACCTCTGGAGTATACCCTTTCAAACATAAAAAGAATTTTGCAAATCGGTCAACAAATGGCGGAACAAATACAAAAAAAAAAAAAAACATACAGACGAATTGAGAACCTCCTCCTTTTTTGAAGTCAGTTGAAAATTTCTCAAACAAATCCTTTGCTTTGTACAAAGAACTTTGTGCAAAACTACGCTTCAGTCCATTCAACTCATTTTCCAGTTAAACTAAAAAGGCTTTACTCTCAGAGAAAGGAAGTGGAAAATTGTGCCCAATTAGTAAGCCTCTTTCGACTACGGACACTCTCTTGAACTGGTTTACTGCAGCTTTGAATAAACCAGGTTTAGTTTAACTCTTTTTAGAGAAGTATCTTGACTTTATGCTGATCTAATTAGCCCGCTAGATCCCACTGCTGGGCAAAGCTTTCCCTTCTTTTCTTCTTTCGCTACATTTGATCGCAATGTTTTTTTTTTACTGTGCTTCAAAATAGTATGTATAGTATGTTAATCATAAAAAAAATTCAACATAATTATGGATTTTTCGCGAACAAAAAAACTGATATGAAACCGGGAGGCACAATGGTCGGGTAGTTTCATGTTTATTGAATACAGATTTTTAATACCATTTAACAGTAAAGAGTATTTTAATATTATGTTAATTATAATCGAGTATCTGAATGGAATAATATTGAATTTCACGGTTTACCATTCTTTTTTTTTTTTTTTTTTTTTTTTTTTTTATATATTTTATCAAGCAATTTAAAAAGATTAAATATTATGAGGAAACCGATATTTTGCTTCATAGCGGGCTGGGCTTTTGTAGCGATGCAAAAACCCAGTTATTTTTGTTTAGGGTTTTACCTATATGTACCAGTTGACTTGTAGCATAGGTTTTTTCTAAACCTGTTTCAGGCACCAGTCTCTCACAAAACAGGTTTTTATATCCACAACCTTTTTGAATTTTCAATGTATATATTTTTTAGATTCTTTTTATAGTGTATTTATTTTAATTTAAATATTGTTTGTGAGAGAAAATAAATAAAAAATAATAAATAAGTTATCACATATGACCTTTCAGTTTTACGTTGCTTTTAGGCTTTTTGTTCTCCACAGTGTTTCGTATAATAACTTACCGCAGTAGTTTACGTGGTTCTTCAAACATTCGTCTAGCTAACGATGATGGTGGTTATAGAACTTTTCCTAAGACTTACCTTACTTTTACGTGATTTTACTTATTTACCTAGTCTGTGCCTGTTACACAGGGTAACGTCAGAAAACATAAAAAGCTATTTTACTTGATTTATAATATTTTACGTTTAAATAATTCTATGTATGATATGTATGTATTTACAAACAAAAAGTATATAAGTAGTATATCAGTTATCTGGTTCCCATAGTAGAAGCTTTGCTTAGTTTGGGGCTAGACGATGCTGTGTGAAAATGTCCAGCATTATTTATTTATTTATTTATTATAATCAAATCAAATATCTTTCTAAGATTTAATCATCTCAAAGAACTTGATGTGACTCATAATCAACATCATAAATATGCAAACAATTGATATTAGATTGTTACATTGAACCCTTGGGTATCCCTGATTATTAAAATAATGCTATTTGTGTGAGGAATAAAACTCCCTTTGTAAACAAAATGTCAGCAAAAACAATAAAACCCACCTAGCAGATCCACTATCGCTGCCACAGGTATGGAAATGTCAAATAATACTGGACATTACCGGCCTTACTAATAAACGTGGTATAAAGTTATGAGTGTAAACTGTCAAAATGTATGGTTATTACTATTTTATTCCGAGGAATAACTTTATACCACGTTTATTAGTAAGGCCCTACGAGTATTATATTACTAGTGGACCCGGGCGCGACTTCGTCTGCGCATTGTTTCGTCATACAAACTTTAGAGATAGAACTACCTTGTTCCAACTGAATTCATTTTTGGAACTCATTTTCATTTTTCGAACGAAATGAAATCGCCATTTAGAAAAGTCAAAAGTTATTGGTTGTCATGGCAACCTAAGAGCAGTGCTCTTTGTGTCAAACAGAGTACTGCTAAAGTTTTTATGCAATATTCCCGTTATTCTTTTACATATTTTTTTGTTTTCAGGAACGTTTTTTGGAATAAAAAGTAGCCTATATGCTATTCTGGAGTTATACCTTTCACCTTACCAAATTTCATTGTAAACTGTTTTGTCGTTTGAGCCTGATCCCTACACAAACATACAAACATCCAAACATCTAAACAAACTCACAAACTTTCAGCTTTATTATTATGATGGGAATGAACGAATCTCAAGGACAATACCTTTACAGCATTTGGGATGACAACGGTGTGTGCTCGGGATGATGGTGTATTTTCATAAATTCATTGTATGACACCGTATTTTCATAAACAAACGCGATGTAGTCATATCGCGATTTACTCGTAGTAATATCAACTAGTCAAATTGAGATGTGGTCATAAAACGCGGGTCGCGATCGGCTAAGGAAACGTTGGTTTGAGATCTATATCTCAAAGGTAGATAGAGAGATATGAGGCAGTGGGACGAAATGGATTTAAAAAAACATTCAGTGGTCACATTTTCCTGACCCATATAGCTACGTAATATCAGAACACATGTGGGTTTCTGTTACAAAGTGACCTAAAAGGCTGCGTTTACAAATGACAAACAACGGGACCCTTGATGTACATGATGGGTCCTTTCAGAAGGACAATGGTGAATTGATGTTGCTACTCTCCTTCTAACTTTCTCCGCGATTCTGATATGTGGCGACCTTATTTTGACGATTGTTACGAGAAAAGCCTCGAGAGAGAGGGACTCGGGGCAGAAATTGAGTGAGGCCGACGCCGCTGAGGCGACTAGGTAGATAAACAGTGTAGATATTTAAACTTTATTATTTTTGGGTTCTAGGTATTCCCATAATATAATTTTATCTTCCTACTAGCGGAACGCCCGCGACTTCGTTCACGTGGTACATATCAACATAGCCCTTATCACTTGAGTAAGCTTAAGCTTTTCATCACATTAACTAAACTGAGTGACTGTGACTGCAAGTTCAACTTTGATGACTGAGTCTGAGTCCTAATCTCACTCTAAATCTGACCCTCAATCTAACCCTTATCTCGCTCTCACTCTTAATGTGACTCACAATCTCACTCTCACATTTTAATCTGCCGCCCCCCCATAAACTCACAAATCCATAAATCCATAAATCCATTAACCCCACTTCCAATCTCACTCCCACTTAAGAAATACCACACATACTTAATCACCGCCAACACCCTGTTTCAGGAATTATTTACAGCCCTCCCTTTCAACCCACCCCCTAAATACAAAAGTTCACCCCACCCCTACGAAATCCTAAAATGCAGCAGAAGAAGAATGTACCCTCCAAGTTTCAAGTTTTTAGGACTTATGGTTCTCATAGCAACTGTTACTCCCTCTTTCACCCCCTTTATAGTGGAGTAAAAAAAATATATATAAAATATTACTCAGTACTCACACATAGCGAGTTTCCAGCGAATCGGACCACGCATTCAAAAACCCACTTTATCCCACTTTACCCACTTTATCCCGCATTATCCTGCTTTTCCCCAGTTTATTTCGCTTTTCCCCCGCTTTATCCCGGTTTATCCTACCTTTTCCCCACTTTATCCCACATTATCCTGCTTTTCCCCAGTTTATCCCGCTTTTCCCCAGCTTTATCCCGTATTACCCCGCTTTTTCCCAGTTTATCCCCCTATTCTCCCGCATTTTCTTGGTTTATCCCGCTTTTTCCCCGCTTTATCCCACTTTATCCCGCATTATCCTGCTTTTTCCCAGTTTAACCTGCTTTACCCCCGCTTTATCCCGCATTATCCTGCTTTTTTCCAGTTTATCCCGCTTTTCCCCCGCCTTTTCCGCATTATCCCGCTTTTTCCCGGTTTATCCCGCATTATCCAGCTTTTTTCCTGTTTATCCCGCTTTTCCCCCCGCATTATCCCGCTTTTCCCCCCGCATTATCCCGCATTCTCCCGGTTTATCCCGCTTCATTCCACTTTTTCCCGCTTATCCCTTATACGTTATCCCTTCCCCAAATACCCCACTTCCACTCCCAATGGACTTATGGCTCCCATAGAATCTGTACTGTACTTCCCCTTTTTCACCCCCATTAAAGGGTAGATTTTGAAAAAAAAACATGCAGCTATTTTTTATTACACTACTGCTAAATACTCATACCGAGTTTCGACCAAATTGAACCACGTATTAAAAAATCCTACGCAAACTTTAACACCCCTTTCACCCCAGTTTAGGGGTAGTTATGAAATTATTAGAGTGCGGAAATTTTTTATTTACATTTTTAAATAATCATACAGAGTTTCAAGCAAATCGGACCACGCATTCAAAAAACCCCATACAAACATTAACACCCCCTACATCCCCTTCTAGGGGTAGTTTTGAATTTTTTTGAATGTAGACTTTCATTAAAAGCGTTGAACTATCATAATTCTAAATTTCATGTCTCCAAGTGCCAGGAATACGATTTTTCATACAATCGTTTTTACCCCTTTTCACCCCTTTAGGGGTTGAATTTCAAAAAATCCCTTCTTAGTACACCCCTACGCACCAAGACGGACATACCCTCAAAATTTCAAGTCTCTACGACCAGCGGTTTAGGCTGTACGTTGTCTATCAGTCAGTCAGTCAGTCAGTCAGTCAGGACAAAGATTCTTATAATAATAGATTACAAACATTGTTAAGTACTATAGTTCGATAAGTTATATAAATAAAAAGGGTCTTTCATTTTGAACTACAAAAACGGACAGGGCCACATTTTCAGGTTGTAAATAGACGTTTGACCGTATAAATTAAATTCCTAAGCCCATTTAAGTTTTCACTTCAAAATTTATCATTTATAGATTTTTTGAATTGTTGCATAATGATTTTCAAGGAAAACAGACGTTCCACCAATCGCAGTGCAGCTACATCACGGGGCTAAGTTGTACAAGAAGCAACAATCAATTAATTGAAAGGATAGTCTTTATCGATTTTCTCGGGATTTTCATAACAAAACAAAAAAAATCATTACATAAATATTTTTTAATTTATTTTTTCAACCCAATTCCTGAATTAAGTTAGTTAATGAAAGACCCTATAGAGTTGTATAGTCAAGAAGATAGATGTAATAAATTATACCTTTCGTTAATCTAGATTAAATTAGATTTAAATTAGTGACTATGCGTGCGTCTCCTAGATTTGTTCACGTTGACCTTAACCTTGTTCAATCCAATGCCTCGAAGCTTCACAAAATCGAAGGAAGTAATTTGTCTCATGGGGCCAGCCCCGTGACTAAAGTCATTATAATAGTTGAATACAAAAACAGAGTTTGTTGTCATTGAGGCCGAAACTTTCCAAGTTTGCGAATTGACTAAACACGGCAAATGAACGTCACAACTTCACAAGACATGAATGGGGAATGCCTAAATACTAACGTAAATGTGAAAGGCAAGATGAAAACATTCTACTGCACCAAAAAACTGAATTTCACTAGAATTTGTTTCAAAAACTCGTAGAAGGTTTCATGCTTTCACTGTAAAAAAGTTAAGAAATCTCTACTAGTAGAGCCAATCTAAAAAAATAAAGAAATATATTTATTATTTATTTTTAGCCCATATTGTCCCACTGCAGAGCAAAGGCAGGGTCTTTTCTGTCTTTAGCTATTAGTTGACTAGTCCGGTAGATGCATATCCAAATCGTCCCGCCATCTCAGTGACAGTTTTTGCCCATAAGTCGTCAGACATGCGGCAGACATGGCCTGCCCAGTCCCACTTTAGTTGGGAAGACTTTTGGTAATACTGACAACCTTAGTGCGTTCTCATATTGTTGAATTTCTGATCCTGTCGATCAGCCGAACCCCTGATCGGTATGACATACATCACACATACTAAAATAGGACTAGGTCTATACACCCACAGTAATAAGCCGGATGTAGGTACTGGTTAGCTGTATTATTTTTTATAATAATAAAAAAAATACTATTACAGTCCCGCTAAAGAAGATATGGCCATATAATTTACTACAAGCTATAATACTTACTTGGTGCTTACCTCGGGCAGAGGATAAGTACATAAATAGCCATCCAACGAGGTAATGCCGCCAGCCTTTTGGGCACATTACCTGCGGTCGGTGATCTGAACACTGTTTTTTATCTTAAGTTTAGTTAAATTATGTACCTACTTATGTATTTTTATGATTATTGTTTCGTGTAAATAGAACAATCATCCATCTTCATGGCACAAGTATTTTTGTATCCTTGTATATCGAATCCACAAGGCGCAGAGAGCACAAATAAGCTGCGCTGTAAGGTTAGTCAAGGAATAGTCTAATCTAGTGAGCAAAATATCAAATAAGAGCTATAATATAAGGTAAGTTGGAGAATTTTTTAGCTTGTATATTGCTCTAAGCGAAATGTCTGCGTATATCGTTCAGCTGAATTTCGTTTCATTATCCGCCTATTAGATCTAATTCGATGATGGCTTGCATCAGGATTTGTTATTGCGACAATTTAGAGGGAAGTTGGTGGTTTTAGCTTTTTATTATTCCGTCGATAATCGCCTGAAATGAATAGGATTCGCACAAAAGATAAATACGATTGACTGGGCAGACAATTCCACAAATTCTTCATTTAGGGTAGCTGGTATTTTATTTTTCTTTGTAATTCGCAACGCTCAATTGGCAAATCCGCGTACAATGAGAATCCACAAATTGCTGAATATAGCCTTCTCAAATTTTCAGTAGGTACCTATCCTATCAACACACAAGAAAATGGTCTGCTTCTTAAAAAGCTTAATGGCTTTACTAATAAACGTGGTGAAAAGTTATTCCTCGGAATAAACTAAAAATAACCATACATTTTGACAGTTTACACTCAGGAATAATTTTATACCACGTTTATTGGTAAGGCCGTTAGACTTTGCCTTTGCCTGTAAAATGGAATACATATACCATCCATACAAAGAAATACTTTGAGAGAACTCTCAAAGTAGCTCTATAGATATATTGTGCAAGAATTTTAGTAACTTCTAGGAATAGTTAAATAAATGAGTTATAATTGAAATTCACTATTTTATTCATTCAGAGTTTGTTTTGACATAAACATTTTGATACTAAACATACAGTACAAAGCTTATTTACAAAATTAATAATCTATTAACAATATTATTGACACTGTACTAAGGCAAGAGCACATCTAGATAACTCTCATTGAGAGCTTCTTGTATCCATATTTATTAATTTATCTAGTTTAGTCAAGTAAGATAAATAAAAAAAAAAATGTTTCAAGAAAATTGGTATTCCCAACACAGACTTTCATTTTAAGAATTTCTCATAGAATATTTTAGTACCAAAGCTAATTTTAACAAAATTGGTAACTAAAATAGTAGGTAGGTATATTATTATAGCTGCATTTGTGAGGTCATACAGTAAATAAAATATACACTTATAATAACACTTAACATGATAATTTTATGTATAAGGACAAAATAATTGAGTTCAAATTCAAAACTAGCTTAACACTCACACAGTTAAATTAAACTACAATTAATTTTGGTTAACATTTATCTAAATTTAATGATACTTTTGATATTATTCCATGAATGACGAATACATTAAAGTTGATATTTTAATTTTATCGCTTTTAATAAAATTTTGTACTCTATCGTAAGACTACCAGATTCATATTTATATTTATAACTATTATTATTTCACATTTGTCTTTCAATTTATTACAGAATTCACTATTACGAGCAACTGTTGTTATAAAATCCTAGTTGTACTGATTTGCTAAGAGTCTAATTAAATTTTTATAAAAATTACTGATAATATTTCTTATTGTTTTCAAATACATTAATATTACTCGCAACTATTGCGAGAGATCACTAAAGCTTTCAGATACAAAGTAGGTACTCCACATACTTAACATAAATATGTTTTACTAAACAATCTTATAACTAGGATTCGCCATGAATTTACAATATCATTTTCTGATTTGAAAAAAAAAATCCTAACAAAATCTGTAATATTTAGGCCTGTGTACAAAGTGAAAATAATAGAATTGACCGCTTGTTCAAATAACTTAAAAACTTTAGCTAGGGCTCGAGGCTAAAAGCTTTTAAGCGTCTCTTACTTTACTTTTAATAGCAAAAGGTTATATTTTGAATTTAAAAGTAAACTATATTGAATTCGCCGTCAACTTTTGAAAAATACAAACTTCATTAGAACTTTTTATAATTCGTAAAAGGTTAACACCTAATAATTTTATTAAAATTTGCAATTAATAATTGTATCGTCTTTGACGATCTAAACAATCAAGGTTTTTTATAACATTCCTACTTTAAATTTTAAAATACATGAATTATTATACAGTTTGAATAATATTATTATACTTACTAATCATAACATGAAGATCTAACATTTTATATTATTTTATTTACACAAACCTAACAATTTATTGTCAGTTCTGAACTTGATTTTAATTAAATCTGCTAAGTTACATCCATTTATATAAATGATGCGTAAAAAATATGTACAGCGCATCGCCAAATCTATGCTAATACCAACAATGCATAATACATGTCTACACACTTAATCCATAACTATACACCAAAAGCCTTAATTATAAAGTTATAATACTCGTATTGTCGTAGCTTAAAACTATAAAAAGTTCATAATATTGTGCGCGTATAATATTGCGGTTCACTTTGGATTCACTGAAATGTCCGTAACGCATTCAATATTTATAGATTTTAAACGTGGACTAGGTGATGTGGAAATCTCCCCTTAGGAGTCTTGTGAAAGTTTTCTTGAACTGCTGGTTTGCGAGCGCGTAACAGAACGGGTTGATTGGACTGTTCGCATAGCAGAGGAAATACGAGAACATGTAGAGATGTTTGTTGATGCAAGGTGGGTCTGTGCAGAACCCTTCTACAAGCGCAAGCACGTGGTAAGGCGTCCAGCACACCACGAACGCGCCCAATATAAACGATATAGTCCTAAATGCTTTCCGCGCGCGGTTCTCGGACTTGGACTTCTGCCGGCCGATACTCGGAAACAGGCCGTCCCGCTTCGAACGTTTAACTTTTAATTTTTTTCCGATGTTTTTTACAAACTCTTTCTTGGAGTCACCGCGGCCCGACCCAGTTACTGCGGTGCTCGAAACGTCACTGTTCTCGACCGCGGGACTTATTGCTGCATTTAGTTTCAATGGGGACGCTTTAGCCTCGCTCGGCTTCGGCTCATTGTTATTGGAAGACGTCGATACTAGCGTGATTACCGGTTTAGGTCTCTCTCCTGGTGTTATACTTACTTCTGTGTTTACTTTAACCGGAGGAGGAGGTGAAAAGTTATTCTTTGTTGTCGGAGTCTTGGCTTCTGCTGTTGCTCTGATTAGCGCCGCTTGTAATAATGAAGTATTTGTGACTATTCCGGAGTTCAATGTTGGTGGAGATGATGGTTCAGTTGCAGTAGCAAAAGTGACAGAAGACGGAGGGCTCTCGTATGTTGGTGAAGCTAAAATAACAGAACTTTCATCCATATACCTCAGATCAGCTCCATCTAATCCCACGAGAACGTCATAAGACGAGCCATCTCCTTTCACCAATCTAACAGTTCTAGTGCGCGAGGACTCGGAGATTGATGGTGGGCTCTCTGAAACAGCCGGGCTACATCTGAACTCTGATGGTGGGGGGATGATTCTTTGAGCAATAGTGGTTGATACTTCTCTCTGTTCGGACGGTGTAGCAACACCAGAAGAAATAGGCGACATGAAACTGGCTGACGAAATAGGGATGGCAGGCACTGGAGTAGGCTCGTTACTGTGTGATGAAGGATTATCAGTATCTAGCAGACTCTTCTCAGAAATCTGTGAAAGAGAAGATTTTGGCTTATCGGCGTCGTGTTTCATCGATGGTGATTGCTTTCCGTCAGGTTTAATAAGCATACCACCATTGAATCGCATATTATTGAGCAGTTGAAGAGCTCCAGTCTGCATTACCAAGTTTGCAACAGATGGTCGTTTTTTCGAGTTGGGTTGATTAGCTGTTGATTCCTCGTCAGAGTCAAACGCAGGGCTACTTGATCGTTCTGCCTCAACCTGATCTTCTCTTTTATCTCCATCAGATTCAGCAGTTGTAGAAGTACCAGTTGCAGTAGTACTGCTTTTATGGGCTGACGATTTCTGACTGGAGTTGGAGTCTGTTGAACCACCCAAGTTGAGCAAAGGAGCAGCTAAGGAACTTTTTGACGTGGAATCTTTGCGTACAGATTCCGAGACTTTTAACTGGTCTTCACTAGAGATAGTCGCTTTAGATAGTCCGGACATCCCAGCTGCACCACCTGCCATGCCTCTCATAACACCAGCACTAAGGGCTACCATAGACTGCATTTTCCTTTGCTTCGCTTCACTCTTCTTCTGCATATCATATGCCGTCTTAAATATCCCTGCGTAAAGCGCTATCAGAACAATCAAAGTAGTCCAGTAATATCCAATGATCAGAGCTGTATTGAAAATCGGGTCTTTCAAAAACTGCACCGCACATTCTCCTTCTTGCAAATCCCGGTAACCGACAAAATGTTCCCATCCGAAGATTGTAGTGAAGAATAACAACGCTGGGATTATCCAAGTCACTGTCACCATCCATATCACTCTGTTTTTAGTCCGCCAAGCTCTATACCGAGCAGCAATTTTCACACTACAGAATCTATCCACAGTGATGAGTAGAACTGTGTATTGTGACACTAAACATACCGTGTAGTCTACGGAGAGCCAAAGATCGCAGAGTAGGGGCCCTAAATGCCAGTACCCCTTCAAGACGTAGTCGGTGTAGAATGGAAGCGATAATGTACCTGAGGACAATAAAATACATTATTATTGAGGTGAATCGAGTGGTCCTGAATCGGGTTTGAAAATTCAGAGGCATCGTTAGCAATCTGTTGTCGAAGTTGCCAGTTATTTTCGTTAATTGGATTGGAAATACGCTGATATGCTTCGATAAGGAAATTACGCGGTCTTTTACAGTGTTGCGGCACAATTTTCTTGGAGATAAAATAG
Source organism: Epirrhoe tristata (assembly GCA_951394285.1). Lineage (NCBI taxonomy): Eukaryota > Metazoa > Arthropoda > Insecta > Lepidoptera > Geometridae > Epirrhoe > Epirrhoe tristata. The sequence continues at coordinate 10,118,601 of OX596144.1, read as the reverse complement.
TATTGTCTGTCTATTTTATGTGTACATGTTTTTCGTCTTTTCCGTAGGGGTAGGAAGGTACCACAAATTGATGCAATTCTGACATATTATATTCGTTCATTACACCAAGTAATAATGTTTATAAATGACGGAAGCGATGCTTCAAGCAATATTCAGTTCCACGAACTGATGATGCTTGAATGCTTGAACATCAGTTCGTGGAACTGTTTCTTGTCCGAGTTTACTTTTAATGCAGTTAAAATACTCAGTTCTTTATTATTACGTAGGTACTATATTAGCCCTCAACGTCCCACCGCTGGGCAAGTGCCCTCCCCCACTCCTTCCATTCAATTCCTCTTCTTCACTATGTATTCCTTAAAGAGCACTTACACAGAATAATTTCAACCGATACGACATTGTATCACACTGCATTTAAAAAAAAAAACCGTCATTGGGCGCTAAAATTCTTAGTAAATGCGACGCTCGCTCGGCCGGTAAATGGCATCGATTTAGAAAATCGAGACAAAAATTAAATGCACTTTAAAGCATGGTATGAATGTCGATGGATTTACGAGTAGAGGTAGGCCAAAGAAAAGATGGATGGATTGTGTAAAGGATGACATGAGTAAGAAAGGAGTGAGTGTTGAGATGACGGCTGAGGAGAATGGAAGAAGAACACATGTTGTGCCGACCCCGCATAATGTGGGAAAAGGGCAGGAAGATGATGATGACTTTAAAGCATGGTAGAATGCTCCACGTGATAATAAACCATACCTATCAACAGATCAGTGGCAGCCAGTGACGCGATGAAGTAGTTACTCGGCTGGCGGATGGTGCGGTCGACGAGAAAGGCCAACAACACCAGCACGTTCCCGCTGACTGTCAGAAGGATGACCAGCACCAAGCAGGTCGCGAAGATTGCTGCTAGCCACAGCGGGAACGGCGGGAGTACTGGTTGCTGGTGGGTTAAGAAAATATTATAGTGAAAAAGGTAGAGAAATACTTTTTGCATGATTCCGAGTGGTCCTACCGAATGAATGCGTTTCGACTTTGACTGACAAAACTTGATTGAACGTAAATACCGAGTAGGTTTTTCGTTAATGGAAGAAAATATTTTGTTTCCATTTACAGGGTGTAAATAGACTACGACCGAAAACTGAGCGGTTGCAATCAGACCATGATTCTAAACATATCTAACGAAAAAAAAACGTAAAAAATTATTTGACTTAGCTACGTCATTTTATGTTATTTCTGGTTATTTGCTACTTGTACAACATAAAAAGACCATAACTACCTAATAATTTTCATTCATAAAAGAAAAAAACAGTTAAAACTCAAAATCCAGCAATCTACGTAAAACAACGCGCCCAGTACATACGCAAACAGTAATCTTCAAACGCTGTTTTCTCCGGATATAATGAGTTTTTCGGAAAATCCGTTTAGATTTAGTTGTGTGTTGGGATGCTGTAGCTTCTGAGCCTATATTTGTGAGTTCATACTTTTATTTAGCTGTTTTCCTAAATTAAATAAAATAAAAAAAATATGATAATATTAGAAAAAGAACTGCAACTATTTTCATTTTGTCAGATTACTCATAGCGCGAAGGGTCCGTTTAGTTCTTATAATGATACCCTGCATATAAAAATTAGTTGCTAAATTATTATTTTTCGTTTATGGAATTGATTAAAAAACAGCCCTCGCCTTTGTTTCACCAAGCTTGTGCTGCAGTTGAATGACGTCAGAGTTTTGTACCTAGTTTTGATGTAACTAGGCCAGCTTGAAGTAGTTTGGCCGTGCTATGGTATTGAAGCTATACAAAGCAACCTCGATTTTTATCAACAAACAAAATTGTATAAAAAAATCATAAGTGGTTTAGTTCTTATACAGGGTGTAAAAAGACTGCTACCGAAAACTGAGGGGTTTCAATCAGACCATGATTTTGAACATATTTAGCGAAAAAAAAACGCAAAAAATATTTTACTTAGCTACGTCATTTTATTTTATTTTCTAGTTTTTTCTACTAGTACAACATAATAAGACCATACCTACCTAATCATTTCATTTATAAAAGAAAAAAACAATTAAAACTCAAAATCCAACAATCTACGTATAAAAACGCGCCCAGTACATGCAAACAGTGATCTTCAAACGCTGTTTTCTCCGGATATAATGATTTTTTCGGAAAATCCTTTTGGATTTGGTTGTGTTTTGGGATGCTGTACCTACCCTTTCGGCTTCGGTAGACGTCTTATTACACCCTGTATATTAAATACAAATAAACTTGCCGATAAAATAATTATAAAACCCAAAAATCGTCTAACCTTTCCTATAAATATTTGCCCTTGACATTGAAAATAATGTTCAAACCAAATCCAACCATCAACTTTGATATTGCAATATAACATCTTGTACTACGACACAGTACCTATACCTAGAGTTGCATCGGTAAAGTTTAAAATCTGACTTCTACCGTTTTTCCAATAGTGAACCTGCAAGATCTTATCAATGCTACGCTAAAGAGGCAACCGTGTGAGAACCGCCGACACGACACAAGAAAAATAACTAACAGTTTTAAATTCTCAAGTACTTAGACAGATATAAATACATAGAACTTTGAAGAAGAATTTCTAAGCTAGAAGCTAGCACTTATAGTTTAATTGATGCTAATCAGTAGCAATATTGGGATCCCCATGTTCACCATTTTGTATCGATAGGTATTGATTATAAGTTTGAAAAATGAAAAGCCTTATCAAAATTTTTCGTTCTTCGATTCGAACCCGCGACAATCCTCCTGTGCCTTACCGCTCTGCTCCGCTTCCTCAGGTTTGAATCCCGTCGGAATCGAACATTTTGATAGGACTTTTCAATTCCCAATGAAATACCTAAGTGTGGTTTAACAATTAAAAAAGTTAATAAGTTAAAAACTTTACCTCCACTGTGACTTCTACTCTTTGATGCCCTGTATTTCTGTATTCGTACCTGATTCGTGAGTTCAAACACGTAACGTATAATTCGGTGAGCTTGCCTTCCTTACCCACCCCTTTTTATCGAGTAAATAAGTAATGAGAGTATTCGTCGTTCGTGATTGTATTGATGACAATCTTCTGGCTACACGCATACAACACTGCTAGTTATAATGTAGGACAGAGCCTTTGTTACTTCAGGACAAAGGTGTCCACAGTACTTTAAACGCCATTTACACGATACCTCGGGCATACCATTCTTGCTTCTTACTTTCTCAAACTCAACGGAGGAGCTTATACTCTGTGGCAAGAATGGTATGGCTGAATGGTATTGTGTAAATGGCGTTTTAGTTGTGATAGTTTAATTTAAAGTACCGCAAAATAACCGTGTTGGCCAAATAAGCCAAATGATATTCTCTCAACTTTCTATGTCGGCGTGGGTTCGAATCTCTATTCGCTTTGAAAACATCACGATAGATCGCTAACATCTGCAAACTATTGGCTTGTAATACATTTTGTATTTGGACATGCCATATTTGGATCAGACATTAGACATAGTATATTGAATGAATGAATGAATGAATGAATGAACACTTTATTGTATTAATAACAAAACACCACATAAATAAAATACGTTCGAAATTAGTCCAATGGGCGGCCTTATCGCGGAAAGCGATTTCTTCCTGGCAAACTTTACATTAAACGCCTAAACATCTGAGAGTTGTTTACAGTTTTTTTCGTGATCCAGAGAATAAGTAAATAAAATAATGCTGGACTTTTCACAAGCAGAGCTTGTGTTAGGGTACTAGATGACTTATATACTACTTATATACTTTTTGTTTGAAAATACATACATATTATACATAGGAAACACCCAGACCCGAGACAAATATTTGTAGATGATACAAACATTGGTCCCGCCGCAGGGATCGAATCCGCAACCTTCGGCGTCGCAGACGGGCCTTCGCCCACTGCGCTACAGAGGTCGTCAAAGAAACTCACGTGATTCTCTCTCATTCAGTGGTGGAATCAAGCTTCCTAACACTCCTCTTCGCCCTATTCATAATTTCGGAAATGTTGTATAGTTTAAATACAGTTGCGATTGTTTCATTGTATCAATAAGTATATTCAGTTATTAATCGTGAATCGCCTTTCACACGCTCGTTCCAATACTCTATATCGGCATTCAATAATGAGCAAGCAACTGTTTATAATTTCCGTCCCTGACACACTCGATAATGGTGCGAATCGATTAACTGTCTGAGTAATACTATGTGCCACGCCTCACCTTCGCTGAAAAACCTTGCTGACACTACTTTACTGCATTTCGATCAAAATAGGCCTGTATGTATCTACTACAAGTAGATGCGCTCGCGTTGTCACCCGTGACGTCTTTGTGTGCCTTTATTAAACTTTGTGTTCCTGAATTTAGATTAGAAAAAGTGAAAGGTTCTAGAAATACCGTACTTTTTTATAATAAACTTCCAGATAATGCCACTAAACTGCCTATTCGAAGATTTAAAAGTTAGATAAAAAATAATCTTATAAAGAAAGCGTACTATTCGTGATTATATGAATGATAAATTCGCGTGGCCTGATGTCGCTCTGCCCCTCGACAGCTGATGTGTGCACAATGCCTTTGCTATCTTGCTTACTTTTTGAATTTTACTAACTTAACTTTTAATTTTACAACTAACTTAGCTAAGAAACAAATTAGCCTAAGTTTAGATCTAAGATGGATCACCTAAAAAAATCTAGGCCCCAAACCGTGTTTGTTGCCCTGATTCTTCACGGTATTGGTCGCGAAGGAACAGGAGTAGAATCACCTAGTTTTAAGACGTTTCAAATTGATCCCAGCGGTCCTACTGAATAAATGCTTTTTGACTTTGGAAAACTTTAGTTTTTTTTAAATAATGTCATCATCAATCATCATCACCTTCAATAAAAAAGTCATAAATTATAAAATATTAATGTATTAGGCAGACTATACCAGTAGGTATTCATCAAAACGAACGTGAATAATATAATTTGATTCTGATTTTAATTTGTCACACAAGGTATTATTAATGGTTATTGAAATAGTTTTATACCTATTTTATACGAATTGAGTAATCTTTTGATCACATTACCTTTACATAAAGATCTATAAATTATACTTCATAGTTCAGTGATTTAATCCATTTATATTGACATAATAACTAATGGTTATTTATTGTTAGGTAGGTATAAAATCTATCAATTACTTTTACTTATTAAACCCACAATATCAATGGGAGTATTACATAAACGATTGAAGCACACAATTGTATAATTAAATAAAATAAAAAAAATGACATATTTGACAGAAAATGTATGGATCTAATGTCAAATATGTCACTTTTTAACGCGTTAAGACGCAGGTGGAGCGGTAGTATAAAGGTAATAATCTACTCGTACAACATCTAATGGTACATCGAGAATTTTGACATAAAATGTATGGATGTAATACCTAAGTACCTAAGTATGCCTAAGTCATATACAGGGACTACTACCGAAAAAAAACTGCTACCGAAAACTGAGGGGTTTCAATCAGACCATGATTCTGAACATATTTAGCGAAATAAAAACGCAAAAAAATTTTGACTTAGCTACGTCATTTTATTTTCTTTTCTAGTTATTTGCTACTAGTACAACATAATAAGACCATACCTACCTAATAATTGCATTTATAAAAGAAAAAAACTATTAAAACTCAAAATCTAGCAATCTACGTAGAAAAACGCGCTCAGTACATACGCAAACAGTAATCTTCAAACGCTGTTTTCTCCGTATATAATGATTTTTTCAGAAAATCCTTTTGGATTTGGTTGTGTGTTGGGATGCTGTACCTACCCCTCTCGGCTTCGGTAGACGTCTTTTTACACCCTGTATAAGCCTGAACAAGATACCAGCTAAAATAATGAAGTTTGGATGCAGTTTTTGTGCAGTTCACATGTCTTTCATCAAACCAAAACTTACCAATCCTGAGTTAGCATTGAGCAGGTTTTCCAAGGTGCTATTGAGGTAGTAGACGTCAGTATAGTTTGTTCCGTTCGCCACAAGGTACCCTCCTTGACACTCTTGGTAACCTCCAGTAGGTATACACGTCCTCTGTTTTAGTTTCTGGAGTTTCCTGGTGAACAAATTAATGAATTAAACTTTTAGATCGTTTCTAACGATCCTTAGATGGCTTAACTAATCGTGTTGTATTTGTAAATACGAGTATATGTTAATATTTAGTAGCTTAGTTTCTGTAAATAAAGATCTTAGTGTATTATTTAAATTTTTTATCGCATTGAAATACCTTAATGATTTCCCGACGTTTAAGAAATACTATTATAAACATAAAAAATTATCTTAAACTAGCTGCGCTCCCGCGGAGTTACCCGCGGTCCCTCGGGATTTTTTTAATTTTTTCGGGATAAAAAGTAGCTTATGTCCTTCCCTGGAGTACAACCTTTAACTATGCCAAATTTCAGCTTAATCTGTTCAGCGGTTTGGGCGTGAAAGCGTAACAAACAGACAGACAGACAGACAGACAGAGTTACTTTCACATTTATAATATTAGTCTACGTAAAAACTACGTAAGTACTACGTCAAAAAAGTGGGATAAGGGCAGGAAAATGATGATGATGACTTCGTAATAACGCCAAAAAGTTACATAGTAGTCCTGACTCAACACCTGTGCCGTGGGTATCAGAAAGAAACTACGAGTAGGTACTAATAAGTACCAAAAGATACAGACCCGGGGCCTTATTGTGTAATTCAACTGGCAATGGACATGGGCTTCATTTTGACATTTGAAACCCATTCTGGACTTCAATTGTCATTTTCGTATTATGTGATTGGTTAAGCTCTATTGGGATGACAACTGGGAATGGATTTCAAGATAGACTAGCCTTTATACGCACAATCTATAGCGAGGGATACAGCCAATCGCGCGTGATAGAACGCGTAGCTTCAAGCTTCAAAAAAATTATCACGCGCGATTGCGCGTACAGGCTTTCCCGCACGATAGCATTTTGACAAGAACTAACGTGTAATCACGCGTGAAAGAACGCGTAGCATAAAAATTATCACTCGCGATTGTGTGCAGGCTTTACCGCGCGCAATCCTGTACGATCACGCACTCGCGAAAGATTGTGCGTCTAAGTATCTGCCAACTGAGAGAATCGAACTCGCATCTCTTGAGTCTGAGCCGCACATTTATCCACCTCGCCAAAGAAGTTGTCACGTACACAATGGACATTTCTCTTAGCAATCGAGAATCTGCCCTTCGAAATATCGATAGCGTATTTAGTGGAAATGGGCTACGATGATGATGATTATCAGATATCCGCCTAATAAAATTCACTGCCAATAAAAAACAATTTGCGTCTAAGAAAAATACGTCGAAAATAATCGAGTTAAAACTCTAGATTGATGAGTTTCCTAAGTTTTGATTTACTTTGTAATTGGATTCACAACATTGTTACGTTTGGATGTATTGTGTAAATATCGTGCGTAAGTATTTTCAAATAACGATCGCCGCTATATGGCGGAGACTAAAAACCTATTTATCTCAATCATATCCGAGTGGTTTCCAAGAGATATGCGGCGGCCTCGAGGCAGACCACCTGCCCAATGGTCAAATGACATTGTGGTAGGAGAGCAGTGAATCTGGCACAATACCACCAGGAGCGGCGTTATAGAGCTTTTTGCCCAGCAGTGGGTGTTGCCAGCTCAATAGATAGATAGATGTCAAAGGATATGAAAAAGTTAAACACCAGTAACTTAGTTTGCAGTAGGGTTGAATAGTTTGTATTTCACCGTATTTTCACTTAAAAATACGATCTCAGTTTTTTAAAAACCGTTGTTCTAGTATTTCAAAATATTATTGTTTTTCTTTGACTAAATTAGCTTACTTTACAACAATTAATTTGTTTTATTTCTTTAGAAGCTTTTGAGTAAATAAACAGTATAAGAAAAGTAGAATAATACATTAATCAAGTCTGAAAGCCATCATACATGTACACGGCTATCTTTATGCACTACAAACACCCTGCCCCTCTGCAACTTTTGTTTGAATTATAGTTATGTAAATACATTTTAGATCATCATCATCAATAACCTATTAATACCCACTGCTGGGCGTAGGCCTCCTCTCTAACCCGCCACTCCACTCGGCTCCGTGCTATCCTCATCCATTGTCGTCCAACCACGCTGACTATGTCGTCTGACCAACGAGCTGGTGGTCTGCCATTTTACACGTTGGTCGCGAAGGAACAGGAGTAGAATCACCTAGTTTTAAGACGTTTCAAAGTGATCCCAGCGGTCCTACTGAATAAATTGCTTTTTGACTTTGACTTTGACTTACACACATACACATTTCACATATAATATCAGTTGCTGCAATATAAATAAAAGCTTCTCAAAAAAGGATTGACAGCTATTTGAAATAATTGCTATGTATTTAATGTATGTTTAGTTGTTGTCAATATGTGCTGTGTTGGCCCACTGGGATTTACTCTCGACTTTCAACCAGATGGTAGCGAGTACGAGTCCTGATCTTGCATTAATTAGGTATAGTTGCCTTTAGACAGCACTACAGCATCCCTTTAAGTGTAGGTATAGGTTGCCTCCTGACGCTGTTAAGTTATCCCACTCATATAATAAAGCTGAAATTTGGGAGTTTGTTTAGATGTTTGGATGTTTGTATGTTTGTGTAAGGATCAGGCTCAAACGAGGAAACAGTTTACAATAAAATTTGGTAAGGTGAAAGGTATAACTCCAGAATAGCATATAGGCTACTTTTAGTCCCGAAAAACGTTCCTGAAAACCAAAAAATATGTAAAAGGACACTTTATCAGTACTCTGTTTGACACAAAGAGCACTGCTCTAAGGTTGCCATGACAATAAATAACTTTTGACTTTTCAAAATGGCGATGTCATTTCGTTCTACTATGCTTTCCGCTTTCAGCAAATTCAAAAATGAATTCAGTGTTTTCATGGGTTGGATTGGAACAAGGTAGTTCTATCTTTAAAGTTAGTATGACGAAACAATGCGCAGACGAAGTCGCACCCGGGTCCATTAGTCTAATATAAATGTAACGTATGCATTTTAAAAGGCACTTTATCTTGGGACAGTCTGCAGCTGCAGATCAAGTGAGTCTGTTACCTGGGAAATGTTACTTAAGATAATTAGTAGCAGACAACGAAGAATAAACAAATATACCTGTGTTGTTTGTTTAAACGGTTATGACCACAGAACTAGTTATGACAAAATAAAAAAAAACTATATTTATTATTTAGTACAAGGAAACAAGTTTGTATTTTTTTTTATTGTTATTATTTTTTTGTGTAAAAATCAGGTAAACAATGTGTTAGGAAATACCGCGGTTCTTAAACATTATTTATGTATATAACATTTTAAACTATCATGGCTATTAACTTTAAAACTTTATGTAAGATACTTTAAATCCATAGTATTCAGCCTATTCCATCTCAAACAAAGTCCCAGGCACTACAGCGTCCCGTTAAGTGTAGGCATAGGTTGCCTCCTGACTCTATTCCAATGTAAAGGCCTAAGTTTTTTTAACGCTATTAATAGGCACTGCGCTGAAATATCGGGAAACTTCAAAAACATTGAATGATAGTATGTAAATATCCCGTAGTATAATTCGTGTAGTCCTTTCCTACTAATACGAGTATTACGAGTATAAATACAAAAACTATTCAGTCACTAGAGTTGACTCATACGAACTTACTTTTAACGCGAAAGTTTTGTAAAGTTGTATGGATGTTTGTTGCTGTATCACGCAAAAACTACAAAATTAATTTTGATGTTATGCACAGAGATATATTAAAATCTGGAATAGCACATCTACTTTTTATCCCTGAAAACTAAAGTATCCTTAGGGGACTGCGGAGGGCACGTTAAATTGTCGGTCCCGTCTATTTGAGGACGAAGGTAAGCTAAAGTTAAGGTGGCCTAAAAACTCCGTCACCAGAGTTGGCCACTGACTCATACGAACTTGCTTACTGCGGGTAAATTTGCCCAAAATAACATCCAAGTAGCTCTTCCACGCGTGTTCGACATGCCTCTCTCGACTTCAAAGACTCAGTTTGAAACAAGTGTAATATGTAAATGTAAACACCTACCTATATAACTAGCTACGTTATATTCACGATAACGCATCTTGTGAGCACTACCTATATCTGCTAGTTTGGCCTGTTAAGTGATTATTGATGTGGCCACATCATGTGGGCAATCACTTAGTTTATAAATAACCTCTCACCTAGAATTAATGGTTTTTAAATTGCACCCATTCTGAACTTTGAATCCGTGAAATGGACCTTTTTTTTATGATGAATGGGTTGGCTCTTGACCTCGAAACTTACACAGGTAAGAATAAGGTCTACGATGGAGCGAGCCTACCCAGAAGGTGCCTATTAACTCTCTTCTTAAAAACAACAGGGTCGTAGCTCAGCGGAAATACAGACGCTGGAAGCTGATTCCAAATGTTTGCAGTGCGCATAATAAAATAACTTTGAAAGCGCTTAGTTCTAATTAGTGGAATATTAACCAGGTGCGGATGGTAATCAGCTGTGTTATTGACACTAGACGAGATGAGACGGATGCATTTTAAAACCCGCCACTAACTCATACGAACAAAGTGATATTTAGAAAACCTACAATATACTTCCTATACCGTGGAATTGTTTGAAAACATCACCTGATATATATCAATAAAGTAGAACTAGGTATACTGCGTTCTATAAATAGACAAGATATCATGAACCGATAGTCGTGCTACGGACAGACGATTGTCTTACTATATAGATACCGTAGCTGTTTGTAGCTCGGAGCGGCTCGTAGCCTCGTAGCACTCTGCTACGCAGGCTTGGATTATTGTGTTAGCTCAACGGGAACATACAGTGAAGGTATACTGAATAGGTATACTGTAAGGTACTACACATGTATATTGGCGTAGTATGTCGTTCCAGATGAATTTCATCGAAGCGTTTAGCTTAAATCTTTTTACATCTATAACTAGTCGATGATTTAGACCTATACCTACACTCAACGGTACGCTGTTGTGACTGGGACAATGTTTTGACACAACTCAAAATGCTCTCTTTAGGCCTCAGTTTTAATTTATATTTTCAATTTTTAATAATACATAAGAGCAAGACTGGTTGGAACACTGGTTGGATCCCGGTGGATGGCAGGCGACTCCGATGCAGGCCTAAAAAGCGCTGGCGCGATGACCTGGACGCCATTATGAAGGATTGGGGGAAAATTGCGGAAGACCGCGAGGTGTGGAAGGTGACGAGGAAGGCCTTTGCTCAGCAGTGGGACAGTATAGGCTAACTAAAAAAAATGAGAGCAAGAATAGGTAGGTACTTACTAATTACGTTTAAAAAAACTAAAAAAGAAAACCGACTGCAATGATGAATGAGGTTTTTTGAGTTTACCTACTTGGGGGTACACCATAAGCGAGTATAAAATAAACATCTACCACGTTTGTACTGGATGCAAGGACCTTCTAACCAACAGTTTAAAAATGCATTAGAGGCATTCAATTTTCTTGCAATTGCAAAGCGAACATTAAAACCGTAACATTATTTTTACTGCGAAGTCGTTTGTAGATGCAAATGTAGCTTTGTTCTTTAAGTATGCTTTATTATAATCACTCCTTTACACTAACCCGGACACATAAGCTGCTTTTTCTGCCACGCTGGCCGTCAGCACTGATATTAAAGTGAGCTTTATTACAATGTAGTAAGGATACTGTACAGCAGTGTGGAGAGAAATCAACGATGCCAATAGTGCTGAGCCATTAGTATCTTCTTTACTTCAGTGTACGTCGTGACAGGAAAACTAACCTTAAAAAACTTCAAGAAAACGCAGTCTTCTTTCTGCTTGTCCCATTAATATAATGGGACATAAATGTTTCTCTTCTTAAGCAATTTTAAACAAATTGAAATACATAAACACCCAGATTCGAGACAAATATATGCAAATAATTTATTTACAGAAACTAAGCTACTACATATTTACATATATTTACAAAATACAACATGATTAGTCAAGCTATCTAAGGATCGTTAGAAACAATCTATATATAGCTCAACTGATCCAGGTCACTGTCAGTCGGAAGCGTGCCCAAAACACTGGCGGCATTACCACGCTGGATGGCAATGCTGATCCTTTGAGCCAAAAATGTGCCAGCTCTCGGATTACGCGTCGCTTCGACCAGACGCCCTGAAAGAATTTGGAAAACCCGAAGGGCTCCAGAACCCCACGGACCTAGTGTCTCAACCCCAAATGGTTCAAATATATAAACCCTATCAAGATTTATATATTTGCGCCTTTTGAGATCCTCAGCCGAATCAGCCGCCGCGCCAGGCCTATGCAAATTATATAAACATTTTGTCTCTCCGCGAGAATCGAACTTGCACCTTTTGCGTGGCTGTGCAGGCTGTGCCACCAGAGGTCGTAACAAAAACAATCACAATCCGTTTATTTTTTTTGTTTTATTTCTTACGGCTCTTTAGATAAACGACGAATATTGAAGTTTTATTTTGTGAATCTTATGATGTCCCCTATTTTATGTATATTTGACCGCAGTAAGCAGTTTGAGTCCCTTCCGATCTGGGTTTTATTCGAACATTCGTTTCTACATCATAAAACCCTTTAGGTATATAACGTGATTTAAAACTCTATTCGATTGTGGGGAGAAGTGTATTTTAGAACCAGTTTTTGACCATGTTAAATATTCAACGTAAAACTCGTTTCACTCGCATGGTGCCAACATGTTTGAGTCTACGCTATAGGTACATACAAGCATTAATATTAGTAAGATAGGATTACTAGCAGACCAATTTAAATAAACGTAGGTCTGTACATCTATATTAGATGATTTATACAGCGCCATTAACCTATGCCTACACTTAACGGGACGCTGTAGTGCCTGGGACATTGTTTGAGATGGAATAGGCTTGCCCAGCACCTAAATCATGAATTCAGCTTAATCAGCCGCCCACAGAATAGACAACTATGTTGAATAATATAAACACTTTAGGTCGTAAATATAAAAAAAATGCATCTTGACTACCAGTAGCTAGGATAGGATCATATTTGTAGAGACTTGTGTTTTTGTGTATGGTTTCCACAAATACAAGCTCTTGGGCATTGGTAATGGCTAAAAAGTTTAAAGTCAATATTCTCGAATAAATGAATTATAATATAAAAACATTTAGATCTTTTTTTTTTATGATGAATGGGTCGGCTCTTGACCTCAAACTTACACAGGCAAGAGTCTACGATGGAGCGAGCTTACCCAGAAGGTGCCTATTAACTCTCTTCTTAAAAACAACAGGGTCGTAGCTCAGTGGAAATACAGACGCTGGAAGCTGATTCCAAATTTTTGCAGTGCGCATAATAAAAGAACTTTCAAAGCGCTTAGTTGTAATAAGTGGAATATCAACCAGGTGAGGATGATAATCAGCTGTGCGTCTGAAGTCCCTGTAAAAGAACGGTGAAGGCGGAATAAGGTCGTGTAGCTCCTGGGCTCCTGGATCGATAGACTCATTTGTAACTTTAAATGGTAAATGTCTGTGGGTAAATGGTTAAATGGTAGTGAGCCCGCGCTCTTATGTCAAGACGCGAATTTTTTGATAAAACCGCGCTTGATTGCTGACGCTACCAAAGTGCACATTTGCTGCGTGTTCGATATTACTTCGAACAAAAATCATCTAAAATTGATATGATACAAGATAAACACAATATATTGGGTACTGCATAAAGCAGAATTTATGTTGCATAGCCTGAGAAGTAATAACCTATTCCGCATTTTCCTGATGCAATAGCTAGCCTACTTTATAATTCACAAAAGCCGAAATATACTGCATGTCCCAGTATTTGCTCGTAAAATTTAATATTTAAAAGTCGTTCTAGCATAGAAACTAAAATGGGACGTTCTACGACCATTCAGAGTCGTAACAATACTTTTGTTAGTAATAAAATATGTATGTTAACATTTTAGTAGCATCGCTGGCAAACGTTTATTATTCGTTGGGAATTCTCGTAAGCGACATAATAGAAATTCACAGGATTAATTTGTGTCTAGTTTCCTCGGAAACACAGATGCGACTTCGCATATTTTATCTGTTTAAATATGATATATATTATGGATATATACATATGGATGTTTAGTCTAGTCTTTAGTCTAGTGGTCCAGTCTAGTTTTTTCTGACCCAAGTGTGGTGAAAAGATTTTAAGTGTGTCTCAAAGAGCCTCCTTTCGTGCACTTTACATATATTCTCGATCTTTTTACGTTCTTCCTGACGTTTTCCGTAATAAAAAAGGATTTTATGAGTAACCGTAATGTGTCCAAAAAACCACAACTGGCAGTTTATAGGAGTGTTAGTGCCCGACGGCCGACACTGATGAAAAAATTTCATGAAAATGAAAATTACACACAGCCTTGTTGACGTGGTGCCTTGGTTAAACAAAGCTTATGCGTAAAGAGCAGTTTCAGATTATACTAGCTGTTACACACAGCTTTGTTGACGTGGTGCCTTGGTTAAACAAAGCCTATGCGTAAAGAGCAGTTTCCATGTAACGAACAAATAAATCCAGAATTGAAACACTATTTCTAGAAATTACCTATCACAAACAAACGAACTTTACTGTTAGATAGATACTACTGTTATACTATACTGTTTAGATAGATTAGGTTTATGTTATATGCACCTGTCTAGAGAAATCTATTGTAATTGGAATACCATCGCAGATAAGGCGGTTTCCATTAATCCTTGTAGATGTAAATTGAGACATGACAATGAGATGTTGCATGTGAGAATTGTTGCATGTTGTATTTGATTTATCATCATCACCGGCAGCTCAAATATTACACTAGTGGCTGGTGGCTCAAATATTACACTGGGTATACGCAGAATATGAATATTATTTCTATAAGTTATTCCTTCAAGTTTGTGTCATTTCACTATTTAGGGTTGGTGCAGTAACACGAAGCCTAAATAGTGTAGGAAAAGTGTGAGAAAACCCGCAGTTCCACACCATATTGACCATATCATACATAAGTAGGTATATAATGTGGCTAGGGTATGTTAAGACAAGGGTTTTGTTTTTTTTTTCATCTCAAACTATGTCCCAGGTACTACCAGAGTCCTGGGGATAAGTTGCCTTCTAACGCTTTTCATATTATTTAGTAAAAAAATATGTTTTTTTTCTACAAACCATTGCGTTATGAAGCTAGTTCCTATGCTGTAGATGGGCGTGGAGCGGTTGGCGTCGACACTTAGTTCCGTTGAGTTCATTGTAAGGCGATGTTATTGTCTGGAGAACCGAGGCGATATGGCCCTGTGGCTGTAACAAAGTGCTTTGTTATTGGGATAACAAGACACAGCTACAAGTACAAGTTCACACTATTACAAGACATGTATTCTACAATGTAAATACTTTTAATAAGTTGGGTAAAATTGGTGGGAATAAGATTTTGAATTGCGGACAATTATGTTGTCTAAACTAAATAATGTTACAAAAAGTAGTCAGTGTACTGCCGTGCTGGGTTATAGTTTTTCCATCCTACGAAGGCGGGTTGGCCTTAATTGTGTGTATATTTGCATATGCACGTTGTTTATGTGTGCTTAAGCTCGGGAACGCTATATGAACGAATGAGCGCTCAGAATTGCTTACGCACACAGATACAAATCTACACACACAATTAAGACCAACCCGTCTTCGTAAGATGTAACTTTTGTACCAGTTGGTGTTGTAGACATTCCGTCATATTACAAGATAATGAACCGAGTTTAGACTAAGTCTAACTAAAAAACTGTCCCTAGAAAAACGATCTTTAAATACTCGTACATAGAACGCTTTTTTGTGGTAACACTTTTGTTTTGACATGTGTCAACATGGGGTTCTAAGGTTAAGGGCCAGTTTCACCAAAGTCAAGTTTAACAGCTGGTTAATAAATCGACCGTTAGCCGTTTATCAGCGCAGTGAATGCTTTTTCATACAAAATTGTGTTCTGCGCAGACAAACGGCTCTCTGTCACTCTCGGATTTTTGGTTGTTGTGACATATTTTCAATTTTAAACGATGTCAACTGCTAGTTAGCTAACCAGCCGCCGACCAGCGATTAGATTTAGCGGCTTGTTAATGAAGATATTCCTTTGTTAGATCATGATGGAGCACAAAGCAATCGTAACGGTCTGTTAAATACTTAATCCGTTGTTATTTCTCTTACTAAATTTGATGTCAAATTAACTAACGCTCTGTTAGATAAAGTTTGGTGAAACTAGCCCTTAACGTTTATGTAATAAGCAGCTGTTTTAATTCTAAAAACTTTTCTACTGCAATTCCAATACTCACAGATAAGGCGGGCGGTAGACGGACAAGGCCGTCCGGCCCGGGACGCCGCCGTCCATGCGATCACAGCCTCACCTCACCTGCAAAGACACGGTTTGATCGTTCGAGTGTGAACTAGGGAGATGAGTGTGGGATAAACGATTTAGAGGTTGAATGCTTTGAAAATTTGAATGATTGCTCGTGTGTGAGTGCCTAATACACATTTAATTGGCAGGTTTCTAATGAGTGACTCCTATTTTAGGCGAAAGAAAGTGTAGATTTGAGTCACATAAAATAATCATGATAATTAATAATATCCTATCATATACTTGCCTATCATATACAGGCTTGCCTAGTGCGGGGACCATTAGTAGGTAACTGTCTGATGTACCAACATTTCTAAACGTTATAATTATGTAATGGTAAATAAACTATTTTGTATTTTGTTGTATTTGTATACTTAAAAAATATTTGTAGATAACTATGCATTCGCGGTAAAGAAAAATTGGTGAAACGAGTTATTAACTAGTAAGTAGGTATTGTAGTCTTCTTCTTCTTCTTATTTAAGGATTTACTCCTTGTCGGTACAACTGATGAATCCCTCTCCATGTATCTCTTTCCAGGGCTGCTTCCTTGACCTCTTTATACGACATGACAGCTACCTTCTCCTTCACTTGGCTTAGGTATTGTAGTATTTTAGTGAAATGTTAACTTCCGAAAAATATGAGCATGTCAAATTGTATTTCGAAGTGCCTTTCTTTTCAAAGTCTATAAAGGTTATAGACAAAAAGCCACATGCTCTTTTTGAGCAACCAAGAAAAGCCCAATAACATGGAGATAGGAGGGCGAAAGCAAACAAGGCATAAATATCGCCTGATACTCCGCTAAGGTAGCTCTCAAAATAACATTGCGAAGGTCACGAGGGTCTGTTCAGTTTATTGAACGCAACCCTTCAGAAAATAAATACAAGGACGATTATATTATAGGCTTTACATCATCTTTTTATGGTTATCATTATGTTACTAGTTATAATCAATCGTAATCATCTCCCTGACATAAACCAATCTTATTATTATGCCAGTACATCAAACGGTGAAGGAAAACATCGTGAGGAAACCGACATGTCGTAGAACCTAAAAAGTTCGAAAACATGTTTCAAGTGCACGAAAGGAGCCTCTTTGAGGCGCACTTAAAATCCTTTCACCACACACTGGTTATAACGATAATAATAATAGCCCAATCTTTAGCAAAATAATCATATATATATATTATATAGATGTATATAGATGTATTAGGTACTTACATAATACATCAACATGTAACTCGTCTGTAGCTACGAGTATTTTGTTTTATTATCAGACTTCAAAAAAAGGAGTCTTCTTCTTCTTATCGTATCACCAGTTCCTTCGAACCAGTGTGGTGAAAGGATTTTAAGTGCGCCTCAAAGAGGCTCCTTTTGCGCACTTTACTAAAAAAAGGAATAGGTTCTATGTTCAGCTGTAAGTATGTTTTTATGTATGTTCACCGATATCTCCGTCAGTTATGGACCGATTTTCAAAATGATTTATTTCGAGGAGTGATGCCATTTAAATGTTATTCCTGAGGGATTGATACTTTTCCCGCAAAACTCAAAAAACCTCATACTCTTGTAATTTTCGCTCTGAGTTCAACATTGAAGTTGGTTTTCTTTTTAGTTTAAAAAAAAAGTAATTTTTAGGTAATTTTGAATGCTTCGATAATGATTTTGCTTATTCAAAAAGTGTTAACATGCATCAAAATATTATGTAAAGTACACAACCAATTTTAACATGTACCTAGTTTTATTTTTACAGTCTAATATGCAAATTTATTCATTGCAAAAGTTTAATGAACCGGCCAAGTGCGTGTCAGGCCACGTGCAGAGTGGTTCCGTTCATAAACTCAAAGAATTTGAGCAATTTTCAATTGAATTAGTACGATTTTTTTAATGTTGGTCCACTTAAAATTACTATAAGAGGTAATATGAGCCAGACAACAGATATACGAAAGAACATGGCCTGGTCTATTGCAGAACTCTAATAAAGGTCGAAATAACTTAGCAAAGCGTTTTTTTATTCCATCTCAAACAATATTACAGGCACTAATACAGCGTTACGTTGAGTTATAGGCAACAGAACAGGCATAGGTTGCCTCCTGACGCTGAAAAAATCTTCTAGTGTAGAAGTTTTTAGAACGAAGTTTATTTGTGAACGGTATCGGATGAGGGCTTGACGAAATAAGTGTTCGATTTTGCGTCACGACACATGTATAAATATGTCAAAACGTCACAGTGCGAAGTGCGCAGCCGCGAAGCAGTCCGTAGATTGTTACATTGTTAGTACGGAAGAGCGTTATTTATTTGACAAATGCCAAATGTCTAAGTTGAAACTTCGTTCTAACCGAGTGTTCCACGATACTCACGTAGTTTTTTTTTAAACAATGAAAATATTTTTAACTCAGTAAAAAGCAGTCTGAATAATTTAAAGCTCAATGAATGAAACCCTGTAAATAAATGATGAAGCATCAGTCACAGACTCTTCAATTAACCAGTAGATAAGCTCCCATTGTCGGCGCTTCTTTTGTCAATCTCATCGCTAATGAGAAGGGATAATTGATCCTAACTGACTGTTACTCGTTAGTATTGTTGTACAATATAGAGAAAATAAGAAGCCAGACGTATTGGCTGATTAGAGTTGAATTAAATCTTCAATTCTTCTTTAAATTAAGACTGGCATCATTGAATATTTCAAAACTAGAAATCATTTAAAAAAAAGCAGTCTCTTAAAAATAGAGATATGCCAGGGCCGTTATTTTGAATAGCATTTTGAAGTTTTTCGTGATTAGTAAGTAAAATATATTGTTTTGATCTATAACAAGCTACAGACCTTAGAAGCGCTCGCGCTTTAATAATGATTAAAAACTCTTTACTCATCTACTTTCTTCTTATGGTTTATGTATTTTTTTAAATCTCTTTATACACAGACGTAAGGGAACGAGATACGAAGGAATTGCGAATACATGAATAGCTAAACTATTCTAATTCGAAAAGGTTTCAAAGTCGGAGCACGTCAGCCGCGGAACTGTTCGGATAATCCTTCCCGTTTTGGGTCTAAAAATATCATTATTCTTTAGACATACACACGAGAAAACGTATGATGAATGGACTTTTAACCGACTTCAAACAACAAGGCTGTAGTTCTAAATGTTTACTAATATCTCTGCGAAGGATCTTTATGTTAGTTGTATGTTCACATTGTTCATCAATCCGTCAATCGGTATCCTAAACATCAATTCCTCTCCCCACTTCCGTAGAAGTTGGTACTCTTTTCTATATCTTACGCCTCATTCACACTCATTACAACATGCATGCTTTTTTTTTTTTTTTTAATATTTAAAAATGAAAATATTTATTCAAAAAGGTCTTAAATAGTTACAATGTTTTTAGCTGCCTATGTAGGTTTATAAGTTGTAGGACAAGATATAGGTACTAAAAGTAGACTCAAACCTACCGCAATCTTGTTACGGACCTAGAACTTGAAAGTTGATACACATTACTCATGTAAAAAGTTACTGACCTAAATTAGTTTCTGCATTGAGTTCCTCGTTCTAACTAAGTAGAGACTTGTATGTAGATACGAGGGATTCTTACTTCGACCAAAATAAGGAGCTTACTCACTACACTCATATTATGCATATAGAGTTAGTTTTAAGCTGGTAAAGCATTCTTCAAATGAATAAGTAAGATGTCTAAGGAGATTAGAAGCACGTCGTAATACATATTTAACACAACCACATTTTGCAGAAGTTAGGATTCCATACGTGACTGCTTTGTTTATTTCATCATTATCATCATTCAACCTATTAATACCCACTGCTGGATATAGACCTCCTCTCTAACACGCCACTCCTCACGGGCCCTTGTCATCCTCATCCATTGTCTTCCAACAACACTGACTATGTCGTCTGACAAACGGGCTGGTGGTCTGCTCTGTGGTTGAAGTGCGTCTCTGCGACCAACAATTTACGTAAAATTGTCTCTTACATGAAAATATCAACTGGTAAATCACGGAAGGCAGTGTTCTCGAAAAAGGCTTTCAGTTGAGGCTCAACTTTTTTACTCCTAATAGGATTTTAGTTCGGAGAACTTCCTCCAGTTTTTGTAAGATTTAGAAAGTTTTCTACTTCAAATTGATCGACTTGATGTAAGAATAATTTATAACAGATAACGTTTGTGAAATGAAATGAATGAACCTTGAATGCATAAAGATCTGAAATCTGCCTACCGGTGGGGAGGTCGTGACCTTGTTGTTGGCTAAAGCTGCTTAGTTACACGTTATAAGCTTTATAGTTACAGGTTAGTTGCTTAGTTACAGAATAAGATATTAAATTATGAAGACGGTTAATAAAACAAATATATATGTTTTTATAACCCAGTCCATAGCAAGCCGACTAGAAACATTAATTTTCTCAGGCACCTGTCGCCACCGCCACATTTATATTATGCTCTACAATAAAATCGGAAGACATTCTGTAACTTCAGTTGGATCAATTTTATGTGCTCGACAGTTTAAGTGCCTCTCGCGAATTTAATATTTGACTGTGGATAGTGTAGGTTTATCATTCGTGATGTAGCTTAGTCGTTCTTGATAGATCGTCGAAGTTAAGCAGCATTCTGAACGGTCAGTAAGTGGATAGGTGACCGCTAGTGGCATTATCAACTGAACGCTTCCGTGCTTTGGAGGGCATGTCAAATTATCGGTCCCGGCTATGACTACTCCGTCACCAGAGTTGGCCTAACTTTACGAATTGATTTTTATTACATCATCAACTTTATTTACATATAATGATGTCCCACCGTTGAGCTGGCTTGTTCTAACGCGAAAAGTGTGTTTTTGTTTGAGATAAGTTCAATATTTTTTAGCTATTTTAAAAAGTGACCACCGCGACTTTGGCCCTCCTTTTTTAAAGTCGATTAGTGTACCTAAAGAAAGTCGCTGGTTCTCCTGGCATTCGTCATTAGTTATTAGATGAATATCATAAAATGATCTCTGCTACATATCCACTGTGTCTCAAGTAGTCTCAACATGAAATTAACAGGATACTTTTACTAAAGTAACAGTTCGTTCACCGCAAGTTGCCAACTTTGAGAAACTTAGTCGTGCAAATCTTGTTTGAACGTTTGTGACAGATATAATCTGAGTTTAACTTAATTTAAGTAGTATTAACCAGAATGTTTGTTTAGAAGTTGACTATAAGATGTTTGTCTGTAGATTATGAATCTTATGATCAAAAGAATTGACCTTTTTAGAAAAATAATCATATAGGAAAAACCAAACCCTTTGTTTTTCATTTCTCTGTCCGTTCATAGTAAACTACCTTGATATCATTAAAACATACCCTTTTTCTTGTAGAGTCACTAGCTCTTTCGAACCAGAACGGTAAAAAGATTTTACAGTTTCCCGCAGAGGATATTTGGAGTCACTAATAGGACTTTTTTTTACAGATTGAAACTAATCCCCAACCACCGTATGCTGTGTCTCAACGGACTCAAATCACTGCCGGAAGTGTGCCAAAGATGTAAACATCACGATGAGTTTCGTGGTAATTCTGAGTCACATGTTGCTTCAACGAAACGCTCTGAAAGAATTTTGAACTCAATGAGCTGATTTAGAAATTGATTGATTCATATATTGTATTTTTTTTCGTGTTATACAAAATGACGACCTCTGTGGCGCAGTGGGCGAAGGTCCGCCTGCGATGCAGAAGGTTGCGGGTTCGATCCCTGCCGCGGGATAAATGTTTGTATGACCTACAGTTATTTGTCTCGGGTCTGGGTGTTTCTATGTATAATATGTATGTATTTACGTACAAACAAAAAGTATATAAGTAGTTTATCAGTCATCTAGTACCTAAAACACAAGCTCTGCTTACTTTGGGGCAAGATGATGCTGTGTGAAAAGTTCAGCATTATTTATTTATTATTATTTATTAAAATTCAAGTTTTCCGTACAAAATGTTTTTATAGCTGGTGCCAAAAAGGAGGAAAAACTTTGAGGAAAAAGTTTATAAAGCAAACGAGGATTTGACATGAAACAGTGTGACAAGTGTTAGATTTACTATCTGATATATCAGGTTCTTACCGACTGGATATAAAAAGCAGGTTACCGGAAGATTCAAAGACAGGCACACAGTCAAGACAGGATCAAAAAAATCAAAATGAAAAAGCATTTATTCAGTAGGGCCACTGGGATCACTTTGAATTGTCTTAGAACTAGGTTTTCAGGAAGAGCCAGGATGAGAAAAAAATTACTGATGGTTTGAAGACTGAGCAAATCGCATTGAAATCTTGGGCGGATGTAAATTTGAGCGCGAATCAATGCGCTCAGCCCCCGTATCGCTTCTTCGTATATAAAACCAACTGATAAAAAACTTAATTAAATACTCATAACTGTGTAGGTTTTTAAGTTTTAATACAGCATTTTTTTTCACCCGTACCTGTTTTTGTTTAGATTATCTCAAATAATAAACAGAAAAACCTGTTTTATACGAAATTGCAACATATCTCGCTAGCAATTTGTCACTGTCTCTTTTCGGTGTGATCTTTTTACCAAGACGCGGGCATTCGGTTTCAACCCTTTCAAACGAGACTAGGTTTTGTCAGCGGTTCCCTCGGACTAATTGCATTGATACCCGAGCACTCCAACCGGCTATTCTTCCATACTTTTGAGGCAAATGATTGATGTTTTTGATCAATACTTTTGAGCCGAATAATTAGGTCTAAAAAATAACCCTTAGCTTACACCGAGCCACAAAGCATGTAAGTATCAGATATATTTAATGTGTCTTTATACCTTCCATACTCGTACATACAGGGTTCAGTTTTTTTAGTTTATAAAGCGTAAGTATACAGGGTGTAAAAGGACTGCTACCGAAAACTGAGGGATTGCAATCAGACCATGATTCTGAACATATTTATCGAAAAAAAACTCAAAAAATTTTTTGACTTAGCTACGTCATTTTATTTTATTTTCTAGTTTTTTGCTACTAGTACAACATAATAAGACCATACCTACCTAATCATTTCATTTATAAAAGAAAAAAACAATTAAAACTCAAAATCCAGCAATCTACGTATAAAAACGCGCCCAGTACATACGCAAACAGTGATCTTCAAACGCTGTTTTCTCCGGATATAATGTTTTTTTCGGAAAATCCTTTTGGATTTGGTTGTGTTTTGGGATGCTGTACCTACCCCTTTCGGCTTCGGTAGACGTCTTTTTACACCCTGTATATCTTCATACTAAAACTTCAGATAATCCGGGTATAATGTTACAAAAATCCTTACGTACCTTCAAGCACATTTAACCACCCAGAGATAGGCTATTTCTGCTTCCAACCTTTTTTGCAGCTCAATTTAGATCAATGTACTTTGATATAGGTACAATTTTGGTGACATTATCAAGTCAGCTAAAGGCTGCAGTTTATTTCACTTTTTGATGAGGATTATATTTTTATAGTGTTAACCGTACACTTAGGGATATTTAAAGATTTTTAAATGTATCCCAAAAATTAGCACTCATGCGGGATTTGAACCCACGACCTTGCCGATCCGTGGCATCGCTCTAACCAACTGAGCTAACGGGCAACCGACGCATGAGTTGAAATTTATTGGGAGTACATACTATACAGCATTGCGTTGTGATGTACTCCCAATTTAAATTTAAATTTCCCAATTTAACTCCCAATTATTTTCTCCCTTTATTTTTTTTTTTTTTAATAAATAAATAAATAATACTGGACATTTTTCACACAGCATCATCTAGCCTCAAACTAAGCAAAGCTTGTACTATGGAAACCAGATAACTGATATACTACATACTTATATACTTTTTGCTTGTAATTTCATACATATTATACATAGAAATAAAGCACAACATTTACCTTTATATTTTCCCGATCAATACAACTAAAAACCTAACAATACCGAACTGTAGAAATAACCTATAGAATATCGAACTACAAAAAATATTGTAGATTTCATTACTTTGTATTAAAAGCTAGAAAATAAAAAACTGGAATAGATAAAGTGGAGTAAAATTAAATATAGTGTTCAGACAGCGAGATAAGCGTAGTGTTGTTGCATTCCATTCGACATACGACGTCATTACTTTGTTATTATCTACACGATACCATTCTTGCCTCCTGGTTTCTCAAACTCAAGAGCAAGAGCTAATATTTTGTTGTTAGAGGCAAGAGTGGTGTGCCAGAATGGTATCGTGTAAATGGCGTTATAATATGTGGTTATTTGATCTAAAAAACTGATCAAGTGGAGAACCTCTGACGAGTCAAAAGGTATGCTAGCCATAACTAAAAGTTTTTTGTTTAAGCTTCGTTTTTTGTAGCTTTCATATTTCAGCGGAACGCATCCGCGACAAAAGTGTTCCGCTGTTCAACCAACCGCAACCTTTGGACGGATTCCACGTAACAGGATGCGATCCGCTGAAGTATGAACCGCAGTGCAGCTTCGAAAGAGAGTGCTACACATTAGTATTACCTTATTCATAAGCTAGAGACGTCTACACGTGAGTGTGACTGGTATAATGTGTAGCTCTGTATGCAACATAAGGCGTGGTCTCCGAAACAACGGACAGTCGAAAAACAATCGGTAAGTATAATGTTTGTTAGCTTTTTTACAAAATGAGATACAATTTATTTATATCTTACACTGGGAAAATATTGTATGAAACTTCAAAGATGGGCAACGATCGTAACCCAGATGGTCAGCCGTAAAAAAATATCTATGGATAAATTAGTGTGCTTTGTGTCATTTAGTTTACCATCATAACAGGTTCACGACTGTATCCCCAAGGTGCGGTAGAAATTCTCTCAGATCTCTTTATGTTACTTAATCCAGATCCTTTGGAGATGTCTAAGGGGGGTAGTGAAAGGCATGTCTAAACACATATTTGATACATGCCTACATCTTGCAGAAGTTAGTATTCCATACGTGGCAGGTTGCAAGCCCATCGCCTGTAAGAACACTAACTGGTTTCCTCACGATGTTTTCCTTCACCATCATAGTGTAGATTATTAAGAGTAATAAAATAACTGGTGGGAGCTTTATCGGTCTATAACCGTTAGCTTCGAGACCTTGGTTTAACAAACTTATTCCATTAAGCTGGAGCGGTGCTGTTTGTAAACTTCTACTACATGGTCAGCTCCATTAAATATGAAGCTTCATACGCTATCCATATTTAAGACCGTGAACAGGTTTTCAGATACGAGCTTTAAATGCAATACGAATTAACTAGTTTTATTTTGAACAACTCCAAAAATTTAAAGTGTTTTTAATAGCCTTCGGTCTTCTCTTCTTAAAACGTCACTAGTTGTTTCGAACCAACAAATTGCGTCTAAAAGACTATGTTTACATGAATTTGACACATATTTTCGATCTGTTTAGGTATTACGACACGATATGATGTTCATCGTTTGATAGTAGATGTGACTGGCAATAGTGTACTTCATTTTTGTTTGGACAGAAAACTCATAATATGTGCACTTCCGGATTCGAATCCACAACTAGTTAGGACTGTTTCTTCCATTAGACCACCAGTGCTGCTGCAATTCAGCTGTGTTTTATGTGTATTATAGATTTCACCACTGATATTTGCTTGTATAAACATATTCTGGACCAAACGCGATGTAGTCCAAACTCGATGTAGTCATATATAGGATCTTTCATTTTATACTAAATTTATTCAGGAATTGGGTTCAAAAAATAGATTACAAAATATTTATGTAATGTTTTTTTTTGTTTTGTTATGAAAATCCCGAGAAAATCGATAAAAACTATTCTTTCAATTGATTGTTGCTTCTTATATAACTTAGTCCATTCGTGAAGTAGCTGCGCTGCGATTGGTGAAACGTCTGTTCACCTTGAAAATTATTATGCAACAATTCTAAAGAGTCAATAAATGATAAATTTTGAAGTGAAAACTTAAATGGGCTTAGGAATTAAATTGATACGGTCAAACGACTATTTACAACCCATAAATGAGGCCCCATATATTTGTGTAGTTTAAAATGAAAGACCCTATATAGATTTGGTCTTATAGCGAACTGGTCATCACCAGTTAACTAGTCAAATTGAGATATGGTCCAAACGCTCTTAGTCCGTATCATGGTGTTTCAAAGTCCAAGGGTTTATATGGTGTGGACGTGGGGTTAGAAGCATCGTGTCATGACTGGGACAAATTAGATACCAAAACGTGACACAGCCTCCCAGCGGGTTATTGGTCTGAGATTGATGGACGTTAGATAATCAACGTGAGATATCTACAGCGGATATTGGACGCCGAGCGAGGGATGGCCGCGATATGCTTGCTTAGTTTGGTGTGCATCAAATGTGAAGATTTAAGGCACGTTTTTGGTAAGTCCTGCAGTGATATGATCAGCTTATGATACGGCAATCAGCCTAAAATCTCGTCAAGTGAGTTTAGCGTACTTTTACAATTGTGGCTCGTCATCGTACAGAGTAGGTAATTAAACTTACCTTTGTGGCTGGTTAAAGTGTGGCTCGTTAATATATTTAATTACACTGAGCTTATTTTAACGAGCCACACTTTGTTTGATTAGTTCCACTGGAGCTTGACTATTTAAATTTGAGAGGACGGTCAATAAAGCGGATCGCACATTAGTCCGCGCCGTACGCGTCGCAGTCATTTTTTTATACAAAAAATACTGATGACGTCAGAAACCGCGGCTGGCTTCTGACGTCTCACCATTTCTTCTATTGAATTGACAGTTCGGCGCGGATAAATCTGCGAACACCTTTAACCGTGGTTATTCACTTGGTTCCGAAGGAATATGAAGTACCTTTTAAGGCTAATCTGTCTAGGATGTTTAAGTTTTTTTTTTTATGATGAATGGGTTGGCTCTTGACCTCGAACCTTACACAGGTAAGAATGAGGTCTACGGTGGAGCGAGCCTACCCAGAAGGTGCCTATTAACTCTCTTCTTAAAAACAACAGGTTCGTCGCTCATCAGAAATACAGACGCTGGAAGCTGATTCCAAATGTTTGCAGTGCGCCATTAGTCTTAAGAGCTATTTAGTTCCGTATTTCCGACTAAATAAAATTAAATTTTCTTTGTACTTAATTTAAAGATGAGGAATAAAACTATATTTTGCAACTGGTCTTATGTCGATATCTATATTTTTCATCATTCACGAAAACTATATCTAATCCGAAAAATGACGGCTACCGCTTTTTTAGAAGTTCCAATTTTAGTAGCCATAATCCGTTCAAGAGCTTACGTTTTCGATCATTAATTTATGATGACACACTGACTGATTGCCTTCCAATAAAATATTAATAATATAAACAACGCAAAGCCATAATATTGTTATTGGATTACGTCAACAGTATCTCATGTGGTTTTACTTGAAACAAAAAAATACAGGGGCACTCCCGGAGAGTTCCGGCAGAAGTGAAAACTTGAACGAGGTTTAGGTAACGGTTCTAAACTTAAAAAAAATGTACAAAAAAGTTACTGTTCCACCGGGATTTGAGCTCGGGGATGTAGCACCACAGGCGGCCACTGTAACATTTCGACCAGACTGTAAAATGTGACGGAAATTAAGGTAGGTAAGAGAGAGGTGTCTAGATCGCGCTATCGTTGCGTTTTGCTGTTTTGACAGGGCGCGGCTCCATATTGCCAAAGCCAATATTGCCATTCTTCAATTCACAAGACTTCAATAGCCATTTTCGTATTGTGAGATTGGTTGAGCTTTAATTGGATGACAATTGATTGCAAGTTATGTATGTAGTAAGTAAGTATGTAGTAATGTGTCGTAACATGACTCGCGACGCGAAATCAAATTTTTCACCCATCTAAAACTGCATAACGCGCCTAAAGAAGGTTTCACTTCAAAACATTTTAAAGTTGTTTTGTGCAATAGAAGTAGAAAGTATGGTTCAGGGGTCGTATTCGCGTTCTTTTTTTCGTTCATTTGATGAATATTCGGATGCTTCCCACCATGATATCTGACTTTTAGGGCTAATTTTTCGGTTTAGAATATTTGGTCCTAGATTAGGACCGTATTTTAACGTTTGAAAAATTGGCTCTTGTAGTCAGAAATAGTGGTGGGAAGCAACCGAATATTCATCAAACGAACGAAAAAAGGAACGCGAATCAAGCTTAATCCATCTCAGTAAAGTCCGAGGCACTACTCGTGCAGCGTCATGTTAATCGTAGCTTTCTTTAATGGTGATTTCTAATGTAATGCGCTTCGAAAGCTCTTTTATTATGCGCACTGCAAAAATTTGGAATCAGCTTCCAGCGTCCGTATTTCCGCTGAGCTACGACCCTATTGTTTTTAAGAAGAGAGTTAATAGGCACCTTCTGGGTAAGCTCGCTCCATCGTAGACCTCACTCTTACCTGTGTAAGTTTGAGGTCAAGAGCCGACCCATTCATTATAAAAAAAAGTAATGAATTAAAAAAATACCCTTTTCATTCTTATTATTAAAAAAAAATTACTTTTTAAAGCACTATTTTCAACAATCATTTAGACCATTAAATGTTTGCCAAAATAGCAAGTACCACTTTAGTTTCTCCTCGAAGTTCATAGACAAATTCATTAAAGTTGCTTCATTAACCATTGTCTTTAAGTAGGTCAGTTTTAATTAAATTTTGAAGTAAATACTGTTCGGAGACAAAATAAATACTTCGAAGTCTAGTTTTCTACCTAGTAAATAAGCTCTATTCCACTCTGATCCACTAATGAAAACCACTAAGGCCGTTATTAATAAACGTGGAGTAAAGTTAGGCCAGGTCTAAACTCCAAAAATTGTATGGTTACTCCTACGTTACACCCGTTACAACGACCTAAGGGATTTGTTTCCACTTTTTCTTCCATCAATGGTTTTGTTAAAATATCATTATACTGAACACTTCTTATTTGTGTCGTTCCGGCTAAGTTCAGTTCAGTTCATTTATTAAAAAAAAAATTTTACAAATCGTGTTTGAATTTTATACATGCAAATTTTATATTTAACATAATTTAATCTAAATAAGCACTTATACCTTATGAGATATTACATTAGTTTCAATAATTAAAAAATAAATATAAATAAATAAAGAATAATAAAAATCCCCGAAAGGCTAGCTGACATTTAATTGGCCGATGTTTTAGAGAAATTTATAGGATATATTTAAAGAAATACGACCTGATTGACGACCTCTGTGGCGCAGTGGGCGAAGGTCCGCCTGCGACGCAGAAGGTTGCGGGTTCGATCCCCGCCGCGGGACAAATGTTTGTATGACCTACAGATATTTGTCTCGGGTCTGGGTGTTTCTATGTATAATATGTATGTATTTACAAACAAAAAGTATATAAGTAGTATATCAGTTATCTGGTTCCCATAGCACAAGCTCTGCTTAGTTTGGGGCTAGATGATGCTGTGTGAAAATGTCCAGCATTATTATTATTATTATATTAAATAAGAATAAGAGTTCTAGGCACACTAAATCGATTAAATTGAACGAAATTCCATGGTTCCGTGTAAAAGAAACCGCAGGCAACCACTTACGTTCCGTATGGAATGCGGTCAATATTAGTAGGTACTTTTTTAAGTTGAACATGAATCCATGGATCCTGTAGGAACTTTGAATTGGACATCTTTTTACTATGTAAAAAATACAAATAATAATTTAATAATAATTTTTTTTTTTTTTTTTAATAATGCTGGACATTTTCACACAGCATCATCTAGCCCCAAACTAAGCAAAGCTTTTACTATGGGAACCAGATAACTGATATACTACTTTCGTTTTCGTTTGTAAATATGTACATACATATTATACATAGAAACACCCAGACCCGAGACAAATACCTGTAGGTCATACTTACGATAACAACTAACGAGAGGATACGATTAAAACAGATATTCTCTCAGGTCAAGTCACTCAAGATCATTTGAAGATGTCTAAGGTGTAGCTAGCGACACGCCCAAATAGGTACATTTGACACATGCCCATATTTTTCAGAAGTTAGAGTTCCATACGAGACAGGTTGCCGCCTCTAAAAATACTAACTGGTTGCTTCTATATTTCTTTACCATTTAGATTTCGTGCTAATGCGCAATGAATTTTCCGAAACGAAATCCATTGATGGCCGCGATTCGAATCCACGACCTTCGGATTAAAAGTCAAGGCACTTAGCCAACATTATATTAGAAAATATCTTATGAAATTATTATTCTGAAATCTTTTGAGTATGATATGGATGTGTTTTCCAATCACACCTTTAACAGTGAACAGATTAGAATGTAACTTAGGATGGAGTACAACTGGGATATTGTAAATAATCTATGGTAAAATGTTTGCCTATGAGAATAATGCAATATAAGACTAGACTTTGGAAATATGATATCTGGCGACCGAAGCCACATGTGGATAGTAAGGCTTAAATGAAAAAAACTTAGGCCTTTTACATCTATATTAGATGATTTATACAGCGTCAGGAGGCAACCTATGCCTACACTTAACGGGACGCTGTAGTGCCTGGGACATTGTTTGAGATGGAATAGGCTTGCCCAGCACCTAAACCATCCTCTCAGCTTAATCAGCCGCCCACAGGAAAGACGACGTCAATACGTGTGGAGCTGACTAAGCTGCGGGTTTCCTCACGATGTTTTCCTTCACCGTTTTGAGCTCGAGTTAAAGCGCATGTACATTTTTCGAAACGAAAAATCCAGTGATGCACGGCCGGGATTCGAACCCACGACCTTCGGATTGAAAGGCACAACCCCATTCGACCAACACGGCTCAAATGAACGGCTTAAATGAAATAAAAAGGTTATACTACTTTAAAAATAGCAATTCAAATTGCCATTACTGTCAAAAATTGAATAAGCTAATGACTGAAGCTTTTATACGGCCTTAAAACTTTGACGAGCTGGAATCTTACTTATTAGTATGCATATAGATTGAACAAAAATAATTAATTTATTTTCTTAATATAAAAAAAACTATTATTATTATTATATTATATTAGCCCTCAATGTCCCACTGCTGGGCAAAGGCCTCCCCCCACTCCCTCCATTCATCCCTCTCCTGTGCTAATAAAAAAACTATACTAGATTTTTTTTCATTTAATTTATTTACTTCTGGAGAACAATTAAAAATAACTCCCTACAGTAAATAATTCTAAAACTCACCTACTAAACCAAAAACTTCCAAAACCATTCATAATTCAAACTGGCCACTGATAAGTCCTCATTTAAAAATGGAACGTTTTTTTTTTCACTTCAAACTGACGTATGTAAAGTAGGTTAGTTGGTTGGGTATCGGAGCGACGCGGGCGGAAAGACTGGCTTGCGCGAGATAACTGCCTACGAAGCTACGCCGTAGCCGTGCTACGGTGCTACGACGCAACAGGCACACAGCTAAACCATAGAGCTTTAGTAGATGTGAAACTAAAACAAAATACTCACTAATTGGATATTTGTTTTTTTTATCATCGTTAGTATCCTTGTAGGCGATAGTCTTACAATCTGTATGTTGTTGTTTTTGTATTTTCGAACTTGACTATAGTTTGTTGGAATTCAATCATCAACTGCTAAAAATTACTTGAATAGAGTTTAATACTTTTTATTGGAATTATGGTTGATGTTGAATAATTTAGGTTGTTTTTTGTTGAAACTCATTGTTAACTCAATGGAGTGGCGAGTGCGCGTTGTTTTTGGACAATCACCCTACACTTCGACATTTCGATTGGGTTGCATTTTGTCATGACTTTAATTTATACTGAATATTATTTTAGATAATATTCAATATAAATTAAAACCCCCTTTGACTGAATATTAAGAAAAGTTTTGATAAAATCCGTTCGTTTGGTCTTTGGTGACGGAGTTCAGAGGCCTGGACCGACAATTTTTCGACATGCAATGTAGTCAGCGTCACCAAATGGTTACTCCCCTTAGTAAGGCAATTTGTACTGCAGGTGGATGGTGACGCTGGCCGTAATCTACATAGATTTTAAAAACAATGTATTCTTATTGACAACAAGCCCAAGTAAAATCGATAACCTTTACAAGTACATGCTTACATTGTAAATATCGCGCTCCAATAGGCTGTTAATTAAATTCTTCCGGTTTATCGGTCAAACAGCCTTCTGTCGGAAACGTTGCCAGTTTACACGCATTCTGTTTTTGATTATTATCTGATATTTTCATTTTTTTTTTTTTTATAAATAATGCTGGACATTTTTCACACAGCATCATCTAGCCCCAAACTAAGCAAAGCTTGTACTATGGGAACCATATAACTGATAGAATACTTATATACTTTTTGTTTGTAAATACATACATATTATACATAGAAACACCCAGACCCGAGACAAATATCTGTAGGTCATACAATCGTTTGTCCCGCGGCGGGGATCGAACCCGCAACCTTCTGCGTCGCAGGCGGACCTTCGCCCACTGCGCCACAGAGGTCGTCGAATTTTAAAGTGTATCTTTCTGTTCGGTATGTAAACCTACCTATATTCCTCTATTTTTATAGGATGTCTGTCAATGTGCTCAGAATTTACTGGGTCGATTAAGTTTTAGGTAGGTATACATACAACTGTGGATTAGCAGTGGCGTAGCTACCGAAAGGCTAGGCGGTGCAGTGCACCGGTGCCCCCAAGCTCAAGGGGCCCTCGGACTGAGTCCCGAGAGTCCGGAAGGTTTTGTTCTTAGGAAACTATAGGTATGATTATTTTGAAAACAAAAACAACTGCATTATTAGATTTTTGAAATGACGAATCAAATCGTAAGTTTTTACAAAAAAAACAAATACGTTTACATTGCCACACCCTGCATATTTTGACTTGATAAAACCTAAACCGTTCAGTTAGGGCCCCGGTTTATTTTACTCCAGAGCTCTTAACTACCTAGCTACGCCACTGTGGATTAGTGATAGCTACATAATACCTCGTATTTTATAGTAGTTATCAGTGTAGGTTGCTGTGTGCTATTGTAGGAGTTCAATCATAATTATTTCTATGATAAAATTGCCATCTATCGGAGATACAAATTAATTTGAATATTATTGTACTTGAAAAAGTTCTAATAATGAAATAGATTATGTATTTACTTCACGGATACCTTCGATTTTAGCACCTAAAACGTGTACATACATGGAATGCATTGTAACTAGTATTTTAAACTTTTCCAATAATCATTTTTAATTATTATTATTTATTGTTTTTAGTTATATCGTCACGGACAAAATACTATACAACGATAATGCTCTGAGAGTATGATATCCATTATATTGAACTAGTAGCGCCATCTAGTAGCAAGCAGATCTAGAAAAGTTAAAGAAAAATGCTAGATTATTTAATACCTAGTAACAAAACGAAAGAGCTTTGGAAATCTTATTTTATAAGGTGTATAATTAGTGTACAGCTGTAAGCCCAATGTGCGCCGGTAGACATTAATGGAATACTAACTTATGCTAGTACGCACGTGGAACATGTATTTAAACGTACCCCTGATTATACTCTGTAAATATTTTCAAAGGATCTTAGTACTTTTAAAAGATCTGAAAATCTACCATGCTCTGCATAATATAGACGTGATAATTTTTTTTCTACAGAGATCAAAATAATAATATTTAAGTACTTATATTATGCAATTCTTTTGTTTTGTTCGTCAGCTGTATTGCAAAGGGATGTACATCGCCCGAAAGCCACAAATATTAGAGTGGCCGCGCTGACCCCAATCCAACCTTATGAATGACTCGGCTCTTCCATGAATACCTGCTCAGCTTGATAATGTTGCTCTAAGATTTTAAGCCAGCTTTGAGTCTAAAGACAGCAAAAATGTTGCTATTTTACTTTGAGGAACTAATAGATCTCTTAAGTAGTGCACTCAAACAGAGGGTTTGCTTTTGGACGTAGTCTAGTGGAGTACCTACTTATGCTTAGTTCAAAATCACAAAACAAACATTGTTTTATTTTATTTTATTTTATTTATTTAGGCAACACCAACAGCATACATAATTCACATTATTATTAACATTTTATGAGACTTTTTTATAGAATGTATGTTTTTTGAAGTAGAAGGAGAATGGAATGAACGTATCATGAATTCAAAAATCTCTGTTAATTTTTTACCTCAATCCTCAACCTAACTTTCCTTTCGATGATGCATCTTCTAAAAAATCACTGGTAATAAAAGTACCTCTACTATACTATACAGGGTGTAAAAAGACGTCTACCGAAGCCGAAAGGGGTAGGTACAGCATCCCAACACACAACCAAATCCAAAAGGATTTTCCGAAAACAGGAATATATATTTAATTATATCCGGAGAAAACAGCGTTTGAAGATTACTGTTTGCGTAGGTACTGGGCGCGTTTTTTTTACGTAGATGGCTGGATTGTGAGTTTAAATAGTTTTTTCTTTTAAAAATGAAATAATTAGGTAAGTATGGTCTTATTATGTTATACTAGCAGTCAATAACTGAAAATAACATAAAATGACTAAGCTAAGTAAAAACAATTTTTGCGTTTTTTTTTCGCTAAATATGTTCAGAATCATGGTCTGATTGAAACCCCTTAGTTTTCGGTAGCAGTCTTTTTAGACCCTGTATACTACTCGTATATGACGTGAAAAAACTTTTTACTAAGTCAAACCTTAAAGCTTAACCTGAAGATTAAAATTACGTTGAAGGTCTTATTATGTTTATCAAAGACATCTCAAAGCTTCACTAAGATGGATTTACTCAGTTCTCAGTATTAGTAAGCATCTTTTGTAAATGTTTACCTCGCATCGCTCAGCTGAATCAACCTACACGTATATAGTGTAACAAAACCCGTTCATATTGGAACTGTAAACAACTTCGCGAACTTGATTACATTTGCTACTTACTCTTTGCAACGTGACATTTACAAAGTATTTGATAGTGGTTTTGTCGGTCTGTTGTTTTAGTAAATACCATTGATACTTATTGTGCACTAAATCTAGAGCTATGTGATTACTGTACATTGTCATCATATATATTGCCATCAAATGCTCGCTGGACCATATCTCCAACTTGCACACATAATCATAGGTAGCTACTAAGTTTTTTGGAACAAATCTTTTGATCTGTCATTTCAGATTGCACTAATTTTTGCGCGAAATATTTGCATACTCAAAGTTGTAAGATTTTGTTCAAGTCACACAGGGACAATGTACTTAAGGAATCAAAAAGATGAGGATCAGACTTTTCCAATACTTTTTGGCGCATGCCCTAAATTTTTGAATTGCTTATTAATCCAATTATTATAAAATTTGAATATTAAGTAATCAATGAGATAATAAACATTCCATATAGTATAATCTTGTATATTACATAAAAAAAATTGACTGTTTGTATGTTAGATTACCACGCTAAATAAGCATAACTAGAAAACTTTATAGAGCCATGTTTTTTTTTTTAATTTTTACATTTTTTTATTGTTTGCCGAGTGTGATAGTTCCTCGACTTTAATTCTATAGGTCGTTGGTTCAAATCCCTGCCATGTATTTTCATGGCTGATAGACAAAGCCACGTGCTAAGCTGTTAGTCACACCGATCTGATTATAATTTTTATGTCGATAATAAATAATTATGATAAGTTTATTACATAGCATCGATAGCGATACCTATGTACATACCATCGCCTAATTCAGTTAATTTGTAGTGTTGTACATGTAAATACAGGTAAGTAAGCATATTCTAATTTGTATAATTACACCGCTATTTTCTGACTACCAAAAAAATTTAAGGACGGTTGCAGTAGATGCAGAAAACGATAATGGCACGGTCAGTTTTTTTTATTTCACTAAGTAAGTGGTGGCCAAGAGATATGCGGCGGCCTCGGGGCAGACCACCTGCCCGATGGTCAGAAGACATTGTGGAGCGGTGGGAGAACAGTGGATCCGGCTGGCACAAGACCGACAGGAGTGGCGTGAAAGAGAAGAGGCTTATACCTAACAGTGGTTGCTACCAGCTGGATAGATGAAGTAATTATCACAAAGGTATCGAGGATTGTACTTAGTCAACCAAAACCGTACAAAATTTTAAGTAGCTGTACAAATAAGTACTAACAGACAACAATCGCGTACAAACTCTCATTCAAACTAAGATCGTACCATCCCCAGTCAGTAAAACCGGAGTAGCTATCATAAACCCATGTCTGACTCGTCTCCTCTCCTTCTGAGGTTATATTTTTTCACACCGAGACCAGAAAAAAGATTGAACCGTAAATCTTTTCTGGTTATAAAAAAATAGGCGTGTCTAGACACCAAAATGTCCCTAGGGACATTTGATCATAAAGATTTGAATCCCATTCACGCATTCATAGATTTCTTGCGATATACTTACAACCTTTTATTTAAGTGACTGTCACTGGTTGCCCGTGAACAAACATTGTGAGGAAACCAGGTAGTGTTCTTATAGGCGGCAATGGGCTTGCAACCTGTCACGTATGGAATACTAACTTCTGTAAGATGTGGGCATGTATCAAATATGTGTTTGGACATGCCTCTGACTACGCCCCTTAGACAACTTCATAGGATCTGGAATAGGTAACATAAAAAGATCTGAGATAATGTCTACCGCACCTTGGGGATACAGTCGTGACTGTTTACGTTCTTTTACTGTGGTACCCTGTAGATTGTGCTGTATTTGTATTGACAAACTTTTAAAATTTCACTTTAGTGAGAACCCAGAAACGTTATCATCGCATTTTTTTGGGTTTATTGAGCAATTTTTCACGTGTCAAGTGGATGATAATCTTATCCAGATGATAAGATATCGATATGTGCGCACGACAATCGTTCTCTCATGAGACTTGGATCTTATATGTTGATAAAATACTTACATACGTTATTTATGTGAAGACTAGGTTATAGTGTTAACATGTCATTATGTACCTACTCCCACAAAATTTCAACCTTTGTGTCTAGCTCAGATTTGGCTCAGATGGATACGGCGGAGTGCAATTTTTGGGATGCATTTTCAAATTTTAAGACTAGGAGATCTGCTAAAACAATAATCATAATAAATAGCTTGTAAGTGTATCCTGAAAAACATTGACATTTTTGTAAAACTAATTTGGTAAGTACCTACCAAATTATTTTTACAAAAATGTCAATGTAAGAAGAGAAT
This sequence comes from Epirrhoe tristata, assembly GCA_951394285.1. Taxonomy (NCBI): domain Eukaryota; kingdom Metazoa; phylum Arthropoda; class Insecta; order Lepidoptera; family Geometridae; genus Epirrhoe; species Epirrhoe tristata. Next base: position 10,081,072 of record OX596144.1, on the reverse strand, counting down.
AGAAGACCGTTTGAAAGCGTTGTAATTTGTACATTTTATTTGTAGCATTAAGCCGAAGCGAAGCGTTGCTAATTCCAATTGTGGTTGTTTTAGAATTGCTCTCAACATTTCCGGTGAAAGTCGGGAGCGGAAGCTAAAGAACGGAAATTGGTTCCGGAACCCACATTTTCCAACCTAACCGGCCTTTTAGTTTAAGAGTTTGAGAGCCATTTCTTACCTCATGCAGGTTAACGCATGTCTAAGCATCATTTAAAATTGAGTTCATCCGCTACTTGAATTCACTTACTGCCCCAAAAACCTTGTTTTAATCTTGTCTCGGTCTGAAGCTGTCCCAGTCCCATCTACTGCCGACTGAAGACATTCAATTCATGTGAAATACATATGTAAAATATAAATATGAAATTTTAGACACGGATAATAACATAATAACACTTATGTTTTAGAGTAAATTATTCATGATATAAAACTCAAACTGATTCAGTAATTTGTGAGGTGATTAGGTATACAATTCTGGACTCCCGGACTACTAAAATAACGTGATCAGGAAACCGTAACCCTAAGAGATTTAAATAAAAAATACTATGAATCCAAACAATACAAGAAGTTTGTTTAAAATTCTTTACCCAGTTGGAAAACCAAAGCAATCCACATTTTATGAAAACTTGATGCAATTCTTCGTGAATGGAAGAAATGTTACAAAGGTGAAACTATTTCTGTTATTCCTTTGCTTTCCGGAATGTAAGAATAAAATGTACCTACAAGACGTATTCCATATCCATGGTTCCATCCTAACAAACTTAATACCTTGGACTCTTTGGTTATTCAAAATCGAAACAGGAATCACTAAGATCAAGTCAGAGATCCTTTAAGACCCTTTGTATGTACGAGTAGTCTTTTAGGCAGTCAGAAGCATGTCTAATTATATTTGGCACATGCCACACATATACACGTTATCATTTCAAATGTGATAAAGTACCTACAAGCTCATCGTCGGCGTCGCATTCACTATTGGTTTTGGTGCTACATTATCAGAATCCTTCGAACATTTAGTGTGACAAATGCAGTCGTATCATCAGTAATAGATAAATATACATAATTATAATCCCTTGTCTAATCTAGATAATATATGCCCAGTATCAGATACCTACGATACATTTTGTTTCAGACATGTACTTACTCTTATGCATAGCAGTAGTTGGCACGGCAGTTGCTGTGCCTCTAGAGCCAACTGCAACTGACATCTCCAGGAACGAAGCGTTGTACGTCCTACCAGCTGAAACCTTCCCTACATTCTATGACGTCAGACTCTTCTTAGATCCAAGTAACGAAGCCTCGTTTTCCGGAGATGTATCAATCAGACTTCTTTCTTACGTGGAAACTGATAGAGTAGTTATGCACGCTATGGAGATGCAAATAGGCAATATTGAGCTTTATGGAGCAAGAAATCAAACTTACAATCTTTACCGAGAGTATAATCTAGCGCGGGATGATACCCATCTCCTGACAATTTATACCAGAGAAGCGTTGCAGCCTTTTCAACCGTATACACTGAGAATCAATTATACTGGACAGTACGCTGAGAATATGTTTGGTATTTATGTGTCAAAGTATGAGCAAAATGGTGTAACTCAGTAAGTATATTGTTTTATCAGCCCGCAACTAGCGAAGTTTGTACTAGAAGATGCAGTGATAAGGAATGACTGAGAGTCTGAGATCATGATTTGGGCGTGTAGGATGAATCTAAGTAATTTCATCAATCCGATGTTTAAAGTGAATGTATAAGGGATAAGCGTCAGTAACTGTGGCATTCAAAACTGAGCGCATCCCAGCTACTTATAGGTAATCAAAAACAGATGCTTTAAAGGCCCAACTATTTATACACAAGCGGGAACTATAACTACTCAAACATTCACTTTTCTATTTGCTAGGTCAATGACCTTATATATCTATCTGCATTCTACAGTTTAAAGTTGTCTTTCAGGAGTCTGATCACGTCTCAGCTACAGCCAACGTTCGCTCGCCGCGCGTTCCCTTGCTATGATGAACCGGCACAAAAAGCCATCTTCAGGACCACTATATACGCGCCTCCGGCGTACCCCGTGGTTAGAAGTAACACTGTTCTTAGGAATGACACATTGAAGTAAGTAATACGAATTTGTTTTTATTATGGAACAAAAAATATAACCATAGCTTAGTTACAGTTTTTGTTAGTTACTACAACAAAATCGACTATGTTTATTCCTCATTAGCTTGAGCAAGATACAGCCATCTATGGATAGACTCGATTAATTTTCAGACTTTTCATTGATCTGACAAACTCTGTAGCGCAGTGGGCGAAGGCCCGCCTGCGACGCAAAAGGTTCTAACCCGCAAATGTTGCGGGTTCGATGTCCGCGGCGGGACCAATGTTTGTATGATCTACAAATATTTGTCTCGGGTCTGGGTTTTTCTATGTATAATATATATATGTATGTATTTACGAACAAAAGTATAAGTATACGTAGTATATCAGTCATCTAGGACCCATAACATAAGTTCTCTTTACTCTTTACTTTCTACTAGATGATGCTGTGTGAATAGTCCAGCATTATTAGATCATCATCTTCCTGCCCTTTTCCCACATTATGTGGGGTCGGCACAACATGTGTTCTTCTTCCATTCTCCTCTATCAGCCGTCATCTCAACACTCACTCCTTTCTTACGCATGTCATCCTTTACACAATCCATCCATCTTTTCTTTGGCCTACCTCTACTCGTAAATCCATCAACATTCATACCAAGCACTCTCCTAGTTACATGACCTTCTTCTCTTCTCATTACATGCCCATACCATGCTAGCCTGTTGCTCCTCATCTTTTCATTCACTGGCGCCACTTTCACACTTCCTCTTATGTACTCATTCCTTACTCTGTCCATTAGTGTTTATAATTATTATTGTTCATTTAAACATATTGTTTAAAAATAAATACACCTCATCATAAAAACGACGACAGACAAGACGCAACCACCCAACATTAGCATGTCTTTTTTACAGAGAAGAAGTCGCCGGCTGGTTGAAATACGAATTCGAAGACACTTTAGTGATGTCCACATACCTTATCGCGTACCTCGTATCGAACTTCGAGTTTATCGAAAACTCAGAGAATCCCATATATAACATCCCGTTCAGGGTGTACTCGCGCCCTGGTACACAACATAACGCTCAGTTTGCTCTGGAGTTTGGGCAGCAGAATATGGTGGAATTGGAAAAGTACACAGAGTTTGATTATAAGTTCCCCAAGATGGACAAGGTGGCTGTACCAGACTTTGCTGCTGGAGCTATGGAGAACTGGGGATTGGTGATATACAGGTATATGAATATGAAAAACAATATTTGTAAAAGGCGTGCTTTGTACGAGTATATTGTAGCTGTTTAAATTATGAAAAATTATTGTTCAGTTCATATTTAAATTGTAATGGACCGTATATTTTTGAAAATACCTGGCTATTACAATTTATTATACAATGTATATATAAATATATACAATGTATAATACAGTAATTTAAGCTGTAGTTTATCCTAGGAATAATACCATCAGAATTCTGTCCGGTCAAAGTAGCAATTACATAAATTGTCTGTTGTTCTACATATTTGAAACGACAATAACTGCTGTTTGTGTATGGTTTAACACGATTAAAAATTGGCTGGTAAATTGAAAATTTTAGCTGTTTGGCCTATAGGCGACATTTATTTATAGCGAACATATTCGTGCTGAAGTTTACAAAGGAGGAACCTAAAAGTCAAATGTGCCGGCAAACGAAGGTTGAAAAATCTAGATTTTGATACAATCAATTTTTTCACATGCAAAAAATTCTTTTGAAATAGTAGACTTAGCGCCGCCGATCTTTTGGCATCCATGGCGTGACGATGTTAGCCCAATTAAAAGTACGTGAGTGTCGTGGATCCCTCGGTTGCAACGTAGCAAAGAGTACTTTTCTATGTATACCTGGGAGTTTTAAATTCAAATCAAACGTGACGTGACGGCCGTGACGGTAAAAAAATTTCGTTGTTTTTTTTTTGTTTTTCTTTCATACCGTGCGAATAGGAACTTCGTTCTAAAAACTACAAGCTTGAAATCTGATAAAAAAACCTATCTTGGCCTTAAAATATAATAGATAGTGTGGCAAGGTAACTAACCGTATTTGGTTTATCTTATGATGACACAGAATTTTTTGAAACTATAAGAACCAAAGAACCTTTTGAACAGGTAAAGAACCTTTTTCTAAATCAAAATTGCTCGATATTTATTACTTACCATAAACGATACGAGTATTTCCATACTTACTCGTAAATTGGTGCGATGTCGAAGATATATCCAATCCCATCTTCAATGTTTAATGTTGCGTGATGTTAGCCCTATAAAGACGTGAGTTGAAAGTATATTTCGCATTTATTTAACTAGATTGCTTGGATTTACGCTAGCAATTCCTAGAAAAGTAGATGTTTTTATCATGACTCAAAAAGTAGGCTGAACTGCTATCTAGTCCTAAGCTAACAAGACCTTGTTTATTTCTAAGGAAAATCGAATCCGTGACCTGCAGCGTGAAGACTATGTCAAACTGCCAGTATTGCATCTACCTAATCAGTTTTCTGGGTATATTATTTCACACATTATAAACACTATAGGGTCTTTCATTTTATACTAACTTAATTCAGGAATTGGGTTAAAAAATAAGTTAAAAAATATTTATGTAATGTTTTTTTTTTGTTTTGTTATGAAAATCCCGAGAAAATCGATTATAACTATCCTTTCAATAATTTTATGTTGCTTCTTGTATAACTTAGCCATTTCGTGACGTAGCTGCGCTGCGATTGGTGGAACGTCTGTTCTCCTTAAAAATCATTATGCAACAATTCTAAAAAGTCAATAAATGATAAATTTTGATGTGAAAACTTAAATGGGCTTAGGAATTAAATTGATACGGTCAAACGTCTATTTACAACCCAAAAATGAGACCCTGTCTGTTTGTGTAGTTTTAAATGAAATATATCCGATCCCAAGCAGACCTTTCCCACATTTTCCAAGAAAATTTAATACTATCATCCGACCATCGAATTTTGTTATGATATTTAATCGAGGATTATTGATTTGATGCAGAGAGGTAGCACTTCTCATTCAAGAGGGTGTTACAACTACAGCAGTAAGACAAAACATCGGTCGCATTATCTGCCATGAAAATGTGCATCAGTGGTTTGGAAACGAGGTTAGCCCATTGTCGTGGACCTACACCTGGCTGAACGAAGGTTTCGCCAACTTCTTCGAAAACTTTGCTACTGATTTGGTAAGTTCACATTGTCTTGAAGAAGAAAGATCTTAAAAGTCGTGGCATAGAATGAATAGCCAAAAATAGATGTGTTGGATAAAGAATAGTGTGTGCTTCTGCCTTGTTACTAACACTGAGGGTGTTAGTAACAAAGCAGAAAAAAAACCATCAACACCACATCTCTACGGTCGAATAGAGTCAAATGCTGAATGTTACTAACACCCTCACAAATCACCAACACCACATCTCTACGGTTGAATAGAGTCAAATGATGAACTTGACTCACATTCGCCACATTAGAATATCACTAGCTCACTACACAGAAGAGTGGAAGCAAGGAAAGAAGGCCTTATCACACACAGGTATTTTATGACTACAAAAAAAACTTAAGGACAGTTGCAGTAGATGCAGAAAATGATAATGGTATGGTCAGATTTTTTTTATTTAACTATCACAAAGTTATCGAGGGTTGTTTTAGTCAACCAAAACCGAACGAAGTTCTTTTTCGGACGGTATCGAGGGTGGAGGCTAGAAAAAAAACTATCAATTTTGCCGCGACGTATCGCTGTCTCCGTGGAATAAAAGGATAACTGCAAAAACACAACTTTACAGGAGAAGCCAAAACACATGTTTTCGTTAGTAACTTTTCCTAACTGTAATAATATAAGTACTACAGACAACAATTGCGTACGGATTCTCATTTAAACTATGCTCTCGTACCATTAGATGACCTCAGTGGCGCAGTGGGCGAAGGTCCGCCTGCGACGCAGAAGGTTGCGAGTTCGATCCCCGCCGCGGGACAAATGTTTGTATGACCTATAGATATTTGTCCCGGGTCTGGGTGTTTCTATGTATAATATGTATGTATTTACGAACAAAAAGTATATAAGTAGTTTATCAGTCATTCTAGTACCCATAACACAAGCTCTGCTTACTTTGGGGCTAGATGATGCTGTGTGAAAAGTCCAGCATTATTTATTTATTTCTTTATTTATCATCCCCAGTCAGTAAAACCCCAGTAACTACCAAATATCCATGTCTGACTCGTCTCGTCTCCTTTTTAGGTTTATATTTTTTCCTTTTTTTTGAGTTCTAACTAAATAAATGTGATCAGTAACAGACACCGAGACCATATTTAAAATTTTTTTGGTAAATAAAAAATAGTATAACGTGTTATTTTGATTTGAAAATGGGTCGTGTATTTGTCCTGCATTTGGACATCATTGTCATCATTGTTTTTTTTCCACAGGTACTTCGAGAATGGCGTATGATGGACCAGTTCGTAATTGCTCTTCAGAATGTGTTCCAATCGGATGCCGTCCTCAGCGTCAACCCTATGACCCACGAAGTATTCACTCCTTCTGAGATTCTGGGAACCTTCAACTCCGTCGCTTATCAAAAATGTATGTATTGGTTCAAGAACAAAATCTTCTAAATACAAAAGAAAGCATAGTTGCATTTTGTCACAGCCTGTAAACCAACATTGTAAATGATATCTCTTGAGTGAAACTATTGGGTAAATAAAAAAAGTACCTAAGTACCTAAAGTGACACAAACATATAAAAAACATTGATGTTGGCAAAAAAAATATTCTAAAGTAAAATTCGTTAGTTCCTCTTTTGGCCACCGGTTCAGATGTTTGAGGCTCTCTACATGAGTGTCGTGGAACACTCGGTTGGAACGATGTTTCAACATTGACATTATTTGTTAAATAAATAATTGTCAATTAATTAATATAAGTACCACAGATAGCAACGCTCATCCGTACTAACAAACCTATGGACGTGATGCAAAAATCTTACACTTTTTTTTTAGTTCCAATAAGAGTGGCCTCTGACGGAAAGATGAGAACAGCACAGGGCCGATCAGAGTGGTGTTTGAAAAAGGAGATTTACCTATATCTGGCATTGGTCTATTAGTTGAGTTGCCGATGATGATGATGATGATTCTAGAGCAAATATATACGTCCTCTAAAGCACTGTAGAGCTTAGTATGCTTCCAAGGCAATGTAAAGTGGGCTGCTAAAATCCCAAGGCTTTTTAAACAAAGAGCAGTAAAACAGTAATTTGACGGTAAATAAGCTCCCCTGTTATAATAAAGCTTAGGAATGTCGAACAAATTAAGTCTATTTGAAACTCAATCGCCAATTAGTATGAGTAGTCATTCAGTGGGTAATAAATAGGCGGTCGTTAAGGTCATAATTTGAATATGGGCACGTATCAAAACAGAAATGAAATGAAATGAAATGAAAAAAAACTTTATTACAATACAATGAAGATACCTAAATACTTAAATATAGATTATTACATAGATACCATTGTTTGTAATTGGCGGTCTTATCGCTGAATAGCGATATCTTCCAGACAACCTTTTAAACTAGGCTACAACTAAAACTAAAGCTAAATTTGCAAATAAGCATACTGGGACAGACATATTAAACTTACCTACTCACACAAATTTTCATTAAAAAACATATACAATGGTGACTGAATCATAAGCTGATTCTTACATAAATTGCATAACACTATTAATACATACTTACCACTCTATTACCCTAGCGCATAGTTTCCTTAGAATTATAAAAAAAAGTACCTACGTGAGTGTCGTGGAACCTCCGTGGAACACTCGGTTGGAACGAAGTTGCCACTTTGACATTTGGAATTTGTTAAATATTAAAATCCTAGAAACGGACCTATGGACTGTTTCGCGTCTGCGCACTACGCACTGTGACGTTTTGACCTATGTATGTGTCGTGACGGTAAAATCAAACGCTTTTTTTTCTACCCTCCATCCTCGATACCGTCCGAAAAGGAACTTCGTTCCAAAAATATTAATAATTTCGTTTTTGTCTTCTTGCAGCTGGCTCCGTGATTCGCATGATGCAGCACTTCATGACCCCTGAACTCTTCAGACAAGGACTTGTTAACTACATCAGGAATTAGTAAGATATTTTTTTTTACTTTTAAGCTAGAAGACGGATGATGCAGTACTTCATGACTCCTGGACTCTTCAGATAAGGACTTGTTAACTAACATAAATAAATAAATAAATATAATAAATAATGCTGGACTTTTCACACAGCATCATCTAGCCCCAAAGTAAGCAGAGCTTGTGTTATGGGTACTGACTGATATACTACTTATATACTTTTTGTTTTGTAAATACATACATATTATACATAGAAACACCCAGACCCGAAACAAATACGAGTATCTGTAGATCATACAAGTATTTGTCCCGCGGCGATGATCGAACCCGCAACCTCCTGGGTCGCAAGCGGACCTTCGCCCACTGCGCCACGGCTGCCGTCGTACATCAGGAATAAGTAAGACTTTTTTTTTTTACTTTTACTTTTAAGCTAGAGGACGGAAACATAAAATGATAATAATCCTATTGTACACGAGTCATAACTAACTTAAAAATTTTACTCATTCTTTTCACCCTCAATAATAATTTTATCATTATTAATTATTGATTATTCACACATTTTATACAAAAAGTAGCAAAATAAGAACAGTGAACACGAATATAGGATATTTTATATACAGGGTGTAAAAAGACAACTACCGAAAACTGAGGGGTTGCAATCAGACCATGATTCAAAACTCATTTAGCGAAAAAATAATGCAAAAAAAAATTTTGACTTAGATATGTTATTTTCAGTTATTGACTACTAGTATAACATAATAAAACCATACCTACCTAATTATTGAATTTTTCAAAGAAATAAACAATTTAAACTCAAAATCCAGCAATCTACGTAAAAAAACGTGCCCAGTACATCCGCAAACAGTAATCTTCAAACGCTGTTTTCTTCGGATATAATGATTTTTAAGGAAAATCCTTTTGGATTTGGTTGTGTCTTGGGATGCTGTACCTACCCCTTTCGGCTTCGGTAGACGTCTTTTTACACCCTGTATTATTACTGCAAAGTTTTGTCCAACTTTAAGCTCAGTTGGAATCGTCTAATGTGTTTATTTACTTTAAGAGTTAATGTGCCTCTAATGTGTTATGTTTCTAAGCGTTTCTTGAGGTTGTAGCAAAATAGCAGTTTTCGTTTTAATATTTAATAGGTTAACTTATGTACTGTCGATATAATAATGGCACGGGTAGGTATTATGATGTATGAGCTTCCGCCCTCGCATAATAAATAAGCCTCCCATGTTACATTACCATACATTTTTCTATTGAAAAAAGTTTGAGGAAACCATTTAGAGTCTTAATAAGCTAGGACTTGCAAGCTGTCACGAATAGAATATATATATATAAATACTACGAAATGTGGGCATGTCCCATGTATGTTTGAACATGCCTCTCCTCCAGACATCAAGAGATCCTAGATTCCAGCTGGAATTCATATAAAATATGTAAAAAAAAACTACCAGGCCATGGTTACATAATCATCTCACTGTTTTTTTTATTCTAGTTCCCGCAAAGCAGCTACCCCTCAAGACCTCTACGCCACTTTTCAAGAAGTCCTAGACGCGTCAAATCATACCGTTACTTTCCGTCTCCACATCATCATGAATCGCTGGGCCAATCAAGGTGGATTCCCGCTCGTCACTGTGAGGAGAACTTCTCCAACCAGTAACTCAGTTTACATGTCACAAGTGAGTACATTATAGCTTCTTTACACTTTGTTAAGAATCAAGTGCGAGTGACAAGTCCAAGTGTTAAGTGATTAGTAAAATCTACTTACATCATTGTCATTGGTCAAGTACAGTCAACATCAGAAGTCGATTAACATTTGATGTTTCTCAAATCGGAACATTTCTGAAATCCGTAATGTCATGTGTTAATCAATTTTAGCTGCTGACTGTAGAGTAGCAAGTAACAAGTAGAAGTACAGTGATAGCTGGTAGGCACTTACACAAAAAAGTTGACTCGCCACTGGACTTGTTTTAAGAGACCCCTAAGACACATTGATCATATACACTATCCTTGTATCGTTATCCATTCTCCGATTTTTGTGTAACTATTGTGGGTATTGAAAACCTGAATATGGTACTACTACTAGGTGGATTTTGAGAAATTATTAATATTAGGAATTATTAGTCAAATAAATAGAAAAGTCACATTCTCTTATCGTACATTTCTTCCACAGCAACGCTACCTCACTGACCCATCTCTTACCTCAGACGACCGCTGGCAAATCCCTCTGAACTGGGTGCTGTCCACCAACGTTAACTTCGAGGACACAAGACCTCAGGCCTGGCTCAATATTGGCAGTAGTGCAACGTCACTGAATATTCCTGGCCTGAACAACTCCGATTGGTTCATCTTCAACAAACAACAAACTGGTGAGGAACGAAGGAATGAACAAGTTCATTCATACTTTGTGCTAAGTTCAAATGTTTCTTTCTATGGTTTGACAGTTATACTCTATATTAGATGAGTGGAGCTGACTAAGCTGCGGGTTTCCTCACGATGTTTTCCTTCACCGTAAAGAGCTCGTATTAAAGCGCATATAATTTTTTTGAAACGAAAAATCCATTGATTACACGGCCGGGATTCGAACCCACGAACTTTGGATTGAAAGTCAAGACACAACCCCATTCGACCAACACGGTTTGACAGTAAGGAACAAGTAATATTGAGTTTTATATTGTTGTTGAAAGCTTACACGACTCAATTTACACGACACACAACAAAATAAAAACTTTTTTGACCTCACCCTCAATAAGGTAAACTATTGACTTCATATTTATCTCAAACTCATCACAGCTTCATATTTTTCTTGCATGAACCCACCATGAACCTCATTCACCATAAAATCCACAGGTTACTACAGAGTGAACTACGACCCCGAGAACTGGCAAGCCTTAACCAGAGTTCTCAGTTCCAACCACTTGGCTATTCACTTACTGAACCGCGCTCAACTTCTGGATGACAGCTTCAACTTAGCCAGGAACGGAAGATTGGTAAGTTAATGATGGCAAGTCCAAGTACAGTTCGACCAACGGATCTAGGAATTCGTGAAGTTAGCAGTTTGTCTGCGCAGAACACAATTTTGTATGAAAAAGCGTTCACTGCGCAGACAAACGGCTAACTTCACGAATGCCTAGATCCGTTGGGCGAACTGTACAATCTGCAATAGAGACCACTAATGGGAATCTTTACCAGACGAAGTCTGTATCGCAGTTGTCCTTTTACTGTTATTTTTTCATACCAAATGACCAATGTGGACATTGTTTGTACATTGTACGAGGTGTGCAAAATATCTCGCATTATCTGATGATATTAATAATTGATGATTCAATTCCAGCCATCGCGACGAACTAACAAAAGCGTTTTAAGATATTATTTAAAACATTGAGATTGTTTAATATCAAACGCAGGTTAATAGGGTGCGCAGTCGTTATTTACGTCATCCCGAATTCAAGCTATAGGTTTCATCAAGTGCTTACCCACCGTCCACTTCCCTGAGACCACCTCGACTCACCTACGGTCGCATCACCTTCTGAACATAATAATCACTATTGCTAGCGCTTCTGCGCCGGCAACCGCTACTACTGCACACTCGCCTCGTTTTTTTTCACTAGTCTAACATAACATTTCCAACTATTTTCATCCAGGTAGTCTCAGCGAGGTGTACGGTGGGTAAGCACCTGTTTTATCTTGTACTAAAAGCTTTTAGGTTTATTTCTCACGTTTTGTTTTCGTCAACAATTTTTAGAATAGTAAGAACCTTTCACCTTTCCTCATAAATATTCATGGATACAGTGAAAAAACCGCTCCAAGGAAATTGCAACCGTTCTTTTTCTCAAAAAAGAATGCAAACAGAATTTCAAATTGTGGCCATAATTATTGGAGCGTAACAAAATAGTACAACGAATGAATGAATGAACACTTTTTTGTACACCAAGAAATTAATAAAAAACAATAACAAGTTCTTAGTACAATGGGCGGCCTTATCGCTGAAAACTATTTCTTCCAGGCAACCAGTCCTGCCCAGAGTTTAATTTAAAATAGTTATGTAGTCGTGAGAGTAAAGAAACTGACCTTGTATAAAAAACAAATGACTCAGATATTTTATGTAAAAAAAAAACTTTATTATTTTAGTTGAATTTTGAGTTTTAGGATTTTATAAGATTGTCTTTGAAATTGTATATAATTGATTTGTTTATCTGCTGCTAAATTGGATTTCAAAGTAAGTAAACATTTACTTAAATAGGTACCTATTCGTATTTGAATAACATTCCTTCAGCAAGATTTAGTGAATCACTGAGTGTTTTTATCTGAATGACACAAAATGTGATTCCTAGTAACAATCTGATAAAATCTTTGCGCATTTTTGAGTGACAAATAAAATGTACTTATGAATTTGATTACTTATTACTAACAGACTTAAAATTTTTACCTACTTACCTAAATTTTTATACTATGAATAATTTTTCAAAATAATTTAATAAATACTTTATGCTATAAACTTAACTTTATGCTAGGTAACAGTTGTGCAATGCAATGTCCCAGCATTATTTATTTGTTTATTTATTTACAGAGCATATAAAAATTTAAACATCATGTCAGGGCTGATCTTATAATAGCTTAATAAAGATATAAATCATTTATCATTTCTTTATTTATTTTAATACAAAAATTTCAGAGCTACGTTCACGCTTTTGAACTGTCCCGCTACTTGGAGACGGAAGAAGACTACATCCCATGGGCTGCCGTCAACCCTTCCTTCGATTATCTGAACCTGGCCCTGAATGGCTTGCCTGCTCACGATCTGTTCAAGGTAAACATTAAATCACGCCAATTTTCAGTTATATAATATTTCTACTTGCACCACCGCGAAAAAGTGTAAAATATGTAGGTATTCCACCAAATTCCATCCATAGTCGATTGCCCATTAGCTCAGTTGGTTAGAGCAGCGCCATGGATCGGCGAGGTGGGGCTCAAAACTCGAATGAGTGTGATTTTTGGGTGACTCAGCAAAGCTGATACGGGCCTGAGATAATGCTGATGATAGTTGACCCCAAAACTATGATCCTCCGCAATAAAATTTATTATTTTTGACGACCTCTGTGGCGCAGTGGGCGAAGGTCCGCCTGCGACGCAGAAGGTTGCGGGCTCGATCCCCGCCGCGTGACAAATGTTTGTATGACCTACAGATATTTGTCTCGGGTCTGGGTGTTTCTGTATAATGTGTATGTATTTACAAACAAAAAGTATATAAGTATTCTATCAGTTATCTGGTTCCCATAGTACAAGCTATGCTTAGTTTGGGGCTAGATGATGCTGTGTGAAAAATGTCCAGTATTATTATTTGTCCAGTATTATTATTAATTATTTTGATTTTGATTCTGATTCCTCAGTGAGCTTAACAACCTCTTACTTCCAGGCCTACCTCCTACATCTAACCGCTCCTCTCTACGAAAGACTTGGCTTTGACGCCATACCTGGAGAAGAACACGTAACTCCGTTCCATAGGAACATTATTCTGAACATCAACTGCCAACATGGCAACGAGGAATGTATCAGCACCGCTCAAGAGAGGCTCCAGAACTTTAGAAATAACCCCAGTGAGTTGTAAGGGCCAATAAAATAGATCTATTAACATCAGCACTGCTAATCTCTATTGCTTCATAGGAAAGAATCTATGTAAATTGTTGAACAATGGTGTAGGTACCAACAGAACCGGTTGCTCACTGACTATAGGTAGTCAGTAACCTACCTGATGGTATACCATCTGGCCACCACGCTTTGCAAACTTATATATTTCACTTGAGATCTAAATAACTGTATAACCCTGGAGAATTTGTTTAATCTACAACATAATGTCTCCGACTTCTTCCCGACTTCTCAGACGAGCGTCTCAACCCTGACATTCAGACCACAGTCTTCTGCTCCGGTCTTCGCGGAGGAGACGAAGAGAATTTCAACTTCCTTTGGGGTCAGTACCTAGCCAGCTCTGACGCCAGTGAGCAATCTATCCTGCTGAATGCTTTAGGATGCACTTCAAATCCTGACTTGCGTGCTTTGTAAGTATAATTTGCTCTTGGAATATAAAAATCAGTCCTTTGTACTGCAAGCAACAGTGCTAAAATTTGAGACAGGCATTGGCCTTCTTTTCAGGCTGCCTTTATAAAACCTCAAGCACCATGTTTGCTTTTAAAAACACAACAATTATGCCCACCCAACTCATATTATCTCGTTTTCACTTTTGCATGATAAATATTGAGGGCATTGATAAGTTGCAGATACCGTTTTTTCTTTAGGTAGTTTTCTCTAGGACATGAAAATTCATAGCTGGTACGGCTAGGTTTCTATAGTCTGGGCTTTAAAGTTGAAAAAGTAATAAAAAAAATTGTACCATGATGACGCTATACTCTTTTCGCCTCACCTCACAAATGCTTTTCCAGCTACATGGACCAAGTGATCAACGATGACTCACCTGTCCGTGAGCAGGACAGACACACTATCCTTGTCTCTGTCATCAACTCCAGTCCTGAGAACACGGATGCTGCTCTTGACTTCGTCATCGATCACTGGCCTGACATTCAACCTAGGTAAATTACCTTTTTTAATACGCTTTAAATTAAGCTTTGAATGAGCCCGCTTGCGATTTTACTTGTCTTACGTGGTAGCAACATGGCCTATGCCACTCAAAGACTACATTACCACCCTTGGCCGTTTTTTCATCAACTTTAGTAGCAAAATCGTCGCTATCAAAAGCCTATTTACAGTTTGAAAGTCTTTTAAGTGTCTTTGCATCTGTCTAAACTGTGTTTGGTAGACTCTACGATAGAATCCATAAATTGTTTCCGAAATTAAGTAAGGTTTTATTTTTTTTACAGAGTGCAAGGTTTGACGGGAACCACTAACATTCTCAACGCATTTGCCAGAAGACTAACAACACAGGAACACGCTGCCAAGGTATTACTCAAATTTTCAAGATACCAAACTTTCTTCCAGCTTGTACTTATAAATTGCAAATGGTCTTGCAACCTACCACGCACTTTGTTTTCAAGAACCAAAGAGACCATCCGTACGTATTCTCGTCTAGGAACTACGAGTATAAAAACAAAAGCCTTATAGTTTTATGTGTTTTCCAAAATAAATAATCATTTATTTTCGAGAATACCATGATCAACATTGACTCAGTGAGTAATTCTGTTGTATTTTTATTTCCAGGTTGAAGTTTTTGCCAACACTCATCAAGATATCTTCACTGCTGGAGAGCTAGCTTCGATTGCAGCTATCAGAGAGAACATAAATGCAGCTATCGCTTGGAGTGACAGCAATGCTGCTGTTGTCGAAGAATGGTTGGAGGATAACTATGGCAGCAACGCCAGTGGACTCACCGCTGGATTTGTTGTGCTGATGTCTTTTGTAGTGGCTATTATCAACTACTTAAATCTATAACAAAACTCATCATATTCAACCGTCAAAAACGATTTATTGGGTTTGGGGACTAGTCAAGTCATAGTGGCTATTTCATATCAGGGTATTTTATAAGATTTGAAAGCGAATTTATTATTCAGGGAGTCTTTCTAAGAAATATTGTTGTAAATTTTTGTAGATTGTTGATTGATGTTTGTAAATATTAAAGCTTTTCATATTACTTTTTTGTTTTCCTTGGTATCTAGCCTTGAAAGTAATTATAACCATCTCTCTCCGTCGAGATCTTTCACCACTTTCTAATAAATATCTAATGATACTTATAAATTAAAGAAAAGCATATACTTATTTTTGCGATTATTTGAGTCCCAATAGTAAAAATTTTTGATACAAACTGGACACGGCAGAAGATAGTATTCTCAATTTTATCTATATTCACATACCATAAAGATACTGTCAATTTTATCAAAAGATAAGCTGATATATTTTTCTTAAATGTATTGCAAACACAATTTTAATATCTTCGATGTTTGAGTATGATTGATGACATCATTGAACAATTTTAGGAAGAACACATATTTAAATCAATAAATATCATATACGTAGTAAATCGTTTTTAAGCCACCTGAATGCATAGTCAAGGCACTAAACGGTGTCAAAAAAAAAGCATTTATACTGAATAAATGCTTTTTTAGTTAATGGTAATAGGTAGATAGCTATAGGTAATCCATCCTTTTAAATCCAGCTCTATTAAGCCCATCGAACAAAATGAAAAAAATAAATAATGCTGGGCTTTCCACACAGAATTATCTAGCCCCAAAGCAGAGCTTGTGTTATAGCTACATGACTGATATACTACTTATATACTTTTTATTTGTAAATACATCATCATCATCATCATCAAATTTAAGAGCTCAGCTCTTGTCGGTGCAATGATGAAACTTCCTCCACCTCTCATGTAAATACATACATATTATATGCGCACTGCCAAACTGTGGAACTCATTGCCGGGTACCGTATTTCCCGAAAAGTACAATATAGGGGTCTTTAAATCAAGAGTAAATAGGTTCCTTCTAGGAAAGCATGCTCCATCTTAGACCTCACTACTGCTTAACATCAGGCAGAGGGAGGTCAAATGCTGACCTATTTAATTTAAAAAAAAAAAAAATATATATTATACATAGAAACACTCAGACCCGAGACTAATATTTGTAGATTATACAAATATTGGTCCCGCCGCGGGGTCGAACCCGCAACCTTTTGCGTCGCAGGCGGGCCTGCGCCCACTGCGCTACAGAGGTCGTGAAAATGAAAACTAACTTGATTCAATAACAGGAAAAAAATTGAGAATGTATGTAATCGATTCTGTGTTCCGATTTCAACCCAGAAAACGCTCTTAAGTTTAGTGACTATCGAGACAGTTTATCTCTTCTAAACCCATTTCTGACACTATCGTGATCTTTCTATCTGATCCGCCGAATTCTGTATCGTTATGTATAAAGTTTTCTGTCCTCATTTCTACGAAGTTGGTGTCGTGTTACGCATGTCTGGTTGTGTGAAGTGAAAAGGCCATAGCATCCTAAAATGGCCCGGACCAAGATTAAATGGAAGTTGGCAATTTTTTTCTACTTAATTTTAGTGAATGTGTTTACGAAATCACTTCCAATAGAAAGGAATTTACCATCGTTGATAACAACGCACACGGTGTTCAAAAATGCAGAAATTCCAGATAGTATATTGAAAAGCCGCACTGCGGTGATGGAGGATGATCAAGTTTCGATAGAAAATATACAGACAAAAGAAATACCAAGCTTCAATTCAACGGAAGCAGCCAAAGCACAAGACGAGATACACGAAGAAATATTACCGATCTTCGACAACTCGACGGAAGCGACCGCTGAAGATCATTTGGACATAATTCTCAATGGAACAACAAACTCATTACTAAGACAAGACATAAGGCCAGGCCAAACTGTGCGAAGTTACGCCATCGAAATTTCCCCGGGAAACAACGCTGATCAGTTTAGAGGAAGAGCAGTTATCAATGTTGGACTGACATCAGACACAAGAGAAGATCCTATAGTTCTACATGCCGTAGGTCTAAATATAGAGTCGGTATCTGCCGGAATATTCAACGAACAGAATGCAGTTGCGGCTGATTACAGTGTAGATGATGATGGATTTATTGAGATTGAACCAGCACAGATTGCATCTACGTATATTCTCATAATAAATTACACTGGACGGTTGACATCTGCTGGGCGAGGATTATATCGAGGAAGATTTGATAACCTGTAGGTATCCTTTGTACTATTACATTCACAATCTCGTTAACACTTGACCCTAGACACTAAAAGGGCATTGTTTTTCAGGGACTACATTGCGATGAACTTGCATCCAACAAACGCAAGGAGAGTTTTCCCGTGTATGGATGAGCCGACTGAGTCTTCTATTATTAGTTTTACGTTCAATGGCTATGAGTACTCCAATTTTATATCCAACTCCATGCAAGAGGAAAACAATCTGTAAGTATTTTTCCCTGGCTGTATCAACGAGTTGAGATTGAATGAAGCCTACCTTTGCAGAAAAAGGGTGTGTTCATATACTTTATTTAGTGGTGCCATTACGGAGTTTTCTAAAAATGTTAGCCTAGCATTTTTCTCCAAATGTAAGCAAAACACAGTCAGCAATCGAAGTTGCAAGTGTTTCACCAGTCACTTATTTACAGGGTTCAATTCCGACCAATGGAAGGTCCACCTCACCTCTGGTCTATGGCTGCCCATGACTTTATCAGCATGAACTCGCCTACAAACAACGTTTACCTCTACGTTCGCGAAGGAACCAACCAACAGGACTTGTCTTACGCATCTTTAGCCGTGAACAACTATTTCGAATTCCTCACTAATTGGACTGAGAGCTCCTACTTTGATATCCACGCGAACCAAAACCCTAATCTGAGTATAATAGCATTTCCTGATGTCTCTGTTGACTGGTACGGGCTCACCTTGGCTGGAATTTGGTGAGTTGTTGCTGATATGGCTAATAGAACTAATACCTACTATTAAAGGTTGCGATGTAAGTATTTGGAATCAATATTTTTTTTTGCAGTTCAAAGATTACCAGAAAACAACATGTTCCTATTTGTTTCAAGTTGCTTAAAGTCGTATGGCCGGTTCTTAATGCTCTTATAGCAATGGCTATAACTGGGCTATAAACTCAACTTATTCTGATTAATATTTACCAAATTCAAAAGCTTTCTACAGAATTATTTGAAACTTCTGTGCAGGGAACCATACGTTGTCATGGAAAACTCAGGATCAATTAAGCAGAGAAGCATAGGTTTGGAAAAAATTGCAGAGGCACTTTCAAAGCAATGGTTTGGACACGTCATATACCCAGAAAATTGGCAGCACGAGTGGGTCGTATCTGGATTAGCTTCGTACGCAGCCTGGGAAGCACTGAGAGATGTAGGTATAATTTCGATTGTATGTTCGTTTACCCTGTCAAAGTCAAAGCTTTCTCATTGAGGCCTCCACATAAAAGTTTTTGATATCTATGTTTTACTATAACTACCGGAATTTTCAGTTTCAAGATGACCCATCTGAAAATACAATGCTAGACATCAACACGTTATTCGTCACCGAAATCATCCAAGAGAGTCTTTATCGGGACTCGTACTCTGTAACACTGCCCCTTGAATCCGGTAGCAACGTCTTCGATGAGGCCGACATCAGAGAAATAATGAATGGCATTGTGAAGTACAAAACTCCAGCGTTGTTCCGAATGTTGAGGTTAATGCTTGGAAATGAGGATCAGGACTTCGTGCAATCGGCAGCACGATCACTTCTTTCGGGCAGGTAAGATACATACATACGTGTCACTTATTAGCGTGTTTCCATTTTGGTTACTTATTAACTCTAGTCATCCTGTTCAACTAAGCTCGAAAGCTTCCTGTTTACACTCATCTCGATTCATAGCTGCTATTAGGCCATTCTTCAGTAATTTTTTTAATCTTATCAGGTATTCAATTCCTGACATACAACAGTGAAAAACTAATAACATTTTTGTTTTTAACAGGGCCTTACAGACAGTTGACTCCTTGCTCTTTGAAGATGCTATCAAAAGTGACTGGCAGTCTAACGGCAATGGTATTGTGGATGAATTCGAGGAGTTTATAAGACCATGGACGCTTAACAACGGGTACCCTCTCGTTCATGTCGGATTAAGATCGGGTGGTGTTCAACTTACTCAAGTAAGATTTTGAGAATTTTTGCTTTGGTACTATTACTGTCGCATTGTTGTCTCTGTAATCTAGTGGTCTCTTAATCCATATGGATTTATAAAGTGAAGTATTATTATTCAGCCACCCACTGCAGGGTAAAGGTCATTTATAAAATAAGTTTATTTTATTTTTCAGCGTCGTTTTAGTTTCTCGGGTGTCACTAATTCAATATTCGAGGTGCCCATAACCTTCTCACGCAGCAGAGATCCCGAATTTGACAACATACGTCCGCTGGATTCAAGCAGCATGCTGGACGCTATCATGAATGTGGACATGTTACTGGATGAAGATGATGGAGATTATGCGTTGTTCAATGTCCAGGGTCAAGGTAATCATTGCTTTTAAACAGTCTAAACTTTAAGACAAACAACGAAGTCAGACGAATAGCAAAAATCACGGTAACTATGCCGTTGAAAACAATAATTTGTGTCCGTCACTACGATAGTTTCTCGAACTTTGTCAAGAATGGATAAACAATAATTTCACTCCGAAGCCGTGAGATGATATTTTTTTAATTACAGGATACTACCGAGTCAATTACGACGACGACCTATGGGAGAGAATCATTGAAGCTTTAGAAGACCCAGACAGCAGACAGCAAATTCATCCGCTGAACCGAGCTACGGTAATATTTTGTAATGAACCATCGACACAGAATGACAACAGCATCTAAGCATGGGTTCTACTGGATATACCGCCCTATTCCACTCTGATCAGCTAATCAAATCCACTAAGGGAACCCGTGTATGTGAATTAGACCAAGTGATTAGGAGTATATATACCTACCCCTGTTCACTTGGTTATCAGCACTTTGAATTGTCTTTACCCTTAAATAAATAAAAAAAAATTGTCTTTAAAAGCTCAGTGATTCTACTCTCATTCAGTTGCAACCAATTCTGGAAAGAATCTAAGCAGTGAACGTGGCTTAATAACAGTATTGATAATCCAATTTGTGGAATCTTCATTACTTAGATGCTATTTGAACAAAATGAGGCTCAAAGAGTATGTTTTACAGTCTACTAAGTTAAGTTGTATGTAAAACGTATAATCCTTCTCTGGTTAGATAATGCATGATTATTACAAGATTATAATAAAAACATTAAACTTTTTTGCAGCTTATCGACGATGCCCTTAACATAGCCCGAACTTCAATGCTCGACTATGACATAGCTTTCCGTGTGGTGCTGACAATGGAGCACGAGACAGAATACGCACCTTGGAGAGCATTCATCAGGAATATGGACTTCTTGAGAAAACGACTTGTAGCAATGGTTGAGGAAGATGACGACTTGGATCCCGATATTTATTTGGTATGTACGTAGACGTAAAGTGAGCTATCAAAACTTGATTGCATGCGATAAATATGGGTCTAAGTTTGTAAGTATGCTAATGTGTTAATTGTTTTAATCAGGTCTTCGTAGGTAGCGTAATACAGATCGCGAGATCCTATGTGCCGATAAAATGTGGCTACCAAACGAACGAAGGCGCTAGTCAAAACTAAAATTTGCTTTGTATTTGACTGTGTTCCGTGTGGTGTGTTTTAATTTGTATTACAGATCATTAAGAATCAATCTAGACAAAATGATGAAAATGATTTTGATTTTTTGGTGCAACTATAGTTCTTATTAATGACATACATTTTGAACAGAGGATGGTACGCAGAGCAATCCCAGCGTTTGAAAGAGAGATTGGGTTTAGTCCAGCCACGAACATAAATGAGCCAGCTATGGTCTCTCTCACCAGAGGAATGGTGATGGACCACGCGTGCAGAGCCAACTACGACCCTTGCATTGCTGCTGCTATTGATTGGTTCTGGGACCCGAACGATAATGAAGTCGTGTAAGTAAGGTTTATGAATCTGAATCCCATCGCCCATCATCCCACGCGTAATAAAAGATTATGCTTTCACCTTACCTTTTTTCAGTCTTTGAAAAAAGTTACTGTTTTATGTCTAAACTGCTCTGTATTTCTAAAATAAGGTTTTTTTACAATTCGCATAGGCGCATGTAACATGCACAATTTTTTTTATTAGTCAAAAGATAAAAAAAAAAAAATACAGATCGGCTAGATCTGTTGAAGCAAAATGACGATGCTGTGAGTGATGCATGTCCATAATGAAATAATTGGGCACCCGCTTTGTAGCAGTGGGAAAACATAGGTTTAAAAAATGTATGGTTTTTAGGAACCCCAACATACCAGCTGACATACGACCGGCAGTCTTCTGTACAGCAGTGAGGGAAGGTGGAGGAGAAATCATATCAGCTCTGGAACGGCAACTAGAGGTTGAGTCCAACTTGTACGAGAGACTGGTCATACTTGAGTCCATGGCTTGTTCTAGCGATAGAAGCTTTATAAATCAGTGAGTATTGCTGCAAAATAATTGTAAGCCTAGGCATTATTTGTTGGTTGGTGCAACTATTTAGTTAACCATCCCCAACTTCTTTCTAGGATATCTCGTGCGGTTTGAGGTGGAATCATTGCGGCCCTTAGCCATAGCGGCATGATTTTATGTATACCCCCTGTAGATAATTTGAAACTGATTTTATATTTGCAGGTATTTAGCCAACACGTTGGGATCCAATAGTCCCTACACGCCTGAAGAAGGACTCAGAATCTTCAAGGCCGTAGCTGGAGCCAGCTTCCAGAATGCGCGCTTGGCATTAAACTTTATGATTTCCCGGACCGAAGCTATCAAGTCTAGGTAAGAACTATTACTCGTACATTGTTAACTAAAACATACACCTACTTGAAAGTTTTCTGATGAATCCTTTATTTGCAGGTATGGTGGAAACGCGAAGCTAGAAGAAGCGCTATATGCATTGGGTCAAAATCTAGCAGACGATGGACTTGCTAATGATGTAAGTATAATCTTGAAATTCACAGCTTTCTAGCAGCATCTGGGCCAAAGCTATTTTATGACGGTTGACGAAACTTTTCAAGAAAAGGGTCGTGGTGCTTTTTTTATGATAGTGGTGTTTTGGCTTGTTTACTGTACCTACTTATTTATTTATTTATTTATTCATAAAAAGGTACAAATATGGCATACGTTATGTCTAGTAGTGCTTAAAAACTTAGAATAAGTTTGCCTAAACACTAGGTTCTTAAAGTTATTGTAAGTATTATTGAAAAACTATAAAGTAAACACATTTTTGTAAATAATAATCCAGCGATAAGCGCACGCACACATAGAAGCTACTTGTGTATGTCGCAACTGGTTCAACGCCTAGCTATTTAATTAAACAGCGCCGTTCAACTAACGGCCTGAATGATATTCAGCCGTCTGGTCAAATACAAACATTAGTGAACTGGCTGGCTGGATGCTTAGGCTATTCATTTATTTAAGGCGATTTAAATTAGTTTTAATAGATTTCTGGCGCATCGGCGGCACGATCGCTCACCTCGCGCGTAGTTTTTCACTAATTCACTATCTAATCTAATATTTATTCTAACATAACCTAACCAACTGTCTTTGATGTAAGATCTTCTACCTACATCAACATGGACATCAACTGGTAAAAAAAGCATTGGTAATTTGATGACATTATTCGTCGTGCGTTTTCGTCAGCGCGATCTAGGAATTGGTAATTTTTAGTCGCGCCATATAGTTATGAAATTGGTACTAATTTCTATACAAACCCGTTCAACAATAATGTTATCTTTATTACCTAAAAAATTACTTGGCTAGGCAAGTCGTTAAACGTAATAACTCCAAGCCATTTGCCTTATATCATTCAGGCGGCTACTTACTTGTGTACTTACTTTCTTAGACTCTACAATGAAATGAAAATAACATAAAACTGTGCAGTTTTGTTGTGACCGAGGTGTTCTGGTCATGAAATTGCTGACTTTGATATTTTCCCGCCAGTTCAACATATGGGTAGACAGCCAAAACAACAGACTTGAAGATTCCAATGGACCTGCCAATCGAACGGCAAATATGGCGTTGGAGGACTTGGAATGGCAGAACACATACTTGGAAGAAGTATACGATTGGATTGATGAAAACGATGCAGCAACAATCTTTGTATCTTCCGTTCTTATATTTGTATCTGCTATTGTTGCGGTGTTCAACTACTAGACGACGAACATAGAATATCATGCGAGGCTTTAAACTCGTCAGATTGAGATTGGTGATGTGAGAAAAGCTAAAAGGTGGTAAAAGTGAAGGCACATTCGATAGCATCATACGCGCTTCACGCATTTTATTTTTTAAGGGCATCGGCGCATTCGTTTTAGTCAAATGTGCCTTCACCTTTAATCAAAAAGAATAACGGTAATTTTCACCTCACTAGTCAAGACAGGTGTATAATGATTTTGAAAATATTGTACAAAAAATATGAAACCATTATTATTCTACACTTGAAGTTATTGAAGATTATTAGTCAAGCCTTAGGTACATTGTTGTAACTTTATTATTAAGCAGACCTTTATACATATAAGAGGGTATAATTATGTTAGTTTATATCAGTATGAATTAGTTTAGGATGTAAAATTTATAGATTTTTTTTTGGTGGTTGGGATATTTAGAGATTGGGTAAAAAAAAATTGACACTTCGATATCGATAAATTAAATTATGATTAAACATAGAGATTTAAATAATAGTGATAAGTTTTTTAATAGTTTGAGAGAGAGACGAAACTCAACACTATCGTTAGATAGTTTGTGATGTTTCTGATAAAATTCACAATATTGTCTAAAGATCGATTCTTTTATTAGGTATTAAAAAATACTACTTACATTTTTTTATTGTGATTTAAAATATTAGATTTGGTTAGTAGACAACATTGGGAGTCGATGTATGTTTAGTAACTTCTTACTACACAGGATGTATTGAGAATGTTTAAATATTTTATTCATTTATTTTACGTAAAAAAACTTAATGTAATATTATATTCAATAGGTATTATAAATAAATAACTAGACTATTATTAAAGTTTGGGAAATTGCACAAAGTGAACTTAGCATTATGTAGGTTATTTTATTACACGTAAGTATTTTATAATCGTTATCTTGTAGAGTTATTATAAGTATTAAACTATTCAATCAGAATTACCAAGTAATATAATTATAATTAATATTTTTTTGATCACTAACTTATTGCAACGTCACTAGCAAAAGTCTGTGATCAGAAGAGCGAATTAATATTACTTAACTATAAATATTAATTTAACTATAAATTTAAAATAGATATATTTTTTTTACTGCATTTTCACTTGTAATTTTAATTTTTATAATCATTATAAGGTTGTGGGATAAAATTTTAATGATGTTAATTATTTAAATAAATCGAAAGCTAAATTTTAAGGAAATGCGTCCTCTTGCTTAAAATTTAGCATAAATTAAAATAATATAAATTAATTAATTTTATGAGTTATGTGTTAAATATAGTCTTATTTTTTGTCCTTATTTTACTTTTATGCTTATAACTTTAAGGCACTTGTTATTCAAAATAGAATTTAACACTAAAAGCGTAAATTTTGTAGGTTATATTAGACAATATTCAAATAATAGTTTTAAGAAACAACAAAAGTTTTTGATTTTCAATAGTTTGCTCTGATCTAATTGATAACTGAACCTTATTCTAAATCACTTTTTAACTTACTTTGTTATATTAATACAATGTTGCTTAGGTTGGGGGTAACTGAAGAGTCAGTCAAAATTAATAATATTTTTAGCAGGCAAAAAAAATATCAACCATTACTAGTATTATTAAAGAACATAATATTACTTAGTTTGTCTCATAGCTACTTTTTTAAAATAAAAAGAAATAATAATAAATGTTATCAGTCATTTTACCAATTTGAGATTTATAACGAATAAATTTATGTAGGTATAGGTAATATTATAAGTTAATTCAATGACTAGAACTAAATTTTTAATAAACTTATCATAAAAATAAGTATAGATTATTGCAATATAAAAGCAAAATATATGAGAACTGGTATAGAAACTACTAATCTGGTAGATGACGAAGGCTCGTTGATCTTTTCCATTTTTTCTGTGACAGGAGCTTGTGTGCTTGGCTGAAAAAAAAATGAGGTAGTCTTATACGAGTAAAACGCCTCAAAAATTTATTTGAATTTGATTCTTACTACATTTATAGGAATTAAATATATATATATAGAATAAATTAATTCCGAAAATGTGCCCCTTAGTACAGTCGTAATCCAGTTTGCATTTAATTTTAAAAAAGAGATTCTTCTAAGAAAGATTAAAAAAATATATTCTCTAACTGCTTCCATAAAAATGTGGATAAATTTACCTTTTGCGTGGCTATAATTGGCAACGGTCTTGGTTCTCCAAACGGGCATCTTATCAAGAATCCGTTTTTTGCTCGTCTGAAAAAAACATTTAGGTAAATTTTTATACTTAATACAATTTTTTTCTTAAAAAAAAATAAAAAACAAAGCGCTGTATGAGGCTGTTACCCAATTTACCCATCCCGAAACTGAACGCATTACCCCATTTGTTTATTTTAACTGTTCCGTGATTTTTTTAATAAATTAGCCATCACTAGTTTCAAAAAAATAATGTTTACTTACACTCTACGCTCAGCTGACTCTTTGTCTTCGAGTCCAAAATCTGAGAGGCTCGACACTACGTAATTGTCCTGTTTTGTATTGTTTTCGAAAGTGTAAAATGCTGCCTCACGAATATCTGGATCGATGCTGAAATAATACGGAAATATCTAGAGTTTACGCTTATTAAATAAGTGTTGCAATTTTGAAATAGATTTACTAGCTTTTGAGTGTGACTTCGGAAGTTAATTTTCTTGGTAATAATTACTTTCCAAAGATGAGTCTATGTGCCAAATGTAGGACGTGCCACTGACTACCAACTAGATATCTTCAAAGAGTTCTGAATGACTTGATCCAGTCTCAAAAATCCAGTCTTGCTACTAATGCTCCTGATACTTACTTTTGATTTCCCAATCTAAACTTCTGGAAACGAATCCGAAGATAGTTTAAACATGGCTCATAGTTGATCTCACTGGCGATAGATATAATCTCACTGCGGAACAATCTTGTTTGAGGACTGTCATCCGTGTTTTTTATGAGCAGGTTGAAGATTCGCATCACTCTTTTACCCATGAATTCCTGAAACACATTTATGCGAGTAATTACTAATGACATATTTGGACAGAACTGACACGTCTACCACTGATGAGAATTCACGACTAGGATTACAAAACCTATCGTCTAAACCATCATCGTCGTTCTTTTTCATACCCATAACACAGGTCTCCTCTTGATTTTTAGGAACGGTAAAAACTATCAATAGTTTTACTCAACAGACCCACGTCCCAGTTTACTGATACAAAGCATGGCCTAAACACTACTGACATTACGGCAAAACGTTATAAATAGCACCCTGAATAACTGAATGGTTCATCTTATTTAATTTGTCAAAGGAAAGTTTCGTAAATCAAAGATTGTAAAATTCTTTTGACTCACCTCCCATTCCCAGTACAAATTTTTGGTCATTAGCGTTTTACTGCCTTCAATCTTGAGCATATTGAATCCATCAATAGCCGCTTCCCAGACTATCAGGCTCCTCTCATTGTCCAGATAAGACAGTACATCTTCAGCCAACAGCCTGTCTATATCGCCGGACATGTAGAGAGCGAACACGTCGTTCACTATCTGAAGTGATATGACATCATTAAACTTTGGTGACCTATTAATTAAGCAAATAAAATGTACCAAAACAAATGTGGCATGCCCAAAAATAGGAATGTGCAAGATGTGACATGTTTTGATCGGATTACCACTGTCTGCACACTTTCAAATACTTGCAGGCACCAATGCAATTACTACTTACTATTTACAACAACTTCGGGTGCCGTAAGTAAGTTCGTATGCGTTAGTGACCAACCCTGGTGACGGAGTTTTTAGGCCACCTTATTAGATCCGTCAAGGCTGACCGACAGTTTACCGTGCTGAGACAAGGCAGGAGCTACGTTTTGGTCGGTAAATTTTATTGTTTGGGTCTAATGGAGGTTTAGTATTAACTTTCTACCTGAGCTCTATTCATCTCGTTGATTGAAGTCGGGTTCTGTTTCAGAGCAGCAGCTATAAGCTCCCAAGTTTCCGTGTCGTAGTTCACGCGATAATATCCTGAAACGAAAAATTATAGTTTGTGACTTTGATTCCCGTCCAGCAGCCTTATTGTCTAATTCGCTGGGAATGAGCATGGGCTTCATTTTTGACGTTTGAAACCTAATCTGGACTTCGATAGTCATTTTCGTATTGTCTAACTAGCTGACACATGGAACCCCATTACCAGCGAAATTCAAACCCAGTGAATGAATGATACGACTGATTTTGGTATTGCGTAAGGCCGAAATGAATATCAGTAGCCAATTCAAGCCCATGTGAAACGTCAGATGAAGCAGGGAGCTCATTCGTGCCCTGTTTGAAATCCGGAATATTGTGTTTGTACTTTAGCAAATATAATACAATAAAAAAATGTGTTTAAAAGATAAGAAGTAAGTACATAATAATCTCAGAAGTAAGTAATAATTATCTGAACACCCATACTTGAGTGGATACATTTATAATACAAAACATTCTCTGAATCAAATTTCACCTTCCCAATGGGAAAAGAGTCATGCCTCAAAATATTTTTTTACCTAATTATGTAGGTACAGTTCGCCCAACGGATCTAGGCATTCGTTAAATTAACCGTTTGTCTGCACAGTGACCGCTTTTTCACACATAATTAGGTTCTGCGAAGACAAACGGCTAACTTCACGAATGCCTATCTATTGGAAGAACTGTAGGTACATTATTATGTCTATTATTATACATATGTGTATATTGGGAGCATAATAAACTAGTTCTGTTAGTAGGTAGGTACACATAATGTTGATTTGCAGGCGTTAGGTACCTACTTCCTTACTCACTACTCAACCGTTTAAATTATGTGATTCAGGGTACGCAAAGGACGTGAATGATGACGCCCATCCTAAATGCTGACCCAAACTCGCCAGAAGATCAAAGAAGGCAAAATAAGAAATGCTTGTGTTGTACACCACAATCTCGTCAATCAAATGTATAAAATCAAACTAATATTTTTTTTACTTTACTATAACGATTGACGACCTCTGTGGCGCAGTGGGCGAAAGTCCGCCTGCGACGCAGAAGGTTGCGGGTTCGATCCCCGCCGCGGGACAAATGTTTGTATGACCTACAGAAATTTGTCTCGGTCTGGGTGTTTCTATGTATAATATGTATGTATTTACAAACAAAAAGTATACAAGTAGTTTATCAGTCATTCTAGTACGCATAAATAACACAAGCTCTGCTTACTTTGGGGCTAGATGATGCTGTGTGAAAAGTCCAGCATTATTTATTTATTTTATTTATTGATTTATTTTATAAGTAATTATTTATAATTCATTACTTATTCAGGTAAGTACGTACTGTTTTTTTCATGTGTTTTAAGACCTAATACCTACATAATTAGGAATCGTCAATTATGTTAAAGTTATAGTTTGATTATTTATGTATTATAAAATTATGAACTAGGTACCTACAATCATTAGTCTAACTAAAAAAATTTAAGATAGATAATTCTTTATTGTTACACCATATAAATACATAAAAAAATAAAAAACGAAAAGAAAGAAAGAAGTCTAATTATAGTAGCACAATGGGCGGCCTTATCACTCAGAGTGATCTCTTCCAGGCAGGTTAAGTATAAGGTGCTTTCTGGTAAGATCGGACTATTTTTGAGGAAACCTAAAGAGTCTTAGAAAATATTTTATTGTATCGCCTCTAATGACTCTTTTACAACGCCATAGCAACCAAACTGTTGCAAAAATACAGAGGTTTCATTTCTTATTTGTAATGTTTAGATAAACACAACGGTTGATGTTTTATGAATGATCAAACAGAGCAAAATTTTCCAGAATGGCAAGTAAAAGATCGGACCGTGTTAAGGTAAGACCGGACTACCTTATAAAATCACCTCTGTCACAGCTAGAATAAGCTCTATCACAGGAAAATATTCGGACTTACCTAATAAAAAACATAGTTCAAATTGTTATTGAATTGGTTTTCAAATTTAAGTTTTAGCGAAGATTTAATACATTTTTTTACTCCAAATGTCCGATCTTACCCCTCATGCTTCAAACATAGATTTTTGTGTATCTCAAACTTTTACATCTAAAGGCTCATTAGACTCATAATTACAGCAGGCAGACAATTAACAAAATATAAGTCAGTTTTCTGAGTTGAAACTTGCATTTTCAAGCTCTAATAATAACAAAAAAATTATTATCAATCAACTTTATTCATTATAAGCTTAAATTTTAATCTACAAACAAATAAGCAAAAAATCAAAAAACTTTATGTAAAGTTGAACATAACTAAATACCTACTGTTTAATAGGACGAACATTTCAGTCTGTAGGTGGGCACTTTACTCTTAAATTATTTTTTTTTATTTTTTTTTATTTAACCTATACTGTCCCACTGCTGGGCAAAGGTCTCCCCCAATTATTTCCAACCATCTCTCTCCTTTGATAGGTTTCTATCGAAGGAGTCGAGGTCGTCTCTCCAGCGTTTCCTTGGCCGTCCGCGGCGTTGTCTCCAGGGTGTTAAGATGTTGGCCCATTTTTCGCTGTGCGTCCGGCTCACGTGCCCTGCCCAGTCCCACTTCAACTTGACTGTTTTGCGCCCTACGTCGACAATACCAGTCGTTGAACGCAGCGTGGTATTTCAAACTCGGTCAATCCACTTAAATTATTATTAAGTAATATAAATATGCAGTATTATAGCACGTTCTGTCAACAAATCTTAATACTTACGTATTTTATACAATCCAGAACAAACAAGAAATCAATAACAATCAACAACTAAACATAACAAATACTTCTTTAAGTAAAAACAAAAAAGTAAGTACTTTTACAACATTATTAGTATAACAAGTTACATTTTAAACATCATAAATTTTGGTAACTTTGATAACTTACTTACTTGTAGGCAAAAACAGCCAAGACATCCGTACAAAAGCTTGCGAAAGTGAGACGTTTGATACAGACAAATCGAATATTGAAAGTAAAATAAAAAGCATGTAAAGTAAAAAGTTTGAGAAACACTTTAAAGTGATAGACCGGCGGATTATGTCCGATCTTAACCTACGAGGTTAAAGATCGGATCTTTGTCTACAAACGTCGTAGACATGATTGTATAGTACTAATCAATTAGTTTTACATCGCAAATGGTAATAAAACAGCAAAACTTCAAAAATAAATAAAAATTACCTACCTAATTGCTCACAGAACGTTTCAGGTGGAAGATCGGATCATGTCTTTTTCCACTTTTGGTACATCCTTTTTTTGAACGACAATAGCACACGTTCTGCTGGGCATAGCGTATAAAGCAGACTGTAGGGAGGGGCACAACAAAATGGCGCGTACGGTGATGTTGCCATCATTTAAAAATATTGCTGAATTTAGTAGTTACATGACTTATCCGGACTTACTACTTGTCCGGTCTTACCAGAAAGCACCTTAACTAAGAAACATTATGAGACCCTAATATTATTGTTATTGTTGTGATATTTAGGAGAAACTTATTTTGGGATGTGAATTCATGAAGAAAGTTCTTCTTCAATCCGCGCTACAGAGCGCAGTATTGCAGCTGCAGGTGGCAGCCATTGCCTGTAGCGATCTCCAGCCAGACTCTTTCTTCATTCACGGTGCCATTCCTTGATCTGCAGCCCACCGAGGCACATTGGCAGGTCTATCTGTAACAATTTTCATAAATAAAGCTTTGGAGGAGGCGCTGTCCAGTAGTGAACACTATTTATTACTTGATTTGATAATCTTGCTAAAGATAAAATACATGGTGTGAGTTACATGGCCCTCCGACACTTCCTCACAGTTCATGACCATCCATATAAGCGTTAAAATTAGATGTTTACTTAGCATTAGTATATGGTCTGGGGCATTAGTGACAAACATTCAAATTTACAATTAAAAAGTACTTACATATCTCCACTTGGCACACCTTCGAGTGGCGCCAGCCACAACTGCATTGAGAGTTGTAACCAACTCCTCCCAAAGCTGTACAGCTTTATGTATCATCAGTGGGCCGCTATATAGCCAGGCGACCCACGGCAAAACTCCTGTTTTGTTTCATAAAGGACACTAAGATCTCTAACTTCGTGTCGTAAACAACTTTTTTGCGGGCATTCTGAAATTGCCCTATGAATTGACTAACATTATTATCACACTGTTGTGTAGCAATACACTTGATAACTTTTGTAACATATACAATCGATACCAAGTAACTTGTTAGTCTAATACTTTGTTGTAAATTACAAATATTTCGGCAAAATAATATCTAAACAATCACGTTTCAGTTTCACCGCGAATTTTTGACAACTCCAAGAAAATGACATCAGTGAGACAGTAACAAAGAAAAGTTTGTTTCGTTACTGTACCAAAAAGGTACCATGCTAAATCTATGATTTTTGTAGTAAACTTATTGTTAAAAAACGTGATTTTATTGCAAATAATGACGAAAATAATGGACTCACTGTGTTTTTACAGTTCAATAAATATAAATACTATTTTTGCAACCAGTAAATAACTGAATCGCAAATATTACTCGTGTTTACTAATCGTAGTCCTACTTGCAATAACGAAACATATGACAGATCGAAAACCTAGAAATTGGATTCACATGAATCATTCATTCCGAAACCGATTCCCAGTAGAATAGCTTAGACAATACCGAAAACATTCTGACTGAGATGAGAAATTGTAATGGGTTTGAATTTCACTGGGCTTGGGTTTCAATTAGACAATAGGGCTGCTGGACCTATATATTAACCTAGCCTTAGTTTACGCTTAAGCGTAGCTATTTTGAAAAAGACATTCTTTATGGTTTTGTAAAGAATCATAATTAAAACATGGGTATTTCGATCAACATGGTGTCTTATCATAACTTCCAACTTCAATGGAAATAAAACCCATTCATAAATTCAACAATGAAATAAATAATTCATCATAAAATAAAAACTCCCGTTATGCTTCTCATAAATCATTCATAGCATTGTAATTTGTTATGGAAGCAAACACACGCTAAAATGTGTGGGCGCTACAAAAATAGACAATACTTTAACAGCCAAGGTCTATAGAATATACTTTTAATGTTACGAATGCACGATTTAATTTCTTTCAATATTGTTTTAATTTTTTCATAGTTTTAGAGATTAAACCCCTGATTCCTTTTGTTGCACCAGCTATTTCTAAATTGGAGTCTTCAGCAAATTCAAATGTTAGCAGTCTTCGCTATTATATTTGAGCGATCTGTTAGATATTTTCTTACCTGATGCGTTTCTGTTCAGTATAATCCATCCACCATTTAAGTTTTCACTGAAGGTGTAAGTCTGAGCGATGGTGAACCGTGGCTGTTGGCAGTTGAAGCAGTTGTCGTTACTTTGGAGGAGGTAAGAGATTGGAATCAGGAAATCTGTGGGCTCACGGTTCTGTGGCGAAAAGCTAAAATGCCTCTGAAAGTTAAACAATGAATGTAATACGCAAGATGAAACGATGTAAAACTTGTCCTATGTTTACCTACAGTGGTCAAGGACAGTGGCAAGTAACAAATCTACTGTGAGCAAGTACAGTAGTATAAACTGATCGGACAGTTGCGAGTTGTCTAGTTGCTCACCAATGTGGTGATCACTGAACCAATGTACATTCCACAAAATATATCACAATGTGTTGACCACAGTGTTGACTCACCTGTTTCAGTTGAATTGCGTTTGGAGTTCTATCCCTCAGCACATTAACAGTTACAACAGGATATCCTGATTGATGGAACCACGACTTCAAAATCCTCGATGGAGTGGATCCGTTGAAGAACTGGTAAGTGCACTCGATTGTATCTTTGTCAATTGCTCCGATGAGATCCCAAATTGAAATGTACTGGCCTCGCCTGAAGTTATATTTTGGGAAATAAAATTATCTTTGGTGATATTAGCATTTTTTTTAACTTTTTTAACTTTTAAAAAAGATTTTTTTTTACGCTATTTGTCTAAGCTTAATTAAAGTGTCGCAATAATACTTTGAATAGAGAAGTATGTGTACAAAGGGTCAATGTGTAAGTGTATTATACTCACATTTTATTAACATGCTTCACAAAAGAAGCACGCAGTTGATCTGTCTGCAACCAATTCTCTAACATCCAAAATATTGCGCCAGTCTTCATCGTCACCAACTCCTTGTATCTCGAAGGGATCTCCACAGCTAATGTATTGTTGAAGTTGATCAACGCTGGAGTGCTATGGTGCCAGTCGTAGGACATAGCTTGGTGTTTCATCCGGAGACCATAGTAGCCGAGGGGACGTTTGAAGCCTGGTTTAGAGCCATAGTTGTACTGAAAGGATTTAAAACAAAAACTTTAATCTTCATTAGATGATGCCTTGGACATTGAAGTGAAGCTTGTCTAACCTAAGCCATCATTATAAGCCTTATTCTCAAATCTTAAGAGAGACCATGTCAATAGTCCACGTTGTAGTTTAGAAGCGAATAGTTGCATCTTTCATGAAAGCAACCGTAACCAATTTTTGAACTTCTAATAGAATTTCACATTTAAAAACTATCTTACTTGAGCCAGCAGATAGTAAGCTAAGTATGTAGCCATTCCCTCCTTGAACCACTCTTCCCTCCATCTTGTGAGTTGAGTTTCTCCAGGATTGCCAAGCCAAAGTCTGCTGAGTTGCTGGGCTAGCTCGAACTTCAGCCGTTCCAATTGGTTGATACTTGTCAATCCGTCTCTATACTGCATTCTATGTGCACTGGAAACCAAAGCAAAATGTGATCAAACGGTAGAGTAAAATTGAATTATTTGGCGTTTAGTATGTACAAAGCATTCTTGAGAACATTTTGAAAGATTTGCATAGTTCAGGACAAAATGCAGCTAGAACAATCTCTTCCCTTGAAATCATGAAAATCCTCAAACGAGAAACAGGTAACACATACTTCAAAATGGAAGAAACAAAAAAAACAATAAGGTATTTCTTTTAGGTATTTCCTATTACTCATAGGTTTTCAAATAACAGATTGTTTACATGTGCAGCATTGAAACATAGTCACCATTTGGAACTTGACCTTGCTACAGAAATACCGTTGCCAAAATAAATGTAGGTCATTTTATCGCAGGAGTTTGAAGTGTGTGAGTCGTCCATAGGTTTAGGATCATTTTTTTTACAATCGAAAGCTATCTGTGTTTTATTTGGGTTCACTACCCTATACCTACAGTATTCCTATGTCTAGTTTTTCAATATTCTGTGAATTTTTTTAATGCCAGGGACTTGCGTCTAATGGCGCTTCTTTTAGAAGAAGACGCGATTATATTATTCAATTATTATGAGTAGGTAACCTATATTTAAATTGTGCCCCAGCCCAGGTATGGTCGGTTGTGCTTGTGGTCCATGGCTATACCTACTTATAGTTGTATAGTCAGGGGCACGTTAACAAATCGATTGAATTGGGCTCAAAATATGTACGAGTAAAACAGAAACGAATCATGGCTATTTTAAACACATTTGCTTTGCACCGATCAGCATTGCATCGGCTGTGCAGTCTAAAATAGAAGCCCTTGAAAAAAACGTATGATTTAAGTTTGATGCTCTGAAATATACAAAATTTCTTTTATTTCGCTTAGAAATTCAATAAACGGTGACGGCTAACTAGTACTTTACCTGAAGATCTGAGAAAAACTGAATAAAATAATATGGCATGCATGATATTAGAGGAAGGTCAACGTATTTTTATAACTAAGAACTTATTACTCACCCGTTAGTCAAAAGATTCCAGCTGGATATTTCATATCCCATCAGATTCGCCGGCACCCCTACCAAGTTGATTGGTCCGTTCACAAGAGGTCTATTAGTTTCCGAAAACTGATGGATAAGGTCAATGACCTTTACACCATACTGTAATATGAAGTTGTAGGCATATAGATCTTTCGCTGGCGCCCATATGTAGATAGTGTCGTTTGTATGTGTGGTTGATAGCTGGTTGTGTGGAAAATCGGAGAAGTGGAAGCCGACTTGGTGGAGGGCTACTTGAGGTGATGGCATGTAGTTGATGATTTCATACCCCTTGGAACTGAAAAATAAGATATTTTAGTACTTCAAGTTTTTTTTATTCTATCTGGGATAAAGTTCCTTTCTGATACCAATATATATAAGTCAATATATATAAGTCTAAGCCACGCTGATTAGAGCCGTGTTGATCGATTGGGTTTGTGCCTCGACTTTCAATCCGAACGGCAGGACCGTTCGAATCCCAGCCGTGCATCAATGGATTTTTCGTTTCTGAAAATTTATATGCACTATAATACAAGCTCTTAACGGTGAAGGAAAACATCGTGAGGAAACCCGCAGCTACTAAGCTGACTACAGCTCCACACGTATTGACCTCGTCGTTCCTGTGGGCCAGGCTGATTAAGCTGAGAGATGGTTTAGTTTGGGTGCTGGGCAAGCCTATTCCATCTCAAACAATATCCCAGGCACTACAGCGTCCCGTTAAGTGTAGGCATGGATTGCCTCCCGACGCTGTATAAATAATCTATTATAGATATAAAGGCATAAGAGAAACTGATTAATTTGTACGTAAAGTATGTATTGATCTAAAAAAAACAATTTAGATACACGAAATAAAATATTTTGTATAAACATTGCGATATGTGAGTTCATGGTCATGAACTTATATATCGCAATGTGTGTGTGTATACCAGCATCATCATTGGCCTGCCAATATACAATACAAATCCTCATGGTTAAATCATAAATAGTTTAGTACAAAAGCTTACGCATATGGCAATGGAAACCATTTCTGGGAAGAGTGAACACAACAGTCACAACGGCCATTTAGATAAGTGAAGCTATCACAGTAACATGGTGGCCGTAACCAAACAAAAACATTTTTTTTAATATTACAACTTTTTTCTGTTTTCTGGGCTTGTGACATATTATGACATGCGGCATCTTTGCAACATGCATCGTGGATATGTTCTAGATAATAATCTCATGTTGTAGTTTTCTGAGATACAATATTTGACTGTTTGTTTGATAATTAGGTACTTTCCACTTTATTTTTTGGGTATTTTATCAGTTTACTCTTTCTTACCGTGGTCATCACTGTCTAGAATTCATTTTTATTATTAGTAGTACTATTTGTTGTACTAAGATTAAATTAAATATCAGTTCACTATCTAATTAACAATTTAACTAACAACAAAACTAAAATAAAAACTTAAAAGTATTTTCATAGTAATCTTTGCCACATAAATATTGTGACGATCGTATGTTTACGTTCACTTTTTTTATGAAACTCAAGCTTAATTGACATCATTCTCAGTGAGCGCCAGACTGGCCTTATAAGGTAAACAGCTGAGGAAATGAAATTGTGTCGCAAACGAATATCTTTAGCGAAAACAACTAATTAGTATTGCTAAGGAATAAGTATTGATTCCCACGACAAGATTAAATTTTCGCAATTTTTAGGTATGTTTGTATTTTTCGCGTATTTTTTTTGCAAAATCATGGTTGTAGCCTGCTCGCATTACTTCTTTATTTTGTGGTTTTTTTTTCAACTTTGAATGGTATACCTAGTAGAGAATATATAGTATTCGTGATCTAAAGGGGTAGACAGATGTACTTTAAAATAAATATTGGACACAAATACCCACATTTTGCATAGAAAGCAATCCAATGTCAAGTGACAACCTTTCGATGGAAGTTCCTCAAAATATTTTTCTTCATCGGCATGAGAAAATACCGGGACTAGTTCAATTACGAAATCAACTGCAGTTTCTTTGTCACAAACGTGATATTATTTTCTATTCCTCGTTTCCGATTACAGCACCATGTTAGGAGAATAGTTGCAGAGAAAGTTATTCTTTGGAATCAGAAAAACTCGCACAGCCATTTTGCTACTATCCACCTGCGTCTCTCGTCTTTACTCATACACGACAGGCTTTTTGTTTTAGTTGTATCTTTTTATTTTATTTTTTTCATTTTGTTACTGTATTTTGTGTGTGTGCTTGAGTGGCAAATAAATAAATGTCTTTGTCTATGTCTACTCAGTAAAATTGAAGTGATTTCTTATTTCTGTGATGTATAAAGCGAGAGAGCGTTTATTTTAGCTTGGGTCTAGAATCGTGGAAGCAGGAGAGGGTTTAAAATGAATAAAACCGGTAATGGTTTGCTTCCCGATTATGTATCGACCATTTCTATCACATGATAATGCATAGTTTTCGAGAAAAAAAAGAAAAAAAAATTACCTTTCAGTTGGTTAGGTTATGTTATGATAGTAACCACTAATGCACGAGGCGAGCGAAGCGTGCCGCGGTAGCAGCCGCCGAAGCGCTAGAAATCCCCTGCTCTCATCCACCTCCCTGCCCAAAGTCAATGGTATTTACCATTTTGAGGAGTTGAGCTCCTGCTTCCACGATTCTAGACCTATACCTACCTTTATTTTTGTTTAGATGTAAGTAGAAGATATTTCGTGGTCTTTGCTTAGGTACCTACTCCTAGGGAAAGAGGCGTTTTTGTAATATGTATGATACCTCTTTCAATGTTTGAAATGTAGGTACGCACGTTCTTCCCGATGCAATAGTTATACTCGGGCAAAGTCTGGATGGGTTGACTAGACTAGCATCCAGACTTCGTAGGTAACCTCTTAAACAACTCAACCGAATTGCTCTTTGTTACTTTTGACCAACTTTTTATATCTTACCTCTCTTTCCTAATTTTTTCTGATATAGTTAAACTTGTATTGGTATGCTGAAGATCTGACCGCTGAGGCAGCACGAAAACTTTGAACTTGAACCCGGCTTCGAATCGCGGATTCTCGAAGCACGGGAAAGCGTATTTCACTGTGTTTGTTGTGAACCTTGTAGTTATGAGGTACCTGTAACATTAAAAACCAAAACATTGGTCACTCGGGAAAAACTTCATTTTAGCGGGATAAAAATAGCTTTTGGGTATTGCCAAGATATAAGCTACCTCCATAACACATTCATTCAAATTCTTTTATCCTTTTCAGTGTGAAGGAACAACCAATCTTCCATTCAAGTGCAATTTTATAATGGTAAGAAGATTATTGCGTATTCAATATTAGTCAGATTGTAACTATGACTAAAACAAAGGTGTAAAGTTCTGAGTAAATTGGCGAATCCAACCTTGTGCCAGGCCAGACGTTTATCGTCTTAGAACAAGGCCACTCTTGTATTAGACCCATTTAGCGGGCAGACAGTCTAAATAACCAGTTGTTGTGACTCTTATGGTTAAGAGAATAAGGTTTATTTTTTTCAACAAATGCATGAAGATGACAGTTTTCTACGAGTATTTTGCGAACCTAAAATCCAATACCGAAATGTATCCTACTAACTAACTACATAAAATATATTGATCTTCGATTTCCAAGTGTTAAACGTACCTATATTAACGAGTTTGTAGGTATTTCTGAGTTCCTGGTAGATCGCTGTATCAAGGTGATAATGATGCCAATATAATATAATAAAAATATTTCTGAGATACAATATAAGAATAAGTATTATATTTAAAGAAAAGTTATCCTCATGATATCGAGTAGGTATTGTTTGTGACTACTTTGCTCTTTTTTTTATGATGAATGGGTCGGCTCTTGACCTCAAACTTACACAGGCAAGAAGAAGAAGAATGCTCTTGGTAATTTTTCTCTACATAACATAAATACATATTTTTGCCTCAATAATTCTCTAAAAGTCCTTGCATTTTGTCCTACCCACATCCTTCTGCCCCAATTACTGTGCTCAGCGAACCATTACCAAATGTCTTGAGGATTTATATGCCTAATAATTATCGACTCAATTGTAAAGACATTGTTTGTCTGGTCAAAATACATAGTACCTACAAAAAAAGCTTGCCTAAGGTATAACCCAATAGTAGTAATAATAATTTGCACGACAATCGCGATACATTTGAAATTTTTAGGAAATGGCCCGGAACATAGATGGTTAGAAAAATATGGAGGTGACTAGGTGACTACCCAGTGGTATGAAAATATTGTAGATATCAAATAAAACAAAAGGTTATTGTTTGAGAACGATAGTCACATTACTTTAATGTGACTATCGTTTGAGCCTCGTCGGCCTTATTAACATGTCCATGCGTGGGCTGTGTCACGGATTTTCTTGCGATTTTCCTCAATCGTATTGAAATCGGGATAATAGATCAAATACTTAGGTAGGTATACTAAGCACAACGGATCTTTCACTCTCTGAAATTAGGTGCAATAGACGATTGCGCAGGTTTGGTAGAGTAAGCGCGATAGCATTTTAGGCGTCTTCAAAATGAGTTCTGCGCAGCTACTTCAGAGAGCTAAAGAACGATTGTGCGTAGTATTATAGTATACTGTTAGTTATAACTAAGCTAAGAATGCCTTAGAATTCAATTACGCTC
Organism: Epirrhoe tristata; assembly: GCA_951394285.1. NCBI lineage: Eukaryota > Metazoa > Arthropoda > Insecta > Lepidoptera > Geometridae > Epirrhoe > Epirrhoe tristata. The sequence goes on along the minus strand of OX596144.1, from coordinate 10,040,667 downwards.
ACAAATTAAAAACTATTACTCTTGCTGATGACCGATTACACTTGAAAAATTGCAGTGCGAAACCGAATCGTATCGATTGAAATTCTTCTAAAATGCTTCTCTACTAAATGATGCTGCTAAGCCGACCTACAGATACTATGTCGATTGTCGATATACGCCTACATTAATACGATTTTTACTCAGATACGTTGATAAAAACCTTGTCTAATGATTAATTATTTGTTTATTCCCGCCATAGTTGTCTAGACCACGTGGGAGAGAAGGCCGACCGGCATAAACATGGCCATTAGCTAGAGACTGCCATAAAAACATGCACATGCCTTAAGAAACCCACATAGAAAACTTGCTTTGATTATTCCTTGAATCATAGCGCATATTTTACAAACAAACTGATATGTTTGTTTGTACAAAGATCTAATTCTTATTCTCTTGATATACTTATGTAACAAACTATGACTGTTGGAAACACATAGTTTATATGGTAAAGTATACTGTATACTTTTGAATAAAAACTGATTTTGATGTAATTCCTAATTACTTTTGCAATTATATTTTATTCAAATGTTTCTTCAATATTCATTTAATTAACATAAATATTTTACTTACTTGACTTCCTCCGAACTATCATTATCAAAATATTTCACCAAAAATAAACCAGGGCTATCTCCAAACAAGTTCTTTATGAACGATAACTGAATTTTATAAACAAACAATGCATTGGTTTTCACGTCATATCTCCTCAAGGGCTCTCGCAAATAAATGTAGAGTTTCCCAATTTTGTTCACATGCTCAAAAGGTCTGGCTCCATTCACTATGTCTATATTGCTTCCGTCCAAAACCTTAATAGATCCTTCGTTTATATGCATGTTCATAGCATCAAGTTCTATAATTTGTATATCTGGTACATTAGCTATCACATCTATTGTGAGATCACAGTGGTAGTACGATGAACCGCTTTTGAAGATGTATGGGGTGATAGTAAGATCATATTGCAAAGGATAGATGGTATAGTTCATGCACTCTTCAATTAGATCAGCACTGGCCGAAGAAGTCAGCGTAAAAAATAAAACCCACAACATTTTCACTTTTTTCAGTCAATTTGAAATTCAAACACTAATTTGATATTATCATCATATTAAAATAAAAATGTGCGAACGTTATTTTTTTCGTTTGATATTCGAAAAATCGCGCCAAATTTCAGATACGTCCGCTCGGGACGCTCGCGGTATCGTACTTCGTGTCCACTCAATACATCGAATTGGCGCCAGACTGAATAGACCAGCATACTTTGAGCTTTTGCCCTCCTTGCTTCAAACTGATTTAATTTGACTGAAGGGAGTAGTGGTTATAAGGTCAAAGGTCAACTTATGCTGGAAGCATTACCTTAGATTTCCAAGCCGGTCACCTTTTGAGGAAATTAACGTTTGTTTTGGTTCAAATTCGGTTCACATTTTGAGAAGTAGGTATTTTAAATAGATAATAGTTTAAATTTGGCTACATTGTGTTATTTTATTTTGTATCTATTCACCTAGAAACGATTGGTTATAATATCACTTATATTAATAACCTTGATATTGGCATAATCACAGTACTCCAATTATACAATGTTTGTTTATATATTCATTGCTATTTTCAGCCCGTTGCTTCGATCGTCTTAAATACTGGAATTTAAATAAAGATAATTTAATTATTTTATGGGTGTAGGTACTTAAGTGACTTTCTGATTAGTATTGACAATGGACTAAAAAGTAAGTATATACAGGGTGTAAAAAGACTACTACCGAAAACGCAAAAATGTTTTTACTTATCTACGTAATTTGATGTTATTTCCGGTTATTTACTACGAGTACAACATAATAAGACAATACCTACCTAATAATTTCATTTATAAAAGAAAAAAACAGTTAATACTCAAAATCCAGCAATCTACGTAAAAAAACGCGCCCAGTACATACGCAAACAGTAGGTAATCTTCAAACGCTGTTTTCTCCGGATATAATGATTTTTTCGGAAAACCTTTTGGATTTGGTGGTGTGTTGGGATGCTGGACCTACCCCTTTTGGCTTCGGTAGACGTCTTTTTACACCCTGTATTTCGTTTTTATTTCAAATTGTTGTTTACTTTAAAGAAGAGACCTTCCTTAAAGTAAAAATTTAGAATAATGTTCAATAAAACTTATAAGTGTACATAAAATTATTTATTATTATGCAAATACTTAATTTTGTACCTACTTATGTTATACATATTAAGTACAGCCAGCAACGAAAGTCTATTAACATTTTATGTTTCACAAATCTGAATATTTCTAAATCTGTAACATCATGACCAAAATTTTTACTAATATTTGAAAATAAAGTCTTGGTTCATAATAATTTCTCAAGAAAAAATGTTTTTTTTCTTGGTTATCGAAAACAAAAGACATTTTATAAAGTCCAACTGTTGATTGACTTTCGTTGCTGACTGTACAATACGCACAACCGATCTTTATCTCTCTGAAGTTAGATGCACTAAACGATTGTGCAGGTTTGCGCGAGTAGACGAGATAGCACGATGCAACCAACTAAGCGAGTGAGCGAGGCATCTATACAACGCTGTCTTCGTCTTTTAGGCGTCATCAATAATGTGTTCTGCGCAGCTACTTCAGAGATCTAAAGATTGGTTGTGCGTACTGTACCTACCTATTATTATAATTATTTACATAAAAAAATTCAACATAGTGGAGTAAAATCTCTTCGTTCTAAAAATATATTTTACTTATAACCAAAATACATTTAAGTACTTCTTCCTTCTTACTTACTTCTACATTCCATAGGCCATCTTTACACTTGTGAACATTGTGAGGAAACCAGTTAGTAACCATAGGCGGCGATGGGCTTGCAACCTGTCACGTATGGAATACTAACTTCTGCAAGATGGTGGCATGTATCAAATATGTGCTTGGACATGCCTCTGACTACCCCCCTTAGACATCTTCAAAGGAGAATGTCTACCGCACCATGGGGGTACAGTCGTGAACCTGTTTTTTTTTACACTTTCTTGTAAATACTCAATTCATGTAAGTTACTAACGTGAGTAAAATTTAAGGGCCTTACTAATAAGCATGGTATAAAGTTAATCCTTAGTGTAAACTGTCAAAATGTATGGTTATTCCTATTTTATTCCGAGGAATAACTTTTAACCACGTTTATTAGTAATGCCCTAAAAGTGTAAGGCCGCCCATAGAAGTATACAATAACTGTTAATAATAGCGAAGACTCTCTTTAACAAAACACAATCGACTCCAAAGCCACCGCTAACACCACAACTAGTAACATAGATGGAGTCATGATAGCTCCATGGTTTCTTAGGGAAGTAAGGATGTCATTCATATGGCTTTGAGCCCAGCTCGTGGTTGCTCTAGCCTGTACAAGAGATTTACGGGCTGCAGCCTTTGCGTCTGCATTGCATTCATTGCAAGATGTGAGGAAGTCTTCAAACTGTAAAATAAAAAAAAAAATTAAAGTTAAGATTAAGACAAGTGAGTCCATCCATAATAACATATAACGGTTTTCTACAAAAAAGTAAAGCATCCGTTGAACATCATATTGACACATATGTCAAAAGACTGTTGCCACAAAAAAGCGTTCTATGTACGAGTATTTATAGATCCTTTTTCTAGAGATAGTTTTTAGTCAGTGTTTCGCTAAACACGGTTTATATTTTTTGTAGTAAGACAGCTGTCTGTCTTTGTTGTTGATTCTAACAAAACACGTTTTCCATCGGCCTCGGATAACATTTTGCATACAAAAAAGTTAGGCCACGCCCACATTTTGTTCGATGTTTGATGTTAGGTGTTAGAAAACACAAAAACAATGTCGCAGGAGACCCGGCTATAGTTTTATATCATAAAACTAGAATGGAATGCATGGTGTGAAATTGATTTAGGTATAATCAATTTCACACCATGCATTGACACCAGATGACTACATTTTGTAATTAGTCACATTCGATTTAATTAGTATAACCTACAAATGAGCTGGAATGAAGTCATACATTTATGTTCTAAAGGAAATTACTTGTTAAGTGTATTTTTTGTCTGTATTTTGCTACTGAACATGTTATGACAAAACGCAAAATAAATGATATTTCGTAATTAACTTACTAGATTTTAAAATCCAGTTTACCTACTGGCATGCACAGCAATGACCTTTTTTACTCTATGTTAGTAATTTTATGAAGCTTTATTTAAATAAAACTTCATAAAAATAAGGTGTTTTTTTTACTAATTAGGTGTTTTTTTAACAAAACCATGACTCATCAAGAGTTTTTATCTTGACACTGCAAGATAAGAAATGAAGAATCAAATCTATGCATTTACTAGCTTCTGCGCGTGGCTTCGCCCACGTGGTACCAACATTTGAATAGCCTATATGTTGCCTATTCCAAGTTTCATCCAAATTTCCAAATTCCAAGGTTCACTGGTTTAGGCGTGATTGAAACACAAACATACAAACATCTAAACAAACCCACAAACTTTCAGCTTTATTATATAAGTGGGATAACCGTTGCATCCAGGTTACATCGCATAAAATATGAAAGTGTTTGAAGGTTAATTTCGGTCAGTTTTGGCAAGCGTCCAAAGCTATACGAATTGTTATTTACTTCCAGTAAAAATACATAGACTGAATAATAATAACGTAACTTATTTCCATTTAAATTATATAATGCAAATTATCATTGATAATTCGTTCAATGTAGGTATTACTACATTGACGACCTCTGTAGCGCAGTGGGCGAAGGCCCGCCTGCGACGCAAAAGGTTGCGGGTTCGATCCCCGCGGCGGGACCAATGTTTGTATGATCTACAAATTTTTGTCTCGGGTCTGGGTGTTTCTATGTATAATATGTATGTATTTACAAACTAAAAGTATGTAAGTAGTATATCAGTCATCTAGTACCCATACCACAAGCTCTGCTTACTTTGGGGCTAGATGACGCTATGTGAAAAGTCCAGCATTATTATTTATTTATTATTTGTTTATTTATTACTCGTATTATATTGCCAATCTCTTTGAAAAGTGTCATTAAACGTGTTTTCAGGATAATTATTTTATCTCATAGAGGTATAAGATCTACCACTATCTCTACTTGTGAAATCTGTCATACTTTTTTTGGAACGAAGTTCCTTTTCAGATGGTATCGAGGATGGAGGCTAGAAAAAAAATCGTTCGATTTCACCGTCACGACACATACATAGGTCAAAACGTCACAGTGCGAAGTACGCAGACGTGAAACAGTCCATAGATTATTTCATTGTTAGCAAGGAAGAGCGTTTCTAGGGCATATTTGACAAATGCCAAATGTCAAAGTTTTTTTTACTTACATGAACAAAAAAGAAAAGGGCTTTGTCGCTAAGCGACTATACCGCCCAATCAGTATGTCAAAGTTACAACTTCGTTTCAACCGAGTGTTCCACGGAGGTTCCAAGACACTCACGTACTTTTTTATTTATTCTTCATCAAATACAGAGAATAAGCAAGATTCAATGATGTAGTATAGTCAAAACATGATGTGAAAAAATCAAACGGTGATAAACACTCGAATAAACAAAGGAAAAGTGCTAATTAGGGACAACGTGGCCCGAATGAGTGTTTAGCAAGCAATCCACTCCGAGGGTAAATACCCCTATACAAATAGGAGGGGCTAATGGCAGTTTTGCTATTTAAGGGACATCTATGTTGACCTCGTTCTTCAGTCATTATGCTCTGTGATTTTGGCGAATTGAGTGGAAGTTGGAGAAGAAATTGCGATGTAAATAATTCATGCTAAAATTTTCACACAGAGCCCACCAAACACTTGCACACAAACCTTAGAAAATATTTACAATACAATACAAATACATTTATTACCAAAAAAAAGAGCACACATATTACAAAGTTAATAAAAATATCTAGTGATAATAATAGTCGAATTTGAAGATCATCAATTTTATTTGTCTCGCGGTAGGAATAGAACCCTCAACCTTTTGAAGTCACAAGCAGGATTTCGCCCACTGTACCACAATGTTAGAATGTTTTCTTTGAAAAATAAAGAGTATACTCACTTCAACAAACTCAGTTTCTGTGTGAAGCGATGATGCCACTGTTGAAAGAACTGAGTCCATCGATGTGTAGCTGCAAGAACGTGCGCTCATTAGATAGGTACACAAAGTCAAAGTCAAAAAGCATTTATACAGTAGGACCGTTGGGATCACTTTGAAACGTCTTAAAACTAGGTGATTCTACTCCTGTTCCTCCTGTTCCACAATATTGCTTGTAGGTATTAGAGCTCGTGGTATCTGACTTCAGAGCAAAAACACTTAAATTATTGTTGAGCCCTAACAACCAGTCCCAGAACAAATATCAGTAGCAAAATTTACAGGTGTAAAAAGACTACTACCGAAAACTGAGGAATTTCAATCAGACCATGATTCTAAACATATTTAGCGGAAAAAAAAGCAAACACATATTTAGTTAGCTACGTCATTTGACGTTATGTTCTATTATTTACTACAAGGACAGCAAATAAGACCATACTTACCTGATAATTTTATTAATAAAAGAAAAAAAAACAATTAAAACTCAAAATCCAGCAATCTACGTAAAACAACGCGCCCAGTACATACACGCAAACAGTAATCTTCAAACACTGTTTTCTCCGGATATAATGTTTTTTTTCGGAATATCATTTTGGATTAAGTTGTGTGTTAGGATGCCCTACCCTTGCCTATCCCTTTCAGCTTCGGTAAACGTCTTTTTACATCCTGTATAAATAATTGTTGTAGTAGTTAGCAAGTACTCTAGCTTCCTAAAAGCTTTATAATAGCTTTTCAAGTAGCAGTACAAGAGAAGTTAAAGCCACTCACATTCTAGTCCAATGGGTATAATTCCTCTTCAGCTCATCTATGACAAGGTCTGTGTTGGCATAATTTGAAAGGACACTCGTGAGAGGCACCGTAACATCCTGGCTTCTGATGGGACTGTTTTCTACCTCCATCGACACCAAGTAGCTGTAAATGTAATACTACAGTCACATACGTTAATCCTATTCCAGGACTCTATTTGTTGCAAAAACTAAACACAGGCAAAGAACAACAAATGTATAAAATCAACAATTTGCATAACTCAAACATTGGTTACGATTCAAAAATCATACGCACTTTTTTGTGTTACGTCCGAGATCATCAACGATAGTTTTTTTTTAATTATCATTATCATTATTGTTATAATGTTAACCGCGCGTGATGTCACCCTGTGAGGTCCAGTCTGAAAATCAGCGCTGTCTCCCTCTCCTGGGAGCAGCACTAAAGCTGAGACTGGACCTTTTTGGCACCACATAAAAATAGGTAGAACATAGGTAGTTTGTTTTTATTTTTGTTTATTTTTAATTCTGTTACTTTGTACCTACTCGTGTTGTCTAAATGTTTGATGTTCTTAATTTCATTGTATCATGTTGTATGTCAAATAAATATATTCTTATGTATTCATTAAAAGTGCCAACCTCTTCAACTTTTCTGCATCAGAAGTGCAACCAAGTATTTCACCGATGACTTTAGCTTCACTGGCAACGTTGGTTGTTGACATTCTGTTCCAGAGGAAATCATAGTCATCACCGTTCCCGAAACGAAGTCCATTACAGTAAGCGACCGGTCTCAAACTCGGTGTAATTCTGTTAAGAACAATGATTGTATTAAATTTGATATGAATCGAAAAGGAAATAAAGAATATCCCTATAGGGTTATTGACTTACTCGGTGCCATTTATCTTCAATCTTTGGTAAAGATTGACAACGTGGTTAATGCAGCCCTCATGTCCCAACTTACATGCAAACTCTAGTAATTGCATGCGATTTCTCAATTCTTCGAATGTATCATTTGATTCGACGGAGTATCCCAATTTCTCAATACCACTTTCAAGTATTTTGAGAGTGTAGGCCTGTATTGAATTAAACTTTATTACAACTGCATAAAGATATAAATGAAGAAAAGAAAAAAAAATACTACGTACTTCAATATCCGCCAAAGCTTCGCTGCCCAAATACGTATGCCAAAGTTTGTTTAGACCACGAATCGCTGCGTACCACACCGAATAATCAGTTTCAGCTGACATGAACTCTAAAACGTCTTGCAGAAGGTTGAATTTCACTTCAT